>OZ021730.1:66916341-68116341 GCA_963978545.1 Linyphia triangularis
AAACACAAAATAAACAATTTCAACACATGTCGAATTTGCTTATTAAAAGTAATTTGACTTGTAAGTGTTTACTAAATGTAATTTAACTTATAAGTGTTTGTCAACTGTAATTTAATGTGCAAGTGTTTGTTTATCGCAATTTAATTTGTAAGTGTTTATTAAACGTAATTTAATTTGTGAGTATTTATTAAATGTAACTTAATTTGTAACTGTCTCTCTCTCTCTCTTAAATAATTATTAAAACTTAATTTATGAAACTTTGTGGTTATTTTTCAACTTAATAGAACGTTTCGTAGGAATACAAACTTGTTAAATCAATATATTATCTGATATTGATGAAATATTCCATAAGGCTGAATTTCTGTAAATTTTTTATGGTTTCGAACTCCCATTGGCATTGGCTTGCATTGCTCTTTTTACTGGTGCACAAAGATCTAAACGAAGGGTACCACTCTGCACCAAAACATTGTTACAAAGACTATTGGTATTAATCGAAATTTAAATGGAGAATGGCTTATGGTTTCGAAATCATGTTGGTTTGCATTGCTCTTTTTATTTCCGCAAAAAGATTTAAGAGATACTGCACCAAAACATTGCAACTAAGAGTATTGGTATTAACTAAAATTTAAAGGGGTAATGGCTTATGGAAAGGTCTTTTTAGCTGGAGTGTTTGCATTCGAGCATCGAAGTGGAGAAGCGCCGAATTGATAACTCTAATGTAGACAATTGATCATACAATCAACTTTGTGTCTATAAATTTTTCTTAAAAAAAAGAGTACCGAAGCCAGGTATCGAACCGGAACTATTTTCACATTCAGTAATTAGAATACGAAATATTGTGGTTGCTCAGATTTGCTTTTTTATAATACCACACTCACAACAGCCCACAAAAAATGATTATTGATACTTTCAAGGTGTCATGATTAGACACTTCTTGAATAGCGGTTTAAGAGGAACATGCTAACTTATTATTAATTACTGATTTAGCATTTATAACTAAATAAATTTATAATTTATACTGGTGAGTAAAACGATAAACATTTAATTATTTAAAAAAAATAGCATTTACTAATAAATTTTTAAGTAAATTAATAACGAAAAAACCGAGGGAATATATTATAAGAACAATGGAAATGTGTGCTGTTCTAAGCCAATCTAAACACATGAAATATAAAATTCAAAAATTTAGCAAACGTTTATTAGTTTGATTTATACAAACAGTTCTAAAAATATTACAACAGTGAAATCCATTGCAGTGGATTCTCATTTAGGTAGAATGGATGATGTATCAATCTTAGTCTAACATTAATTTTGTCCGGTATTATTCAATTTTCCTGCACAGCTTAAATAAATTCATTTGTACGTTAATTTCCGGAATTCGAAATTTTCAAAAACTTGAGTGCAATATAAAAAAAAATTTAAAAGTGAGATAAAAAAAATCATTAGTATATATCTGACAGGGATTAAGCTGTGGTTGCTTTTTTTGGCAAAATTCTAAAGAACTTTCTTTTTTAAGTTCTTAAAAAGAAAGGACTTCTCTGTTACTAAAACATTTAGCTACAAAATTAGCAAAATCACCACTTTTGTTATCCAAAAATTAGTCATTAACCTAAAAGAACCAACAAACTATTATAATACTGGGTTTAATGTGGTTCCAGCCCGGATGGCACTGTTCCACATATCTAATTTAACCCGAAGGGCGAAAATTCAAATGTAAGATCTAATTTGCACAATAAGCAATTCAAAAAAAGGGGACGGACGGGACAAAATTAAACCGACAACACACTGAATATGTCAACTAAAAAAACTGGCGGTTAAGAGGTTTATAATTAAGTAAATTTACAATTTATACTGGTGAGTAAAACAATAAACATTTAATTAATTTAAAAAAAAATAGCATTTACTAATAAATTTTTAAGTAAATTAATAACGAAAAAAACGAGGGAATATATTATAAGAACAATGGAAATGTGTGCTTTTCTAAGCCAATCTAAACACATGAAATATGAAATTCAAAAATTTAGCAAACGTTTATTAGTTTGATTTATACAAACAGTTCTAAAAATATTACAACAGTAAAATCCATTGCAGTGGATTCTCATTTAGGTAGAATGGATGATGCACTTGCCATTTGGTATAAAATTGTTTTATATTTACAATTTATAATAAATTTACACTAAAAATTTGCTTAATTATTTTAAATTAAAAATCAAGAGTGATGAAACCCATATCCATTTTGCTAAAAAGATACTAGTGACTGACTTTATTGCTAAAGAAACTTTGTAACCCAGCTTAACACATTCGCTGTCGATCACGTGGCAGCGCGCAATGTCTTGTTACTCCTCAGCAGTCTGTCCTGAGCGGACTGCATCCGATCGGAGTTTCCGTTCATGCTGTAATTAACTGAAGTAACAGCATAACATTTGTCATGTGACATACATATCAGATACATCTTGTCTTCCACCGTAAGGTTATCTAGAAACTTGTGCTTTTATTACACAGTTTCAGATAATTCTAGCAAAACCGACAACTCTGATCTAGTGCAGTCTTATCTGGACCGGCTACTGCTGCAGTGGCAACTAGTGGGGTACAGACGGGCTGCGTCAAAATTTATTAGTTCAAAACTAAAATTAAATATTTTACAATTTTCTAAAATGAAGATCCGATTTCTGCGGTAAGCGTAAAAAAATCTGATAAATAACAAACTTGTTGCTCAATACTCAATTCACGAGAGAAAAAAAAAAAACGCTTCCAATCACACCAAACTGGTGATCTTCCTCCGAGCTGCAGCCGAGTGTTACTGAAACGCGTTTCGGCTGCGACGTTACCATGATGACCGATGGAACCCAACAGAGCCTTTCCCTCCACTTAATGTACAGCAAGACAACCAGTTCAGCAGTTTTCAACTTCGGCTGCCCTTGAGAATTTGATGAACTGATTGACTCCGCTTGATAATCAGCGTAGGCGAGCGTGAGAGGTAGAAAATCGAACGTTTCTAAGAACCCTTCCAAACGAAATGTCACGATAAGTTTACACTGTTTTCTTGTTATTTATTTAGTTACCATTTTGAAACATGGAACCCCTTTATGATAAAGTTGCGAATTGTTTGAAACTACTTTTAGAAGATGGAAAGAAGATGATAATCGCCAACTTTTTAAAGAAGATAGACCGACATGAAAACTGTCCTCAATTCATAAAAAAAAAAAAGTGTGTGGGGGGGGGGGGGGAACGTCTCAGCATGGTCGTAAGTTTCAGTTATCTTGGTATTAGCTTTTGATTGTCAGAATTAAAAAGAGCGTTTGGAATAGTGCTGGATATGGTGGATTAACCACCATCTAAGTGAATATCTTTTAAAATCTGTATAAATTTTTTTTTACATAAAAATCATTTTGTGTTGACCTTGAACCGTCTTTAGTGTTACAGCAATATTGTTCAAATAAACCATCATTTAAATCCACCAAAACCCAACCATCATTTAAATTTGTAAAGGAATTCTTGACGAATTTATTATAAGGAAATTGTGAATAATACTACTTATGTTATTGTCACGGTTATAACTACACACTGTGATCATGAAATGTAATGCTATACATAACTTTTTCCTCTTTTGATTTATAACTTTGAATGCTTGAAATTTATTTCATTTATGTGATAAAAAATAACTTTTAAATAATATTATTAACATTAACGGATCAACTTTTTCTATATTTAATGTTAATTCATTTTGCTTTGTGTCAAGTCCATTGTTTGAAAAAAGGGCCCCCCGAATGTGTCCGGCCCTTTGGCCCCAACTTGTCGTGATCAAACCCCCGATCCCAACTACTCAGAAAACTCTTATCTTTGCCCCGTAATATCGGGTTTGAACATAAATGTTTGGCGACAAACTTTCCGAATTTCTCACCGGAATAGCCGAGAGCTATCGTTTTAATTTGTTTAGTATACTCATTTCCAATAATAAATTTCATTTTCAGTTAAATCAACTGGTTCTCGAAAAACCTTCACTTTAGTTTTATTGGAATGTTGTAACACATACAACTAATTAATATTTAGTAAATTGTTGATATTCATTATCGTAAAAGATTTTATAGATTAATTCATACGTTTAATAAAATCCGTTTAAAATAGCAGGTCTGTGGGGGGAAAAAAAAAAACTTTACTTTAATAATGATATTTATTCTTCAGAAAAAAATTCATTCATTTTGAAAATGTTTGTAGTTTTTTACAAAACATCAACAAAACAACTTTTTAATAATCTATAAATATAAATTTTTATTTTACAAATATTGCTAATTCAAGAAATTGAAATAAATAAGTAATCAAGAACTCCTCTTTCAACATTTTTATTTGTAGAACAATCAAAGTTATATATGGATTCTATTCTAAGTTATTGATCGACCAGCTCTGATTTTCGTCCCAACCCATAAAGGGGAGGAGGGGAGGGTGCGTCTGAATTAGAATAAGCAAATCGCAATTGCATCAGCTGCAATATTCAAATGAATTTTTTAAAAAAGTATTTGAACATGTTTACCCATATACTACCATATGCAGTTAAAAGTTTAAAGACTTTGATTTATTGCTTTATAAGCGGAAATGGTAACGACAGGTCGCATATAATTGTGAGAAGATGTTGATAAATGGGCTCCAACTTAGAATTTGATCACAAACATTTAAAAAAAAAATTTGATGTGAATCTATCAAGTTCAGTGTGTGAGAATGCATAATATCAGTTGTGAATTCTTCAAATGTGCTTACCTTGAAGTATATATTAAATCAATATATATATATTTTTTTAGACTCTTGCAACTAAGATGACTTTTTTAGGTCGCTAAAGAAGCAGTGATGACATTGACTAATGTGTTTTTCATCAAAGAATGCTTCTTTAAGCTTTTATTTTCAAGAACTTAGTTACCAAAAACGTTTTAGTGTCAGAAGTTTATGGTAACAAAAAGTAGTGCAGTACGTAAAGTACATTATATTTGCTTACGTGAATTGTGTGTATTATTTTATTTCTTATAAAGATAAAATGCATGTTACATATCTGTTTCAAAAGATTCCATTTCAAATACACACTTCTTGAATTATGAAAAAAAAAATGGTTTTCAATTTGGGATATTTTTAACTATTGAAATAATAAATGTAGTGTGCTAAGTGTTTATTTTTTATTCTCACACCAGTTTTAAAAATTTTATTACTTATAATTTAAAGTTTTTCAACACTGTTAAAATGTTTTGGTCATTCAAATTTCCGCTGATGGGTATTGAGTAGCTACAATAAACAGCAATAAAGTTGGAGTACACTTTTTTGTAATTTCATCTTATAATCATTTGAAAAGTCAATTTCTATAATTTGTGAAAAGTTATCCTTAGAGATAATATTCTACCAACTGTCACTAAAAGGTAATTTCGACGTATGTTTTCTCCTCTCGGTGTGGAGATAAGAGATATCACGTATCAGGTGTTGGTCCGCGGACAAATGTTTTCAAGTCCAAGGCTTATTTACAGATCTTATTAAAATGGATCGGCGCAGTATGACTCGTGGAACTTAATAGGAAAATACCCAAAGAGAACTATTCCAATTGTTGAAACTACTAATAAGAAATTATTTAACTTTTTAAGTGGTGCTAAAAAGGTTTTTAAAATTTTTACCACTGTATAAAACTGTAGTATTGAGATTTTTTAATTTTTGTACTACAATGGAAAAACATATAAAAGAAAGTGACAGAAGTGAAAAATAAGGACAAATAGAATCAGAAGACGAAAAATTTAACATCAATTTATGGAACAATAATTTGAAATGAACAATTTACGAAGCAGATTTTCTTTCTGGAAAATGATGGAAAGGATACGATTATAAAATCAATCTCCTAATCCTAATATTATATGAGTAATTAAATACACTGAACGGAGAGTTATATTTCATTCTCTTTCTTGGGATATGTATTACAAATATGAAAAACGTAAAAAATATTTGAGGAGAGAAACTGTATTGAAAACTGTTAATATTGAATTTTTAGAAAGTTCGCTATCAAAACGCAAACGACCTAAATATTTATTATTTGAAAAATTTTACCTATATTATTCAAAATGCATTAGAGGCATTTACAATGGCAAAATAGTTATAAACTCTTTTTGAAATAGTTAATATCAGCAAGTCACCACTAATATAAAGTAGAATTTAATTACTTTACATATTTAAAATCAATTTTAATTGGAAATTACACGAACTTCCTTGGAATAAATCCGAAACCTGCTTTCGGATAATAACTTAAAAATACCGCTCACCAGTAATCTGCTGACACAAATAAACCACTTTGGTTTATAACAGAACGTGTAACACTTTTGTAATTTTTTCATCCATTCATGAGCGGTTACTAATTAAAAGGATTTGTGAATAAAATAATATTAATAAATAAAAGAAAAACGTCTGGTGTGTTAGAATTATTAAAACGACGCTTTACGTAACAAATAGTAAACAAGTTTTGGGCAATAAAATAATCTGGGGTCGTAGGCGCCACTACATGGGGGCAAAGAGGAAGGTTGCCCCCTTGCTCTACTAACAGCGGGGGCAAAGTTATAATTTCGACATCGCTCAAAAAATCTATAAAATTATGTTTTTCCAATATAAAATACTGCGTAAAAAGGTCATTTTATGATGTTCTAAAGGAAAACAAATCCCATAAAAATGGACCGTAGCATTTCGTAAAAGCTAAATTTATCATACATCACAAATGATTTGTTAGCACAAATGAGTTTGTTAGTAAGGCAAAATACTTTTGCTATAACTCTTCTATATGGTTAGATTTAAACCATTTATTACTACGATTCATCAGTTTTTATACTATATGATTTTAGTTTATTAATATTAGAATATTCAATTCTATCACAATAGCCATATTTACTGTTATCTTTTATCCACTTTTTGTCTCATTTTAAGTTACAACATAATGATTAGAGGTCGGCGATATTTCGATACGAAATTATCGATACTAAAAATATCGATGCAAGTCACCGATATATCGATATTTTCAAACATTTTTAGTTTTTGATGATGGTTGTGTAGTTCCATGTGTTTTTTCGATTTTCTTTATTCCCTTTTCAAAAACTTCAAAACTAAAGTTTGTACTAGACTGAGAGATATTTAAAATGGCACCCCAAACAAAAAGAAAACATAATGGAAAGATAAGATAATTTATTAGTAGTCATTGACACTGTGCCATTTCTGTTGACAGCGTGTGCCTGGAATTTGCATCTAATCTAAATATTAAAAACATCTCTATCAGCAAAATATGCGATAAACTATTTTCAAAATTTCTTCTTTAAAAATAAATGTGAATTAATGCATTGACATCCAAACGTATTTTTTTTTTTTTATTCTAATTGATAATATAATTTATTTACTAAAACAATTTTTATAGTTTATTTATTAAAACAATTTTGGCATGAATTCATGAAAAGTAGAATTTGCCAAGAAAAACATCGTTTCTGGCAAAATTAAAAATCAAGTAAAAAAAATAATAAATCATGTATCGATATATCGATATTTTATCGATATTTTTTCCTATGCAACGATATAGTATCGATATTTATTTTGATCGATATTTCCGACTTCTAATAATGATCCATTATTTGTAAAATATATTTAAATAATTTCGACACTTCTTTCTTCAATTATTATAAACAAGTAATTGTAATACATGCAGATTCAAAGTATTTATGTCGAACTATTGCGTTGAAAGACTAATGTTTGCTAACGAACGTTTTATAATTTTCCCCATACCTCCAAGAGTTAAAATTATCTAATGTCTTGCTTTTTACTTTTAAAACTTATCGTTTGAAATAAATATGTTTTTAATGTTTCTTATATTTGAGTTTTTTTTTTTTTTTTTTTCTTTTTCCCTTCTCTTTTTTTTTTTTTTTTTTAAGTGTATTGTATATAAAATACAAATTTTCAGAAATATTTGAAAATCACTTAGATTGTTAAAAAGTGCTGTCTTTCATTTTTGTGATATTTCATAAAAATAAATTTTAAAGTATTGTGTGATATTAAAGTAAGTAATTTTGTAATGATGAAATTATACTAGAAGCTCTTTTTTACTTAATTATTATTCAGAATAAATAAAATTTGCTTTCTTCATTTTAGAACAATATCATTAAGGTAAGGTATATCTTTTAAAATAATGTATGGCAGCGTTCGCCACTAACTTATAGTGGTGGGCCGTATGATTTAGGCTAAAGCTTTTCGCGGTCAGGATACACCAATATATATATCTTTAATTATTATCGATTTAGCAATCTATAGCATTTTTGACGAATAGAAGAAGAAAAAAAAATCGATTTTTTTTAGCTAATAAAATTGCAATTGATAATATATATATATATATATATATATATATATTTTTTTTTCATTTTTTTTTCAAATATAAGAAATAATAGTTTTCATTATTAGTAATTTTAAGTCTAAAAAAAAAGTGAATCTTTTGTTCCAACGTGACAATGGGACTTGATCTAACTTTTAATAAAAGTATTTAAACTGTTTTTCCAGATTACTATGTTTTAGCCAATATCAATTGTATGTATGATCGTATAAATGTCGTATGCAAGTTGTTTTCTATTTCTATATACGTGTATATATATATTTACTCGACCAACCCTGTTGGGCCTTGAGCCTGTTGTTGGTCTTAAGATTTGTATTTGTATTTGTGAGACGAAACAGCGGTCGAAATCGTTCAGTTTATTTTATGACAGAGTCGATGTCTGTCTCAGTATTTGTTGAAGCCAATTTTAATAAATTGACCAAATGAAATTCAGTTGTTATTCCTGTGTGTATTCTTGATGAAAACCGTCTTGCTGAAAGCTTCTTCATATACATTTTTTGGGAAGTCCATAACTTGAAATTTTATTTTTTAATCCCCTGTGCTGTTGGCGGGCCGCATAAAAAACTGTCGCGGACCAAATCCGGCCCGCGGGCCTTTCGATGTATGGTATTGGAATATTTTTTTTTTTATAATGATGAATTAATTGTAAGTACTCTTACTTATCCATAAAATGTCTCTGAACTAATAAACTTTATACAAATAGCTTTGCTACATAAGTTATTTAAATAGTTTGAGAAAAATTTATTGCATGGTATAGATGTAAGATCAATATATTAAGGGGGCAAGGAGCTTTCCCTTTCTGAATTGTTAGTGTTTTTGTTGGATGAATCATGTTAATTTTACTCTTTTCCCCTTCACTTACGGCAATTCCTCTCACAAATTTACCACCCAATCTCCACCAGTGTTCTGTATTTACCTCACAACAAATCGAAACATCAACAAAATACAACTTTTTCCATTCTACAAAAAAAAAAAACAATTTCTAAACCCCACCAAAAACATTAACCGAATCAGCCAGTCAAATCGAGCTAACCAAACACAACATCGAAACCAGTTAAACTCCCTACTTAAAAGAAATTACTTTCCAAGAAATAAACTGCAACTTAATTCGGTTTTTATTACAATCAGTCGTTCGTCTTCGAGAATCGTCTGCGGTTTTGATACCCCAGCAAACGATAACGAAACAAAAAAGTCAGACGCTGGGATGGGATGTTATTATTATCTTTTTATTATTATTTGAAAGAGAGAAATAAAGATTAGCGCTAGCTGGAGGGCGCTTGTGGCAACGGCGCCCTGTCGTCTGTAAACGTTCGATGTGGCAACAATGTTCAAAAGAAGAGAAAAATACAAGTTTTTTTTTGTAACAAGGAGGGTGGGGGGTGGCTATAGGTTAATGAGGGTGTGTGGGTTTAAGTAAGAGATGTACCCATGCGACCTTGACTTTGATTTAAGGTTTAGGGAGGGTAAAACAGGTGACATAAGATGGTTTCTGCTGTGTCTCTCGGGGAGCTACTGTTTAGTTCATGAGTCAAGCAAGGAGGTTGCATAAACTGCTTTTGCAACTTTTGATATTCTAACTAAATTTCATTAATTTATTGTACGTAAAAAATGGAAATAATGATACAAAATATATATTAAGAAAAGTGGTGCTAAATTATTTATTTAAATGATTTTAATAAAAACTTATTACCAATGAAAAGAAGATGTCATTTTCATTTTTTTTTAATTCTGAAAAAAAAAAAAAAATGCTCAAACGAAAAAATCCCCCCCCCCCCCCCCTCTCCACACACACTTCTTCCCTTCCACTTCGAATATCTTCCTTGCGGTTTGAATAAATGTGATAGGCAGAAATAATGTGATTAGCTTTATAAAAAATAAAGATTACGTTCAAAATGGATCTCATGAAAAATAAAAACACAGCTTCTAAATAGCTATCATTTAGACAGCAGCCATTACGACACAGACTATAAAGTGACACACAAAACATTTTTTTTTTTTTTTAATGCGACTTGTGTAACGAAATTTTTTGGAATTATGTCTATATATGTCCCTTTAATCTATGTCAAATTTACAATTTTTAAATAGATGGTTTTTTTTTATCAAATTTATTACAAACTTTGAGTAAAATATTTTTGAAATTCAACCGTTTGTTACCTTCTTTTTATCAGGCACTCATTGTATTTGAAGCAAATAAAAACTTCTGGAACATGTAAAATTTCAAAAAGTTTTATTTTTAAAAATATACTTTTTTTAAGGTGTAAATATAAAGGGATATCCCGATTTTAAATCGTTATATTTATGGAACGTCGAAGATCTCGTGAATGAGAGTAATGTCGCTGGACGAAGCGTGGTCTAGAGTTTTCGGGAATTGCCACTAGATGGCTCTGCGTATGAAAGACAGAGGAATTGTCATAAACGCAGTCTGTTTGGAAAATGAGAATCATTCTTTTTGACACCCTCGTAGAAGTATATCTTAGTCGATCGGAAATATGCGGTTTAATTAAGTGTAGTACAGAAAGACATGAAAGTGTTCCGTTTTTGACTTTTGGATTACGGATCTCTAAATATGCAGTGAAATGGTTCTATTCATCGCAAAATTATCCAACAACAAAAATAAACAGCTACATCGATCAAAATCAGAACAATATGAAACCAAAAAATAACCGAACCTCTTTTGAATTTTCTCAAGCGTATTTAATCAGCAGAATGAGACCACTCCAGAAAAAAAACCATTGAAATCCTGCCTTCCTCAATTCATCATTCATTTCAAACTCAATCAAAAACAAAATCATAATATTCCGATTAACAAAGAGAAACATAACAAAAACATCTCCAATTTCCTTCCCGAACCATCTTAAATCCCCTTATTTCCTTCGGACAAATTTATTCCAACAAAAAAAAAAAATCTGTCTCATTTTCTGTTGGCAATTTAATCTCAACCACTTAGCAAAAAAAGAAAGGAGCTAAAATGTTAAGCGATCCCAATTGTTCCACAGTCAATCACTCCCAATCCCGAAAGTCAATTGTTGACTGACTGCAAATAACACGAGGGTTGATTGTTCTTCTTTTCCCCTTTTGTTTTGGGGAAGAGAGAGCGAGTCGAGTTGAGTTGTCGCAAGGACTCCATCAGCTTGATCATTAATCTCGGACCAAAATCGACGTTGACAATGATTAAAATACTCGGTAGTCTCGCACCGGATTTTGTTTGCCTCATGTTGCTCGTCCGTAGGATTGCTATGTTATAGGGGTTTATTGCTATTTTTGGCGACTGCATAGAGTCGCCAAATTATGTATGGAAATGGGGAAAATTAATATTGTTTTTGTTGTATAGCGGATGAAATAGAACATGGGTCAACCACTGGTGGACAACTTTGGATAGTAGAAGCTTGTTTTTTGACTTACACAAATCTTAACAATCTACACTATCTGTAACTAACTTATATTTCTTCTAACTATCTATATATCTCTAAATTAACTTCGATATAGTTCCGGAATCAAATGTTTTTTTAACAGGTTGGCTCTTAGTTATTAACTAACCCTGACAATTCTACCCCATCTAATGCTTTGTAATAAGTTAACCCTTGGCTACCAACAGATGCCAATTACTATACCCCAACTAATGCTCTATACTGTGATCGGCTGCCCTTGGTTACCAATAGTCGCTAACTAGTTTGGGAGAGTTTCTAGCATATGACTACTGTACCCAATCTAACGCCCAATTTAACTCTTGGCTACCAACAGACTCTAACTACTGTACCCCAACTGATACTTTATACTGTAATCGGCTGCCCTTGGTTACCGTCAGTCGCTAACTAGTTTGGGAGAGTTTCTAATATAGATCACTAGGAAGATTGCTAAGCCTTCTTTGCCTTCAAGTCAATTGAAAAGCATACATTAGTCAGAAATTGCAGTAAGAGATCAGTAACAACTTTCCGCAAAACTAGTTTGACATCTGATGGTAAACAATGTTAACCAGAAGTTACAGTTAGAAATCAGTGTAGCCAAGTTAGTCTTCTGTTCCGTAGACCAAAAGAAATTATTCTAATCACTACCTTCTTAAATAATAATGCTTCTAAACGTATGAAATTTTTACCAAATACAACTGCAATATCCAGAAAGTTAATAAACGTAATAAGAATGGATAAAATACTAAAGCTTTTTTTCTGTATTATCGTATCTAGCTAGATCGTTGCCTTTTTTTTTATTCTATTTTATCAGCACCATCTGTTGGAAAAGACATTGAAACCCATCTTTTATTTATTTATTTATTTATTTATTTATTTATTTATTTATTTATTTATTTATTTATTTATTTATTTATTTATTTATTTATTTATTTATTTATTTATTTATTTATTTATTTATTTATTTATTTATTTATTTATTTATTTATTTATTTATTTATTTATTTATTTATTTATTTATTTATTTATTTATTTATTTATTTTAAAGTTTTCCATATATAAAGAATAAAAAAATAATGTTAAAAATTCATACTTTATTCATAATGACCAATAAAAATCTCATTTGCTTCGAAGCAATATCTCTGTATAACAGGATAGTGAAAGACTACGATTATTCATTTCGAAATTCCCATGGAACTGCAATAAAAACGTAAAAAATATTAGGGGTGTGGAACATCTCACTACTTTCAATTACATTATATTGCTGATGTAGATTTGTGTAATTTATCATTTTTATATTTTCCTCAGTCGCTTAGAAAAAATCGCCAGTTTGCCGATATTTTTGGTGATAATTCTTATATGGGTCTTTTTTAATTAAAAAAAAAAAACTGAAAAAACGGGAATTTTGGCGATATGCTTATCGATAATTCTTATATTATCCCTTCTTGTAAGTGAAACTGAGCAGAGATTTAAAAAAAACACAAAAAAAACAAGAAGGAAAAAAAAAAAAGAAAAAAAAAAAAAAAAACACGATTGTTGATGCGGTAAGCTCAAGGAAAGAGAACTCTGTGTTAAAGGCATTCGTTATCAATTTTTTAAGCCATTAAAGCATTTTTACGGGAATTTCGGTGGTGGGGATGTTTAGAACACCTTAAGAGGCACAGCGATTTTGAACAAAATCGTTAGAGCCGGTTTTTAGCAATTACTGAAAAACATGATTTTTTCAATGGCAGCTTCCTCACGCGCATGCGCGATTTCGACGAAAACTTTAACGATAGGTCCCATGTCTACCACCAACTCGCACACCAAATTTGAATATCTTAGGTCAATTTGTTCGGGAGTTATGCTGACCACATACATACATAGACATTTTTTGTAGATCAGTTTTTTGAAATCATGATGTTCCAAAACGTGGAGAAAAGTCAAAATTTCAACAACAACAACAAAAATTTTGGACCGAATGCTATACTCTCATTACCCTATGTATACATATGGGTAATTCGATTCTTTTTGACTCAAACTTCTCGCCTTTTGAGCATCGCCCATTAATGACTGTTTCTTCTCTGTTTCACTTACAAGAAACGATAATGTCAAATTTATCGAAAAACATATCTTCAAATTCATCATTTTTTAAGTGTATTTTTTAAAATTATAATAATTATAGCAAAAAACAGATCGAATTGGCCCTTTTTTTTTTTTTTTTTTTAATTAATGAAAATATGAAAACAAAAGAATTATATCATTCGATGGGAAATATAAATGCACTGGTCAGTATAAAGTGTGATGTGCAATGTTCCACACCCCTAATTTTTTTAAAAAAAATCACAGCTGGCATACGGAGCAAATTCATTAAAATTGGCTTCATTGTATTTCCACAGCTCAAGACACAAGCACAGATAAATGCTAAGAACTGGTATTCTGAAACAAGGGGATTTTAAAAGACAAACACATCCCAAGAGTTATTTAAAAGAGTTATTATCTCACATTTGTATATTGAATAGCATATTACCATGGGTTTCGTGAATCTACACATGCACTATTATAATCACCATTGTATCTACTGTTTACCTATCACAAGATGAGCTCCCGCCAACCTATCTAGCGTTGCCTGTTGACGTAGAAGCAAGACTAGTCCCATTTTAAACATGGGAAAGTCATATATTCTATATAGGCTTTAAAAATCAATTTCCTGCATGCACACCCCTACTCTTAACCGACAAATCTTGTTTCTATAGCAACCGCCATCAACCAGACTTTCTGGAGAGAGCTGTTTTCCGATTAGACAGACAGCAATCCTTTTTGAAAGTAGAATTCACCCTGATATGTACCAGGAGCGTGTCCCTTATCTGAGCCATGAGTTCTGTGATTCATCAAAGAAATATACCTATTAA
This sequence comes from Linyphia triangularis, assembly GCA_963978545.1. Classification (NCBI taxonomy): domain Eukaryota; kingdom Metazoa; phylum Arthropoda; class Arachnida; order Araneae; family Linyphiidae; genus Linyphia; species Linyphia triangularis. The sequence goes on from OZ021730.1 coordinate 66,931,011, forward strand.
TAACATAAACCTTCTCATCTCAGCTATTCCAATTTAATTTCCCTTCGAAATAAAACTAAAACTCCACATCATCAAGAATTCCAATAACGTCTCTCCCACCCCTTACAACACATCCAAAGACAATACACCCTCCCGCCAACATTGGCGTAATTTGGCGACCAACCCACTCCATCATACCAAAAGACAATACATTCCCTCCTCCCCCCCCCCCCTTCCTTGTCAGTCTTAACAAATACCGTCCTCTGTAAAATTTTTGAAAAATAGATTCCCGCTTCCCCCATTAATCCATCGGTGTCATCTTAGTAATCTTAGTACTCTCCCCCCCCCCTTCCCCTAGATCCAGAGTGAGGATAATCTATTGGTCGTGTGACAAATTGCCCTCCCACCAGTGTCAGTATGCTTGAGGGAGGCTAGTGTGGCGAACTGTGTGTTTCAATCTGATCGGGAAGGTCCGGGGATATTAGCATGGTGGGTGATTGTGAGTTTCGGTTGGGATGTGGAGGACATTTTTGGTCGTGGGTTGGAGGTTTTAGGGTTAATTGGAGAATTTTGGTGAAGGCTGTATTGAGGACTTGAAATGGAAAAGGACCCAAGTACCACTTTATTTTTTATTTTTTTTAAGGTAAAATGTTCTCAAGACCAAGCTAAACAAAGTGGAGAACGTCCTAAGTGCGAACTCCAGTAGCAATAATTCAAATTCAATCTGGTTCTTAGTCATAGCCTTAAGTGTTTTTCCTTTTTGGGCTCTCCTGAAAATTTTTCTCTTTTGGACTTGGGTCGTTTTCCATTTCTAGTCCTCAATTATATTTTGGAAGAAATATTGAAGAAACTCATGTTATTAACATGAGATAAAGTTATAGCATAGAAATATAAAACTTGCTAAAAATGTATACCTGATTCAATAAAATTATTTTAATTGTATTAGGCTGATAGGATAATTCTGAAAACAGTAAACATTTATAAATATTTTTTATTCTTTGGTTGGTTGAGTGAAGTTTAACGGCACAAGGGCAACACATGGGCCATACTGCGCCAATTTTATTCTTTGAGGTCTAAATAATATTTTTTTGGCTAGAGAGTTATATAGTTGCAAGCAATTCTCACTTTTAAATATTAAATATCTAATTGAGTAAAAACATATTTCCTAATTTATTACTAAACTATTATTCCTTTTCAAATAGGTTCAAATGCATAAAATAATTTTAAATATCATATGCTGTTCGATTTGTAGAGCAATTATAAAATATTACTTATAATGTTACTGTAGATTCACCAGTAACAAGCAAATTAAGGATTTTGGAAAAAATCAAGTGGAGTTAAACTCATTAGGTACTAAAAGGCAGCTACCGTAAGTTTTTACTGTTGGAAAACTGTTGCGTTTCCTTTAAATTATATATATATATATATACAGAGAGAGAGAGATAATAGTCGTAAAAATAACTGACAACAGTTGGATATTTTAACAAAACGTTAACCAATTTTTTTTATAAACTATTTTGTTTACATCGACGAATGTCTATTTCCAAATGACAAAGCCAGATCTTATTTCGAAAAAAAAACAAAGTAACTATAAAATGGTAAAAAAGTTCATGCAGAAAGAAATTAAAAATAGATATTGAACATAGACATAAATTTCTTGAACATTCTCCAAAAAAAATACATCAAGTCACAATCAAATGTGACCAAATATGTCTGCCCCAGTTTATAGTTCAGCATCAGATATCAGTTGCACAATCTGTTGAATTGCATCGAAGCCAATCTCGTCGGAGTCTATTTACCCCGGGCAGAGTCCTATCAAGAGAAGGGGCACACATCCCTCACACACAGGGCGCAAGAACCATGATGAATTTATATCTTACCCCGGGGGTAATCTGTCACCCTAGCCACTTCAGATATGTATTTTCTCTGATTGAAGACCTCTTTTTTTTTATTATTTAGTCCTCTCTATACTTTGTAAAGCCAAGTCCGTAAGTAGTGAATCCATTTGGGAACATAGGGGCATATTAATATGTGGCCCGGCGTTTCCTGTGTTTCCTCGGCTTTAGAAGTTCTGTTTGGACTGGCTGGTAACGACATTTTAGTCTATATTCGGTGAAAAGTATTGTATTGAGTTGACTTTTAACTCCTAGCGGGGTATTTCAATGCAGATCAGTTTAAAGGTGGTTATTTTATCATTTACCGTCAAATAAGGTAAAGAGAGATAGAGATCGACTCTTTGTTTCTTGATATAGTTTCTAAACCTATTAGATGGGTGAAATTAATGGAAATTTGGAAAATATGAATAACGCAAATTGAAGTTTTCGTAAGAGTTAAATTGAGGTTCTAAGAATCCTAACAACTGTTATTTTATGATACAATCGTCAAATAAGGTACCTAATGATAGGGATTAATATTTTTTTTTTTTTTTAATGTTGTTTCGAAACATATTTGATGTTTGAAAGAACAGGGATAGATGAAATTAAAGGAAAATATGGATAATGCAAATTGAAGTTTAGAAAGAGTTTAAGGTCCTGAGAATCCTAAAAATGGATGGAAATCGTAATGGATTTTGAAAATACCGAAACGTTTTGTACTTATGTTAAACCATTACACATTTAGTTATATTTAAACTATATGAAAACCCGTGGTTAGTATTAAAAAATTATCATCTGAATTTTAGCAATCAAAAAATTCAAAAATTTTTCTATTGATTCTTACCAAATCCAGAAGATCAAAAAAAGAACTTTAACGCAACATGTACTTTTTTTTTCTAATATATCCTTATTTTTCCTGCTGCTGTATAAGTTTTCAGCAGAATTTCAAAGCACCCTATATTTTTTAAAATACGTTTACCTCAGGAAAAAGGTTTTTTTAACAGGATAACTATCGAACCTTGTATTTCTTTTTAATCCATCCTTCCATTTCCTGCCCTACCACTGTATAAGTTTTCACCGTGCATCTATGATTACCACAGGGAAAAGGGTTTTACAGAATCACTTTGTTTACAAATGAACGGCGTTGATTTGTGGCGGGACTTACAGTGAAGAAGAAAAACTCTAAAGCATATTTCAGAAGTTATTGAAGTATAGATACAATTGATGGATAACTAACGTGAAATTCATATAATACAAACCTTAAGGCATTGGTATTTCAGAAATTACCAAAGCATTGATATTTTGATGAAAAAATAGCTTGGAATTATCAAACACACACACACAAAAAACCTTGCAATTCCTCAAAAAGCATAAGGCCACCTTTAAACAAGTTTTGTAAACTACCAAAGCATTGATATTTTAATTAATAAATGATCTAAAATTGTAAAAAATTATATTTTAGAAACTAATAAAGCATTGGTTGGTTGGTTTATATGCTCAACGACCTTTTTTTTTTTTTTTTTTTTTTGTATAATGACGGCTAATCAGGCCGGGACTTACCTCTTAACGTGAATACGTGGATTACGATCCACAACGAAAACCCATGCCGGTTCGAAACCGGCACCTTTGAAATGCAAGGCCAGAGAACAAAGCATTGATATTTTGATAGAATAAAAAATAGACTATAATTGTTTTAAAAAAAACTATCAGTTTACTAAAAAACATAAGGCCTTAAAGCATATTTTAGAAACTACCAGAACATTGATATTTTGATGAGTTAGTAGCCTGAAACTGTAAAAAAAAAAATAAAAAAATCGCAATTCCCAAAATCACAAAATACTCTAAAGCATAATGAGATTGAAACTACCAAAGCGTTGATATTTGATAAATAAATTACCTGACATTGTAAAAAAAAAAAAAAAAAAAAAAAAAGGATTTAATTTCCAAAATAACACAAGACTTTAAGGCATGTTATTTGAAAAACTACCAAACCATTAGTATTTTTATGAATAAACAGCTTGGTGTAAAAAAAGAAAAGAAAAAAAAAAGACACTAACAATTCCCTTACAGCCCTAAAGCATGCTAAATTGGAAACTATAACGGCGTCGAAGTATAAATGCGCAAACAGTTTGAAGATACACCAAACATACAACTTCTAGACTCAATTCTAATTTTCAGCAAAAAAGACATCCCCACAATACCACCACCACCTCCCCAAGACCAAGAAACCATGATCTATTGCCACCAAGAGAGCATCCACCATTGTTTAAAAATCACCCCCAACCAACTTCCGAACCGGGCTAAGAAACGACTCTTTTGTGAGTCATAAAAACGTGCGCGTTTCCGAAACCGTCGCACGTGTTTCCAGCCCATCGACTTGTCGAGCTGTTATTGTCTCCGTCACCAGCGGTGGAAGGGAATTTTTACGACCTCAAGAAAATCATCGGTCGACAAGTCCATAAAAGCATCCGTATCGCTTTGGTTTTTATGGGAAAGGACCTTTGAGAGACGGAGGATTCATTTGAACAGTCCCTTTTTTTTTTTCCCCAGGCTGTTCGTCTCTGCGAGGCTCAGCTAATGAGCTTGAATGGCTATTTACTTTAATTTGTGAATGTTTACCACCCCCAAGATAATCATCGGTTTACAGGTTGGTAAAAGCATCTGTATAAATGACGAACAAACAGACATAATCCGAATTTCTGCATTTTTGAATCCAATATATATAAAAATACTAAAAAAAAAAAAAAAAAAGATTTTTTTTTATTGTACTATTACCGTACTTTCTATATGTTATAGAGATTTCTCTCCATAACATGTTGAAAGTAATTTAAACTAGGGGTGAGGAACATTGCACAACTTTCAATTACACTATAATACTGGTCACTACATTTAAATTTGACGTGTAATAGTGTTATTACCATTCTCATATTTTCATTCATTTGAAAAAAATGACCAGTTTAGTTTACTTTCGATTTTACTTTTTATTTTTTTCGATTTTTTTAGTTACTTTTCGATTTTTCTTACATTATCCTATCTTGTTACTGCCGACCAAACGGTATAGGGGTTAGCGTGCTAGCTTCAAGACCGCGAGGTTGCGGGTTCGAGTCACTTGTTGGCATGGGTGTTTGTAAATGTATGTTGGCTTGTCTAATGACGAATGTTTCGGCGCATTATAGCCCTCGTGTTGCTGACGGCGCCAGATAATCTGAAAAACAACCAACCTATCTTGTTACTAAAACAGAGAGGAGAAAAACGTTCATTGCTGAGCGATGCTCAAGGGAGAACTCTGCGTTAAAAACATTAGTTTTTCAACTTTTTACGCTTTTATACCATTTTTACGCAAATTTCGGAGGTGAAGATGTTTCAAGCACCTTAAGAGGCATTACCACAGTAATTTTGATCATAATCGTTAGAGTCGGTGTTTGTTTTTTCTTCAATTGCTGATAAACACGATTATTTCGATGGCAGCTACTTTATGTGCATGAGCAATATTGACGAACATTTTAATGACCGCTCCTCTAGCCACCACATACCCGTTCACCAAATTTGAACATCGTAGGTCAATTCGTTTGGGAGTTATGCTGACCACGTACAAACGGACACACTGAAAGACATTTTTTGTAGACCAGTTTTTTAAAGTCAGCATGGTCCAAAACGTGAAGAAATGGGGGGGGGGGGAGGGAATGGAAATTCTTTTTTTACCGAAAACAATGTTTTCCTAATTGCCCTATATTAATAGAAGGTGAATTGAAAGAAAAAAAAGGTGGGGCTACATTATATATTTGACCAATGTCTGCTCTAACAATCTTTGTCTCTGTATTGAAATTATACAGATCATACAAAACAGATCTAACCACAAACCATCTCAGCTCAACTCTCACCAGATTATAAATTAGCAAAACTCTTTCAAAAATCAATAAATGTTCAACAACAAACTCAAATCGCCACAACACTCCCTCAAAAAGATCACAGACCACCATGGTACGTGTAATGCGATACCGATACCACGACCACTTGGTACAGCAACTTGGTTAAAGGAAAGTGGTTCACATCTGGTTTCTGGTTGCTTGTTTATGTTTATGCAGCTGAGATCGTTGTTTTCACGTGGAGGTGGACAGTTTTGAAAGTAAGTGTTAATTGATGGGGTTGGCATGGGCAAGGTGGTCGGATCACACGTGTTTTTGGTCTTAGATAGTGATCTGAAAGATATGACTGTGAATGGGCTGGAAAATTGATCCTTAAAATGACCTAGGGTCCCTAAAAGGATGTTACCATTATTTGCAAAATTTAAATATTGTACAGATATATTCAAGGGTGCTTATTTAATAATTAATAGTTTAAAAAACTAAAAAATACGCTTTAATAGAAAAGTGAACTAAAAAGTAGAAAATAATTTTAAATAAGTTTAAAATAAGAATAGAGTGATTAACAAGAAATATTTATTTTATCGTACAAAAGCGTGGGGTGCTTTTTAAGATATTTTCATAATGGCTCTACTTTTACCAATATATATACAACAATTGACATCAAGCACCCCCACGCTTTTTTAACGATAAAATAAATATTTCTTGTTAATCACTCTATTCTTATTTCAAACTTATTTAAAATTATTTTCTACTTTTTAGTTCACTTTTCTATTAAAGCGTGTTTTTTAGTTTTTTAAACTATTAATTATTTTTTCTGTAAACTATAAATTTTTTTTAGTTAATTTTTTTAGTTAAGTGTATAAAACTCTCCAGTTGTTCTTGCCAATAGTCACATGCTTGTCTCAAATTTAAGTCATGTGTATGCCTTAGTACACGCCGTATTACTAGGCACAAAACACTACCTTGTCTCTGAATATGAAAAATCACTAATCCTGAAGATCCTGGTAAGGATAATGCGACTAAAAAAAACACGCTTTGTATGACCATCATTCCCACGACAAATCTTTCAAATGTCTGCCTTATCAATTGTCGATGATAGGTTCTGTGATTGCTGGGATTGTAAAGACACATCAGGGTTCGATTCCGGAGAAGGTTGGTTGGTTGGAATTTAACGGCGCAAAGGCAACACGAGCTAATCCTTGTGATAAAGCGACAAACTTATTGAATTATTGTATTGTCATCGGTCCTTAATAAGTATGCCAAATTTCGAGTTAATCCGACTTTTTGAAGGGGGTCAAAATCATGTTCAAAGATTCCGTTACATACTAACATACGTCTGAAGCTAATAAAAGCGTGTTAAAAAAAGATTAAAACAAGTTTCAGAACAATGTCAAAGTTCATTTAATTAAGAAAGTTTTATATTCAAGTTCAACTATATTCAAGTCCTACTGTTTGGCCGACTAAACGGTATAGTGGTTAGCGTGCTAGCTTCTAAACCGTGAGGTTGCGGTTTAGAGTCCCGTGTATAGGCATAGGTGTTTGTAAATGTATGTTGGCTTGTCTAATGACGAATGTTTCGGCGCATTATAGCCCTCGTGTTGCTGACGGCGCCAGATAGTCTGAAAACAACCAACCAACCTACTGTTTGAAAAGGTTCCACAACAATGTTCAAACGAGCATGGTTAAAATCACTAATCAACAATTCCCAAATTCGCTTGTCTAACTAAAAGAATGTTTTTTATGTTTCAACTAGCCGTTACGTAACTGGTGTTTTTTACAAAAAGTATACTAATAAACACATTTTTTGAGGTAACAGCAATCTTAGTATGACTGATATAATTCATTGCAATTTCAAATTGTTATAGAATATATTAATTACTATTCAAATTTTACTCCCAAGTTCTGTAGCATAAATGCTACTTACATTCGGCCCGCGACAGATTTTTCTGTGACCCGCCGTCAGCACAGAAGATTAAAAAAAATCAAATTTCATGGCATGGATTTTTTTTTAATAATTGTAATTTGTCCAGAATAGTATATGATTTTGCAGAAAAGAGTTCTCTACTACGTGGTCGAAGAAACTATACGAAGAAGCTTTCAGCAAGATGCTTTCCATCAAGAATAAATACAGTTGTAACTTAACTGAATCTCATTTGGACAATTTATTAAAATTAGTTGCAACAAATATTACGGCAGACCATCAAATTTCTCATAAAATAAACTGAACGATTTCGACCCTCATCGTCTCGCAATTGATATTTACTAAAAAAGAGCATTCTGGAAGTACAGTTTGAATAGTTTTTATTTAAAAGTTAGATCAAGTCCCATTGTCATGTTGGAACAAAAGATTCACTCCTTTTTTAGACTTTTACTAATAATGAAAATTATTATTTTTAATGATCTGAAAATAGTTATTTATGCAACTCGTGGGGAAAGTACTACTTTTTCAAACGAGGTAGAACGCTTATTTGACGAGTGCGATAGCACGAGTCAAATAATTTACTGAGTTTAAAAAGTATTTTTCCCCGTGTTGCATACAATATTTTTTATAATCACGTGCAAAAAATATTCTTAATACACATATTTATTAACGTTGGCAACTCGAGTCAACGAATTTCTTCAGAATATAAGTCATTTCAATGCCAAGAATGTGTGATATTTAAGCACGAGGCGTGCGAGAAAATTCTTTTTCCACTAGTGCGAAAAAATTACTTTCCCGCACTCCTCGCGAAAAAGTGTTACTTTCGCCACTGTTTTAGATTCAAAATGGTTTTAAAAAAAAAGTTTAAATTTTTTGCGCGTTGCTATAAAAAAAAAAAAAAATTAAATATCAATTGCAATTTTATTAAGATAAAAAAAAATTAATATTTTTCAGTTTTCTGAAATGCGATACATCGATAATAATTAAAGATACATATTGCTGTATCTCGCGAAAAGCTCCAACAACAATGTTCAAATGCTCTTAACTGAAAACTTTTAAAACATTATTCTTTTACATTGGAAATTTTCTCAAGAATTCAAGAATTTCATCATGCCATTCAGTAAGTTAATAATAAAAACAAGACCTAGCGTTATTATCTAATATTCGAATCTATCGATAAAAATTCTTTATACTAGTAGAAGGAATCCTTTCTCTATATCCTTCAACATCATCACTCCCTTCAACGTACGTGAAAATCTATTCACAAACTCATTCTGAACAAAACTCCAAGATAGAGGAGAAATTTATCTCACAAAAGCCAATATCAAACCCAGAATTACTTCGCCTTTCAAACTTTTTTCCCTTATTATCAGCAAGCAAAACAAACTTCCCCAAGTCCTTTCAAGTTCTAAAAATTGTTCCTGAACTTCCAATTCCTGATTAGAGAAGTTCTCCATTTTAAATTGATAGGATATTTTTGTGTTCCCCGAAAATAAATAGTCTCTGCCGCGAACGTAAAATTTGCGGATTGTCGTTGTCGACGTTGATGGACGACAAAACCGTTCGAAAACTTTTGAAGTAATGGGTTTAATTTTCAGGTTCATATTTCATTGTGGATTTTAGAAGGCGTCTTCATCAAAACTTTCTATGATTTACGAAGTCTTAAGTGCATAGGCTTACTTGCTGTTGATAAAATTTAGTAAACATTTCACATAGAACAATCATGCAGAATTTTTTTGCTCGCTTGAGTGTGTGTTTATTTATTTGCAAATTTACGAAGATCTAACACACTTGCTGTCATGCAATCAATCTGAAACTTGGTAGATAAACTCGTTGTCCATAACAATACATTCAAACAATAGGAGGCTGTCATTAAAAGGCAGCTATTACACGCTACTATTGTTACTTGAGATGGCTTATTGACGCATTTGATGCCATTCCATCCGGAAGAAACTTAGCAAATATATTATTTTTCGTTAAGAATAAATTGTATCAAGTTTTTTGGGATGTCATCAAAAGGCCACTTTTAAACCCAGTAGCTGAAACTTGGCAGATAAACTCTCTATCTATGACAATGTATTCTTAACTTTTTGGAGGCAAAAAAGAACCATTCACTAATTACACTGAATGGCCAATGGAAACCAATTTTGGCACCACTTTTATTTTAATGACAATTTAATTATAAAATTTCTATTAAGCTAAAAGTTATTGAAAAAAAGAGAGTGAAGACATAACTCTCGCCAAACCTTATGGCCTTTTGTTCTCTACAGGGTTGTGGTTTGACGAGCATTATGCTTTCACGCCGCCAAAATGGATAAATTGCCTATGAGCACTGTGACGATCTACCGTCTAGTGATGTCAAGTTAAGTTGAAGTTTAGTATAACCTCGTATACAATTATAACATACCGAAATGATAAAAATTTGAATCAAGCCTCTTTTTTCCTAGTTGATTAATATATATTGATGATAAAATGTGAGAATGATTCATTAATGGTAGTAACACTATTGATAGTATCAAAATTGTAAACATTATCGGCAATAATGGTACATTAACATTAATGGTACATTAACCTTAATTACTTATTAACATGAACTGCATTCGGTTGTCATTCCATGCCACCTGTAGTGGAGTATCAACACAGCAATGGATGGTGCCCCAACCAAACGCAACCCCCCGCGCACTGTCACCCCCCAAACTTAATAAAAGCAATCACCCAAAATCTGTCAGAGCCACTTCGCAAATTCGCCCACATCTTGAAAAGGGGGAAACAAGCAAACGATAGGGGGTGGCACTTCTATCCATATCGTCTGAAATAGAGGAATCGTCTGCACTAGGGAGGGAAAGACGATCATCCATCATCACTCGAATTTGGGAAAGGGGGAGGGAGGAGAAAGCAAGAGAAACGTGGCAAAGGTTAAGGGAACAGAAGAGCACGCGCGAGACAGATGATCGTTTGCAATTGTAATATTGCAGACGATATTGGGATGAGAGAGAGATGGGGTGGGGGTGAGCGTCCAAAAAGTGCTCCTCTCAAAACTGTAAAGACTTTAGTTGACGGGACGGGTTAGTAAATATTTATTTATTAAATGAGTTAAAATATTTTTCAAGTTTTTAGTAGTTTGTATAATGATCTCAAGAATCAGTAGACACGATGGTGATTATGATAGATGGTATCGTGGGTTATTGTCCAGTCGCCTGCTAGGTGTATCTGGGTTACTCCTAGCAAGTCAGTTCGTCTTGAAATAACATCTCTTGAAACTGTCTTTTGATTGGTTGGTGTATCTCAAAAAGACTTATTTTTTAGCACAATAACTGTTTAGCAAGCCGTGACCAATAGCTAGGGCATGTTCGCACCTTGTAAACAACCTATGTCAACCTTAAAAGTGCAGTAGTCTTACTTTATGCAGTTTTATTCATAATTCAGTTTAATTTTACACCTTCCTCTGTTACCGTAGGACGCAAACTAGCCGCATTTTCTACAGAGGATTACAAGGGAAAGAAATTATGTTTGCCGAATTGTAACTTTTTTGGACACCAATCTCCTGCACGCATCACCCTTATTCTTAATCGACTAGTCTGGTTTCTATAGCGACCGACATCATCTAAACAATTCAGTGGGAGCTATTCTGCATTTGCACTCGTAATTATGCTTTAGAAAGATTGCAAATAACTCGGAATTTTTTATCATGTTCAATCAAGATGAATTTTTTTTTATGGAAATGTGTTCCAATTTAACAAGAAGGTTTACCATCCTTAAATCAAAAATTAAAAAATATTGCCCCTGAATACATCTCTTGACCTAGGATGGGAATGTGGCCACATAATATTTTATTTTTCAACGAGTCAAAATAATTTATTGAAACTACTAAGAATACTTAAGTATATTACACTACACCGCATTGACCCTTTGCATTCCGCTGTCCCCTCTCAAGGGACATCGTAATCTAGCATATCATTCGGATGTGCCCTCTCAGGGGACATTAAAGTTTATTAGTGATTACGAAGAATTAACTTTTTCCAGCATAACTTTTTGAGAAATACATGTTTCCCTGAAGAAAATGGCACAAGAAATCAAATCAAAATATGGTAAAAGCTGTTCAGCGGAGTTTTGTGTCCAAAGAGAACGTGAGAAGTGTTGGTTCACGACGGTCTGAGAACTTTTCTGCGCCACTTGAAAGGAGCGATAAGGAGAGTTGGTCGATGGTTGGGTTTGTTGAAATTTACTGGCGCAAGGGCAATACTAGGGCTGAGCTGCTGGTAGCCGTCCAAAATGGTTCGGAGTGCAAAAGTTTAAAAATATAAGTGTAATAATATGAACAAACTATATAAACAATATTTAGGGGGCGGAACTTAATGCCGGCACCTCCACCAAAGCAAATCAACTTAGAAATACTTCGAACAGAAATGTTTTGGTTAAGTTATCACAGTTTGCCCAATACAGATGCGATGTCCCCTGTACGGGGACATACGAGTGAAAATGGTTAATAGCTACCGCCACCATCCAGACTATCTGATGGGAGCTATTCACCTGATAAACAGGGCTCAAAGTCCACATTCAACAAGCTCTAGTGTATCTCTTGTCCCAGAAAATCGATACCAACTTAATAACAATCTCCATCACAACATCTGGTTTCTAATATAACAACCGCAACCATCCAGACTATCTGATGGGAGCTACTCTCCTGATCGACAAGAACTCCAGGCTCTCATCTAACAAGCCCTAGTGTTGCTCTTGTGCCACAAAATCTCCAACAATAACTCAATAACAATCTCCATCAAAACGTTTGGTTTTAATAGCGACGGCCACCATCCAGACTATCTGATGGGAGCTATTCACCTGATAAACAGGGCTCCAAGTCCACATTCAACAAGCTCTAGTGTATCTCTTATTCCAGAAAATCAACAGCAACTTAATAACAATCGCCATCACAACATCTGGTTTCTAATATAGCAACCGCAACCATCCAAACTATCTGATGAAAGCTACTCTTCTGATAGACAAGAACTCCGGGCTCTCATCTAACAAGCCCTAGTGTTGCTCTTGTGCCACAAAATCTCCAATAACAACCTCCCTCACAACATCACTCCACTGACGTAACACCACAAGCATTACGTCACGAAAATTACCAAAACCAGCTTTTTCATCTCGAGGCCTCGTCCCATCCCAAATCCGATCCAATTAACTATGATGCAAAGATTAAGATAAGTAGGGGCTTTTTAGAGTGGGCCTGAATAGATTCGATACGCTATCTGTGTTCTCTTTGAAATGGGGGGGGGGAGGGCTTCGTATTTTATCTGATTGCGGGTACAAATTCGTAGCGATCGGTAGCGCCCCACTCCGCCCTTTTAATGCCTTATCTTTTGAATGAGGTGGCTGTGGGAAAGAACTGATGGAGGGCGCCATTATAATTAAAAGCGTGCGACAGTGTATTAATCTTTGCTGATACACTCAGGGTGTAATGGAGTGAATTGAGTGGATTGTGTATCATAAGTGTATAATGAATGTTGAGTTTTACTAATGGTAGCAGTCTGAGAGACGAATCCAAGTTTAGGTGCATCATTGAACATCATTCTGAATTTTTCATTGAATGTAAGTAAATTATAGTACATTATGAATTTACAGGTCTGCTGGTACAAAAATGACTGAGACTGGTCAGAAATTATTTATAAATTCTAAAAAATAATAAAAAGGGGAAATATATCCATCTGTTAATGGTCTGAATGTTAATTCGTACAAAAGTTTTCTTCTTAAGCGAATGGGTTGTAATGGATTTTTCTTGAATGTAAGAGCTGGGTAAAATCCTAGTATACGTAACAGGCTTGGTGCGATTTTACAAAATGTCGCCAACTCCAAAATAACTGGCTGACGCTTGTCGCCAAACTGTTGCCAATGTCGAAATAACACTTTTACGATTGTCGCCAAGAATTGGCGTAGACAAAAACATAGAAAATAGTAACGTGAAAATGGCAAATACATAAACATACCATGAAGAAAAGCATATAAATCATCGCCAATGTCGCCAAATCCACCGTGTACTGTATATTAGGAAATCGTTGGTGCGGTAATACATGATGGTTAAACAAATCACAGATTCTATTACAAATTGATCAACCGTCATGAAAATTTGTTCAGCTGTTAAAGAATTGAAGACTGCCAAGACTAAGCGAAGGCAAGCAGATCAGACGAGCATTATTTTTAAATCCAATTTTTGTTAGATGCCTTGAAATGACTTAATACCACTTAGAGGTCACATTTGACCTTTCTCAGCAGCTACTGCGATGTATTCAACCAATTTCTAGAAGCTGGCAACAGGGTTGTCAAACATAGTGTCCTAATACAGGGTTCCCACTCAAGTTAAAGAATGAAAATCAATGACTTTTAAGGACCTAAATCATGTTTTTAAGGATCTTTGAAAATTTGTTTTCAGGCGTCATGTCTGTATATAAATTTTTAATAAAGTATATTCTACCAAAAAAGTTACAAGTTGGAGGATGCTCAAAACAAATATGATAGAGAATTCAGAATACGGTGCAGAGAAGTGGCGGTCAAGCGGGAATAGCAAGTCGAGTTGTATTTTTATAACTTTTGCAGTTGGGCACACGACATTCCTAAAAATTAAGGACTTTTAAGGACCTCAAAGCATTTTCAAGGCCTTGAAAACAAGTTCAAAAATATTAAGCACTTTTAATGACTTTCAATGACCGTGGGAACCCTGTAATATGAATTCATAAGATGTAATCAAGTCATAATAATTTCTGGTGATTGAGCTGGCCTAGGATCACTGGACCAGTCCTGATTCATTGTTAGCAAATGTTGTCTATTGGAAAACCTACCACATAAAGAAAGTATTTCTAACCAATATTATTTCCACTCCTCATGCTGGGACACCCAGCACATGAAGTTAATTAGAAATTTAACAGAAAAAAATTCCAGATACTGGTAATAACGTTTGTTTGTTAATATCGATAGTAATGTTTGTAAATATTTATAATAACGTTTGTTTGTAAAAAATATATAGTAGTGTTTATAAAAACTGGGATTAACGTTTGTTTGTAAAAGTCGATAGTAACGTTTGTTTGTCATAAAGTATGTGCGTTTGTATATATCCTTAGATAGCATCGAATTTAATTGGATTGATTTGTTGTTTAAATTAACAATTTGCGGTACCCAAATATAAAGGTGATTATTTTACTACAGGAATTGATCAAATTCAAGAAACTATTTCTTTACTTTCTTGTTGTTACTCATTAAAACTTCTTCTAATTCCTCGGTATGAAGCGTTGTGTGAGATAACGTTGTACACCTCTAAAAAGACCACGAAATACACCTAATATAGCAATCATTACTTGTAAAAAAAAATTGAGATAGTTTATTTCACCCTTGTTGATCAGATATAGTCAGGAAAACAGAGGATACAATTACAAAAGTACTCACCATTTTTTTTTCTTTTCACAGCATCGTTCCGTAAACATACGATGTAAACAATTCCTAATGAATTACAGTTGAACATGAGAAAATACTACACAATGTTTTCATTCCAGTTCGTACCACACAATGCTTTTATTCCAGTTCGTAAACATGGTTTGTATGGGTTCATTTTGTCAGGATACCTCATCAGAACCTAATCAGACTGTCAGTCTACGTACATCCTCAACTACAGTTATCTGTATCTCACACATTCAACAAAACACAACTGTCATAATCCTCTGAACGATAGTTGGCGCAGTATGGCCCAAGTGTTGCCCTTGTTCCATAAAATACAACCTACCAACCAACCTCTGAATGATGGAACTTTCGTCAATTGCTAGTCTGATGAGGCAGATAAATTTAGCTCAAAATAATGTTGATCTAATGAGGATTTATTTTAATAGTAATCCTCTACAAATATTGTTATTTGCGACTTGAATGATGTTTTGAAGTAAAAATGTTGTAATTGAATTGAAACTTTCATGTTGATATTGTTTAAATTATTGCTTTGCACAATTGCTTATATATGTTGTAACAATTGATAATTACATGTTTTCATGTAATCTCTCCTAGAATCAAGTAACATTTCCTGGATTTAAAACTTATAATTTTTAAGGCTCTAGCAAATTAAGTTCAACACCTGAATTAACCTGATAAATAAGTCCTATTCACTTAGTTTGTACTCTTAACAATATATTTTTGTAGCGATCCTCGCATTTACGTGTCGAATGGAAGAAAATACGTAAAACTCTCACGAAGCCGATCAATGATACTAACCGTACCAATAGCCGTTGTCTACTCATCTTTGATTGGTTAGTTGTCTGTACGCCTGATATTTCTCTCAGCGACCTATATTTGCACACAATAATGGCTAATCAGGCCGGGACTGACAGCTTAACCTGGATTCCGAACCACAATGAATATCTATGCCTAATACGGGATTTGAATCCGGCACTTTTGGCATGCGAAGCCAGAGCGCTAACCCCACAGCCATCAGATGGGCCCTAGTTTTGAAACCATCAAACAACTAGAAATTATTGGTAATTTTGAAAAAAAGTCAAATTATTATTTTATATAAATATAAAAATAATAATGTGATTTTTTTTTTCACTTCTGATTTGGAAAATAATGAAAAAATTAATAGTAAAATCAAAACCCACTAATTGCTATCAACTTGGTTATATTCTTGTTTCGGAATATCCGCAAGGTTTTATGAAAAACCGATTCCTTCCATGTCAAGAATTAAAATGGAGCAGTTTTGTAGCAATTTCGCTAAAATGAGTATTTTTTTAGCAGAAAAAATTAACTGAATCAGAATTCTAGAGGACAGGAGAAAAGATTTCGCCAGATAGTCTGGTTGATGGCGGTAGCTTTAGTTGGTTGGTTGTATTCAGATTATCTGGCGCCGTCAGCAACACGAGGGCTATAATGCGCCGAAACATTTCGTCATTTAACAAACCAACATATATTTACAAACACCCATGCCTACACGGGACTCGAACCCGCAACCTCGCGGTCTAGAAGCCAGCACGCTAACCACTATACCATTTGGTCGGCGGCGGTAGCTATTCAGATTATATGGCACCGTCAGCAACACGAGGGCTATAATGCGCCGAAACATTCGTCATTAGACAAGCCAGCATACATTTACATACACCCATGCCTAACACGGGACTCGGAACTCGCAACCTCGCGGTCTAGAAGCTAGGACGCTAACCACTATACCGTTTGGTCGGCATAATGCATGCAGGAAATCGGTGATCGAGGCCTTTTTAGTAGAAGATGCATTTCTTCTGGAATCCCACATGTAAAATGAAGCTAGTCTTTAAATGCCCAAACGCCACGATCAAACGGTATAGTGGTTAGCGTGCTATCTTCTAGACCGCGAGGTTGCGGGCTCGAATCCCGTGTAAGGCATGGGTGTTTGTAAATGTATGTTGGCTTGTCAAATGACGAATGTTTCGACGCATTATAGCCCTCGTGTTGCTGACGGCGCCAGATAATCTGAAAACAACCAACCAACCCAAACGCCACAGCAAGAGACAACATGACGGGAGCTATTCTTGTTTCCAAAGCAACCGACAACGTGCATGAAGCTATTCTTGTTTCCTCAGCAGTAGACAACATGACGGGAGCATCTCTCTTAATAGTTGTAAGAAATAAAAAGTACTAATAGTCAATAAACTACATACCATTTGTAAAAACGAATCTCTTTATTATACTAATAACTCCGCACATACACAAACATAGCCATTGACATTGAATGAACAGTTGTAAAAATAAAAAAAAAATATCCATTAGACTTTTTTTTTTTTTTACGACTGCCAACTCAATTGCAACATCTTTTTCAGCAAAAATGTCTACAGGTGTAATATCTTTCTCTGAATTGTCTGTACCCCCCCCAACACAAAAATATTTGAAATACACATCAAAACTTCCATCTCATATCATGTATAAATACATAATGCTTAAATTGTATACAATGGTATCAAATGCTATGTAAAAAATCATCACAGCTACATTTACAAAAAAGGTATTTACACTCAAAATAGTTTAATTATACTTTACAATTGGCCTTATGAAAGAATAAAACGATTGCAAAAAAAATTTAAACGCGGTTTTTAAAATTTAATACCATGTCAAATTAATATTTCATAAGTTAAATATTAAATATTTTCAAAATATAATTTAAAAACTACCTCTCTTAACTTAAAGCATAAATCAAAATGTGCACGAGAATTGCTTTGTAAGTTATTCAACCTTTAATTTAACTTTTTACCCCATACTTGCTAAACAGCTGCATTTTTATTTTCAAAGCTAAGCTCCTCATTGCAAGCTTAAAAAAAAAAGTTTTAAATAGTTTAAAATGTGCAAAGAAAATGTTTGTAAATATCTTACATTTCAACGATATATATCGTATTTTCATGTTTAAAACTATTTCATATCTTAAACTATTCAAGTTTTTTTAATTAAATTTAATACTCCGATAAATTTAGTGATACATGGTAATTCTTAAGCAATATTTCTGCTTGCAAAATATAACTGTTTAAACAAAAGTAAATGTAAAAAAAAAAAAAAATCCATGTTTTATTATTTTTCAAAAAGCTTTATTAATGAGTTAGAAAACATATTTAGTTCCATCAATTCTTTACAAGCCCTCTAAAATATCTGACTAAATACAGTTTATAGTATCACAATTTCGATGAGATCAAAGTTTAGTTTCAACATATCGTCGCAAACTAAATAACTATCAGTATAGAAACCATAAAACACGTATAAGCCCACTTAAGAAAGCTAGTTTATAAATCTAAATTTTGACATACATTTTACATGAGAAAATGTCAGAAATACGACCGCCAAATTAAGCGATTTTCTTGCCAATTGGCAACAGGTTCTCGCCAAAGCTGCGCTTGGCGACAAAGTTATGAGATTGAACTATTAAACGATTTATAAAAAAAATAATAAAACTAACGCCAAATGGTTTTCAATCATCTCTGTTATCGCCAAATTACGAGCTTTTCTTGCTAATTGGCAACCGCCAAAACTTGCATTTAGCGACAAAAATTTTGAGATACCATTATGGAATTTGGTAAAAACTTACTATAAAATCCTCGCCAAATAGTTCTTTACTACCATCTCCATTATCGCCAAATCTCGAGCTTTTTTCGCCAAGGCTGTACTTGGCGATAAATTTTTGAGATTGCAATGCAAAGGATTTTGATAAAAATTACATATAAAATCTCAAGTGGGCTTTAAAAAATTCAGCATAAATGAGCAAAGTATAATAAAGAAAATCTCGATTAACATATATATTAAATGAATACTAGGTTATATGAGGGGAAAAAAGCAACTATGTATCCGATATTTACAAGGAACATGAAAGTATGGCAAAATACAATGGCATTATTATACATGCGCATATCAGATACATCCAATCGACAATGCAATATAAAAATGTCCTAGCTATGTTATTCTATTTATTGGGAATCAGAATATTTTATATAGGTTTCACATTAAAAACCTTAAAATAGTTATGGAATTTTATTTATCATATTGTGCGTTGTATACTTGGGCTTCCAATACACAGTTGGATTATCGCTAGCAAAAGTAGTTATTTTGATTGTTTGCTTAAGTAAACATTCTTGTTAAGTTGAATTTGTTAAAATATTAGGTAGCCAAACACGGTAGAAAAGCACAGTACAAAACGTGGGCTTGTTTTTAATAAATTCCGATTTTGCAAAATAATAATAATTGAAGTTAAAAGAGCCAAGATATTTTAATTTCTTTTCCCACAGTTTTAAATTGAAAGATTTTCTTGAAGAATTTCAAGGCTTTATGAAAAAAGTGTAAAAATATGGTTTTTGGTAAATAAATGGTTTGGAGAAGAAAAAAAAAATTCTGATGCATCTAAAAGTAAACGTTCAATAACTAGTTTTAAAAGACTTTATTTCCAAGTATATTCTTTTTTACAACTTCAAATTATTATTTTTTTCCTATAAAAATTAGTAATTTTCACTACAAAAGTTGTACCATATCTGGTAAAAGGTAAAGATTTTTTTAAAAATTTAAACTTTTAATACTAAAAAAATAGGGAATTATGTTTTTTTTTTAGTTGGTATAGATTAAAAACTATTAGAAAGATATGGAAGTGTAATGATTGAAAAACATTTATATAAAATCAGTTCGCGATTTATAGTCAGCTATTACTTCAAGGAAGAAACCACAATTATTTATTAAAACCTTGACGACACTCTGCATTTTAGAAACAATAAGCAATTCTAAAACTTTTAATTCTTCATTAAGAATTTATTGAAACTGCATACAGATATACTAAAAATATATATTGTCTTCCGAGTGCGATTTTTTAAAAAGTTTTTTTTTTTTTTAAACCCTCAATTGAATTTTACAAGACTGAAAACACACAAGAAAATTTAAGAAAATCAGTTTTGAATTTTGGTAATTTTTAGAAATAAAAATGGATTCAATTATTAATTTGAGAGAAAATCAATCATAAGAGACACTCAAACATGCGAAAATGCAAAGTTTATGACTTAAAACACACCACAAATGCCATTTCTAAAATGTTTTAATAAAGTTAATCATTAAGGAATTAGTTGTCGCACCTTACAACTTGGCATCACATAAAACAAGACATAGACATGCTTTGTCTTTAAAAAATAATACATTAACACAAAACAGCATTAAAATGACGAATATCAACTTCATTTAATAGAAACAAAACTAAGTTTTCAGCAAAAACAAAAGTTTAAAACATTCTTACACTAAAAATAGAATTCGTTTAAAAATGAGCAATAATAACAATTCAAATTTAAAAGAAATTAAGGAACAAGTTTTAAGTCAGTCGCATAAATTAATGCTAACTTTTAATAGTGGAAGTTATCGCGCGATTTTCTTGCCAATTTAGTAAACCTGCAGTGAGTTTAGTAAATTGAGTAGGGCGACAACAGATCAAACGAAGTACTGCTTTATTTGAATAATAAAATAATGCTAAATTTTAATAGTAAAATTTCATTTTTAACCAGATTTGAAAAAGCTTAATAGTTAATACGCTCTTGCCAAATCGAGCGTTTTTCCTGCCTATTTAGTAAACCTGCAATGAGTTGATTGAGTAGGGTTGTTCTAGGCGATGATAGAAAATAATATGCTAAATTTTAGTAGTAAAATTCACATTTTAATCAGATCCGAAAAAGTTTAATAGTTAATAATAAATCGCGCGAATTTCCTGCCAATTTAGTAAACCTGCAATGAGTTGATTGAGAAGGGCGGTTATTTTAACCAGATTCGAAAAAGTTCAATAGTTAATAATAAATCACGCGATTTTTCTGCCAATTTAGTAAACCTGCAATGAGTTTAGTTATTTAAGTAGGGTTTCTCTTGGCGCCGAGAGATCAAACGAAGTAATGCTTAATTTCAATACGAAAATTTAATGTTGAACCAGATTCGAAAAAGTTTTATACTTAATAAATATGCTCTTGCCAAATCGGGCGATTTTCCAGTCAATTTAGTAAACCTGCAATGAGCTTAAGTTGATTGAGTAGGGTTATACTTGGCGACGGCATGTCAGACGAAATACTGTATTATTTGAAAAATAAAATACTTAAAATGATAATATCGATGAATGATTTCATGGGAAAATTGAGCAAGAATACATTAAAAGATGACATTTTCTTTGGCTAACAACGAAGAAAAAAAAAAAAACTTTGGTCACTTTTAATGGTATGATATAAATTACGAATTGTTCATTAGAGTTCAACTTGCCAGTCACAATCCGTTGAAAAGCAGTGATGTAGTATATATGTATAAAAATACAAAATAAACTTGAACACAAAGTGAATCACATATCAAAAACACAGATGGCATAAAATATACAAGAATGACAGCAAAACCCAAGGTGACATTTCGTTTAAGTATTGGCAAAGTGAAAAATTCGGCCCATTAAAAAAAAAAGGTAATAATACTATTGAAAAGTACAATTATTACACAATTAAATCCCAACCCAAAATTAATACAAAAAAAAAAAAAAAAAAAAAATCACAACAAACATACAATAGTTAATAGTTAACAATTTTCCATATACTAAGACCGATACAGCATTTTCAACTAATTGTTTGGAAAAGAAATCAAATAATAAATCAAAGATATATCTTTTTAAGGCATAATTTCAGAATACTGTACAACAGCACGTTTACGATCCATGTATAAATTCTTATTTTTTTTTAACCACAATAAATGTTCTTTTCATATGGGAATTGCATCAAATAAATCCTTATAACCACAAGAAATGTTCATTTTTTCATGGGAATTGCATCAAATGAATTCTTTCAACCACTACAAATGTTCATTTTTCATGGGAATTGCTTCAAATGAATTCTTATAACCACAATAAAAGTACTATCGAAGATCAAATGACGTAATGGTTTGTCTTCTTCGGCGGCTAGCCTGGAAATAAGGAAATATTTATTAAATTTAAACAGTAAAGACAATAAAATTGATAAACAGTATTTTTAAAATCTCAAATACAAGGAAACAAATTATATTTAAAGTTGCATTCAAACACATTATAACCATATTAATGACTTTAAACCATTGAATATAAATAAATGCAGTTGTATTTAAGAATTTTCTTACATTTCGTTACATTTTATTATTTATTATTTACATTTTTTATAATCTTAACCCTTGGCACTCCAGTGGCACCTCTCAGGCGCCACACGATTGGATGCCAAACCACGAGAGGACCATTAGGTGTGATGCGGAAATTCGATGCAAGGCCAATGGCTGTGTTTAGTTTCTATGAAGCAAATCCATAAACACCAGCCGAACCTAAAATGTCTCGAGTTGCTGATTCCTCCGCGCGAAAAAGGCCTGGAGTGCAAAGGGTTAAATAAACACCAATAAAACTCAGAACAAATTCTAAAATTAGCATTTATGTTCAGTTATCTTTGAATCGTAAATATCTAAAAAAAAATATTCTAATTGCTGGGCTAGAGACAATACCATGTCAAAAGAAATACGACTATAACTATTTGAGTGAAAAGTAAAGAAGGACAACATAAGGTTTCGGACCAAACGTGCTTCAAAACAGTTTCACGCTATCTTTAAATTCAAAATAAAAAGCTAGAAATCGCAGGAAATTTTTTTAAGAGGGCCCTTATGGCGAATAAAAAGGGAAGTTGAAGAAAGGAGAGATTTTAAAGAAAGTGAAGATAAAAAAAAAAGTGAAAAAACTAGAAAGCTTTGCAACTAGATTCTGACCCCAGAAGCCATTTTTTCCCCTTTTAACAGAAAACGTCAATCAAAAGATGTTATGATGTTCGCTTCAAAAAGAGTCAATTACCAGAACGATAATAAAAAGAGGCAAGCGTTTATCTTCACTAGGAAGTAGGGTTACAGTTACACAGGGAGAAAAAAATTGTGATGTATAGCTTTAAAAGGATTTATTTTTGCCAGATAAGTTTTGGAAAAAAAAATAAGAATTGGTTCGATTAAAAGAAAATAAACACTTCTTTTTTGGCTCAGAAAAAAGCAAGATAAATTGAAGTTGTCAGTTTTTCGTATATATTACAAGGAAAGGTACTTAAATGCAAGTAAACACAGTTTCTTTTTTCTTGGTGACGAATTGTATACGATAGCAATTTATCAAAAGAACATAAATTGAAGATTACGAATTTTTGTTTTCTTTTGAAGAATGCGTTTAGAAAGTTGAAATAGTGTACAACAAGTGAACGTAATAAAATAATATAACTGGAATAAGGAAGAAATATTCAAATTTTCCAATGCTTTAATTTTTTAATAAATAACCAAATGTATGAAAAGTAAATAGACATAACGCCTTCTGACCTGTTTAAATTATGAATATAAAATCCCTTTATTATTTATTTTTTAATATTTGACAAAAATAAATATTTCATCTTTGTGCTTTATAAAAAAAAAAGAAAAAAAAAAATCTTGCCAACTCCAGAAAGCAGACGATACCCGGTCGACTAATCAGACGATAACGAAGCAAACCCGACTCATTGATGACGCTCAACGACTACGTCACCTCCTCCCTCACATAATTCGAAAACAAAACACCTGGTCACACCCCAAATATGCACCGACGTCAATATAATAACCTCCGAATGCCCAAGTAGGTGCAACAATGCGGGTGACTCACCTACCTTCCATAAAACACCAAACGATAATAACCGTTCGGTTCCAACCGCCCCCAAGGTCCCTTTTTCAACAGGTGAGAGGGGATACTGCGACGAAAAATTCCCACGGTTAGGGTGGCACTCCCCCCTAACTGCTTCTCTATTTCGGGTCCTCCCCCACACCTGGAAGTGGATCGTCTGAGCTCCCCATTCTTTTATCCTCTTCATGAAAATAAAAAAAATCGTGAGGAGGGGATGGCAACACCTGCCGTTGTCGGTTGTTGCTACCTTCAGAAGTGTAGTTTTGTGGAGGTGGTAATTTCTGGTAGTTTGGCCGTTGGCGTCTATTGAAATTTAATGGGGGGTAGGGGGAATTACATTTTACTTCCTCATCGAATTTCTTTGGAATCAACTTATGCACATATGTTTGTATAATTTCAAACTTGAAAGAAGAACGAATTATATTCATCGACTATGATACAATAATACAAACTTTTTCCAGTATGTTTCCTATGAGACTTTTCCGATACTTCAGTCATATATTTAGAAATAACTTTTCAAAAATAATAATTTAAGAATTTCTAGTTGTGTTCTTCAACTTACAAACTTCAATCTGAATAAAAATTCGTTCACAAATTCTAAGCATCATATTACAATTAAAAATATTATTTAAATTTATTGATAAAGGTATTCCCTTAAAAAAGGGCATTCCCAGTCCAATCGTTCTTGTTTATTGTTTCAGGACGATATTTGTTTTGTGAAGATTCCTGTTTCTCTCTTTATATTAAACCAAAATCGATAAATTGTATTCAAATTTATAAGCTAACGTCTTCGCTTCTAAGAAATAGTTTACTAAGAATTACACATTATGTTGTTTAAAAATCGAAGTTAAAAAAAATTACAAAATCTGGAGAAGTTGTGATAGTAGACCATAGATGGCAGCACTATTGAAAAGAGAAACTAACATTCAAAAAGCACGTTGAGGAAACCGACGAAACTTTAATTCTTTCATCAATAGAATAACAATATCTAATTCTGTTTCTATTCGGTGAATACCGAGTATTTTCACTTCCGAAATAATTTAGAGTCAAACTAAATTTAGTTTCGATAACCAGGACGGTAGCATTGTTCACAACCAACAGACTTTATTCAATCCCTATCCGATACAATTCACATTCCAGTTAACTCCACAAGACACCTGCAGAACTTAAATTACCCTTTTTAAAAAGAATCTGCATTAACTCATTTTCACGTTCATTTTCCCACGCACACATTTCCCAACCCCAACAAACGTTCACATGGCACGATCTATAGGTAAACAATTACAAATACAACTTGCACATTTCTATAACTTCATCCGTAACTGGGAGAATAACAATGAGACAAATTATTCTTTCGCAACGTTCGATTTTGTTACATTACTAACGCTTCGGTGAGTATGTATTGTGACGCTATTTACAATAGGGTTGTTGTTGAGTAGGGGTACGTGACACTTGGCTATAAAATGTGCTTTGGTGTAAATGCTGTTTTTATTTGACCGCAATTTTTTGCGTAATTCAATCCTATTCCTAGGTTGAAAGAAGGACAAAAGAATTTCGAAAGGGATTTCAAATGGGTTAAAATGAAATTTTAATCTAGCAAACTTAAGCAAGTTTAAAAAAAATACGTTAAGTTATTTAGTCCAATTAAAAAGAAAACCTAGAAAGTTTTACAGATTAATCACAGTCTGAGATTGGCTGGGTTTGTACGTGCAACGACCGATTTTCGTGCACAATCATTCAAACAGGAACCTACAGCTTAACATAGATTCCGAACCACAAGGAACATGTATGTCTAACTCAATATTCGAAGGAGGCCAGAGCGCTAACCACACAGCCATAACGTGGCCTCATAACCTGAGAAATTCCAACATCAAGAAATAGAAAAGCTTTCGTCAAACATGGCAACTCTAAGTCAACTCTCGACAATAATTTTCGGTTATTAAGTAAACTAACAATTCAAAACTGTACGAAAAACTTCCAAGAGCTCAAAATCTTTTAATATCTTAATTTAAAGATATAATCTAAGATACGAAATGTTCTTTACTACATATTCACCTTCGCAAACACAGAATTAGACTGCACAGCCACAAGTGCAGCATTTGGTGATTGGCTGTCAAGTAGGCGCCAATGTCTCGACGCCAAGTCGCCAGCACTAATGGACATTGGGGACGACTTAAGTCCAGACCTGATTGTTCGATACCTACCTCCCCCCCCCCCGAACTTATTTGCCTTTCTACTTTGCACAGACTGTCTAAAATTACTTTCTTCCCCCTACGTCTCAAAACTATAACCACCCCCCTCCCCCCAAAAAAATCAGAACGTTAAAATCTGGACTCTTTCAACTGGAGTAAAGATTTAGTATTTGAGCATACTTTTTTTGTTTGCATTGTGCATTAGCAATGTTGCTTATCAATGCTGAACAAAATCAAACAACTGTTGCTTATCAATGTTAAACAAAGCACTGAATTTATCGGTATTTTAAGCTGGGGGAACAAATTTCTTTAGCAAAAAAAAAAAAAAGCTGACGTCCCAATATTCTTTTTAGCAATATGCTAAATATGATTACAAGTTCCAATCTTGATGTATAGTCTAAAATAACTAATAAACTTTATTATAAAATCCTTTTGAACTTTAAATATAAAGCTATTTAATACCAAATATCACCTAGAAAAATACTTTCCAATCTTCAGCTTACTTTTTCTATTACGTTGGCAACTAATTTGTCAATAAACACAATAGTAGTATTGCAATTTTTATGGCTAAATGCTTTTACAAAACAACTAAGTAACATTCTAATTTTAGCATTTCTGAAAGTTCCTAAGCATTTTGCTAAAAAAAAAACTCCCACAGCTTAATCCCTGGAATGTATGAATTCTGGAACAAAATCGCATATATACAATCCAAATTAATCACTGAAAATGGTTAAGCATAGATCCAAAATACGCGTACTCAACCATGATCACAAAATTTATTCAAGTTCACTTAATCTTCAGCCACACTCAACAATTTCAAATTAGCAACTTCCCATTGGCGAGTTTTCCTTCCACTTGGCGCCGCGCGAAAAAGAAAACGAAACCGCAACCCGATTCCTACAACCCTAGTGGAGACGAAAAAAAGAAGCCTCACAAGAAAGAAACTCGGCAACAGCTGACTGGTGTTTACATTAGCCACCTGGCCTGCGCTTTCCCCCTCTCGGTGTCAAATCGGAACTCGACTTTACCCACCAGTATTATTGAAATGGGACGACGCTGTCTAGAGTTCGTTATCTTGGATGAATAAAAGCGATTACTTCAAAAGAAACCTTTATAAATAAGTTTCTGGACATAAATTTATTGTTTTTAATATTGCCGCAAGGGAAATAATTGAAAAACAAACGAGGATCTATGTCGGATCTTCAAATGCCTTCTTGGAGGTCTTTCCAGGGGAATTCCTCCCCCCCCCCCTAATTTACGTCTCAAATGACGCAGAACACCAAAATCTTCCACAGGAAGTACAGCTCCACGATACTATTTGTCATAATCGCCATCGTATATACTACTCAATCATGAAAAGCAGTTGAATTAAAATGCGTTTTTAAATCTCAAAATGACTAAATTTTAATGAATTCCCTATTTTAAATTCCAATCGCTGGAAGTTTTTTTCTGCTCCGCTAACTTAGTTTTGATGGAAAGAAAAAAATCCTTTAAAAAACCAAATAAAATCCTTCAAACACCTAATCATTCTCTCTTTAAAAAAATAATAATAAAAAGCAAATCTAAGACCTTGGTAAAAAAAAAACTGATCTTAAATAGTCGCTTCTTAGATCATACTCTAAATAATTGAAGACAAACGTTGATGAAGCAAAAAGACAACAGGAAGAAGTTAGCTGTTTTTCTTAGAACTTGACCTCATCATTTAAAAAGTTATTTCGCAAACCCATCAATTCTTTCAATCCCGCCACACTTCAACCACAAAATAAATAAATCCACATAAATACGGGCTCTTTCAGAAAACAATTCCTAACTTTGAAATGACACAACCATGAATGAGGAACAAAGACAACTGATGTATTGGATATACAAGAACCAAATTTTCAATACACCGGGTTTGCAAAATTGATTGATGGGAGTACCATTTGATGACATTTGCATATGGTTTACCGATGAGGCACACATAGTTGTCAATAAAAAAAACTCGTCATTATGGGGTATTAAAAACCCATCAGTATGTTGTAAAACCACTGCAAAAGTGACCGTTTGAGCTGCACTATAAGTAAAAGGATCAAAGGCTTCTTTTTCATGCGGGAAGTTATACATTCATTCGGCCATATTCACATTTTACAATAATTTGTTACCACGTTTTAATATCGTAGCTAATTTTGTAAACCGGCGTATTTAAAATTCTGTATCTGTCTATTCAAAATACCACTTTTCTCTTTTTTTATGTTTCTCACTGTTTCGCAGTTAATCCATTTTAAAGTTAGGCAGTTCTTTCTGAAAGACTAACGACAAAAGTTGTTTAATGTCAGCTGTGGGTGCTTTTATAGCAAAATGCTTAAGAACTTCCTTAAATGCTGAAACCAGAAAGTGTGATTTAGCTCTTTTTGTGTCAGAAATGTTTTAGCAAATGCGCAAAATCGCCATTTTTGTTATCCCAAGGATATTTATTCATCGACCTAAAAAGAACAGGTAAGATGAAAGGTGAAAGTATTTTTTCAGTTGATATTGGTATAAAATAGCTTTATTTTTAAAGTTAATAATGATTTTATCATAAAAAAAAATTGTTTTAATTGTGTTAAATTAAGCATACCCTGTGACAGAACACGTAATCACTTTACCAAAAAAAAAATTAAAATTCTGACTAGCTTTTTTTTGCTAAAGAAATTTATAACCCAGCTTAAACACTGTTAAACGCGTTCCCCTTCAGTTCTACTATACAAACCTATCCATGAAACAAAAACAAAAAACAGATTCCAGAAATAACAAAACACGCCTCGCAAAGTATCCACCACCAATTCAAACGACTAACCTCCAACTAGGTCAAACGCAAAACAAAATCAAAACCAACCACCAATTCAAACACCACACCATACATCAACAAACCCCACAAAACCGGCAATTTAATCCCAAAAAGAGACAAGATATACTCCGATTAGTCACTCACAATCTGAATCATCCGACTGAAGCTGAATTTTCAACTTTCTTTTTTCACGCACTGGCTCACACACTTGGGACAAAGGTCAAACAGGTGCTCCGAAGGTTTTGCACGCGAAGTACTAAAAGTAGAAGACTATCGTCTACGGGCCGCGGCCGAAAAGTGGTTAATCATCCCCTTCTTCCGGTGGATAGATAGAAAACTGGAGTGTGAGTCATGATTTTTTGATTTTTTTTTAAAAGGTTTTTGTACGACGCCTCCCTTTTTAAAAAAAATTAGGCAGATCGGAAACGGATGCAAGTGTGGACGTTTCAATCAAAGTTGTGAAGGGAAACCACTATTAAATATTCAGTGATGGGTTTCCTGTAGGCAACAAAGTATAAGTTCTAGTACAACGCTTAATTCAATTGAATAAGTTTATTAACATTTTTCATTATTTTACCAGAGGAGATTATTTTTCACTCGTTTCTTTTTTTAAGATGAAGTCCTAGTAAAGATCATTTGAAATTTGCTATTGCCAATTGCCAGTGGTAGAGGTTTGTGAAAAAAGTGGGGGGGGGGGGATGCTCAAAAGTCGTTGAAAAAAACTCGAAAATAGCGTCTAATATATTTCATTGTATTTGAAAATTAAAAGAGCAGAAGATTATTTCAGGTAGAACCACTGCCTAGGCCTCCACGTAAGGATTTCATTTATAAAATAAAATATATATATCGACGCAATTTTAGAGTTTTTAATTTATGTCATTTCATGAAGTGATCATTTTCGTACTTACTCACCAAATTTCAAGGTTTTATACAAAGTACTTTCTAAATGAACCGCGCTAGATTATTGTAACATTGCGAGTATAGGGAATGATCTTAACTAGGAATTCCTTTTAAATCAGCGTTAGCCATTACGCGGCCTTAGCAAAATATGTCGCGGGCCGGACTTGGCCAGCGACATTTTTTTGCGGCCCGCCGGCACCACAGAAGATATATAATAATAAAAAATGTTTAAAAAAAAATTTTAAAAAATCACATTTTACGGTATGGACCTTTTTATATTTTATATAATTGTAAATTATCCGAAATATTATGTGCTAACTATGGAGAACAGAGTTTTCCTATATATGCCCGAAGAAACTATAAGTAGAAGCTTTCAGCAAGGTGTTTTCATCAAGCATAAATACAGGACTAAGTTAAATGAATTTCATTTGGATAATTTATTAAAATTCATTGCAAAAAATATTCCAGAAGACCTCGACTAAAATAAACTGAACGATTTCGTCTTACAATTGATATGGACTAAAACGGAGTAATTTGGAAGTACAATTTAAATACTTTTATTAAAAGTTAGGTCAAGCATTGTCACATTGAGACGGCAAATTCACTTCTTTTTTAGAATTTGATTTACTAATAATGAAAACTAATTTAATTACTAATGATAACTAATTTTTAAAAAATTATTTGAAGGAAAAAAAAAAGAATAAAATATCAATTGTAAATTCATTCAGATAATTTTTTTCTTCTCCAGTTTTCAGAAAGACTATATATTGTTAAATCGATAATAATTAAAAGTTAACAATCTTGGTGTATACTGCTAGCGAAAAGCTCCAACATAAGTGGCAAACGCTGTTTAAATCCTTTTATATTAACTTTGAATGTTTGTGACGGACTAATCTTCGAAAAGAACTAATTAATTAACCCTTGCGTTCAAGATTTACTCTTTTCATCGACCAATTTAAGAGCTTAGTTAAAAATGTTTCTGAAAAACGGCGAAAAGATTTTTCTCTTGTTGATTTTCACAATTTTTTTAATTCCACCTTGAGTCTCCTTTGTTGAACAAACATCAAGACTGACTCAGCACAAGCAACTGAGTCACCAGAACAACTGCAACTTCCAAAATCGTTTGCAATTGTCTGGTTGGTCCAAAGTTTTGTTACGTCTTCCTATTCTTGTTGTGTTGTTTCCCTCACTTGATTTATTTATTAAAGACAGGCCACGTGCTGTCGTAACTTATATCTAGCGTTGAAGTACGAATCGAGGCATTGCAGTGTTTATTATTCCCTTTTTGGGACGAAGGTCGAATTGTGGGAATATAAATCGACCAATTTAAAAAAAAAAATGAATCGGAAGCCGCGTCTGGATCGATTAATTTATTTTGAGTCGGAAACCGCAGAGTCGTGTGCGCCGTATTAGTCGGAATTGGCCCTTGCGAAATTTTTCTGATTTGTCTCTTCCAATTAGGCTTTTGTTGTTTTGTTGAGTTTGTGACCCGTTTATGATCGCTTTTTCTGTGTAGAGCCTGGTTTTTAATAGAAATGTGGATTCGGAGAACTTTTTTTAGATTATTTCCGAGATGAAGTATTTAATTGTTTCCGATATGTATGGATCTGCTTGCATGTTTTTAAGTCATTAAGTGAGTAGTCGTTTTTGATTATTCTTTAAGTACATTAGTCATTTTGATTTTTTTTTTCTCCTCGACGAAATGGTAGCACAGGATTTGCCGTTTGAAAAGATTAAGGCTAATTTCAGACGGATAACTTATTGTAGACAGTTTTGACTACATAAAAAGCGATCGAAACAAATAGGAAAATACTTTAATTGATCATGTAAAAAAAAACATGGTAATTTACTACACCAAACCTTTTCAGTAACATCACATGAAATGAATTACTGACGCAAAGGCTATACTGCGCCGAAATATTGACTTAGCAGAATCTAACTACTGAGACTCTTAAGTATCGAGTAAATGTTCCGCATTTGCATATAGAATGGTAGAAAACCTGAAAAACCTACAGATAACAATTGCTAAGATAAATTGTTGCCAGCAGATTTACTTAAACCACGTTAAAATCTTTCAGGAACTAGAATGTTTAATTATTTTCAACAATGAAACTAATGCCAGAAGCTTGGAGTCAAACCAGGGAAAATTAGAAGGATAATACCAGACTAACACAGTCTAAAATAATAATAATAATAATAATAAAAAACACTTTTCCAGATGGGAAAAAAAAGAACAATTAAATCTGTTCGCAAACATAATGCTACAAAAACAGAGAAATTGAGAAACGCATTACACAAAACATCTCATTCTTGGGTCCAAGTGGGTAAAAAGTAAGAATCCAGATGACTCACAACACACCATGGCTTGTGCCGAGCCTTACGAGCAATTTTTTTTACAAAAAGTTACACGTGACTGTTTGACATGCAAGATCCTACTTTTCCCCCCAAGCCCCCAGATACTGCAGACAGACGATCTTACAAAAAAAAAATCTTCCCCTCCCCCCAGCTTCCTTACATCCCCAACACGTGCGTGCAGAAACGAAAAAAAAGTCACAGAACTGCAACCCCCCGCGAAATTGCTAGTTCTTGCCCCCTCTTTCTCCATCTCTACCTGCTAAAGAAGAAAGGGTCCGATACCGTTGTTACGGATCGTTTGCAAAATTCAAGGTCCCCCCCCCTCTCCACTGTATATTACGGGTATGAGTTGAATTATTCATTCCTGGCTTTTAACCGTAACTGTCACAGATGAATAATTACTAGACGCGGACTTTGGTTTAACAGAAAGATCATCAATTTGTTCGCACAGCTTGGAGGAGTAACTGATGAATATTGGCGGAGTTTTTCTTAAAAGCACTATGCGTAATGACGTTTCAGGACACAATGTGTCAAACCATACTAAATTGAATGAGCACTGGAGGAAAATTAAATGCAAATTTTGAGTTTGAGTAGTTGGATTTTAATAAGGAGGTAGGAAAAAGGGCAATTTATCCAACAAAACGTTTTCGATAGAGCAAATGCTGTAAAAATGCTCAACGAAAAGATAATTACAAGAGGGAAAATAATTTGGTAATACTCGGACATGATCACAAGCCAAGTTAAAAAGCTGAACTACACGCAAAAGCAAATCCGAGCCATAATTTGTTTCTTTGACAAACTTTCTGAAGATCATGCAACAACTTGAAGGAAACGTTATTTAGTAACAGTGCTTGCACAAGAAACATATTTGGAAACCTAGTAACATATGCAAATCAAACAACTTTCTAAAACCTTAATTTCTTTAAAAATATTAGACTTCCAGCATACTTAACGAAAGTCTGAAACGAAACAGAAAACTACTCAAGAACCTGAATACCCCAAGAAAGCTGCTTACTTTTAATACATGCCTTTAAAAAGCCGGGATAGTCCCAATTGCCAAACACTTATCTTCCATACATTTCAATGGCAGAGACAGCATTAAGCAATCCAATATCCACATCCAAACCATTAGTATTCATCCCTAAAAAATAAATCCAAGACCATTGCCACCCACAACACATAAATACTCCACCTTCCCACACTGATGCCATTCCTCCAATGCAAAAGTAGAAAAACACTCCCAACAAGCGTCTTTCGTTATAGCCCCCTCTGATCGCAATGAAAAGAGTAGGCAATCCAATGCAAGAGGGGTAATTCAATGAACACGTAATAGAGGCTCCTCTGAAAGAAACATGCGACTGCCCTGTGCTTATGTTCTTCGCAGGCAATTGATAGCTGTTGTGGAGAGGTTTTAAATGGCCCGGAATATATCTTGTCAGTTGCGTTTAATGGCTGGCTGGGGGAGACATGTGGAAAGGACCCGAGGGGGCTGTTTAATGGAAAGGGGGGGGGGGGGGTAACCCTCCTTCTCCAGAAGACACAGAAGCGTAGTTGGTGTATTGATTTGAAGAGAAATGAGTTGGAATTGCTGGGAGTAATAAAAAAATTTCAATATGGTTTTTATTCTTTGTGTGTCGCTTTTGTTATCTACACACACACACAACAAAGACAGTGGGATGGAAGGGTTTCAAATAGATATGGGGATATATTGGGGAGTGAGATTCTTATTGGGATTTGGTTACGGGAAATAAGACGGGAATGTTGAAATTGGTTTTGGATGATATATTGTGGATATTCCCGTTTGTTTCGCAGTCTGAATGACTAATAGAGTGCAGTTTCGAGCGCCTATGCCAAAATTTCTCATTGCTTTTCCAAGCACCGTTTGCGTCGATGCTAAATAATTTGCAAGGTTCGAAATATATGAGTTATAACGCAACTTTAGAATATCAAATTAAAAACAGACCTTGCTGAACCTAGAGTTTTCTAGCGCAATGGCTATATTAACTCCATATTGCGAAATAACATTGTTACACCAATAACATCTATGGCCTCGCAAAAGGCCCTTTCGATCTAAATGAGCATATACGTCCTGGAGATTGGACTTTTCCAGATTGAAAATGGCGGATTCATGTTTTTGAGCATGCACTTCTAAAACTTTAACTGGCCATTTTTTTTTTTTTTTTTTTATTTTTTTTTTTTTTAAATTTTACATTAAGTATTTCTGACTTAGTATAAAATGGTTCTTATTGTTGAACAAGGTTTGCAGCTATGCTAAACAATTTTGCAATATTCTAAACAACTCGGAATACAAAACACCTTTAGACCTCAGTAAACAGATCTTTCCAATCAGGATTGGTCTGGAGTTTTTTGGAGCAAGCGATGTGGAATCCATATATCATGGGCAAACCGTTCGGATCGATAGCTACCCGAGCCAATAAATGTTTGATTGCTGTCCAGAATCACACAAATGGAGTTGAAGCTGGAAGAACAGTTTAAGTCAGTTTCGATTTGTGAACAGTCTTATATACTTTTAGCCCTTGAGTACACACTTTAACTCAAAATGAAGAATTTTTAACCCTTTGCACTCGAGTGGCGACTCTTACTCACTACATGAATAGATGCCGCACCTCGAGAGTACCACTAGGTTTGATGCGGAAAATCAATGCAAGGCCAATGACAGTGTTTAATTTCTTTGAAGCGGATCTGCAACCGCGAACCGAACTAAATATGGCGGGAAATGTCTCGAGTTGCTGGTTCCTCCGCGAGAAAAAGACCTCGAGTCTCTTTTGTAGCAAGGATGCGATATGATGACTGGATGGTAATGATTAATCGATGAGAATTGATGGTAAGCAATGATTTAAATTGGTACATTTTTAGTATTCCCAGATTTGTTTTGTACAGGGCAAAAACAAAAGGTTCACTTACGTCTCTCCGTATCTCGAACTGGTCGCTAAGTCGTCTCAGGGTGCTGCCTATGTTCTGCAGGACTTCTGGTTCCGGTGGGAGGTTGATGGAAGCCGAACGGATGCGGCGGACGCCGGACGATGACGAATGGGACGAGTGGAGGACGATGTCGGGGAGAGGGGCGAGACGAGGAACCGGCTCGGCCTCAGCCGCCATTGCTATAAAAGAAAAGAGACTGAGAAGTTAGTTGGATTCATTGTAAAATATTTTTTTTATTGATATTGCAATTATCTTTATGTTAATAAATATATAATAAAATATTTTTAATGAAATGTCGAGTTGTTAATTAACATGTGCAATCAGTTACAACATTTTATATTTAAATTGAAGAAAAACTGAGTAATTAACGTTGAAAATAACTAATTTTTTTTACACCGAACATTTGAAATAATGAAAAAAGAGAAAATTACTAATACATGGATCTTTTTTTTATTACTATAAAGCCTTTGAATCAGAGAATAAATTTCGCTCAATGAGCTTCTAAACACGGAAGGTTAGTTGGTTGTTTTCAGATTATCTGGCGTCGTCAGCAACACGAGGGCTATAATACGCCGAAACATTCGTCATTAGACAAGCCAACATACATTTACAAACACCCATGCCTAACACGGGACTCGAACCCGCAACCTCGCGGTCTAGAAGCTAGCTTAAACACGGAAGGACAGGTACCGGTAGTTAAAGTATACATGCTGATATAAAATCTGTTGAAAGAATATGCTAACGTAACATTTCAAAACATTCACTTCCAACTCACAATATGAATATAAATCTACAAATCTAGAATACAACAGCCATGCTTACCAGTTAAAAATAGCCAATACAAAACCCCACAAGAACAAATAAACTCAACTTTGAGCATACTTTTATAATTCGATGTCTTCGATACCAAATGAATAAAAATTACAATATTTTTGACTGCTCTAAATCCACTCCATCCACCTTTATATCAAAAACTTATCTAATACATCCACGTGGGTACAAAAAAGGAAAAATATTGCAAAAATAAAAATGCAGTCTAAGCCTTTCCACACTTTGCTGATATAAAATACAGATTAATTATCAGCAAAAGAAACAAGAGAAAAGCACGGGACGCGTGTATAGCATGTAAACAGATTTTAAGAGTTTTTCGAGTACTTAATAAATATTTAAATCTTGACGGTTTCGAGTACCGATAGATAGTTGGAGGTCGTAAGCATGAAAAAAGCAGTTATTAAAGATAGATAAGGCACTGAATTTTTTTTATATCAATAGTCAGTTAACAGTTTAGTATCATCGGTGGTTTCAACACGAAACACTTCAAAATTCATATTTTTCTTAATGTTTTTTGGTTGTTTTCAGATTATCTGGCGCCGTCAGCAACACAAGGACTATAATGCGCCGAAACATTCGTCATTTGACAAGCCAACACACATTAACCCTTTAGGTACATTTGACGGCTGGGACTCGTCATGCACTTGTTTTGCCTGTTGATAATGACGAATCTAATTCGTCCTTCAAACTAGGTTGATTGGATGGATTTTTATGTCACAAGGGCCATGATTGGTAAAGCCAAACATCGGTTGGTTTACTTATACTTTAAGAAAATAATTTGTTTAGTTGTGTTCCTTTAAAGTCATTCATACTGGGATAAAATCATATCGATCAAATAAGTGAATTTTCAAGCAATCTACTGCCTCTATATACTATTCCTGGCTTCAGCGAATTAAATCCGTTCGAAACGCAGCCCACTTGATGACTGTGTGGTTAGAGCTCTGGTCACGTATGTCAGAGGTATCTGGATCGAATCCCGCATTAGGCATAGATGTTCGTTGTGGTTCGGAATCCACGTTAAGCTGTAGGTCCTTGCCTGATTATCCGTTATTTTGCATAAAAATAGATCGTTGAGCGTGCAAACCAACCGTTCAAAATGCAAGAATTTCCCCAAATAAATCTGTACCCAAGGGGTTAACAAACACCCATGCCTTACACGGGACTCGAACCCCAACCTCGGGGTCTAGAAGCTAGAACGCTAACCGCTATACCGTTTGGTCGGCCTTAATGTTTTTTGAATTTCAAAACGAATGTTTATCTTAGATACTTGTGGACAGCATTATTTTTGTATTGTGTGACTGCACCTTTTTTACCCCTTAAAACAAAGCCAAAATTGATAAATGATAGAATTATTTAAAGGCAAAGACCCCAGCTTCTAACAAACTATTTATTTATAATAGCAGATTGTGTTGCTGGTTTGAAAATCAAAGTTAAAATAACAGTATAGTTCAAACATTTGGGGAAGTTGCGATAGTATACAGATGATAACTCTATAGAAAGCTGCGAAAGGGGCCAGCAGTAAAATCCTAAAACCATTTTAAAGTTCGCATTATACATAACTGCGATTTTAAAAATACTTAGTTCTTTATTTTTACCGTTTTTGTATTGTTACATAAAATTTATAATTTTTTTTTTTTTTTTTTCCCCGCAAAACATTTATATTAATGTACCAAAAAAAAGAGAAACATTTTAGATTGAATATTTTTTGGCGCAAAAGCTATACATTTTCAATTCCTATTTGTGTCTTTTTGGTGCAAAAGCTATACATTTACAATTCCTATTTGTGTCTCGAATGGGGAAAAAAAAACCTAAGACAAACATGGTGGACGATGCCTTTTGTTTAAAGTCAACAAATGTGAATTTCAACCTTTGTGGATTTATCTTTAACATGCAAAACAGTAATGAAATAGAACCAATGAATTATAAACACATATCTGAATTTCTTCTTCTAATTCCCTATTCTAGTATTATAACAGGAAATTTTCTATCATACTTGACGTAGAAATCAATGAACTTTTGTTCGAAAGAATAATCGAACCTCCCTACAAGAACTTTCTGCCCGATTACAAAATAAATTATTCATCATTACGTCTTCCGAAATGCAATAATACTTTCCATCTATTAATATTTTAACACAACGCGCAAGGTAAACACAATAAAGAGAAAAATGTCCGCAAAACGACCATTTGTCAGCTACCTTACAATTCATTTTCGACTGCTGCCAAAAACGACGCACAAACATTAATCCAGTCGGCAAAAGACAGCATAAGCGAGCCGTTAAAATGAAAAGTGGTACAAGTTGGGAAATATTTTGTACATTAACTATACAAAATTTATATTATACGTAGTATTTTTAGTACCACGCTGTTGTTTTACCCACACCAATATTTTGATACAGTGCCTTTCTTGGTACTTTTTGAAATGCAGGAAGTCATAATTTTTGAAGTACTATTAATATTTCAATAGGTAAAAATATTAAATATGCGATGCCCAAAATGCATTAAGAAAAATTGCCTTCCTAACAGTTTTAAATCCGAGGTATGGTAACGCTGGTAGTAGTTTTGCCTGTCAGATTATATAAAAGATGAGTACATACATTTTTTGGTTGGTTGGTTGTTTTCAGATTATCTGGCGCCGTCAGCAACACGAGGGCTATAATGCGCCGAAACATTCGTCATTAGACAAGCCAACATACATTTACAAACACCCATGCCAACACGGGACTCGAACCCGCAACCTCTCGGTCTAGAAGCTAGCACGCTAACCACTATACCGTTTGGTCGGCCATACATTTTTTGAACTTGATAAAATGCTAAAAAACTATTCACTACGTCACATATTTTACGCTTATAATAGTTAAAAATACGAGAGTTTAGTTGTAAAGAAAAAAAAAAAAAACTGTATTTTTAGCTTCCATTATCAACCAAAGTGCATTAACGAAAAATCCAACACTCTTTTTATACGGCCTTTATTTATTTATTTATTTTTATTATTACAAGTATCCCCTTTTATCTCTTTATAGAAAATCAAAATACATTTATTTAAAGGTTAAGACCTTCGCTTATGACGAATTAATTGTTTACAATCGCACGATGCGTTATTTATATAAAAATCGAAATAAAAACAAAAATAACATTAATAGTTCAAAAGTGTTGCAAAGTGGTGATAATACACAGTAGATGGCAGCACGATATAAAAGAGAAAACCGCAATTTAAGCATGACGAAGAAACCTTACATTTCTCAGAAACAGGAGACAATACCAAACTCTGATAAACTTAAGCTAACATAGATCGCTATGGTGGTTGTTAAAACTTCGGATTAAAGTCAATAACCAAACATGCACTATTCAAAAGTTGTAGTAGAGATCAATTCCTGTAAGCAATCTTAAATAGTGCCTACTATTCCTAAAAATCACCTAATGATGACATATACCACTTCATACATCAGTCCTCTCCGACCCACACAGTAAAAGTTGCCTCAGTGCCAAAGACAGACCGTCCCACCGAACAATAGACGAGGAACAAAATAAAAGGATGGAAGTTATAATAAAAATGATGGCATCGGGGACATTAAAAACGGAGCGGGAATGGGTGATCTGGTGCTTTGTTGGAAGGGTGGCAATTAATAACGGGGCATCGCCCATGATGAGAGCGCCGTGCGCCAAAATTAATGCGGCGTGACTGAGCTTTTATTTCTTGGCACATGAAGGGTTGCACCGAAAATGCTCGCCAAAGATACGCGGAAATTGGCGATGTTTGAAGAGCTCTTGATAAAATTGAATTGGTAGATATTGGTGTGGACTGATTATTTTGTAAAATTTTCGCAGCGAGAGAGTTTTATCATTAATAAATACGGATAGAAATTTTAAAGATAATTCAGTTTTATTTTAACGTTTCATACAAAGTTGAGCCCAACTACAAAAAAATTTTAAATTGAATTTATGAACGTTTAAAGCGATTGTTCATGCATATTTTTACACAATATTTTTCTGCAATTGGAGTACTTTTTAAAGTAGTGAAACGTTTTAATGATATTAAAAGATAACATTTTCTTGATTATGATATTTTTATGCAATTGGACTGATTTTTAGAGTACTGAGTTTATTGTTTTTTTATTTTTTAAATCAGGGATGAGATTGGAAAAAAAAGCAAAATATTGAAATCATACGCGAGCAAAAGATGTGTACCATAACTTATACATGAAAGATGTTTTAAGAAATAATGATATAAAACAATTATTTTCCAATGAAGCTCGCATCAAACAGTTCCAAAATATATTTTAAAGACAATTTTGATTTATGGACAAATACATCATCTAGCATATGGACTAGAATTCATCCACTAAAACATCAAACAAAAAGAACATACTTTCGCTTAATGACCATTTTTCAACCATATTATGAAGCATTTACGACAGTTACCAAAAAAAATCCATCCATTAATCTAATTAATTAAAGTTCAAGTAAGCGAAACAAGATTCCAGACAAATTATCAGCAGCAAATCTTACAACTCCAATTCCATATTCACTAAGAAAAAGAAAAAAAAATTCGATTCGCGACAATAACCAAAATAGAGACAAACGCGCCAAATCTAGCAACCCAGTTGTGATGCTGCCATCGTAAAAGGAAGACTGGATCGTGTTGATGGCAGAGGCATAATAACACGGTGTGGATGTCGTTGAGATATCAAAAGGGGCTTTTTATACTTATTCCAGGGGCATCAATTTCATGCTGACCGTCTTATACGACGTCGCTGGGAAAGATTATTATTTCTTTTTGCTCTTCCATCTTCATTGTCAGAGGGTGCTTAGGTTGTTTTGAGGATGGTATTGGGGAAAAGAATAGAATGGGACTAAAGTTGTTCACCAGGTGGTTGAACTGTTATTTAGAACGGAAAGCTAGTTTTAGTTTTGACAACTAGGTGATGCAATGAATAATGACTTAGTCGGTGTAAATTGTATGTTTACCATTAAGCGGGGAGGCGTTTGCTTCAGGATCAAAATTTTCAATGAAAGGGTTGAATATGCTCGACTGAGAAATGATGCTTCCAAGTTACTATAGGCGCATGTGCTTTATGAGCTACATTAAAAAAACTTAAATGAACGCTTAATTAAGTTCATTTATATAACGGCCAAGAGATAAAAAGAAAAAATACCAAAAGTTGGAAAAATATGCTTCATATACTTAGTTTGCGGGTATAGGGGACAAAAACACAAGTCGGATTAAAATGCGACCGATGGAAAATTAGTAATTGAGCAATTTAGGTAGAATGTTACCCAGCCATTGAAAGTTACTTTTAATTATTACCCGGAATTTGTTATTAATTACCTAGATGAGTTTGTTTTGTGATTGAGCAAATGAGGTAGAAAGTTACCCTACCGTTGATGGTTCCTTTTTATTACCTGAAAAAGTATACATTAAAATACCAAATACCCCTCTCCCCAACAAAAACGTAAATGAATAGCCTATCGTGAAAAAGGTTCGACTCCGAAAACTGCAAGGCCAATATCAACAACATTTGTAATTTTCTTAAATACAACTTCTTATATTGTTGAAACAATTGTTTCGGAGTTGCGTTTTGTTCTACAGTGGTCAATCTATTCACCTTTGTCATCCCCTTGTCTATCAAAACCGACCCCGTTTGGCAAAATCCAATTTCTAGTTCATGGCTCTTGATAATTGCATGAATCCAGTGATACACACACATGCAAAAAGAAAAAAAGCTAACATCACGGAAATATTTTATTTTTATTACATATGAATCTCAATGGCATCCCGAAACGATATCCCTACATGTTGATTTCAGAACATAAAAAAATCCAATTTTTCAAAACGGGAAAAAAAGACTATAGCAAAATAAACTCAATAAACCAACCAACAGGGTCGAATCTTATGGTAGTTGCATTCTCGCGATTTACGACCCAAGTATTGAAACCCCAATCAATTTCCAGAAGCAACGGTCATCTAAGTCTCAGAATGGCCCAAACTGATCCATTTTTCAGACTACAACACCGAAATTACATTTTCAATTTCCAAAGAGGACTATCCATCGAACGCACTTTAACACTTGGTGGCCCCATTCCACAAGACCCATACTTTAAAATAACACGAATCCCCCAAACAAGAAATCCTATAAATATCCTCCGGGTTTATAGCTTACCACAAGTAATATACACCCCCAACCCACAGTTTATACATGCAAAAAAGCGAGAGCCAGAGAGTATATTCCATATGAATTTTCCAACGGGATTTCTACATGGGCACAACCCCAAAGTCTGTTTTTGATACGAACTGCAACAGATCAAAGTCTGCGTTTTTACGACCACGAAATACAGGGGAAACCCCCTACACTAAACAAAGTGCCACAACAAGGCGACTGCGCTGGGTGCCTAGCTTTTTACAGCCGACCCAACTTGAATTTGAGGCTGCTGAAGGCCATAAAAATATGGCGGGCTTTTATGGAATACCCCTGGCTTGTGTACTGAAATGCTTTTTCGGGTTTCTGCAGTCGAGGTTAGGGGTCTGATCGTAAAAAGTTGGAGGGGGTAAATTTCGGAAAGGGAAACCTCTACGTATCGAAATATAAGGCTGAGGAAAATTTGACACTTCTGATGCCTATAAATGTCGAGAAATGCAAGTTTTGAAGATAAAGCAGGTTCAACGGGCGTGATGGAAGACGTGATAACGTAGTTTTGCGGCGCTTATTTACGGCGGAGGACGGTCGTATATCAATGGGGAATGTTTATTTAACACTTTAGAACGCTCGCTTTATAAAGTCCGATCGGTCAAGAGCGTACTTATGTTCATATTCCTATGCTTATAGGTTTATTTAAACTGAAGGGATCTGTTCTTTTTGACCAAAGGTCTTATTTACACGAAATTTATACGCTAGAGCTAGTTATGCTACCGGCTTACCATGTCGGTGCAAACTCAAAGTCTTAAACAAAACTGCTCACCTATTTCTTTTGTGATGATTACCGACTTTTCACAAGTTTACTTAAAGCCACCTTTACCTTAAATAACTAACTAGCAGTCTAAAGATACTTCCAAGACATCAAATCAAAAGCAAGATCTTTTAATTTTAATAACTCACACAAAAGATAATAAATCTAACACAGAAAAAGCATTAAAATAAATCATAATTTAACGCTGAATTTTATGAAACAAAAATGGTTCTTAGATTCGTTAAAATAAACTTGCCAAAGAATTGTAGAGTAAAACTAGAACTTAGTTCTACAACAAATACTAGTTACAGTAAAACTTATTAGCAAAAACAAGTTTCCATAAAAATAAGTGCTTCACAACTTTTTTTTTCTAAAATTTTAAGTGGTAACTTTGCTATTGTAGCAAATTCAATGAAAGTTGTATGAATAAAACAACAAGTTGCATATGGGATTTTCTAGAATAAGAACTAGACGACGGCTATATACTGCACCTCGATTTGGTTAGATCAATACTTGTGTAAAGGTTGCAAAATCTCCGCAACTAGGACCTCATGCACGCTAACCACGCAATGTGCCTCCAAGTTGTGATTGTTGAATAAAGCGAATTCGTATGAGCCGTTGAAAGCCAGAATGGGCTATCCCACAATGCTTGTTTTTTATTACTTGAAGGCTGTTTCAAAGACTGAAAATAAGTTGGTCATTAGAAACATCACAATTGGAATGAAGAGTTTTAATAAAATGAGGTTGAAACAGCCTTCAAAAAGAAAAATAAGAATTGTGGGATAGCCCATTCTGGAGCACAACGCCTTATTCATTTGTAGTCGAGTCAAGTCGCGTTAAAAAGGCTCTAGATATCTTGCATAGTAAAAATGCAGTTTTATGCAACAGTTAGCGAAGATTTAACATCGAAATCAACACTTCAAAAGCATACACAAAATTAGAAAAACACAAATTCACAACTGATACATCGCCCCAACTTCAAAGAACGCAGCTCCAGCAACACACAACCCAGACAAAGCAATCACAGATACAACCAAGATATTAACCACCAAAATCAAACATACCTCCCGAAACTTTAGCAGCACCCCATCCTTTAATCTGAAACAACATCACGTCCTTTTAAAACGCCACACAAATGAATGCCTCGACGGCTTTCAAGAAGGCGACGATGTCTCCTCCAGAATCAACAAACCGCTCACCAGAAAGCAATCCCCCAACAAGCGGTCAAACCTCAGAATCTACTTAAAATCCAAACCCCTTGCGCAAACAAGTGGCGCCAATTCAAAGAATTTGCAGTAGGGGCGCGTGGCTAGAATGCATGCTGGTAAATGTGTGTGCCTGGACTGGACGAGATTTCACGCCACTGAATCTGAGCAAACATTAGCGTTCTGCCTCGCTCCCATGTTATATAATGAATGGTCTTCGTTTTAAGCGAGGCGGGTTTCTTGGAGAATTTTCGCGTTTTGGTTCGGAAAAGAGTTATTTGGAATGAAAGGAATTTTCAAACGCTTTCATACCGACATCTTGTGTTGATTTAGGTGGACATTTAGAACTCGCGGTTTTCCAGTCACTTTAATAGGCGATTGTTTAATAAAAATTAATAGAATGTGTTGATTTCAAATAGACATTGAACACAGTTGGGCGAGTTTTTGAAATATTATAGTAAAAGCGGTCACATGAACCATGCCAAATTTTCTACAGATTTTCTGTAGTTTTTACTGATTTTACTTTTTATGATTTACCAATTTCCAATACTCTTAGATTACGAGGAATCAATACGAGATACAATAGTAACTATTATACCAGTGGAACACTCAGCTAAAACAACTTAAATCACGACAATAGCTAAAGAAAGTATTAGAAAATGTAAAGAGTATTGGCAAAAGATTGAAAGATATTTCGCGTAGTTCTTTTACTTTTCGTAGGTTTCAAACAACGTCCGCAAAACTATAAAAATTCGTAAAGGCTATAGGAAATCCATAAAAACTACAGAAAATCTGTAGAAGAGTTGGCATCTCTGGGAACGACACGTAATATGCACGTGTATACTGGAACTGAATACTAGTTTTTTTTTTAATAAGATAGATTTTTGTACGGTACTGAAATACCTTATTGTTATA
Organism: Linyphia triangularis; assembly: GCA_963978545.1. Classification (NCBI taxonomy): domain Eukaryota; kingdom Metazoa; phylum Arthropoda; class Arachnida; order Araneae; family Linyphiidae; genus Linyphia; species Linyphia triangularis. The sequence continues at coordinate 66,975,907 of OZ021730.1, forward strand.
CCGCAGTACAAAACGAACCAATGCCCAAAATTACAAATAAACAGATAAATAACCTCAAGATAAGACCAACTAAGAAAAGAGAAATCCTACAAAGTGCTTATTCAAAATAGCTACTGCAATTCACGGGGGAGGATGCATGTTCAGAAGCAACAAATTCGTCTGCATATTGTCTGGCAATTCCACACATTCTTCACGCACCCCTCCGGAATTTCCAAAAGATTGCACTTGGCGTAGCACTCAAAATGGATAACCTTCGAACAGCATCTTTAAATAATGATTGATACCCCCAGCATATACACACTCGTTTTAATACCCCTTGCCACCCTTTGTTATCGTCCTCCGATTCGTATGCAGATTTCCCATACTGCGAGTAATAGATTGATATCCATATGTCCCGAGCGCCGACGTATGGGCAAGCCATTTAAATCTATCCGGTCGGCCCTGGTGTAATGTACGGCATGATATAGGGAGATGTATAGCCCCTCAAAGTGATGTCTTTCCTCCTCCGCATTTGCATAGGCCGAGAGGTATATATATGGGGAACAGGCAAAGCCATTTACATTAAAGCCCTGGTGTACGTTTAAAGAGGATAGCATTGTTGGTTGGCAAAAGGGGGTTTGGTTTTGATACATTGTTGTGGTTCTTCACTTGACCGATGATGGCGGGATGTTTTTGGTGGCGGGTCTTTTTTCCCGGGAAAAAGCGATGCGTCTAGCAGTTGATGTTGGTGAGGTTTCAATGCAAATTGGGGGCGGGGTGGTTTATGGTGGCTTTTTGAGATGCTAACTTTTTTTTTTTAAAGTTCGACAATGGAATTGCGTTTTCGGTTGATGTATTTTGGGGTAGATACGCGATGTAATGGCATTTTAAAACATTATATGCGATTTTCTAACATGCATTTGACTTCTTAGAAGCAACAATGCCTTATCTTTTTATTACGCTAGTGCATTCGCTTTTTATGTCACTGGTATTTCAAATAGTACTTAGTTTAGAAATGTTATTTTAGTTTTTTTTTTTACCTTAGATAACTAAACTTAAATCCGTGTTACTATGTAACTAATCATTCGCCTCACAGACTACGAATTAAAAACAAGCATATTTTCATTTTGCCTTTATTTATTTCAAACAAATTAGGGTTTTTTAAGAGAAGTATAATATTTCAGTAAAAAATATAAAAAGGTGGTAAAAATTAGCGTTTGCACTTTTAGCAGATGTTATAAGTGCAATGGGAATATCGCAAAACTAACAGGGATGAGTAGTTTATAAGACGAATGTTTTGCTATCTAGAGTTAAAAATATTGGCTTTCGTTTAGAAATTAAAAACAAAATTTATATCTAATATAAGGAATGAAACTCGGATTATCCAATCGGAAGATAAAAATTGAGTCTACAATACCACAATTTTTTTTTTTTAAAGACCTCATATGCAAATCATTACAGAAACAATTCACAAAACTAAAATCCAGAACCTAAACCACAAAAACACTCACTAAAAAAAAAAATTAGATATCACTTACTAGTTCCGCGAATGATTCCACAGAAGAAAGCTCCAATCTTTAATTCCGGGCCTAAACACAGACAACTGAACCCCATGACCCAAACCATAAAAATCAAGCTCAATCTATGATGCGAAAAAGCCACACGCCCGCTTTTAACCCAACACCAAACGATAAACGCATAATTACAGGAAATAGAACATGCCGGGGCAAAATCTCGGGCCTGAAAGAGGGAATACAAAAGACCCTTGCTCACAACACCGTGAATCCTATTCAAAGAACATAAGAAATCCAGGTAGGAGCCCCAAACGACTTTATTAGTCATACTTGCCCACGACTTGACATGACGCAACAAGCTGCCAGTTGTAAATTAAACGCTTTATTATACAAGGTGGTGATTGGAAACTGGGCAAGCTTAGGTCTTTTCAGCCATTTTTTTTCTCCGTGTGTGTGTGCTTGGTTGAAAACATTGAGACCTCGTAGATGACGTTGATGGCAATTAGAAGTTAACTCATCTATTAAAGTACTGTAATTGCGGTGTTTGAGACATTTGAACACCGGCCATAAAAATCGAAATGACAGCGGCGCACTTAACGGATAGTTTGCAGTTGGAATTTTTATTGGTGTCTTAGGCAGTTTAATATGATGATAGTTCTTAACAGCAAATAAAAATGGCGCTTAAATAAACAATTAGAGGAATGAATATATTGGAATTTCGCACGCGACAAATATTTTTGTTGCCGTTAACATGTTTTTTATGGTAATCATTTTTTAATTAAAATAATTACTCTACTCGATTATTACAATAACTAAAAACATTTCAACTTGAATTTATGTCCGTGGGCAACTTCGAAATTTTCATAAATAGTAAATAAAATTAATGTTCCAAAGGTTGCAGAAAATAAAAAAATACCCTTAACTTCCAATTATTCAGTGAGAAATTATTAATAGGAAATAATTGCTTTAATTTTTAAACAATTAAAATCAAACAATTTAGCAATTTCATATAATTAACATGATTTTAAAAGGCGAAATGCGACTTGGGTACGAAAATAGTGTTACACTCTACCGATAGATGGCGCTTAAAACGAGGAAGAAAATGAAGGAGAATGTTTTGGGATTTTTTTTTTTTTAATCTTCAGTAGATCCATCGATGAACTTGAAAAAATCTTCTTTCTGGTCATTGTTTTGTTGGTACTCGAGTCTCTTTTGCGAAGTCGAGCAAAGGTCATAGACATATTCCGCAAAGCAAAATTTCAACAGTTTTGTTTAATTTCTCTTCCGAAAGGCCACGTATACATTTCAGAGCATTCACAGAGGAAGAATAGAAATAAACAATGGGTCAAAAAGGTGAAAAAATCATCAAAACTGGTTGTGGAACATGACCGAATAGCTCTGTTTTTAACATGTTGTAGACCGGCAATTTTACCCAGAAGCCATCTCATGTCATCGAACTTGGATGCACCGAGCATCAGCGAAACAAATCCATTACTTCGCTGACACTTGGTGCATCACCAAGATCGACAGTTACCCCCAACTATTTGAATAATCCTACATTTTTGGTGTAATATCATTTTCAACCCACTTTGTTGCAAAATCACATCAGATCCGTAATTGTCTTCTGATTAAACTACCACTTCCCGAACCGCTGCAATGTGTTTCTAAGTACTCGAGCAATCAAACAAATCACCCACGTGTAATTCATTGCAAAAATTTTCAACGTCACATTTAGCCATGGTAGAAATTTCTGTACTAGTAAAACTAAAATTGTAATATAAACCAAAATAATAAAAAAGTATTTTTGTTCAATAATAAAAGTGGTGGCTGTTGAAATATTTTACATTGCCTTGGTTTTTTATAAATTGAAATACTCAATGCAAATTAACTCATGACTAATCAAAAGCGTTTAGGCACAGAAACTCGAGTTAACCCGTTACCGATCAAAAATATGTCAAAGTCACAACAGCAATAATATTTTCTGAGCGGGAATTTCAAAACTCACGAACTGAGAAAAATACGTTCGAAACCTTAAAGGAGCTATTGCAGTAATGCTAAATTCTCCATAAAAAAATATAGTGTTTCTGCAATTGGAAGTTAGCGGATCAGCTCAAAAACTTGCTGGAATAAGGAGAAGGTTTCAAAGATTATAAACACGCAAAAAATATAAAATTTATACTTATTAATTTTTCTGAAAACAAGGAGTACCAAGTCCCCTTAAAGTTAGGCAGTTCTTTCTGGTGTACCCTACATCAACTAAGCAAATACTTATTCCAATACACAAAATTATACATACATCTATAAAAATAATCTTTTAGGATTACCCCTACACAGAGTCAGATAAAAATCAAAGGACAAAACCCAACATTTTCCCACCGATCACCACCACCATCAACTTTCGTCTCAAATACCAGCCCCGAGGCAACATGCACCAAACCCGCATAATACAATAAAAAGTTCTCACCAAAAACATCACATTCAAAACCCCCAACAAAATCCTCCCATTATATTCGATCTATAAAACCTAAATTCGAACGCCCCCGCGCCAACAGTCACTTTCAATGCCCATAATCGCCCGATTAGCCCTTCCCAATCCTGAGTAATGTCTGGCCAAAAAGGTCGCCAGAGGCGACTGAAATCTCGGGTTACGTCGCCGCCAAGCGTGCCAAGTCACGTGTCTGTACACGGAGGGATGATTTTTTTTTTTTTTTTTTTTTTTTTTTTTTTTTTTTTTTTAATCTCTAGAAAGATTATGGTTCTATGTATACAGGAAATTTTTTGTTGTTGTTTTAGAAGCGTTGTTAAAATACACGCTAAAGTTAGTCGACTTTTTGGTCAATTTTGGTGGAATTGTTGGAGTTTCTTTTTTGTTGGTGTCGCCTAGTATTAAGCGTTTTTTGATCTACCAAAATTGAAAAATTGGTGTACTATGAAACCCCTTAGGAGTAGAAAAAAAAGAGCAGAATAGAACGTCATACTTGAAGCAGTCGTACAAACATATTCTGCAATGTTTGGCATCTGACACATATATATATTTTCAAAAACAGATTACTATATTCATCACTTCTAACCAGGTGATAAAGAAAAACCTTGATTAATATAAAATATAAAATGCACAGCTTGTCGCCAAACATACAACCGAATTAGCGAAAATATGTTTACTTCCAATAGGAAACTTAAAATTGAGCAGTTCTGGAGCAATCTGGCAAAAAATGGGTTTTATAGACTAGCTTAGAGCCGAAACACTGATCTCAAACTATAGCCACATCTAGTGTTGTTTGTAATAGGTTGCTCTTGGTTACCATCAAACGCTAACTAGATCGGGAGATAGTTGCTAATATCTATGGCGATTGCTAAACCTTCTCCGGCTCCAAGTAAATAACCAAACATGCAGTCTATCAGTGAGCAGAAATGATAAATTGCAGCAGTTTATAGTAAACACAACACAGTTGTTTTAGCAATAAATATACATCCAAGCATATCTTTAAAAATATCGCAATAAGTACAAAGGAACTTTTAACATAACTTACGTACAACGAACCAAAAAAAAACAATATTCAAAAACACATCCATCAAACTAAACAAAAACACCATAACCACAAAACAAAATCCAACCCAAAATCCAGATATCTCACATCTACACTTCTCACCTTTTGACAATCCACGTGTCATGTTCAACAACACAAAAAACACACAATCAAAAGCCCAAACGGATTTCTCTGGTACGAAAATACCCCCGGGGAGGTTGTGTTTTAGCATAAGCCTCAGAGGGGGGGGAGGCACGAGCAAGAGGGACGTTGCGCCCTTGGATTATTAGTAGACGACGATAGCGATCGCTGTGATTTGCATAGTTTAATAATCAGTTGGTGATCTCTTGGTGGAAGTCCCCGGGGTTTGTTTATGGGGCTTCTGACTGTGACCGGCGAACCGTTTCTTGCAAATTTAGATGAGGGATGCCAATTAAATATATTGGCTTGTTTGTTAAGGCACCTGGTACGTTTTAAAGGATTGAATGTTAGGAGTGTATATTTGTGTATTAATGGTGGTAGGAAAAAGGGCAATGACCAAATTAGCGATGTAAACTGTTACATTGACTAAGAATATATGATATACAATGAATTGCATTTAACACTTTGGGACTCGTTTGGACGTAACGTGTTTCATTAAAAATGTGTCTTTAGGTAAAAAGTACAGTTTTTGCATACTATTTTTGGACGGTATTTTAACTTGCACATGGTGTTGTTTCAAAATCATTTTAAAAAATGCTGTGAAGTTGTTATATGTGTATGTTATAGCTAATATAATTAATTTGTATATTATGCACAATATATGGTTATTAGGTATAACATTATTATGCATAATAACCATTTATAATGTATAATATCCAAATTAATTATATTACTTATAAGATATACCGTGGATGACAGAACTATAGAAAAGAAAATATCGCAATTTAAGAACCTTGAGGAAACCTAAGGAATTGTATCACTCTCCAGTAATAGATTACACTATCTCTGGTGAACTTCCAAAAAAGTCTTTAATATCTAGGTATAAATAAGAGATAATGTATTTAAAATGCCCAAGGAAGAATGGTTGCTTTTTTCTTGGTGTAAAAACTATACTGGGAAAGAACAAAGAAACATCACTATATCAAGATTCAGAATTTAGGCGAGATGCTGTTCGGGAGGTATTTCAAAGGGAAATTTTTGGTATTTACCTCTTAAAATGGAGACATCTCGCCAGCAGTCAAACACTAAACACTAGACTACCAATTATAAGTCTTGTCTACTAGTTTCTTTTAGAAAAAAACTCCTCAATTGTTTCAAAATAGTGAATTATAACTATAAAAAAAATAACCAAAGTCTTTGTCACCTAATTATGTATTGCTGTCACGTTACAAAATGTTAAAGATAGACATTTACCCTAAATGCACAAGTTAAGACAACTAAATTTAGCGAAGTAATCATTTATCAGTTTTGCAATAAATACTTAAAACAACGCACCAAATGCTTCACACGTGTCAAACAACAATTAAAACATTTACTACAGACACCTTTAAAACAATATTCAGGAAATAGCATCAGCATTCAAGGCAAAATGCAACAAGGCACAACGTCCAGAATAGCGTGCGTATTTGGACGGATGCCAGTTCTTGCAACACTCCTACAGAAGCATCGCTTTCCGATTTTGCAACTTTTTTCAATAATTAAACTAAAAAATGCGTTTGGACGCCTCATTTGCAACGCGGAAGAGGAAAAAAAAGTGAAAGTGATACGTGTTCCAGAAGCTAATAGCCACGAGTGTTAATGAATTCTCTGTTTTGTAGCCTTAATTTGGGAAAGGGAAATGTAATGGACTTTAGCCGACTGGCACATGAGACATCAGTAAATGAGCAACCCTTGCATTGAACCATGAAATTAAGTAATTACAGGTTTCCAAATCTTGAAAGTAGAAATAAGGAGTTTTAAAGGACTAATTTGAGGATCTTAAACATGCATACTTCAGAAATGATGGATAGATATTGCAAGGAGTTTCTAAAGATTTTTTAAAAACTAAATATTTTATTTTTAAATCCTAAAATGTATAAAACAAATTTTATATCGTCTTTTTAAAATGGCAATTGTTTTGAAAATTCTACACATAGTTTTTTGCATTACTTTTCAAAGGCTCTTGGCAACTTATAACAGTTCCTAAGAGTCCTTTTAAAGACAAAGAAGAAGTCTCAAATATACTTTATAAAGAGCATTAGAAACGTCATGAGAAAATAAGGAGTTCTAAATGGCTTTTACGAATTAAAAGATCTAAAGGGCTAAATAAGAACTATAAGTTCTAAAGCTCTTTTATGGACCATGTAATAAAGTTCAGTCTCAAAACAATATTAACATAAAAAGAATGTAGAGCTATCTACAATCAAAACTTTTTATCCTTACACAGCTTATAACCCATGAACTAGTGAGCATGTACCCAACCAACACATTTAAGATTGTTTAAAGGAATTCTATTGCTGAGTAATACAAAATTACTTAAGATTCCTCAATGAGCTTAAATTGATATTTTCTCTTTTCTATTATGCTGCCATCTACTGCATGCAATCACAACTAAAGAAAAAAAAAATTTACTTCCGATTTTCCAAAAACTAACGCAACCTATAAACTAATCGTAAAAAGATAATATACATGGATTCAATTCAAAACCTTCAGCGTAAAAAAAAAATAGTAATAGGTAACAACACTCAGCAAATTACTTCTGAAAATATTCCCTCTATTAAAACCAAACCCCTACAATTCCCACTCAATTAAAAAGATACGAAAACTTCCTTCTCCAAAAGTCCATTACGCAACAGCCTAAGACCTCCACAAAGCCAACTTCTCCCATCACCTAAAAGAAAGCCCAGCAAATTAATCACCCAACTTTCTTCCACTCGTTCCTCATCGGGGCCTGGAAGAAGACTAATAGGCAGCAGCCCTGGCCACACCGCGGGGCACAAGTTCAATAAACCTGCAGCCAAAAGATTCATTAAGGGCAAAAGCCTCCGGGTAGCCGGGGCAATAAAGTTGATACTGCTAGGCCGGTCAACAAATTTGTAACTGATAAGGTAATGGCGACTGGATTGGGGGTTTGGTGACAGAGAATAGACTGTTGAATTGCGATAGTTTCGGGAAAGAAGTAGGCTGTGATGCAAGTTTGGTTGATTGTGTGTTGTTGCTTTGGGGCATTTAAACTGATTTTGTCGGCGTGATAAGGTTAATAAAATGTTTAGGAATAATAAAGTGTGGAAGGAGCAGGCGGTTGGGGGGGGGGGGGTTAAGCTGACATATAAAATTTCTTTAGCAAAAAAAGATAAAATCAAAAGTTACATTTCGGCAAAATGCTAAAATGATTACAAGTTCGCCACTTTTGATGTTTAATTTAAAACAATTTATAAACTGTTTTATTATAAAATCATTATTAACTTAAAAATATATGAATACTTTTTACTGAATATCAACTGGAAAAATACTTTTCAATCCTTGACTTTCTTGATCTTTTAAGTCGAGGGTTAATCTTTGGATAGCAAAAATGGTGATTTTGCAAATTTTGTGGCTGAATGTTTTAGAAAAAAAACTAGCCACATTTTCTATTTTTTGTATTTAAGTAAGTATTTTGCTAAAAAAGTACTCGCAGCTTAATCTTTGGTATTGGGTACGATGATACACCGGTAAAGCAAAGGACTTTTGCAGGTCATAGCAATAATTTTTGTTATTAATGACGAACATGTTTAATTACAGGTATTTTTTCAACGTATGTTAGAAAATTTAAAATTTTTTAAATAAATTTACCATTTAAAAAAAAAAACCTTTGGTTTTTGCGTTCTAATAACAAACTGAAACATTTTGGGAAGGAATATATCCCCATATCCCTCCCCCTGGCTACGCCACTGCAGTTAGTAGAGAATAGTGTTCGAATATACACCAAAGAATCCGAATATTCGTAATAAAGATACTGACACTACACAAGAAAAACAAGGAAAGGAAAAAAAAAAAAAAACTTAAAACAGATTTAATTCTGATTAATTTAAAATTTTCAAGTACACTGAACATTACCAATACGTATAACTAATGAAATCACATACATATACATTATGTAAAAGCTAAAATAATTCAAGCAAAATATTCTTATATGATTCAACTAACACAGGTGAAATAAATGTTTAAATAATTTATCAAATCTTAAAAAGTTACTTTTTGATTACAATAAAAAAAAATTCGGTTAATATACATGAATAACTTACGAGTTTCTTAAAGAATTCCATTTAAAAAAAAAAAAAATAGATTCAAAACAAAAGAAAAACGCACCTTTGTTAAAATCCTTCCAATTTGACTAAAATGCTTAAAACTACTAACAACCAGATATTTCACTAACGTTCAAGACGCTCAAACTAATATCATCTGACTATGCTCACACAATCATCAAAACACCTTTCAATTTATCCGACTATGCGAGCAATCATCACACCTTGAATGGAAATGTTACTAATCTACCCGTCAGTTATTACTGTTCAAGTTTGGATGAATCACACGCAATAGTATTCAAAACAACTGATAAAAAAAAGTGTTTTCTAACTTCCCATCAAATCCGAACCCTGTCTCATTCTCGACGACGGTTTCTATTACGGAATGTGAATAAAAAACAAAAATCTTAACAGTTAATTTAAAAACAAATGGTGAAACATTGGGGACGTTGTGACTATCTTTTTTGCGACGTCGAAATTAACGAATTTTTAAACTTTGTAGCGCGAAGCAGATAAGAATTCGCAGTTGGTCACGAGAACTCTTTCACTTTCGTCATTAACGAGATTAAATTGGGGGAATCGCCAATTCATAAATTACAATACACGTGATTATTGATCTAGCGACAAAACGGATATCAATCAACAGAAACGTCAATCAAAAGAGAAAAATATCATTGCTAGAACTAACAATACGTTGAATTATTCATATCTGTTTTAATAATGATTTACTATACTTTTTTCATTGCCTAGATCATTACAATTTTTTTTCTTAGTTTTGTTTGTTTGTGAAGAAAATTATCAATAATTTAATAATGTTCGTTACAACAACACAGCACACTTTATTTTATTACATGGCAAATGATACCCTTGATGTTTTCTCGCCCGCTTAGTAACTAACTTAGTAGAAAAACAGCTTCTACAATGTTACTTAAAATTCTTCTACCGCGAAAGAGTGGTTTTCTCCGCAATGGTTTGTTGAAGAGGCATTTTTTTCCCCCTCCTTCTTTCTTATCACACTTTTCAAATCTAAAAATTCAGTTTTTAATTCTGAAATCACAAACCATACTTTGAAATCGCAATTAAGAAATAGGAAACGCATTGTGGATAGTTGAAGCCACATTGAAAAACTAAATCATATTTTTGAAATTTTAAACATATATTTTTGAACATTTGAAAAGCAATGTATTTTTTGAAAAACTAAAAAATAATTTTGACATTTGAATTACTTATTTGAAATTTAATTACATTTTTAAACATTCACTTTAGAATATAAACCTCTCATTTTCTCAAGCAATACCAGTTTACACCAGAATTTAAATGACAGAACTTCTGACGTCAAGCAAAACGTCGGACAATTATCGATCCAAAACTCAACTTTTAACAGACAATTCACAAGATCAAAGTAACAAACAAGAGTAAAAACACACAATTGTTTGACAATTCACCGTAAATCCAGTCAGAAACGCAAAACAAAGTAACATTAAATTTAAAAAAAAAAAGCTTTCACTTGCTTTGCGGTCAGAGAAAGTTCCAAATGAAGCCTAAGCTAAACAAGTAAAAACTACTTTCAATTTGTATTAACATGTTATTAATCTACAAACCGGTTTGTTGATTCGATACAAAACTACTCAATTTGAATATCGCTGTCAAATATCTTGTTTCTGAATATCTTATAAAACGAGTCTATAGAATATCAATTAATATCGAAAATAACTCATTTGGACACGTGCGGCTTCATTAAAACTTTCATCTCCGTCTCAACAACTTTCGCTGATGCATAATTTATTCTGTGCACGTTTGAATATTCCTATTTAACCTTGGATATGTAAATGGTTTGATTCTGAAACTGATACTTTGATTCAATTGGAAAAACAAGTTGATTTTTACGGAATAATAAGCAAGAAATTCATTTACAACTAAAAGATTTACACAGAGTGCCGATAAAAGAAAGCAATCGTGGAAAAATAATAGGATTGCAAATACATTTGAAATACGAGATATTCCGACTTAAGAAATAAGCTTTTGACTATGTAATTGAGTGGTAACCAGTTTATAAAATAGAAATGATAAAAATTTCTTAACTTAAAAGAAGCAATAGCCCATGGTAGTTTGGTTAACAAAAGAGAAAAGAAAGAAAAGAGTTTTTAACTTTTTTTTTGTGTCCATTTTCGTCACATCAAAACTTAGAAGTTGTCCTCACTATATCTCTATACCAACTTTTTTTTACATGTTTTCCGTAACCTTCACTGATTTTTACATCTGTTTACGGTTTACCCACGGCCAACACTCTTGTATAACGATGAACGAATACGATATACAATAGCGAATATTACATCAGCGTAATAGTCGACGAAAACAACGCACATATCGGCAACAGCGAAAGTATTGATTAATTTAAAGAGTATTGTTAAAAGATTAAGAAAATATATTTCGCGGAAATCTTTTCCGTATGTTTTAAAGAACGTCCGAAAATCTATAAAACCCGTCAAGACTTCGAAAAATAAAAGCTACTGAAATTCCGTAGGAAAGTTAGCATCTCTGTAAACCTACCGTTGCAAAATTCTGTGAGAATAACTCACAAATTAAGTTTTTTCCTTCAATTTTATTGCTTCTTCGCGGAAAAAAGCAATAAGTAAAAGATTCTGGACATTTTTTTTATCATTAAAACATTAGCAAACAACTACATATTTTATACATCGGTTTTTTTTTATTTAATAAACTCACCCGACACAAAAACCAATTTATGGTGAAATTTAATTAAAAAATTTATCTTAACAAATTTAAAGACAAAAAATATGTATAAAAATATGCAACCATAAATTAATTTTGCAGGGACAGTACTAAGACAAAATTTCCACTTTTAACTTTACAGCAATCGGTCGTACGGATATAGATCACATTCAATATTTGGTCAAATTTTGTTACTCCCTAATGAGCTATATAAAATAACATTATCATTTAGTAGAGCAATTTTAAACAACTACACACATACAAAACTCTCGCAACTTAATGTCTTGTTAATAAAAAAAAAAAAAAAAAAAAACGCAATCCCCATTACCACAGGAGCCATCGCAACCTAATTTATAAATAAAAAAAAATCACATTAAATGATACATAACGACCTATAATAGGTTTTAACTCCAACCCTCTTCAAAGTACACAAAAAAAAAGAAAAAGAAAAAACAACTAAACTCGAGCAGCCAAACGATATCTACAATTACAGCCCCTTTCTAAAAACAGACTCGTTTCGAAACCACCACTGCTGGCGCCACTGTCTTCCTATTTCCCCTAAATAAGGTCTATCGTCTGAAATAAGGCTCTTGAATTAACGAGGTAGCCTCATAAAATATATATTCTCTGTCGGTGATGAGGTCACAGGATGGTTCTTATTGGAGGGCTACCATTAGATATTAATGTGCAACGTCAACTGATGGACAAAATCCGTGATAGTTAGGATTCAAGCCAAAAATATACCTCTATGCAAAAAAAAAAAAAAAAAAAAAAAAAAGGTTATTGGTGAAACTTGTTGCCAGTAGTAACTACAAAATAAGCTGATTAATTTGGAAAGGATAATTAAGTGAAGCACTTATAGCAAATCAATATAAGTTTCATTTTCCCCCTATATCTTTTAAATAACAATTAGTAATTCTACTAGATCAGTATTAAAATCGCTGTACACTTCTTTAGGTTTTAGAAAACAATAATGGCATTTTATGAAGCAACATTTCCAATGCAATATTAGGGAATTAGACATGAATAATTTTCGTTGACAGCCCCCCCCCCCCCATATCTAATTAGAAACTTTCAGAACTAATTAGTAACCAAATTAAACCTGAAAACATTAAAAAGTTTGCGTCGTAGACAGAGAAAAGCAACAGAATCTAATAAAAAAATTTCATACAAAATAAAACTTCCATTTTTTTTTTAACTAATATAATTCAAAAGTTATTTATTAGTTAAACCAGAGGCGCCACCTATTGGAAATAACTGCATAAACTTGAATGACATAATTTTCTTTACAACTTCCACTTTCTTGCATGACTATTAAAATGAACCATACAGCTGTAAACTGTAGCCAAGTTATAGATGTAGGCGGCAAAAAACAGGTATACAGAGAGCAGAACACTGACAAGCAACACAACTAACTTATGAGGAACCTCCACTATCGACCAATCCTTGTCCCTCCAGGCTTATGACGACACTTCCTAGGTAAGGGGAGACGAGAGAGGGAGCTCTTCGCAACACCTGTTGCCAAGTTTCGGTTCGATTTCTGGGAAGTGGTTCCCACGGTTTTCTCTAAATCCCCCCTCCCCCCCAAGGTCAAAAGAAAATAAATCAGCTGATTCGGGGGGAGAAAGCGGGACGTTCTTTATTTACAAACATTGGAGTTCTGCAAAATATTGTTGGTGACGTGTTCGATCTTGTTTCTATGGTAGGGGGCTGTGACCCTTCAGACGATACCAAAAGTAAAATGTTTATCGTCTGCTTGTGTAGTTTTTGGGTTTCATCGCGGAAAAGCTTGATGGCTTTTTGTATAGCATGTTTATTTTAAATTGGGAAACTACTTCCATAAATATTTTAAATTTACCCTTTTGTCAATCCACAGTTTACTAACTGTAACTTTTAGTTAGCTCATAACCAGTTCCTGCTATGCAATCATATGAAGACATTTAAATTTCCCTATACTGGTAAATGGAATGATCTTAGTCATCAACAGACCCTAAGTAGTTTGGAGAGTTATATTTCAGACATGGGGGTACATCTCACAAGGAAAAAAAAAAGCTGAACTTCAGGTAAAAACTAGCAAAAAATATAAAATTTTAAAAATATTACCAGAAGTCGAATAATTTTTAAATCATAATACTAGATTTGCTAACAAGTGAGTTTAATTAAACCCGGATTTCAAATTTTATAAACTACATTCAATGCACTGAAAGTTTAGTCAAAAAAGTTGAAATAAGTGTTTCTCAATCCCTCTCAAAATTATGCTGGGAATAAGGAACTAAGTTGAGAAAGTACTAAAATACTTGCGATATTAGGTTTACACTACTGCGATTTTAAGTTTTCACTATTAGAAATTAAGTTTATGCAATTGAGATATTTACCACCCATACTTTGTTGAGAATAAAGAATAGTCACAACGAAAAATTTATCGTTGAAATTCTCAATGAGTTCTAATGAGAAATGCAATTTTGATTAGTACATTTACTTTCGTGTACCAATCGAATCAGTTTATCAAATTACCATGTATTTGATAAACACACAATTTGAAGAAAAAAAGTTTTAAACAATTCGGAAAAATTTTACACAAGAAAAAAAAACACCAAGTTTATACTTACGGTCGACCAAGTTAAAAAAAAAAAAAAAAAAAAAAAAAAAAAATTACAGATTATCAATCCAATTCACAGACAGCAACATCTATCCAACTTCAAGAAAACCAGGAATAAAAACCTTAACCTCAAATTATCTACACACTTACACTTTCCAACAAGAAATAACAATCAATGCATAACCTTTACTCCTCTCCATCCACCCCCATCCAAAAAAAGGAGCTCCAGTCAGTCGTGCGGAATATTCTGCCGTGCCGTCGCGCCAAACGATTTTGAACAAGACACCCCTCCTCCCACTCCCTAACCACACACCTGTACGGCACTTCTTTTTGGACCAACCTGCCCTTGACCTTTGACCACTTGTTCAGGGTTGTTTGATTCATATCGCCACAAGACCCCTTGGGATACCTTAGCAACACTGGCGTGCTTGGAGCGAAAAAAATCGTGCTGTAAACGGACACAACTTAGCTTAATGTTGTGTTTAGTTTACATGTTATTCTATTATATCCAACAAAATATCTATCAATTTATTCTAAATATCTAAACAAAGCAATACAAATTGTCCAAATGTTTAGAAAAAGCTGTTTTGTAAAGCTGTGATACCCAAGAAACCCATTAAAACAACTGGCACATGTAAGATTTTCTCTCATTTGTCCAAGACACTTATTTCTTGGTGAATAAGAGAAAATATAACATATAAGGCAAATGAGAGAAAATATAACATATAAGGCAAATAAGAGAAAATTTCACATATTAGATAAATGAAAGAAAAATTTACATGCAATGAAAATGAAATACCTTAAAGCGTCAGAGAAAATCTCAGAGTTCTCCTTTTCTAAAATCAAAACAACCAAAGGATGTATTACTTTCCGAACTTATCAAAGAATTGCTAATTCATTTAAAGGCATATAGTGCTTATATTTTTCAATGACTCCGTAACTTAATACATTAGCATTGCCTGTTATTTCTAAGACTCAGTTTTATACAAATTTTACTAGCCAATATTAAAAATAATTGTTCAAACTGACATTTTATACATTAAAAGCCTTCCAGACGAATATTATTTTGCCGTTGCCTTCAGCTTTAACAAATAAGCTTCTTAAACTTGGCATTCCATGTTTTCAAGTTCCTTTTCCTAGTTTCGAATAGTTTTCTCAAAGGAAGACCAATTCAAATGAAAACCATATCCTTTACAAAATGCAGTTACCAACCCTATATTCATATATTATCACCAAAGTCCCACGAAAAAAAACATTTTTTAAAAAAATCACTCAAACACAGCATTGTAACAGTCTCCTCTCGAGACCGTACGCAAAAAGCACATCCTTATCAAAATCCAATTTCCGCACACTCTTTGTCAGATGACTTTCAACAACTCATCAAGGTCAACTGACTCATATGACAACAAAACCCATGGGACTCTATTCCACATCCCCAAGTGGGCCAACCAGGAAGATATATCCACCTTTGTGAACGTGTCCAGCACCTGAGGGGTAACTAAGGGATTAGGCTTCACCCCCCCCCCAATTGACCCCTACCTGCTCAACATAAAAGACTTGAATCAGGTGCTGACCCTCAGCAACTGTCTGGGACCAATGGAATATATATAGGATGGATATAAATCTTTGGTATTGAAATAAGGCGATGAAGAAAGTGTTGTGAGTGGTCACAAAAGACTAGGGTTGTATGTCTTTTGCTGCTTAGTCTGTGGAGATATATCTGTAGTCGTCATCAACTGGTGATAGATGTTTTCCCTCCCCCTTCAACCTCACCTTTTGAGTAGGTTTGCAAGGACCTTGGGGCAAGGCTACCGGCCTGCAAGTAACACCCTCCCCCCCCCCCTCTCCAACACAAACTCAATCCATGTAAATCCAATCAATGAACACTACAGTTTCGTATGTGAATGATCTTTCAAAAACAGGGATGAGAGGGATCTGAGAGCAAAAAGGAGGAAATCCCAAAATTCGTTAAAAAAGCAAGGGGAAGGGATGATATCCAAAAGAAACTTCCCATACTATTTAATAATTACATTTCAAATATTAAGAACTTGTGAAGTAATCTGTGAGGAAAGGGGAGGAAATTCTTTTCTCAAGAAAGAATTTTTTTTGTTTGTTTAGACATGAGAAAAAGTATACTTTTTGTATTAAAAACTGATTCAGATCAGAAAAATACGGATCCTCTCGAAACAGGGACAAAGAGATGAAAAATGTTACATAAAAAACCAAAAAAGGAAGAAATCCTCCAAAAGCAGGCAAAACTCTCAACCCTGCAAAAAGGAACTGCCTCTGGATTTGCGTCTCGAGTGGGAGAAAACTACAAAGGTACCAACCAATTAAAGCTAATCTTAAAAATTATATAGTTCAATATCTTTTTAATTATATTAAATGGCCTTCCACTCATTTACACAATATTTAATAAATGACGTATTTTTGTAAATTAATCAAACCTAAGAAGTTTTAGTCCTTTTTTTTTTTGCAATTATTTATCTAAGGTTTTTTTTAATACTTGACCTACCTGCACTTGAATCCTAGATATATTTTTGATGAGTTAACAGAGAAAAAAAATATTAAATATAAGGAAGCTCCGTTTTGATGCCTTTAAGTTTGCAATTTATAATCTTAGATTAAGCTACATTGCAAAAAGAAGGGGAAAAAAACTAAATCACACAGCGGTAATTCTATTTTTGCCTTTTAAACAGTTAATTTCTAGAAGTGCCGTTTTATATAAGAAAAGAGAAAAAGCTAGCAGCATTAAAGCAATTTATATTTCTCTTAAAACGCACACAAACTCAAATCCATGCATTCCATTTCAAGAAAGTTCTAAACCCTTAAAAACGGAAAAGCACAATCTCGCCCAAAAAAGAGCATGTCCAATCAAAGAGCAAGAGTCCCCAATTTTATCTTTTTCTTAAAAAAAAAAAAAAATCTCTATCCGCTGAGAATATAAAGAAAAAATTATTCACGGAAATATGAAAGACCGTAAATCACAAGATGGCGTGACGTTGAAAAATGGTTTTCCGATGGAAAAACCTTCAAGAAAAACAAGTTTTTTTAAACTTTTAATTGAAAATATGTATGCGGCGAATTTAGACAAAATTCAAATTTGGCTTTTTCGTGACCATAAAACGCATCGTGGGAAAAAAACGAAGAGGTTTTTCTTAAATGGCGGTAGGCTCTTGTAGAAAATATCCAAGCTTGTATATAATTACTTTCTGATAAAGTTAATGAATATTAATTAGCTCTTTTATGTCGTTAATTAAGATATCAGTATATATTGTAATTAAGGAAATTAATCATTGCTTAAGAAATTCAAGACAGGAGATTACCATAACAAAGCAGAAGAATGACACGAACGTAATACTGTTTTACTAAATTAAGATTACAGTGATGTACTTTTCATGCGATTCCTTAAGTAAACCGAATCAAGAACAAGCATTAAAGGTTCAATTAATATATCTGACCGGTTGAACATCAATGTACACTATGAATTTTATCAAAGCTAATAGTTTCTTAAAAAGTGAATTGAGAACAAGAACCAAGATGTCATTTAAAACATCTACCCGGTCTATCGATAAACTTTATTTTTATCAAAAACAATTTGTATTTATCAAAACAAACTATTCCTTAAAAAGTAAATCAAGGACAAGCACTAAGATGTCACTTAAACACATCTGCCAAGTTTATCATCGACGATGAAAACTTTGTGCTTATCAAAAACAATTGACGGGCAAATTGGATGAGTAATTAAAAAAACTAAGTTATCCTATTGCAAATGTGCAATAACAGATAATTTAACTGCAGACGGTGATATGTTAGATACAAAAATATATACTCAATCAGCGAATATATCTCCGTTACTTTTTGATATATGCTTCCGTTATCCACTTAGTCCATCAATCGGTTTTTAAACAGATCAATTTCCAATTGAAAAATTAATTCAAACATTTTATGATGTGGCCCACTTATAATTTCAAATTACAGAAGAAAATCATAGCATTAAAATAAACAACTTAAAAATAAATTAACGATTTTAAAGTTCTAAAAATAAATTTAGCATAATTATAAAATAAGACTTACCTTTTACGGTAGATACTATACACCCCATAATTTCGTAGAGCACCCTGACAGCTACAAGTCCCATCGGAATATTTATAGTGGAGTCCACGAATTCAGTCATCAGCACAACTCAATCACCAACATTCCAGAAAGAAAAAAATAAGCAAAAATCGACGAACTTCCGAGTTTAAATTCTCGAACGAAAACTTCCCATTCATCCAAGTAAAAGTCAACAATCGCAGCAGTAATTGTTGTAGAGGCAACAACGATATCAATCCACGAAACTTTCAAGAGAAGAATAACTAAGTCCCACTCAGTAAGCCATAACCAGTACCGGTCAACAGGATCATTCAGTTCTTCAAAGTCAAGTATAGAACATCCACAAAGAATATACAAAACAACATCAGCTTATGTCATTCCAAAAGAGTTCCAACATCCAATCGCACTCGGAAAAAAAAGCGTTACACAAATTAAACCACGTAATCAACAACCGCAATCAACGACAAAGTGTAGCAAAAGACCATCAACAAGAGAGCAAACGTAGCAGCACACCGGTATGCAAGAGAACAGGTGATCCAAATGTAGTTCAAGTTTCCATTCCAAGTCATATGCTACACGTGGAGGTGAGCCTGTTTGAACCTGTTCGCTCGTGTACCCCCCTTGGGGAAGAATATTTTTTTTCGTATGTTTTGGTTTCCGTTCACCTCAAAATATAGGAAGGTTACCCCCCCCCCCTCCCCTCTTAACATCCCAAGGCGTTTGCTGACGTGGAACATATGATGTCATGTTTGATCATAATTCAAATACATGCTTCAGGCTTGAGTTCGTGTGTATTTTTGTTTTTAAAATAAATATGTTAAAGAGGGCGGGTTTGGGAAGGAAGTGAAAATATATGGAAATTCGAAATTGATAGTTTGGGTGTGGGAAGGTTTGTGGTTTATGTTCGTCGAAAATGTGATCGAGTGTAAATCTCTGTATCCTAGAGATAAAGAAAATTTATTATCAACGTTTCTGTCATTTCCAAGTTAAGATTGCAATATGAAGTTTCCATTTAAAATGTATACAATATTTTATATATTATTTCGGAATGTTTTTTGGTACGATCCCTTTTTCTTTTTTATACAAAACCAAAATTGATAAATGGTATACTAATTTAAAGGCTAAAACTTCCGCTTCTGACGAAAAGTTTGTGTGCATTGTGGAATTTATTTAAAAATCAAAGCTAAAAAAAAAAAAAATCCTAAATAGTTAAACAAATTTTTGGAAAAATGCGTTAGTATACAGTAGATGGCAACACTACAGAAAAGAAAAAACCGCCATTTAAGCACGTTGAAGAAAATTAAGAAAGTGATACTCATACCATGAGTTATCTAATAAGGTTTTATAACGGAGACTATCTTTCTAAAAAAAGTAGTAATAGCTTTAAGAGAACAGAGTTTCCTAACTTTGATAAAATCTCCTGTAGAAGAAATGGTAGTATCCTTTACTTCAGGAGTGCAGATTTATTCTTTAAGGGAAAAGTATATAATATCAACAGCAAATTTTAAACTACACTATTTTCTGTTAATAATTTTCGTACTAACTAGTATATTTTAGTAATGCATAAAATACTGTTAAAACATTAATTTTACGCTATTTACAATAAATTAGTTTATTATCACGAGATGCATAATATTCACAAATAGGTATGCAAGATATCGATTGGCGAAATATTAATATATAAAATATCGATATGGATCGAATCCTATCGACGTTTTACGATATCATGTCACTGGATTTGAGATTGAAGGTGCTGTTACAAATCAAATAGGTAATATTCACTGCAAATTGGATAAAAGAAAAAAACTTTTTTTAAAAAAGAATTAAAAAAACCGCCATAACCAATGACAATATAATAGACTGAGAGGTGACTGCAATTTTTGGACCTCATCGAACATCATTCTGAATTTTTTTATAGAAATTGGAGAAAAGTGAATAGATTATGAATCCACTGGTCTGCCGTGGCAAAAATGGCCGAAACTGGTCAAAAATCGACTTTGAATCAATTGAACTAAATCCAATTGCCAAATGCGCCATAACTTTCCAAATAATGAGCATTTTTTTTTTATTTGGTAACCCTCACTCTTTAATTTTTAATTAAGAATGTTGCAGACGATTCGGATGTGTGGCCTATGGCTTACTTGCATCTTTCACAAATGAGCCAAATTGGCAATAAACATTACGTCACTGATGACGCAACTGATGTCGCCAATTAGGCCTACTTTTAAAAGATACAAGTTTTCCGAGACAGAGATTAGAAATCATTTGCACTTTTTCTCATTGAAAATCAAAATGCAATGGGTTGCCAGACGAAAAAGTTTGTTCTTTTTTTGGCAAGTTATGACATTTGGCAATCGGATTTTAGTTCAACTCATTCAAATTCGATTTTGGACCAGTTTCGGCCACTTTTGCCAAGGCAGACCAGTGGATTCCTAATCTACTCACTTTTCTCCAATTTCTATAAAAAATTCAGAATGATGTTCGATGGGGTCCAAAAATTGCAGTCGCCTCTCGGACTATAACCTTTAGAAATAAATTCAAATTCTCAAATTCAAGCATTCTCACCGAGAGCCAGTATCACAACAACGAACCAAAACGAATAGTGCAGTCAGAAAACTGCGGATGACTGTGACATCATCGTGAACAAGGTTCACATAACAGTTTTCAACTTACTGAAAATAGCAATTCAATTTGAAATAAAACTTTTCCGAACAAAGTAAAAAATTAATCCCTAAATTCTATCACCCAAAATCCAGCCACCATCAAAATCAAACAAACAAGAGCAGATACGAAATGAATGCGCATCTATTATCAGCTATCTGCAACATCATTAAGTCATTTATTCCGCAATATCTACATTATAATAACTACGCAACTAACATCTTCCGATATACACAGAAGACATCAGAAGATGGCTTGGGGGTCAAACGGATTTCGTCAGAAAAGAATCCAGAAACAATCCAAAATGAACCTTGTAGCAGCAAAGTGTGGATTGACAAGTTCTTATCTGTATTTGGGGCCCGGGATGTAACGGGCATGCCCGGGCTTGAAGAAATATGGAAGCATGACTTTAAAAGGAAATGGTGATAATTGACTTGGCTTCTGGATAAGAAGTGCGTTGGAGAAGTAGATAAGAAGTGATAGTTCTGCTGCATGTGAAACTTGGAGTAACAAAAGTGCTTATGTTTATTAATTTTTGAAATTTAATTTTGTCTCGAAGCTGCGGTACAATTTAATAAAGGTATCGAACGATTTTTGAAAATTAAAGGTTTTTCTTTTGTTAATAGATATAATTAGTCTAAAACAGACTATTCCATTAAGATGTTTGATGTGTACATACGGCAGTGTGCAATGAAATTTCAAACACAGGTAGTCAGTCCCCTACAAAGTGTAGTGCTATAATTTTGACCTAAGCTAACCAATTGAAGGGCAAAGTAGATGAAGACGTATGGATACATTTTTGCTGTTTGTACCCCGTTTTTGCAAAACTATTCATGCCAGAAAGGACCAAATATAGTTTACCTACTGGCCAACTAAGTTAGCCATTAAATAAACCACATTTGGCCCGTTATGGCATGAATGGTTTAGTAAAAACGGGGTACAAATAGCAAAAATAAAATTGTGGGATGGTCCGTTCTGGCACTCAACGCCTCTATTTTCTTTCTCGTCATAGTCTCATATGGCAGATGAATTGGTCGCGTTTATTTATAAGCACATTAGTTATACTACAGACTCAACAGAAAAAAATTCTGAGTAAGTAAACATAGACCACAAGTTCCCATACAACCTCACCTCACCAAAAATGTACCAAAACAAGATAGCGATCCAATCTTGGATCTAAAGAACACTTCAGCCAAGCCAATTTTATTTCCATTCTTACAAACGCGACCACCAACATCAAAAAGACCACCGCGAACGGTAGCATATCTCTCCCTGCAGACATTAAAGAAAAAGAATTTCGGGGTATCACTTATGTCTTCTAAAATCGGATAATTACCAGCGGCGCGGTGGCAGCGCTAAAAGCGGCAGGCGACATAAACGTGAGATAAACATCTTGTATTCTCGGGTTCTTTGAAAGGATTTCTCTCTTTGAATAATAAACGCGGGTTATCATCACTTGATGGCTCACGGGTACAGTTAGACACTCTAGGTACAGTCCCTGACTGGAGATATAATCGTCCAGGGTTGGTAACTATAACAACTGTGGTTGCGAAAGAAATATTAACAGGCATTTGGTTGTTGGCGGTAAGGGGGATTTTTTGGGTTCAAATCCATTTGAGAAGGAATAGGGGAGGGACCCAGGACTCCAGGAAGGTTCCGTGTATCATGAGTTTCGATATAATTGCAGTCAGAATATTGTTCGAGCGCGATCTTGCCCAAAGTGAAGTTCCAAACACAATGTAACAAACCAAATCACGAAATTACCATTTACTAATTAACGCTGCCCAAATGGTCCCTTTTGCATGATGCAGTTTGCAAGTTGGTTGGTTTGTACGCTCAACGACCAATTTTTATGGACAGTAACGGCTAATCAGGCCGGGACCTACAGCTTAACGTGGATTTCGAACCACAACGAACATCCATGCTTAATCCGGGATTCGAACCCGGCATTTTTGGCATGCGAAGCCAGAGCGATAACCCCACAGCCATCAGGTGGGCATGCAGTTTGCAAGACACTGGTTTTAAGTATCCCATATTCACCAGTTTTGTTGATTGATAAACCCGTCCACATGAAAATGGGTCTCACCGGTAAACCATAAACACCCGCAATCAAATTTATTCACATCAATCAATTTTGCAAACCGGTGTATTTAAAATTCCGTACCTGTCTATCTAATGTACCACTTGTCTCTTCAATTTAGGAACTTTTCATAGAGACCCATTACATTTAGTACCGATTTCACACCTGGAGCAACATTCCAACGGCCATCGCCATCAGAAAAATAAAACAACAAGGCAAGGCAAGTGAAAAATATTTCAGTGCACTATCACGTCATCACGCACATCTAAAATCGGATAATTACCACCGATGCGATGGCAACAGCTAATAGCGGCAGACGACATTCAAAACGATAGCCATCTCGAATTCCCTTGTTCCGTGTCAGTATCCCCAGCGTGTGTTGCCATCTTCCGACTAATAAGTAGCATGCCTATTGTTTCGAAGAGGGTTCGTTAGTAATTTTTAAAAGACAGGTATGCCCTTCCGGGTATAAGGAAGGTACTAGAAATTCTTTTTGGGAATTACCCCCGGGGTAGTCGCGTTTGAACCGAGTGAATATTTTCCAGGGTCGTATCATAAAAATTAATTGGCTGTAGCTGAGTTTGCAATAAGATCTAATGTTGTTTAGACTACAGCAAAAAGGGTTTTAAAACTCAATATTCCATTCTAGTGGTACAGGATTCTGTATCACTTATTCGTAACTTTAACTAAGAGCTGATCAAAGTCTGCCATTCTCTCATTGCTACTTTGTGAAAAATTAATATTTCCATTTTCGATATGTTTGTAAGATAAACTAAAGTTGTATGAGTAGTTTAGTGGAAGAGTTTTCTAAACCATTTATAACATAACTACAAGTTATACTGTACATAAATCTATTGCAAAACAAAGTCGACAGACTTAAATAAACAGCAAGGTTGTTTGTATTGGGTGTTTCTTGGAGTAAGATTCACACGAATGTTGTCTGCTTATCATAAGAATAGCTCTCGCCAGGTAGTCTAGCGTTGTTTGTTGGAAACAAGACTGACCCAATATCCAACAGGGGGATTCCGAAGAAAAAATACAATTACTTTAGTCTTTATGGAGGCCAGTTTTGTAC
This sequence comes from Linyphia triangularis, assembly GCA_963978545.1. NCBI lineage: Eukaryota > Metazoa > Arthropoda > Arachnida > Araneae > Linyphiidae > Linyphia > Linyphia triangularis. The sequence goes on from OZ021730.1 coordinate 67,000,411, forward strand.
ATACCCTCTATTTAAAGTCGGCTTGTCTTCTCTTTCTATAGTAACCGCCATCAACCAGACAATCTGACGGGAGCTATTCTTCAATATAGACAGTACTATACTACACCGAAGCATTTCAACAATTTGGTAAGAACAGTCCAAATTTAAAAGGGAGAACAATCCGGGAGGATTTTCAAATAGGATTACCCTGTATTTACCCTCCAAATGGGAGAAAATCCAGAAAACACTCAGTATGCACCTGATAATCAAATCAATCTATCGCAATCGCCGCGACCAATCCGTTTTTAAAAACAGGCTATACCAAACTCAAGAGCTGGGAATCGAATCAAAGTCCTGTCGCATGCAAGGTATGAATCCCGTCTCTGAACCATGAGTTCCGTGAAACTTATCAACCCTCTTTAGATAGATGTCCTTTCCCGTGAAAAATAAGGCTAGTCTTGTTTCCATGACAACAGACAACACTAGACTTTGTGGCGAGAGCCGATTCTTGGGATAGAGAGACAGTAACGATTCTTTTGGGGCGGGTAAGGGGCTCAGCAGATTAAACAAAAATAATAATTTGTAACGATACGAACGAACCAAGCAAAAAATAAAAAATCTTTGAAACAAACACACAAGATTCAATTAAAGATCAACACACGCCTAAATTAAACTAAAAAAAAAATTTACAGAAACCGGAGGTAGTTAATCGAAATGCCCATACACCAAATCCCTACTAAATTAAAATCAGGGAGAAAATAAAACAAAACAAGGCATAACAAAAAATAAAAATAAGTACCCCGCCTCAAGCGTTTGGAACAAAGGGTTACAGATGGGGTTAAAGAACAACATTCGAACGTTCACTCTTGGCTAGGTTATAGCGGTTAGAAATCATCCAAGCGTTAAATCACGTCGTTTTATATCTTCGGACATTGAAAGAAAAATAACATGTTTTTAATAGCGAAGTCTGGACACGTCTGGTTTTTTTCTCTCTTTCTAAAAGAACTAGACCTTGTTGTGTTTTGTGCGAGCGGTTCCTAACGTAAGACAAGTGCAGAAACAATGGAGATTGTTACAGGTGGGTAACGTCCACCTTTAACAATTATGGGATGGAACATTTTTTTTAGAGGGGAGGGGGCTTAGAAGAAGTTTGAAGCTGAATGAATTCGACTATTTCCTATTTCTATAAGGTTAAAATATGTAGACTTAAAACAAATGTATTAGAATAAACATCTGAGATTTTTTTTTTTTTTTTAATCGGATTCAGTCATTTTTCAAGGAATATTTCACTTAACTTATTGTAAACCTTTGTACGAAAATTTCCTTAAAACAAAGATGCTGTATTAATTATATTAGGTATATAATTAATTTTTTCACACAATGGCCGTTTTTCAAAATTATAGTTGGTTGGTTGTTTTCAGATTATCTGGCACCGTCAGTAACACGAGGGCTGTAATGCGCCGAAACATTCGTCATTAGACAAGCCAACATACATTTACAAACACCCATGCCTAACACGGGACTCGAACCCGCAACCTGGCAGCTTAGAGGCTAGCACGCTAACCACTATACCGTTTGGTCGGCCTTTCAAAATTATAGAATTATTGCTAGTTGGTTTTACTTTTAATATAGTAGCAATTCTGGCAAACTTTTATTTCAAGAAATTTCAAAACTTTACTTCATCAACGATGACTTTGTACAAATGGCTTTTTATTCACCATTCGAAATCCACCGGGAAATAAAGATATACTGCTTTTTGCATAATTAATGGCAATTTTAGGGACAAGAAAAAATAATTAGTTAAAGTCATCGGATTAAGAGAGGCAATAAAATATTTTAACAGTAACTTCCGCAATCGAAACATAAAATTTACTATGAGGATAATTGCCATTTAAGATACCACTAATAAAATTAAGTTGGTACACGCGCTTTTCCCGCTGCATATTTAATCCAGAATTCAAACAAATAAATTCTCCAAGTCGCGTGCTCTGACGTCACACGTGCTGGTCATAAATTCAGATAATTCCGCAGACAATTCCAGAATAAAATCGTTTGGTAGAAAATAACCAACCCTCCCCAAAAATCCCATAACTCTAACCCAAACTTAAAAAAAAAAATAATAATCGGCCAAACGATTATTAAATCTTAATTTCACAGCAGCAATAAAACTCCTCAACTCGAGAAACTTCATTTCGAACAATTTAGAGAAATTACACATCTCCACCCCGCCTCCTCCCCATCGCTGCCAAAAGATTTATAATAATAGGCAGAAGGCCTGACAGACACGTCCGAAAATGTCGTTTGGTGGAGATAAGGGGTTGAGCCGCTTAAATTAGCAGGAGGGCGGGGGAGGGGGGAAGTTGCAAGAAGTGAAGGGGTTGAAAGGGAGGTCTAATTAGTATGAAAGGGTTGGTGGTCGCGTCGCGGTGCATTATGGGTTCCAGAGCGTTGCCATTATTCGTGTTAAGAGTGAAGCAATCCCCCCACTACCCATTTCAATTTGATTTCGGGGGGGGGGGGGGGGAATAAACTTCCGACTTCCTTTCTTTTTTAATCAACAGGCTCTCGATTTACGATATCGTCTGCATAATGTGGATGGAAGAACGGTTTATTATCCGCGTGCAGGGTTTTATTTTTTTAAGTACTTCTTTTTAAATTTTTGTTCCAAAGGGGAGGTTAAGCAGGCGTTTCGAACACGTTTGCCTTCTGGCTCTGCCAGACGAGATTGGAATCGAATGAAGCGTATCTTCGACTGGCAACGCTCCCTTTTAATTTTTTTTTTTTTTTTTAAAGTCGTCAGTTTCGTTTTGTGGATTGAAATATGGAGGGAGTAATTTTAAAAAAGAGAGAGGGGTTGGGGTGCTCCGCAAAAACAGGTCTCTACTCCCTCACGATCGTTTATTCGGATTTGGAATATTCTTTTTCGTAATGAGGGCGGGCAAATTGCATTTCGGCGGGAAGACTAGATTAGGACGACTATTCTATTGAAATATAACCCAATCGAGTCTTGGATACGGATGGCTGCTAAAGCAGAAAGGTAGTTTCAATCAGGAATTGAAAACTTCATAAAGTGTGAAGAATGAGTAACAGGGATATTTAACTATAGGTTTATTTAGAGCAGTGGTAAGAAGAACACTATTTTTCATTGTTTTTCTGCAAGAAATGAAAGTTAATATTAGTTTTCAAGAAAAAAGTAGTAATTAGCTAGTAAATTATATATTTTGTACATATAATCGAATATGTAAGCCGATTCATTGGGAAAATAATTACTTCCCCCCTCCCATTAAAATGCATATCACTTAAATGTTGAAAATATATGTTAAATGTTTCAAGCAGTCAAATATTTAAAAATACTTGCCTAATGCTTCATATAACTACACTACAACAATACGAGCTGTAAACATATGAGTTTTTATACTAGGGATACAACAACACTAAAATTAACTCTTAATAAAATTTAAATAGAAAAACTGGTGTGTTTTTATTATTGATTAAAAAATAAAAAATTAACAAATTAATTTACAGAGATGTCAAATTTTCTAGACTTCACGTAGCTTTTACGGTTTAATTATGGCTAATGCTCTTACATCACGATGAATGGATACGAGAAACAATAACGTCTATTATAGCAGTGTAACACTCAAAACAAACAACGTAAATCTTGGCAATAGCGAAAGTGATGAATTTCAAGAGTATTGGAAAAAAAGGATAAAAAAATATTTCGTACAACTCTTTGTAAAACCGTAAAAACTACGGGAAATCGGTAGAAAAGTTACCATCTCTGCTATTATTAGAATAAAAATTACGACAAATATTGCGGCAGAAAAACAGAGCATTGTGTCTTATAGAACAGAATGGTGATCCCCCTAAGGTATGTGAATACAAAAAATAAAGAAACATACAATTGCACAACTTCGAATCCCGATATGCAAAGAAGGCGAGCCAAAAATAGCGCGTGGTGCAACGATTTCACTTGTAATTTGACCCCTCCAGTAGCAACAACGGGCCAAGGATGTTTCGCGCGCGAAAAAGTTGACGTACCCCCCCAATGAAAGGCGACAGCATATTTCAGCCGAAGGATAAACAAGCGTGTCGTCGCGTTGGTCTTTTGTTTACACTGCAGTTCTATTATTAAAAGCTCGGTGTGTTGGGGGAGCATGGTAGCAACAGAAGCAAACGATTTCGGCATGAAATTCTAAATTTGATCCCCCCCCCCCCCCTCTTTAATTTGACAGTTTAAACGATAAATAGATAACTGGAAACAGTTTTAAGTCCCAAAAGTCGAAAAAAAATTAAATATCATGAAATTTGAAAATAAATTTTATAAACTTTCAAAACAAAAATTTGTGGCACAATTCCAGGGAGAAGTTTCCTCGGGCAAACGTTATTTAAAGCTTGGTTATAATAGCATTTCACAACGACATTTTGAAAACTTTTAATAGGAGCAATTTCAGTTACCGTAGTTAAGACGAAACATTGAGCAATATTTTATAATAATCATCCTATTTGTTGTTAAGCAACTTTTCATATTGCAGTTCAATGATTGCTATTAATACCCAAGAAATTATTTACGATTTGTAAAATACAGGGTTTTTCAAAAGGAAAATCCCTAACTTTGAAATAACACAACTGCGAAAAAGTGAGAGACAGAAAAAAAAAAGAGACAAGTGCTATGGAATTTCAAATACCTCGATTTGCAAAATTAGTAACAATATTCAATTGTGGCAACTGGCAACGAATCGTAAAATCTTAATGCAGATGAGTTCATTGCATCCCTTACGAAAAAGGGTCATGTTATTTCTTTACTAGATACTGCAGACCAAAAGATCGATTTTGCAGAATGCAGTTGTTTTACAAGACACCAGGCGGATTTTCAGTATCCCATATTCACCAGTTTTATTGATTGACAAATACGTCCAAATGAAAATTGGTCCTCATCAGTAAACTACATGCAGAATTAAACATAGGGACCCTATCAAATTTACTCCCATCAATCAATTTTGCAAACCGGTGTATTTAAAATTCCATACCTGTCAATCCAACTCGTCTCACCTACCACTTTTTCAGATTTTTTTAACACTGAAAACCATACAATCGCAAAATCCAACTGAAAAATTATTTATGTTAAAACTATAAGTAGAAATATCCAAAAAACAAAATCTTCCATCGCTTATAAAATAAGCACATAATGGGATACTATCTAAACACTATTTTTTAAAGATTTAAAAGAAAAAAACTAGCATCACATTTCTTACCAACAATGATACTACCCGATTATCTTAATCCTTCATAAAAGCACATTAGCGGGCTTTCAAGAAAGCTGATTACCCCTTTTAACGCCGACAGCCTTTTCAAAGAATTCATTACTACATAACGAATGCCCACTTCACAAAAGGTAAAGAACATCCAATTAATAGAGCAAAAAGCATTTCGGGATAAGAGGCAAAAAAGTTATGTTGTTATTTTTAATTGATCTCAATTACCACTATCGCTTTACGAGAACAAAAAAAAAAAAACTTCACGGTCTGGCTAGTAATTGTATTTCAGTGTTTACTTTTTTTTCTCCCTTGATTTTTTTTTATTATTATTTGAGGCTATCGGCTCAAGAGCAACAACTTTCCCTTTAGTATTTGTTATTGCTCGAAGGGTCCACGCGTTTTAGGGTTGCTGTCGCAGATAGCGGAACGGTTGAGTGGAGTTAGTCGCCAAAGGAAAAAATCGCCAAATGTGCAAAGCGTAACTTCATACGATAACTTCTGTAGGTATTGCTATTATGCAACAAAACCGGTAATGATGTGCAACTGAATCTACAACAATATTTACATAAATAAAGCGTGCAATAATATTTGAAAGAATAAAAATTTACGGCAATGTAAAACTATTTTTAAATCTATAATAAACACTAAACTGCATTCCAAGCAATTTTGGGTACCTTTCTTTTAAATGTTCAATAACAAAATTCTATTAAATACTTAACAACAATTTGCTATTAAATGCTTTACAACAGTTTTCTAGTAAATGCTTGACAACAATTTTCGAACTCCTGCAATTGTTTTAAAAGCGCCAAGTATAAAATTTCCCTATTTAAAACTCTAGAACATTAAGGAATATGTTGAATACAAAAGATTCCCAGAATTATTTTTTGTAGCCAGCAGTGGTAGTTTTGAAGCTGGCAAAAGGTAGCGCGATTGTTGCCAATGGTTTAATGGCTGAGCGGCAACATGCATTTTGTAGTCGATTCTAACAGCTCACTTATTTCATAAGCTGGCAAAGCATTGGTTTATGCAAACTATATAAAATCGAAAGAAGAAAAAAGCTGAAATATTGATACTATTCAAACATGCCAAAACTAAAATAGAACAACCCTCCTATGAGGTTTTCAATTCCAAAAACAGCAACAGTTAGCAAAAAGATGACAAGAAAGAACAACGACTAAAAAACCTTCAACAAAAAAGTTCAAACCAAAGGGCCCCTAAAAACCGGGGCATCAACTCATGGGGGGAGGGGGTACCCCAAGTTATAAAAGAAGAGTCGTCCCCCCCCCCCCCATTACTCTGAGGTGCAGGACGTCTTAAAACCAGAGGAATAAAATGTAAGAGAAGAAAAATAAAAAGAATATGAGAGATTGACCCCAAAGGGGCCATTTTCCAAAGCTGCACGCACGCTGCTTGTAAAGCAGAAAGTTGGCAGAGTGCCAGCCCGCCCGATTACACGAGGTAGGAGTCGAAAGACTTATTTCATCTAGAGTAAACAAATAAAAAAAAAAGTGGTAGTATATTTGAGATTAGATGACAAAAATAAATTGAAAGGGTTTTGTCGTTGTCTAGCTATAGAATTACAATTAGCCGTACAAAATTTAGGTGCATTTATTTGTTGTAATTGATTTGCATTAGTGCCGTGAAACATCAGAGTAATTCTCTGTTGGTTATATAACTCAGAAAATCGTTTAACAATGCAAAGTTGAATTGTGCAACAAATTTTAAATTTTCAGCATTGAAACAAAACAAATAGGAACTATTCCTGATATGGAAGTGGAGAAAAAATAAAAATTATTTTGCAAAAAGGTTCAGGCAGAACAATTTCATAATAACCTACTTGATAGTAAACAACTTGCATGTAAAAAAAAAATACTGAATAATTTACAAATCAGTTAGCATGTTTACATTCGGGATCTGGAACTATAGTTACATTTTTTTTTTAACATTGAACCCTGGGGAGAGTTAACCATCATCCATAACAATGTAAACCCAAACCAAAGAGTCGCCAACCCAATGCCATTGGCTTCGAAAAAACCACAGTGTTTACAACCGCAACCGGGTCTCGACCCAAGACTCTGACCTGTCGTTGTTCACTCCCCCCCCCCCCCTCACCTTCTCATCTACCCTTGGCCTATAGGTATACAGTATGGGGGGAAAGGGGAGGATAAGAGGGGGTCGACAATTTTCCCCGGGCCTCGATTCGAACCCTGGATGTCCCCGGGCGAAAAGCTGCTGAACCAGTTTAGAACACGCGACTGCAAGGGGTTTCCTTATTTGGCGAAGTTATCGCTCATATTTTTTTTATGGTCACGAACTTAGTTTGGTTTGACATAAGCCTTTCTTTTTAATTTTTGGAGATTTAAGGATTGGGAGATTTGTTTATAAAAGGCAAGAGGTGTTCTTAGGTTTTAGATTTTTCAACCTCTGACCCTAGAATGTGAGACGTTTATTCTCATCTTTTGAATTTTAAGTAAACTCTTGTCCTTGTAACAATAATATAAACATGGAAACCTGAAACGAAACAGATTCAAACCTGAATTGAAATTCTTTTTCTTAAGCTGTAGATGCTACACATGTAAGTAAGTACACAAAGCCTCCTTCAATAATTTTTATCTATCCACTCTTTCGTCCATTTCACAATTATGACCAGACTTAATTTTTATTTTTGAAGAATTTCAATTTTCATTTAATTTGCTTGATATTAAAAAGAAAATAGAAACTAACTTGAAATAATTGGAACACAGAAGGAGTGACTCTTTTTAAGTTTAGTTTATATTTTTAAAAGTGTTTAAATGACAATGCAATTTTTAAATTTTAATATTTTTTTCACCAATTTTTTTTTTATTATATATAAATATTTTAGTGAAAGTAGACATGCGATTTTAAAATTTTCTACTTAAAAAAAAAATCTCTTAGAATAAGTACCATTACTGTTTCCAAATAGTATCCCACCATTTAAAAAAAAAAAAACCTTTTTAGAAGAAGCGGCATACAATTTTTAAATCTTAAAATTTTTCCACCACTTTTTTTTTTTTTTTTTGAGTAATTGAAGTCTTCCAAAAATCATCGTCGGTTCGTCAGATTGGTTCATATCTCAAGCTTAGGGATCGAAGTCCAAAACTTGTATATCATCGGCTGAAAGAGTGAAAAGATTAGTGTTATCGACACTCTAATCTGCGTGTGTATGATTTCGATACACAAATTGCGCGTGCCCAGAATCACGCAGTTTTCAAATGGTAAACACTCTTGCTCTTGGTTGAGTGGGTAACGCGCTATTCGCTCGCGCTGATGGAATTCCAGATAGATATGGATTTAGCCAGTTGTTCTCCGTTCAATACACCACTTTGCTTTTAATCGAGAACTGCGGATTTTTTTTCTACACTCATCTATATATTTAATAGGCAATACGTTTTTTGGGGTTAGTCCGTCCGCCTAAACTGCTCAACCAATTTCAATGATCAAGGTGTCATTTTAAAGGAAATAAGCTGTAGATTTGCCAAAACGTGCCAAAATAATTTATTAACACTTTATTAATTAGTTAAATTTCAATATTTTTCATCATTAAGCTACTACAAAGCCTCAATGATTTTGAATATATGATTGGCAACATCCTTACGTATGTAAACAAACCGGCTGCACAGGGGTTCAACCAACCGTTGCTAATTTTAAAACTATCTACGTATGTAAACAAACCCGTTGGTAATTTTAACGCTCTTTTTAAACTCTTCGTTTCAAAGTTGATTTTTTCTGTTTTTCTGAAGCATTTTTGTATTAGAGTAATTATTATTTTGAAGTATTTCTATCCAGAAAATGCTTCGCGTTGGACGCCGTTCTCTAAAGGGGTGACTTATCAGAATAAATAAAAGATATTGGGACTTCAATGTAAGGGCATAGCTAATGAAATTTTAAGTCAGAATGTTGGCGGATAGTATATTTAACTTTCTATTATGAAACTTGCAATTTGGGTGTTTTCTCTATTAGGCCTTACATTAAATTTATAAAAAATTGGTTACATTTTTTATGGCTGGCAAACCTATTCGAGAGCAGCATGATGTTTTAACCACAAATTCGAGCGGCAAAGCTGCTCAATCCGAGCGCAGCGAGGCGTTTGGGGGTTGGCGAGCGTTAGAGAGCAGGGGGCAAAGCCCCCTAGTTATATTAATTGCATTAACAGGGTGGCCACAAAATTCAGGAAAAAAAGTTCCCCGATTTTATGGCAAGCTTCTTTTTTAAATTTTCCCAACTTTTCCGGATGTGTAGACACCTGGATCAAATCGAACATATATTCCAACGAGATAATAAGCCAATTTTAAAAAAATAGTGTTGGCGGTAATGAAAAAGTACTCCAGGTAAATAGCGCTAAAATAAGGATGAACGGGAAAATGCACCTTCAAAAACAACGATAGAAAATTTCCCCGCTTTTGGCGAAATTTAAAAAAAATCCCCGATTTCTTCCAGAATTAGAAAAACTCTCTAACATTTCCCTGATTTCCAAGTTCTGTGGCCATTCTGATGAGAGTACTATAAGTACAAAAACATTTTCTTTCAACCCTTTTGCAATGAAAAAAATATCTAACATATTCCACAATATGATCCGCTTAAGACAACTTGATTGTCGTTTAATTAAGCATCTGATAGAAAGTCAACGAGCGATAGTCTGGAAAAAGTAGATTTTTAAATTAATCGCTTCGCCTTAAAATTACACTGCCAGCAAAAAAAAAAAGCCTTTCGACCATTACTATTGCAAAAGATAATCGTGCATGCAACCAACTTACCATTTTGTCCCACCAAAAAGGGAAAAAAAAATAAGAGAAAAACCCTTTCACACTTTCACCTTTTCCAAAAAAATTAAAAAAGAAAAAAAATCTCAACTCGTTTTCCCCAAGACAGCGAATTGACTAAGATTGAGATCTATTCAACGACCCAGACGCAAGAACAATAAAAAAAAAACGAATCTGAAAGGTGAAAACAATACAAAATGCAGTTAAATGACCGTCGCCCAACCAACCGAAACGAGCGCCAACATTTGGCGAGCATCTTCGAACAAAAAAAATATCAACTGAACTAACAAAAAACGGCGTTTAATATCGCATAAGGAAAGGAAAAAAAAATAAGGTTCATCTTGAAAGTGGCAACCCCAGCTTCTTACTACTTACTACGCTCGTAGTAGTTGGAGCGTGGCTAGAGAGGGGGGGGGGGGGGGGGTTGAATAAAAAAAAAAGGAGGGGGGCCAAAATGGGGGGCCCCAAGGGCAATGACGTTGCAGAGGCTACATGTTGAGTCGTTTGCCCGATATCCACGTTGCAGTGTTGACGTTTTTTTCTCGCCAAAAGACCTTTCTTTAACTTTTTTTATTTTTGTAGAGTCACAAATCTAAAGTATACAGCCAGTAATTTAATTTCTTGCTTGCAGCTGTTCAGATGAAATCACTGGGGCCCGGAGGTTTTGGAAGCGATAGCTACTCGCAAAATAAAAAAGATTATTTTGGACAATCCTCCTTGAAACTGTGGTAAAGTGATGATGGATAGATGGTGACGTAAATGGTTTGGAGGTACCTGGATATCAGGGATTTTTTTTGTTGTTGCTTGGAATTGAGGGTTGCTCTAGTTGGGATTCTGTAAAGGTAAGTGAAAGATCTTTCGGAAAGAATCCCCAAACTTTGAAATGGCATCACTGTGAACAAAAAAAAAAAAAAAAAAAGGCAAGTGGTGTGAACAAGATATGAAATTTTATATACACAGGTTAGAAAAATTAGTTAGAATATTCAAATATGGCAACCAATTTTAGTAAAAGTTGGATATAGGGGAATAAGTATCGTTTCTTACATGAAAAAGGGCTTTATGATTCCTTTCCTGGATAGTGAAGCCTAAACTCCCATCAATTAACTTTGGATACCGGAGTGTTCCATACCTTAGCGATTAAATAAACGTGATTATTAACACTAAATTAATCGCAAGCTTTTCCTGAAGCGATTAATAATTTTGTATAAAAAGCACACCATATAACAAATTAATTTTACATTTCAATTCCAACATATAACGTGCACGACAGATATTCCAAGTCCCGTTTTGTTACCCAACTAAGCACTACTCTCTAAGGGACGGCCCTGGCGCAACATCAAACAAGGTACTGACGTCACTCATACAAGTACCTGAACACCAGGATCGTGCATAAAGGGGTTGATTTGCCCTACTTTTGAAGGGATCCTTGAAGAAGCATCAGGAATGCATTGGGATAATGGTATAGTGACGTCAATGCATTAGTATGGTAGGTGCCTGGATATTATTGTGCAACTTTTGCAAAGGAAGGTTGTTGCGTGGTGCCGCACCGATTTGGGTATATTTTTTTTACATGTAGGAGATTGAGGATTGCAGGATGCGTTTGAAGTTAAAGCATTAGTATAACTGGGATCGCCTATTTTTTTTTTTTTTTTTTTTTTTTTTTTTTTTTACAGGAAGGTTTTGATTGTGTTTGTCCTAATAAGGGAATGAAGGAAATTCAATCGGAATGGGACTTGTCCAATGCATTATTGATCTTGAGAATGCAAACACATAAAGCAATTTCTCCAAAGTATGAGGATTGCATCTTACGATAAATTGCGTTACTGAAGTCAAATGAAGTGGCGCGAAATCGCTTATGCTGAAGTATTTAGCCATTTCGCAACTTTTTAAAAAAGAAAAGGTAATTTTGTTTATCAAATGTTGACGGTTGCTTTTTCAAACTAAGGGAAAGTAGGGTGGCGAGGTCGAAGCATGTAAATGTTTAGATATCATGATCCTGCAAATAATAATAAAAAAGCTGTTTTGTTTGCTTTAATTATAAAAAAGCATGGAAAAATCAGCAATGCATTGATTAAATGGAGCGGGTATCAACTAGAATCTTGTTACGCCGACAAATAATAAAAAAGCGTTATTATTTGTTTTAATTAAAAAAAAAAACTTGGAAAAATAAGCAATGCCCTGAATAAATGGCTCAAGCATTAACTAATAGAATCATGTTACGCCGATCAAAATCATGCAACTTTTTGCAAAGGAAAATATATTACTCGTGTCCGCGCAAACCAGTCCTTTTATTTGGAGGGTATAATTTGGTGTCAATGCATGGCGAATCTCCAGTGGGAATTTGTTATTATTTTCACATCAGTATGTTTCAAAATAATAACAATAGCTTAGTCTGAAGTTAAATCATGCAATAAGTTCATTGCATTATAATCAGATAAGAAAATATCGCATAACCTGTTATGCCCAAGGGCCATCTCCCGATCACTATTAAAAAAAAGGCCAACACAAAAATAACAGGACAATATCACGCCCCTTAAACTACAGCCCTAATAATACTCAACAGCAATCGTGGGGGATATACCAACATCCCCACTCCTTCAACCCCCTCCCCCCCCCCGAAAAATAAAAAGGAACAATAACCAATAAACGAACAAGTCCCTCAACAAAACAATAAAGAAAATGGCGACGGACAGGGTGACAAATCGCATAAGGCCTGACAAATAATCCGGCGACTTCATTAATTCGATCTTCGGAATGGGTCGCATTATCAGATGATGCGATCCCCCGACTTGCGACCCATTATCCCGTCCTCTTGAAGACCGTGAAACACGAAATAGAAATGCTGGAATCAGATAAAACAGGGAATACCCTTTTTCGGGAGAAAAAAAAGAAAAGAAAAAAGAATGGTATCACAGATTCTCCCAAGTGGAACAGATTGGGCAGATAGAAAGTAAGGTTGACGTAAGCTTGGTTTTTGGCGCCAGCGAAAGTTTTAAAAAGACAATGGATTTTTTTTTTATAGAGTGGATTGTTTTTTTTAGGGGTGGTTGAATTTCGTTTTTGTTTATTCTGTGAGTGACCTGATCCATAGAGTATTTTGATAAGCAATGTTTGTTTGTGACAGTCTGTGTGTGATAGTATGTTCCATGAATAAGAATTTTGTTAAAAATTGAATTTTGCAGCGCAGAAAAGAAAAATGAACGATAGATGGAACTAAATGAAGTTTACAATCGCAAAGGAGAATATATTTAATATACCGACAGAAGAATATCAAAGCAAATAGTAATCAAAGTACTTAACTAAATATTGCATCTGCCATTCATTTACATTGGTCTACATTCATATACTCAAAATAAGAAAAAACAATACGCACATTCCATATTAAGCCATTCAATAATAAAAAAAAAATACAGAAACTATCCCAAATCGTCGACTCGTAATCATTGCACAAATTACCTCCAGCTGTCTAGGGCCACGACACCATCTATCAACACCTATACCTACACTGAAAACTCGAAAGGGCGAATATTATCACACCCCTACCTAAAATGCCTCCACCAGTAGTTTTTTTTTTTTTTTTTTTGCGGAAATACAATGAGTCTGATGACTCAACCTTGCAAACATGCAGAGGAAAGAAGAAAAAAAAAAGGCAACCGCTAAATATTTCAGGATAGGTGCGGCAAGACAAATCCGAGCGCTAATGACCCCTACAATGGGAAACAAAACAACAAAAAATTACGAAAAACGGATATCCTTTTAGATGCAGTCCGAATTTTGTTACCTACCAGCAGCCAAGCATGTACTTTTAAGTTAATTAAGCAGACTATATAACTAAATGATCAAATTGTCGATTCTGCTTTCATCAGCAAGTGCAGACAAAATCAACAAGGAAGGTCATTAAAGAAGAAGACAATGATTCACAAAATCTTAAATCTTTATTTCGTAAAAGCAGTGCTTGTGTTTTCAAAGCTTGCTTCTGTAAGATAAAATTTATTCAAAACTAATCGCCGGTATTATAGAAATCGCTAAATTACCACCACCTGCTAAGTATTACACCATCAATCATAGTCTGAGTACCTTCACATCAAACAACCCAAGAGGCCAAGTCAAATTACTGCCGACACCCACCAAGAAGTACCATGACACTTTTTTTTTCTCTCTTTTTTTTGCGGAAATAGAAGCACAAATTACTCCACAAGACACCGTGAATCTCTGCGGAAATACAATGACCTGATGATTCAACAGAGGTACACAACCAAAGAGAAAGCCAACCTCAAGGTGTTGCAAGACGGGTGAGAAACAACAAATCTGTGCGCCAATGACATTAACTATGTGCCAAAAAGCGGATACTCAAAGCAATCTCTTTTTTCCGCCTACCATTCCGATCCCTCAACCATGTCCTCTAGAGCTTAATTAGACTAACGGGACAACTGATGGGAGACAAATTCAATGTTACCACCAACCTAAACCGTGGAGATCTTTCCGGTTAAGTGTACCACTTGCTAATGACAAAACAGGTCATTGGTGAAGCCGCCGCAGGGATTGGAAATGTTATCAGTATTAAAATATGCATAGATATCGATCTGAATAATTAGACTTTTTCGGTGAATCATTTGCGGGACATATGGAATGTGACATACGGAAAACGGACTAGATGTTAGTGTTGATGAAATATTTAGGTAGGCCAGACGTTGACCTGGCAAACAGAAAATGACCCGAATAAATCATTATCTTTATTGAAAAGAGAGAAGGAGGCAAAGTATGAAGTTGTTGGTATACCAAAAGGAATTGATCGAGTTCAAATACAAAACCAGGTAGTATTCATAGAGTCCTCTATAGCCTTCTCGAATTCAGTTCGAAAAAAAGAAATTTGCGAAATTCATAAATAAATATAAACTATTATCCTACCAATACCTGAATTTATACGACATCTATCTTATCTTACCTTTGTCTGAATTGATACTATATGACAGTAGTAGATAGTACAAAAAAAAATCTGAATAAAACAGATCGACTTAGTAAAAATGGAAACATGAGTTCTTGAACACGAATTCTACAAGTCACCTTTTTAGCAAGTCCGTATCAATTAAAGACCTGGTACAGCTCCGAAGCAAAAAAACATCAAAATTTCAGAAGACAAACAACTTTAAATAATTATATTAAGAAAAAAAGTGAACGTAATTAAACTCGGTTTTCTAATTTTTTCCAAGCTAAATTCAAAGTTAAAAAAAAATGGGGTTAAAAAAGAACTTAAATCAACGTTTCTGCGGAACTGTACCACGTCTACAATTCAGAATAAGTCAAAAAACATACTAATCCAATGTAATAGGGGTTGCAGAGGTCCTTTCTTCAAGCGCTCAGTTATTTTCTTGGACAATGTCGCAATCTGAAGAATTGTTGTTAAAAGGCATTCACAATTTGCTAGACTTCCCTCATTATGAAATCATTTGTCACCACGAGCGGCGCTTTTTCCCTTTCCCTTATTTGTCACATTACGCAGGATACGGTCACACTTCGGTACAGGACAACTCAAGTGATTAGCATTCAGCAAATGCTCGAATCACTTGATACTCTTTTGATCAGAGTCCTCGGAGTGCGACGAATGAAGCAATGTTATGGGGTGGATAACAACCAGTTTAGAGACAGGCGATTTCAATCTGGATTTGGTTGATGTAACATCATGAATAGATCGCTTGTTCGGTTTGATCTAATTATGCGGCGGATTGAGATTTAATTTAATCACAGTGGCGGTGTCTAGGTGGACCAGGGGAGAGTAGAATAGGAACCACCTTTTAAACAGACACCTATACGTGGGTCTGTTAAGGAGACATTTGACACCCTTCTTTAAATGACCCTTCACAAATTTCCACATTAAAAAAAAAATACCTTTACAAAAACCAATGAATTAAAACTGACCACTTACAAAAAAAAAGTATGACTAAATTATAGTCTTTTCAAACTATTACTAAATCATTTGATCGTTTCATTAAATTGCAAGTTTCGAAGAAAAGCTTTTTTCTTTTTCATGGACCGATTCAACAAGTTTCATTAACTTTTTTTGATGTATATGAAATTATTTGAACATTGAAATTTGTTTGAAACTTTTGTAGATGAAACGGATTCTTTAATTGCAAAGGAAGAAACACGACAATTGCTTAACTATGTTAAATTATAAACGACAATTCCTTGAAATGAAAATTTTAATATGAAAAGCACCCTTGCTACAAAAGTGACACAAGTTAAATCTTCTGACGCAAGTCAAAATTCTTCGTATCGAGTAAAAGGGTATACAAAATCACAGACAGCATGTACTTGAAGCTGATAGACGGCACAAGATTGTGTTTATTAGTTGATTTCTAGTTGAAACTGACTTATGCCATTCTTCAAGTTCATGTAGTCCGCCATTCTGTACACACTTTAAATAGAAAATGAAGACTTTTGAGTTCCAACACTTTTGTAGTAAGGGTTGCGATATGTATTTCCATCTGGCTTCGGGATATTCAAAATTTTACTTCATAAAGACTTTTTAGAAAAAGATACAGAAATAACATTTTCTATTGACACGAAGGTAGAATGTACCATTGCTGCATTTCACAAATATTACAAATGCAGCAATGGTACATTCCATCTTCGTGGACCCATCGCATTTTATTGCAAAAAAAATAGACCCATCACCATTCTAACTTAAAAAAAAATAATAACACGTAGTAAATAACTACAAAATGCACGCAACAAATCATAACACTTTACAGGCCATTTACGAAACACGACCAAAAGGACCATTACAGGGACGATTTCCCAAACTCGTCCTAATAGAGACCTTTCCGACCTAGTAAAGAAACCTCGTGGTTAGAGAAAGGGAAGGAAGAACCACGGAGGAGGTTCTTCTGCCAGCAAGAAATTAAAGCAGTTATCAAAAGCCCAAATAGTAGTTTGACAACAAAACGGATTGGGTAATTAGACAGGTCAATGTTCTGACCTTGGAAGTTGAAATCCAGTTCAGTTGCCATCCCAGTATTTACTTTACGGGCCCAACAAAGACAGTTGGCAAACAGAAGGAAAACGAAATCACTTTTGGGTAATGATTGTCATTTCTTGAACTTAAGATTTGGATGGTTTGAATATCAAAAGAGATAGTGCATACGAGATCGATTTTGAGTTATATCTAGTCCGTAGGAACGTTTTATTATTATCCTGTTAGCTAGCCGTATCTACAAAACTAAACAATGAACATTTAAACGTCTATGCTTACACCCATTAAAACGATGTGCTGTTAAATATTTAACAACTTGCATTACTAGTCTACATTACGACATACTTAACTTTGAACAAAGACGCCTGTTGCAGTAGAAGACTAAAAGCTGTGAAAAATTATAATGCATTTAATTGCATTCTTACTCATTGCCTTTCAACAACCTTGAGTATACCAGAGGCTAACGGAAAGTCATGCTTTCCATATGATGTGTATATAACGTGTTATAAGATCGTTCTTACTCTTTCGCTAAAGTTTAAATTCCGATTGGCGGGAATAACATTGTAGACGAAATGTGATGTCTGTTCGGAGGCATTAGCACTGCTGCCTATAAACTTAAAATACTTCTAGCAGGTATTTTCTTCTGAATTTTTACGCAAAAAAATGATCGACTATTTTGCCAACGAAGACTTCGCTTTATATACCACGCTACATTTTTCAAGTATCGTTTGTCATTGCTACATATAAAAATGGTAATTGTTGCAATATATTGCATATATCAAAAAATATTACTCACGAAAAACTTCATCTTCGAGACCATCATCCGACAAGAAGTTATCATCAGACGAATCTACATTCGACGACGCATCGCTGTCTATCTGCATCCTCCTTCTCCTCTGATTTTGAAGACTGGCTCTTCTGCACAACCTTTCCATCTGCGATGTCATCCTAGCAAGCGGGCTACTGCTGGCATTCACTAGCCACGTGGCCATAACAGGGCAGGACCTAGGGTGGCCAACCCTGAACGGAAACACAACTGAACTTTGAGGAAAGGCACGAGATCGGGATGAAGATGGCAAGTTTGAGTTCGTCCAGCTGTGGTGGCCGGCCGATGACACCCTAGCTTGTGGTGGCTGGCTGGCCGATGACCACATGCCTTGTGGTGGATGGCTAGCCGATGACCACCTGGCGACTGGCTGAAGTCTGGAAGGAATTCGGATAGGCAGGCTGGATGGACGAGCCTGGTGGCTGTCAGAGTCACTGCTATCACAGTTGCTAGACTGGTCACCTTCTAAGATGGTGTCCGAAGACTCAGCCCTGCTGCAACAGCAAGGTGAAGTGGCCCCACAGCTACAGTCCTCAGGGTCCAGAAGCACAAAGTCATCGAAAACATCGTCGTCTGCCAGTGGCTCTGGGTTGGGTCGTCCAGGTGCTGATTCGTCACCGAAGAAATGGAGATCATCAGCGGCTGCATCAGCGATGCTGCACGGACTGGCTTCGTAGCCGGAGTCCGGTTCCTGCTGACTCGAGAGGGATGGTGTGGACGAGTCTGACTGGATTCTGTCCTCAAGGGTTTGTCTTCCTGTTTGAGAGGACACTGTGGTGGATTGGGCGACAGGTGGAGTAGGGGGCTCGCCAGTGCTTATGGAAAACATGGTGTTGTTGGATTTGATGCCTCTGAAAGAAAACATGTAAGAGGATAAGTCAATGTTTCTGATGCGTTTGGTAATGAAGAGTTAATCATGGCTCTTCTGGATGGTAGAGAATACTAATACCGCGCAAAATTAGAAGCTTAACGAGACGATTAATTGCTTGTCCATATTTGAGTAAAAGTATTAATAAAACTAATACCACATAATCTGCATTAGAGGTTTTCGAATCCTCTGCAGAATTCTACATCCCATAGATAAAAGGACACTATATCATGACAAAACCAGTATTTATTGAATTTAGAACACATTTTAACAAGTTCGCAAAAATCACGTGGTATCGAATTTTTGAATTCGAAATATTCTGCTTTTGGTGGACCTCTTGGTGTTGGTAATGCACCCAATTTCCGCTGACTATACAGAGATAATATCTATATAGAATTCTGCAAGTCCCAAAGCACCTAGTAAGCGTTTATTGCAAAGCCTAAATATGGAAGTAATCAATCATTTTCATTGAAAATGATTCAAAGAAGCAGTGAATGACAAAATAATAAAACAATAGCCAGCTTCCACGCTCTAAATCTAATTCAGATAACAAGCAATATCTGATTGGCACCTACGCGAGATGACACATAGCCAACGGAAGGAAAAACCATCAACAAAAATTCAGACGAAAACTGCACGGGGAGAACTGGTTCCAATATCGCCTGTTCTTCATTTTACTTCTTCTTACACCCCCTCCAGAACTGGGCCATTGGGATCGGAGAAAGTGGCAGTGACCTTGAGAATGGCTCGTTCTATAGAACTAATGAAATATTTTCCAGGACGCAAGATGGGCTGAAATATTGCTTCGAAACGTCAGCCATTTTTAGTTGCATCAGAAGAAAAAATTATAAAAGCTAATAAAAAAAACAATACTTTAATCTTTCATTACCCCATGTTAATATATGTCTACTTGAAAGTAAAAAGTTAAGAAAATAAGTGGTGTTTTTTTTTTACTACTAATTATAAAAATGTATTTCTTAATCATAGATCGTGGCACCACCTGCTGGAGGAAATTTCAAAATCTGAATTTATTTCGTACTTAAAAATGTAGTTGGTTGTATTCAGATTATCTGGCGCCGTCAGCAACACGAGGGCTATAATGCGCCGAAACATTTCGTCATTTAACAATCCAACATACATTTACAAACACCCATGCCAACACGGGACTCGAACCCGCAACCTCGCGGTCTAGAAGCCAGCACGCTAACCACTATACCGTTTGGTCGGCGTTAAAAATGTGAATTGTTAATGAATTACCAGTTAAAATTACTTGCATTGAGGTGTAGAAAATTCTTTTACTTTTAAATCAGTATTAAGTCAATAAATAGTGTTGGAGAAAATATTTCATCATGTTTATGTGGAATGGGTAAGACTGGCAATAACTTTGAACTCGTGAGAACAAACTAGGTGAGATTTTCTCTCAAGCTGAAAATATTTCGTGAGCTCACTACATTTTAGATTTTCTTTCACGCTTTCACTTCTCAAGAATCCACTACATGAAATTTTCATTCTAAAATATTTCAAAAACTCTCTATACGTGATTTTTTTTTTCTCTCTTTTTTTTTTTTTTTTTTTTTTTTACACATTTCATTTTCTTTTCAAATCACACGTGCTAGTTCTATATTCCTAATATTTGTATAAACATACCTAAATTAACCTAATTTCACAGAAAGACCTTTTACGCCGTGAAATAGCCCAAGTCAGGAAAAGAAAAACATCCAACACTTCAGAATTTAACCATGGAATGCTGCGATTTCCACGCAGTTTAAATCCACTTCCTATTTACCTCACTTTTCAAACAAGCTTCAAGGTTAGTGAATTACTCTCGACAAATATTAATCATCTCAAGAAGCCGATACGGCCTTTTAACCAAATCAATTGATTGACATTTCCACCAGCATTGACAAAACTCCAATAACGAAAAACGCAGGATAAACATTACCCTATCTCACTTTTTCTAATCGATTACGTGTTGTCGAGAAGAGAAAGGAGCGCCATACATAAACTAACAAAAAAAAAAGTTGGGCGTGTTAGAAATAATAAATCCGGAGCGGTAGACTGCGTGGTCCCAGGTTGGTGAGAAATTAAACCGAGATTACAGACGGTTTGGATATGGGATGGGTGTATTGGTTTTCTTGGTACAAGAGCTATCCGGAGCGAAAGTTGGGTTGGTTATTTCGAGTTTTTTTCAGTGGCGGCTCGTGCACTACAGCCAGTACAGTCGGGATGCATCTAAATTTATTAGTCCAAAACTAAAATTATTTATTTTACAATTTTCTAAAATGAAGATCCTTTTCTACGATAAGTGAAAAAAAAATCCGATAAACAGCAACCTTCTTGCCTGAATAATTCACGAGAAGAAACCCGCTTTCAATAAGTGATCTTCCGCCGAACACATCAGCCGTGTTTCCTGAAACGTGTTTCGGGCAGCCATTTTGCCATGCTAACCAATGGAAAATGGAAAGGAAGCTAAAAGCCTTCCCTCTTCGCAATGTAATAGCGGTGCTGCCGATCAAGTATTGTTTCTAACTTCGGCTGCCCTTGAGAATTCGATGAGCTGATTGGCTCAGCATATGAGAATCTGAGTGGGTGGAGTGAGTGTGTTACCAAAACAACGCCATTTTATGACATCTATGACTGATTCGCAAGTTTAAAAGAAAGGAGGATTGATTTTGTTTTCAAAAAATAAGTGTTTTCTTTCTCGTCTTATTCATTTTATAAAAATTGAAAGGAAACTTTGATATGAGTTTGAGTATTAAAAATTAAAGACTTAGTGTTCATGAATGATCGTGAAAAGTGTGGGGGTGAGGAACGCATCGATCACGGGTCGCCACTGGTTTTTTTGCTCAAAGGCTATAATAGGACAATACTTTTTCGGAATATTTTTAAATCAACATCTGTGAGATGGCGAAAATTCCTTCCAGGAGGTCTTTTAAGGCGAAATTGTTCCACCTTTTCGTCTCATAAAAAGTTTGGGTTGTACGCTCAGTTACCTATTTTTGAACGGTAAATCAGGGCGGGACCTACAGCTTAACCCTTTGCACTCCAGTGGCGCCTCTCAGGCGCCACACGATTGGATGCCAAACCACGAGAGGACCATTAGGTGTGATGCGGAAATTCGATGCAAGGCCAATGACTGTGTTCAGTTTCTATGAAACAAATCCATAAACACCAACCGAACCTAAAATGTCTCGAGTTGCTGATTCCTCCGCACGATAAAGGTCTGGAGTGCAAAGGGTTAATGAGGATTCCGAACCACAACCAACATCCATTTCAAACCTCAGGATTCGAACCCGACATGTTAAGTCAGAGCGCAAACCACACAGCCGTCAGATGGACACCTTATAAGAGGGAAAACCGCGACGAACTCCCAACAGGAGACAATTTGCAACAACTATCGCCATGTCTACTCAATTTGAAAACTGAATGCGCAGAAATAAGCGCGAGGTTCGATTCCGAAACCTATCGCATGCTGGAAGAGTATTTTGCCTCCAGCCGGTACACGTTATTCCGGAAAATAAAAAAAACACGCAATCCAAAAAAATCACACCACCCACGCTCCAACGTAGCAAATGAAGCGTTTCGGTTAATTGGACACCGGATAATTAAGAGTTTTTAGTCGCACTACAAAAGAGATAGGCGAAAACGACTGTTAACTCTAATAAACAAATATCCATATTTTGGCGCCATATCGGAAACACCCGTTGAATGAAAAGAACCTCATCTGCATTTTCGGACAATCACTGTCGGACTAATTAGTCATCGTTAAAACGGATCATTTTGACCATAAAAACTTGACAGGTGGGAGAGTCTTTATGCGTTATCATTAATGCATATTATTGGTTATTAAACATCGGGTTCGTTATGGTCCTATCGTATTGTATCAAAAATACGTTCATTAATTGTAACAATTAGTAGGCTTGCTCTGGTAATAAACTTGGGGTTGTGTTGAATATAAAGTGTTATGGTTGAGCGGTTAGATGTAACTCCTAATGTCAAGGATGCTGGTATCGAGCCCTGGGTAGGAGCGGATGATGAGTATGAGGATTCCGAATCACGTCTTATGACTAGGGTAGCATGAACTGTCATCGAGTATGTCCTTTACGCCCTTGGATATGGTGATACTTAATTTTAGGTATTCAGAAATAAATAAATTTTACTTATTGGGTACTTATCAACACTGAACAGATATGCTTCAATTTTGATTAAAATGCGTATTGATTTATTTTCATTAACTTGAAAATATCAATGAAATGAACGTTTGTATCGAACCGGGGACCTTCCGATCAGTAGTCTGTCGTCTTACGGATTGACACCAGAGCTGCTGTAATTCTTCCTCAAAATAGAACTGAATATTTTTCGAATTAAAAAAAAAATTTCGATTTCCAAAGTATCACCGATCTGCAAACTGTGATTTCAGTAATAAGTAGACACGACAGTGATTGTGACCAATAGCTCTATTATGGAGTTGGTCGTATTTTCCCTATACATGTGTTGGGAAAGTCTTCCTCAAAAAAAAAAAAAAAAAAAACTACCCGTAACACTTTACTATTTTTTAAACTGGAGCTCTCTCAGAAGTTATGTGTTTCAGTGCAGCATAGGTCTTTAATTTTTTTTTTAAACCCCTTAAGAGACCCAATTATTTCACCTGAAGAAGTTTTCACGGCGTGAATTGTGAAACACGTTTTTCGATTTAGATTTAATCAGCGTTTTTCAAAACGGCATTGATATTACACAACACTACAAACAATTAACATCTAAAAAACATCCCAGAAAATCGCAAACGCAGCCATTATCATCCTAAGTAGTTATACACAACGGCTAGTTAGTTACGTTACGTTAAGTGACCTCCAAATCCAAGAGGGGGGGGGGGGATCTAAATACGACACAAAACAAATAACTAAAAAACGCGACGTTATAAAACTCTTCGTTGTCTGTGGTTTCAAGGCTAATGCGATGGCTTGACTAACACAGCCATATGTCAATTTCTACACAAGAGAAAAAAAAGCCACGTTTTTTGGGTTTACTCATCTTTTTATTATTATTATCCCACAATAATTTAGCGACACCTGTATTGTTTCACAATTACAATTTTTATCACTCTGCGCTGACGCAACGCTTCCAACGCATCTGGTTTTGATGATAGTTAGTTAACGTTCAAAACTGGTTATCTCCCCAAGATTTGGCCGGGTGCCCACTAGTTAAAAAAGGGGTACTTTTAATAATCAAAATAAACACGCCCGTTTAGCCTTGGGTGTCCCCCATCGCGTCCGAAGGGGCATTAAGTTCTTCGAGCCCAATGCCAAACGATATTGCAAAATATCGTTAGGGAATATTCAATTGGGGGATTTTGCACCTGAAGTGCTTGGCTTGGTTGGATTTTTTTGTTTTGTTTTTTCTTATTGTTGTTAAGTTCTCTTCCGCGTTTCCCCGACGCGTCAGTTAACTTTTTCAAGGTTCTTTTGTCTGATTTTACTTGTCTGTGACCTAGAAATCTTTTGGAGTTCTTGCATTTCCGGGTTTGGAGATGGTTTGTTTGTGTTTTCTGGTTGGGTTGTCTTTTGGAGAAAGTGGTCCGCTGATGCTTCGTAATTTTGTAACCCAGACATGGTACACTTCCCAAGCAACAAAAAAGAAAAAGATAAAAATGGAACTTTACGCAAAAGCGACGAAAACTAGCAACTAGCAAAAAATGTCAGTACTTGTCAAAAAAGCTGAAATTACTGGACCGGAATATCATAAAAGTAATATTTGTAATACCGAGAATAGTCAAACCGGCAGCCTTTCAAAGAAAAACTGAACTACAATTACGTCTCGAAAGCGAGAAAACCAGAAACTCACTCAGTCCAAAGGTCTGCGGGTTACCGTTACGATCTTCATCATGTCTACTTGTTCTTTAAAATCAGACTGCCTAGTACTTATTCGTGGAATAAAAGCAATCCTTTTAACATTAGCCACGAGCATTTTTGTTTTTCGTTTATTAATATCAAATTTGTTTCTCAGAAAAAGCAATTAGATTTTTTTGTTTGTTTATTCGGTGCAATAAGAATTATATTGGTTTTTCAAGAGTAATCCGAAGGCTAAACTTTCGAGCAACATCGCAACAGTATCTTTTCTCCGAATTTCAGTAAAGAAACGGGGGGACTTTTAAGGGGTATTATCCCGAATTTTCATCTCGTTTTATTGAAAATCGCAAGAAAAAAAAACCCGCTAAGTCACAAAAACTGACCCAATTGATAAATTGCTTGCCAGCAGAATTTTGTATTATTGGTAAAAAAAGTTTTATACTTTAACTTTAGATAATTACCATTTCAAAGCTAATAATAAAAACAAGAACTAATTTCAAAGACTGTAAGAAACCTATTCCTATTACTTTGACTACCTAAACTTTTATTGAAATCAAGTCATCACAACATTTTCTCCCAAATCAAATAAACACAAAGAAACACATTAATTTTATATTTAATGAATATAAAACTCCACAAATCAAAATCAATAACTCCACGAAACAAATTTCGCACCAAAACCAAAGAAGCTTGTTCCAAACAAAGTGTACTTTCGCAGAACAAAGCATTGAAATAGCAACTCAGCAAAAAATAGTCCACGGAACGAAAGCAAAAAAAGCTACGGATACCAATATATCTTGCTATTCAAACACGTGATTAAAACGTAAAACATTGCATCATCCAATGTAGTACATCAATGTAGTAACAAAACGTCCCAATGGAACAGAACTTCCGTTAAAACAACGACGCATAGTAAGAAACTATGACGATTTCCGGTCAAATCGAAAAAAAATCGTCTGAGGGAATATCGAAATCGTTTTGTGGAATTGGGTTGTTTTGGAGAAGAAACTACGACTTGGATGATTAGAATTGACTTGGATCGAGAATTATTTTGATCGTTTTCGTAGAACTGACCACAAACAAGTCATTTTATCCTACTTCTAATAATTTTTTTTTTTTTGCTGAATTATATCAGAAAGAAATCCTTAGAATCACTTGAAAGGAATTTTTCTTCAAATTTAGATTTAAAGTAATTTTCAAACCCACCAATACTTAAAAAATACTATCAGAAGCCCTCACCTCAATAAAAGTAATAATATACTTGATTTAAATTACAACACAATAATGAATTGCAATGGAGCAAAAATATATACATATTATTTAAGTCAAACCAGAATGCAATATCAAGGGACCATTGCAATTTTACTATAGCAATCTCATTTAGTGGATACACAATTACTTTGCAATAAATTGTATGCCAAAAAATTGCTTAAAACAATAAGTTATTCCGATCTAATACCCTGCTTACTTATTATGGAGGTCAGTATATTTGCAACAATTGAAGTTGCTGTATGTTTTTCCATTTTCAGTGACCATGGTACATTGAAATTGGAACCACGTTACAAAGAAAAATAAACCATGTTACACTAAAAATAGAAATTACATACATAAAACGGACCATGCTACAATGGAAAAGAAACCATGTTACACTAAAAATAAAACCATGTTACTGTATAAACTCGACCCCTACTTGGTATTAACTATTTGGGACGTAACCTATAAACTCATACATATTAATGGACCATATAGCGAAAAGTTGAAATAAGTATATATCAATTCTCAAACAAGCTCTTATAAGCAATAGCTACCAATCAACAACAAAACAACTAATCATCAAAACAATAAAGTAATGTCAACACTGTTAAATATCTTTTATCCAGAGAAACACCAGGTGAAGAGACCATATCTCACCAACTGCCAAAACTCACACCAAACTTGATGAGGTGCACCACAATAACTCACCACACACAGTACTAGAGTATAATAGTCCTGTCAAGATAGAATCATTAAGTTGACCCATTTATCATGCTGGGGCTAATGCTATTTACCCTCACATTGTCCCTTGATGGGGGCTTAACAGAAATTGATTGGTGGAAGAATAGATTAAGTGGAAGAAAAGTTCTGAACTTGGGGTAAATGATCAATTGGAAAGATTACTCTGGAGTTTATAAGAGAAGTATAAAGATGCTTTGTTGCAATTGGTGAAACGTTTTTAAGTTTAGTTTTGTAGCATTTTTCATTTTGTTGTTGAAAAACAGGTACAGATGTAGCATAGGACATTTCTTTGACTCGATGTATTTGGTATTTTTTAATTCCATAAATAAATGCAATTCTGACAATAGGTTATATTTTAACCCACTGACAGTCATGGGAATGGGCGAAATTCCCAATTGTTTTCCCTGCAAACATTTTTAATTATATTTCTAATTCAAATACATAATTTTTTTTAATTTATTTTATTTTAGATAGGTTATAGACTATCATCCAAATGAAAATATCTAGAATATATCTTATTTTAAATTTTATTTATAAACTTAAAAATGTTGTGTATTGCTAGAAAAACAGGGGATCCCAAGACGTATATATACGTGCATGACCGTCAATGGGTTAAGTAATATTTTAATGTTATTTATTATTATTTAATTTTATTATTTATATTTTAGTTACTGTCTGCAGTATTAGGCATTAATTTTGGTCATCAGATGGTAAGAGTTATCTAATGTCCTATACAATATATGTTTCGATAAAGATTCCCTTAAGTGAATTGAAAATTTTACTGAAAACCACATTTTTTTTTTAAACAAGAATATCAAAAAATAGTTGAGACAAATATTTTAAAAATAATTACCAACTGAAACGCATCAACATTGATAAAGAGTAAAAAGGAAATTTTTTATAAAGTTGAAGATACAACAAATGTTTCAAATTGCAGCAGCCAATGCTTCAGCACTTTTTGCTTAAAATATATTAAACTAAAATTTAAATTTTCTTTTCCTTAAATAGTTTTATACTATGTGAATAAATGTCAATGTATATTAATCCCAAATAAACAGAGTAGCAGATTAGAATATAGTCGATCAACTAATAAACAATTCCAATTTACTAAATTTCAGTTTCAAACTCAAAAAATCTTCAATTTTCATAAAATTTAAATAGAAAGTGTTTTTAAATAATCAAATAAATGCAAACTGATAAATAAAAGTAACTAATACTACAAAAAATTCAGAGTACAGTTACGGAAGGTTAATCGGTTCAATTTCATTGTTACAATTAACATTAAAACATATTATACTTCTTTCAAGTGATAATTTGAACATTTCAAAAATTGTACACGTATCAAACATATAAACTTTAAATTTCCAATATGTACGTACAAAATCAATTTCAGATAAAATAAAAGAAATATTAAAGAAACACAGCACATGATTAAGTTTTCATTTGCTACTAATTCTAAAAGTAAAATATTGCACTTACAATGATTTAAATATATCCAATATTTTAACACAGAAAAATTATTCATTTTGAATCTGTGCTTCACTATTTGAACAAGTTAAAATAAACAAACACTTCAAAAGATATTAAATAATACAATACGATCAAGACACCATGCATTAATTTTAATAAAAACACATAAATTGATCATAACAGAAAAATTCCAGTAAAAAAATTATATCACACATAAACATGCAACAAAAATAAATCCAAAACATAATCTTAACATTTTAAAACAAAAACAATTTGAAAATACAGTCAATTTGGTAACGTAAAACTGCAATAATTTAGTAGAATGACCTTTCGAAATTTAAAAAAAAAAAAAAACTCAATCAAAAAGAAGATATAAAACGAAAAAATATAAATGAGCGCAATACCTTGCAAGTGCATCGAAAAAAATTAATTATATTTAGTTAATTTAGGCTTAGCAATTTGCATTAAAAGCCATTGCATACTTACAAATAGAAGAATAATTTTAACCAATGAATTTTCTTTGAACCAAAAGTTTTAAAGCATTTGTAGAAAAAATATTATCGGAAGTTTTATGTTACACCAAACGTAAAACTACGCTAAGATATAATTACACAAAAGCAAATACAGCGAACAAGTTAAAAGGTAAACAAATATGGGGTCGAAAATCGCAAGTGACAACAGTTCGGCAAGTGCAGTGACATGTCAAAACACGACGGCATGGAGAGAATAAAATTCCGAATTTCGAAGTTGAAATCGATTCATTCGGAAATTTAAAATAAACAAAGTTCAGTGTCCCACTTTTTACCAAGATTTTAAGGACATCAATAATTTTTTCGCAATAATTAGGAATATTTAATAAGCCGATAAGTTCTAAATGGTTTGTTGAAAAACAGAGTAAAAACAAACAAACAATCAATTTAAAAAAAATTGGTGGATTCTTCAAATGGAATAAAAAATAAATCACTTACCTGATATATTTTAATCAGTGAAACTGGATGAATCACACACAAAACTTACGAACTTAATTCCAAAAAAATTCGCGTGACTGTCCTGCTAGCTGTCTATGAATATACTAACTTTTCCACAGACGGGAAAACGACCAAAACATTAGGTTGCAGCGTTTCGAAATGCGTCGCCAAGTAGCCAAGCAGCATCTATTGGCGACTGCTGAAGGTGGTAAGCTTCCCTTTCGACTTCTGAAACTTTTCTGTTAATCACTCTTTAATTTGGTTTGTTTGGTAGCACAATAATAAATAACACTTATTTTCTGTTATTAAGTAATGCAAACGCACTATTTTGCACTAATTAACCAAAAGCGAAAAACATTGGTTCCAGAAATGAAACGCGAATTGGAATCTGAATATAATTATAAAACTAAATTTTTTAAGTAATGGAGTTTAGTTAATATCTTTAAAATCGCCGACTTTAATTGCCTTTTTCAACCAAGTTTTGTCATTCTTTATTCGACCGTTTCAAAGTACAATTTTAGTTAATAATAACACCGAAAAAATACTACTAATATCCCAGTATATAAAAGTACAAGATTTTTTTGGAAACAAAAAACATATTACTAACAATGCGTGTTAGAAACTATTTTCATTGCAACTGCACCATCATGCAACATGCAATACCTATTTGTTTTATGCAAAACGCAAAACCACTGGAACACAAAAGCGATAACTCGCCAACAAAGGATACCTAATCAAAACAGTGTCGTCTTTGACGTCACGTCTGAATTCGCGGGAAAATGGTCCAATAGAAAAAGAGACGATGCTACAGGTTCGGATGAGGTGATTGGGTAAAAGTCGTGCGATGAACACGTGGCGCCTTTCCCCCAGATTTGGCGCGACTCCCCCCCCCCTCCCCCCCCCCCTTTTTTTTATAGCGCACGAAAAGTGGTGTGTCTAGATTGGTTGAAGTTTTCCTTTCCCCCGTTTTTAAAGCCAATGTCCGGGGAGCTGTTGAAGATGCTGGATTTGTTTTGTTTGTATTTTTTATCTCTCTTTTTTTTTTAATGCTCCTGTGAAGAAAGTGTTGGTTTTATTTTCGCCCTGTGCTTTTTGTTTACGACCCTAATTCCAAACCAGAAAAGAACACGATTTAGTGTTTTCCTTCAATTTGGTTCTGTTTTTACTTTCATGTCTCGTGTGTGCGCATGTTTTTACTTGTTTCTTTCCAGGGAATAGGGTTTTAATTGTTATCTTTTGTCCCATACTTCTTAAGCTTGCGTTTAGAGGGGGTTTTTTTTGTTTTGTTTTTTATCTTTTTTATTTTTTTTTATCAATCTTTGTTTGCTTTTAATTTGTGAGAAATTGATCCTTCCATTTTACGAATTTTTTGGAAATTGGCGACCTTCTTTGTTTCGCAACAATTATATATTTTTTTTTTCTCCTTACAATATAAACATTTTAAATAAGATCTAAACATGGGGTAAAAAAAAAACACGATTTTTTTTTTAATGGGACATTTTGAAAACAGGCTATTTTTTTTTTTTTTTTTTTTTTTTTTTCAGTATTTTTTCACCCGAACAAAAAACAACAAATGAGTATTTAAGTGGTTAGGCTCATTTTCTAAAAGTCCAGAAATACAGTCCGGGCAAAAACTGTTAAAAGAAAAAGTGAACTAAGTCTCAACCTCAATATTTCGCCTGTATTGTGATGCCTATTGCAGCAATAGGCATCATAATATAAAACAGTTGCTTTGTTACGACTAAATCTTTTCAGTTTCTAAATGAAGACTAATAAATATACACTACACCACTCTTGACTTTAGTCCCCTCAACTTCCAATTCTATACCCGCAGGCTGTGTGGTTAGTACTCGAACCTCCCATGCTAAAGGTACCGGTTTCCAATTCTGGGACAGGCGTGGATGTACGTTGGGGTTCAGAATTAACGTTAAGCTGTAGGTCCCGACCTGATGAGTCATTATTGTATGCAAATATAGGTCGTTGAACGTACAGTCTATTATTCAATTAAAGACGAGTAGACATTACCGTGATAGGGACGTTAAGTTTCATCGATCGATTTGGTATGTGTTTTCTTCTATTCGAGACATTAATTCGAGGTAGTTTCCTCTTGAGTGACCTCTCGGAAGGCGTTTTCCTCTTGAAATTTATAGTCATGTTGTAGCACTGCTTCGGCGCAGAGTAAAAGACAGGTGAAATATGGAACATTTGGCATGGTTTCTATCTTCGAAGCGAAACGGTTATTAATCAACCATGCACTATATAATAGAAAAATTAGTTTCTCTTTCATATAATATTTATACAAAATATATTTTTGGCCTAATCTTTTATCTGTAGTCTGTAACAAAATGAAGGGAAAAAAATTTATTTATTATTAATATAATATATAATTCAAATCTTATACCATTAAAACAAATTTATATTCTTCAGATAATTCAAAATATTATTCATACGTCTAATTTTATCCTTTGTAAACGATATTTGAGACGTTCTCATTTATAAAAATGTTTTTTATTTAAAAGTTAAATAGCAAATCAAGAAATTTTACTACATTAATTGTTAAAACAATTATCAACAAAACAATTCAATAAAGTTGAACTTCATAACACTTTATTTTACTTGTTTTTATTAAACCGGAAATCACGATATTTGCCCCGTATCAATCAATAGAATAATAGGATTTGTTTACGATATTATTCTGCGTTTGTCGTTTGGCAACCTTCCTTTGACCTAATCTGACCCATCACAATACTCCACACGAAAAAAAAAAAAAAAAAAAAAAAAAAAAAATTGCATTTTACCCAATCACAAACCGGTATTTCATTTCCCCCGTCAGAATTGTTCAGGACAATCGCTGTGACGTCATGACGCGTAAAACCTTTTCGGACTCAATTCCAGAAATTAATTTGACTTTGTAACTAGAATAAATTTCCTAACTAGCGACAAAACTGAAAAGTATACATCACTAACAAAAAAGATGAAACACAGCTGTTTGTTGTCTCGTCACGCCTCGACCTTGAAACACCTGCAGAGATTTCGAACATTTTTTGGAGGGGGCCCACTAAAAAAAAAAAAAAAAAAAAAAAATCTCCAAGAGTTGAAGGTTGCATCTTCCATGTTTCAATTTCAATAACAATTTCCTTTCTATTAAGCGTTAGTTTACTGCAAGGGCGTAACCAGAAAAATATATCGGGGTGGGGGGATAAATATTTACTAAAGGGTCTTTCAGAAAGAACTTTCAATCTATGATTGGTTTGGTTTGTACGCTCAACGACCTATACTTGTGCACATAACGGCTAATCAGGCCGGGACCTACAGCTTGACGTAGATTCCGAACCAAAATGAACATCCATGCCTAACCCGGGATTCGAGCCCGGACAAAACCAGAGCGCCAACACCGCAGCCATCAGGTGGGCTCCAATCTTTGAAATGATATATATAACTGCGAAACAGTGAGAGGAAGAAATAAAGAGACAAGTGATACGTTGAATAGAAAGGTATGGAATTTTAAGTACACCGACTCGTTACAAAATTATTTACAGTATTGAAATGTGACAACAAGTTGTTGTAAAATCTCAATATAGCGGAATGAGGTTATTGTTTTCGGGTCTATTCTTAGAGTGTGTGCAAATATCGCCAAGTCAATTTGGTAATTTTTTTAAGGTGATGGAAGTTCTAAATTTGGCAACCTTTTTTAAGCCATGCAATATGACTGCAGCCATATTAAATTGGCGACATTTTGGCCTTGTCGCCAACTTTTCAAAAACGCGCCAACCAATGCACTCAGACTAGGTTGGTTGGTTGATTGTTTTCAGATTATCTGGCGCCGTCAGCAACACGAGGGCTATAATGCGCCGAAACATTCGTCATTAGACAAGCCAACATACATTTACAAACACCCATGCCAACACGGGACTCGAACCCGCAACCTCGCGGTCTAGAAGCTAGCACGCTAACCACTATACCGTTTGGTCGGCGCACTCAGACTAGGAATTTACCTTGTTTTGATCATTAAAAAGTGCCCTATGATCAATTTACAGGATAATACAGCTCGAGCGGTCATTTTTGCAGAATCCTGTGATTTTGCATGAGACAGAGGCAGATTTTCAGTACCTCTTATTGTCCAATTTTGTTTATTGACAAATGCCCCAACAAAAATGGGCCTTATATGTAGCTGTCATCAAATTTACTGAAGTCAATTTTGCAAACCATTGTATTTTAAATTCCATACATGTCTATTCAACTTAATACCTGTCTCTCACTGTTTCGCAGTTACGTCATTGCAAAGGTATGACGAATTCGGTACGCTATTACATAATAAGAAAAATTATATGTTGCAAAGGGATCGTTAATATTTTCAGTACTAAAACAAGTTGGATTGTAACAGTCACTAAAAGACCGCATCTACACACGTTTATTCAGAGCTACTTTTGGCGACATTTTAATTATTGAACCTATTCCACGAGAAGCCCCCCGACGCTGGTTCGAGCCGAATCATTCCTCTGAGGAGGCCAGGCGGTTCGAGTTTTTTGTAACCTACAAAAAGTGCGCCAACAATCGACGGGACAATACGTAAGCATCCGAGAAAGCTTGTAACCTAATATCTGAGTTCAAATCTGGTATCTCTATTTAGAGCCAAGATTTGAACTTCACATGGAGTTACTACAGAAGCACTCTTCATGTCAAACTTTAAACTATCTAAATAACAAAAATATCTCCAAATAACATAAAGTATATTGAACATTAGGTAATATTGCTAATGACCTTCACATTGATATATGAATCATGTTTGTAGCCCTTATAGTTTCTGATTCTGCTTAACAAAATGCAAAGACGAAGCCCTCAAAAAAATCGAAAATTATTTCACCAGTATATTATTTTCTTGAATTATATATGTATAAAATATTATATCGCCCATCAGCCGAATCCTAAAAGTGTTTACAATGAATCACAATGGCTGATAAGTAAATAAGCCGCTCTGATCGCAGCTCTAAGAAAAATTCCTGTCACACACTTTAAATTACTCTGTGTCCTAAAAGTAGCAGATAAGATTATTTCATTTCAAGATTATGATGTTTGCTTAATCGACATCGATAAAGACTTCGTTTAGTTACAAATATACCCATTTTTGTAAAATAACGCGGCTTTTTTTTACATAAAAATTTGCATCTGATGAGACGCTCATCTTTCTCGTTCAAGGTAATATAGATATGTAGATATAATCAGGGTTGTAGTGGCCCGGTACTGCTGGTACGGTGTACCGCCTCTCTTTTAAACTAATTATTAATAACTCGTTATGCATGTATTGTGATAGAAGTTAGTGAGCAAATAAATTCAAAATTTAAGAGTAATTAGCTTTTTTTTTTTTTTTTTTTTTTTTGTATGGTAAATTATGAAAAATATTATGAATTTGAGTTTTATAATTAAAAAATCCCAGCTACAGTTTTGGTTACCACTACGATCGAGAAACTTGCGTATCGGTAAAAATATTTTTAGCACTATAACACTGGCTATGATGCAGAGTGTTTCTGCAGAAATTAAATTATTTTATAAGATTGAAAAAAAAGTTTTTTGACTGTGAGACAATTTGAAAGATATTTTCGGAAAAACTTTATTTCACTTTGTATCTGAAGGAATTATTATACTAGCGAAATTCAAAAAACGAATAGCAAAACCAAATAAAGATTCAAACAAGTAACAATATTAAATAACAATTTAAAGATATTTTCAGAAAAAAAATTGGATTTCTCGTTATATCTGAAGTGAATTCAAATTCATGTGGCAAAGAAATTCAAAAATTAACAGTAAAATCAAACCAAATGAAGATTTAAAAAAAGTAACCAGCATTTTTAATCCAAGGTAATATAATGTCACTCTCTTTTAAGAAATAAAAAATGTTTTGCTAGCTTTTTACATTTAATTGAAATCCATTCCTAGATTTAGATTCAATGTTATCTAGTTTTTAATCAGTTACACTTGAGGATGTAACACAGTGATTCTCAACCACTGTACCGCGGCACTTTTGTGTGCCGCCAAATTCTTAAAGTGTGCCGCCAAATTTTAGAAATGTATATTTGTAATTAATCCTTTAATAAACGTACTGTTGTTTTTGTAGTACATATTATATTATTTTATTATACATTCCAAATTATTATCATAAACTATTTTACACAGTGTGTGATAGGTGTATTACAGTGTATTATAGGTAGGTAAAGTAAACAACTTTTAAACTTATCTTTTTCTTTGTGTGCCGCCAAATTTTGAAATATCGTTAAAAGTGTGTCGTGACAAAAAAAAGGTTGAGAATCACTGATGTAA
Source organism: Linyphia triangularis (assembly GCA_963978545.1). Lineage (NCBI taxonomy): Eukaryota > Metazoa > Arthropoda > Arachnida > Araneae > Linyphiidae > Linyphia > Linyphia triangularis. The sequence continues at coordinate 67,035,690 of OZ021730.1, forward strand.
CATCTCGGATATTGTGCTACAGCGCCATCTATCGGAATATTTTGTAACGAAATTTGTACCCGAGATTGTCATGCATTTCAAAAAACTGAAATCTGAAATTATGTTGAATGAGACTCTCAAGAAAACAATTCAAATCCAAAATAATTTGTAACTAGTTAGAAGAAATATAATTAAAGAAGTAGTTTTTACGACTCATTAATAATTATCAAATCCTTAAATTCATGCTACTTTTGAATTTAACACTTTCACAACTTTCAAATACTACGCTTAAATTTTGACATGGATAAGTGTAAATCACTATTTTGCATATTTTAATTCATTAAAAAAAAATTCAGTTTGGTGATAATTTTGAAATGATTTCTTACATTCTTAGTGAAGAAGCTAAAAATCAGATTAACTTTGGCAGTTGTTTCCTTCGTCGTTTTATCTCTTTTTAAACGAACTCAATTTATCAGTAGCTCGCATACCGATTAAAATAATCCGACATTCATACAACGACCATAGTTGTGAAATTTCATTATTTTTTTCAATACCAGTACATTTTACTTTCAATTACCCACACGTTAATAATATAGGATAATGTAATGAAAGTATTAAATTGGTCAAAAAAGAATTCAATTTTTTTTTTTTTTTTTTTTTTTTTTTTTGCCCTGCATTTTAACATGTTTTGGAACATGCTCAAAAAGTGGTCTAAAAAAATGGTCTCTGTATTTGTCCGTAATCAACATAACTCCTGAACAGAATGACCTACGATTTGCATAGGAGTTAGTGGCGGCAAACTGTTATTAAGGTTCGTCAAAATTGCGCATGCGCATAAAGTAGCTACCATTGAAAAACTGGTTTTCCAGCAATCGCCAAAGAACGGCTCTTATTGTTGTTGATCAAAATCTTTGTCGTAATATCTTTTAGAATGTTCTTAACATCCCTACCTCTGGAATTTCCGTAGAAATGCGATAAAGTTGGGAAAAAAGGTGATAAACGAATGTCTTTAACACGGAGTTTTCTTCCCTTGAGCATCGTCCATCAACGATTGTTTTTTCTCTGTTGTCCTTACAAGAAAGGACAATGTAAGGTCAAAAATGTTAGTACAGCCGGAACAGTGACTAGCAATTTGTAAATTTTAATTTTATACCAATAATTTAGATACAGCCCGGCTGAACTTGCCACTTACTGTACCCCGCGAGCCGCCACTGGTAATATTTATCAAAAAATATAATGCCGATTACGCAGTTAGGCATTTATTTTTATATATTTTTGTGTCAATGTAATAATTAACGCTAAAGATATCTTCAAACCGATCATTTTTTTAAAATAAAGAAAAAGAAACATATAAAAATAAAAACGGTAAATTATACCAATCCACGACAAATTTAAAGGCAGTGACCAGTAGTAAATGCAATTGAAAGTTGTGCGATGTCTTACACCCCTAGTTTTTTATTACTTTTATAAATGTTTCCTTGAAATATTGATGCAAAACTACATTTTTTCGGAATGCAGCCGATCATTCAATCGGAGTCAATTGATGACGTTCTTCATAAATAAATGTTCCAAACTGACAGACGATTTGGAACTGATGAAATATCAGCCGAGCGAAAAAAAAGCCATAAAATATCCATCAACAAGTATAAGTTTAGGATATTTGGATTGATCGAGCTGATTTGCAGGTTTTATCAGCTGTCATCGTAAGTGCTAAACAAAAATGCGATCATAACTAGAGCAGAAGTTTCCGTTGAAAGAAAAGCCAAGAAAGCGCGTGTAAGTTTACAAAAAAGAAAAAAAAAAGAGAGAGAAATCTGTTAGTGCTGATACAGAATCTTTCATGAAGGAATCCTAAATTTGAAATAATATAACTGCAAAACAGTGAGAGATAGAAAGAGAAGACAAGTATTATGTTGGATATGGTCATGAGTTTTAAATACGATGGTTTCCATAATTAATTAACGAAAATCAATTTGATGATGGCTGCATATGGTTTACAGATAAGGCTTATTTTCATTTCGACGGATTTGTCACTAAATAAAACTGGTGAATATAGGGAACTAAAAACCCGTCTGTGTGTCGTGTGAAAACCATTGCATTTAGCTATCCAGTGAAGCAGTGTTCGCAACTAACTTTTAGAGGAGGGCCGTATGACGTATGTTAGAGCTTTTCGCGGGGCGGTTACACCAAAATATGTATCATTAATTTTTATCGATTTAACAGTACATAGCATTTCAGAAAAGTAGATAAAAATATTTTTTATCTTAATAAAATTTCAATTAATATATATATATATATATATATATATATATATATATATATATATATATATATATATATATATATATATATATATATATATATATATATATATATATATATATATATATATATATATATATATATATATATTAATAATTAAAGAAAGCAATAGTTTTCATTATTAGTAAATAAAAGTCTAAGAAAGAAGTGAATCTTTTGTTTCAACATTGCGACTTTACCTAACTTTAAATAAAAGTATTTAAGAAATACTTCCAGATTACGCCGTTTTAGTCGATATCAATTGTGAGACGATGGCGGTTGAAGTCGTTCAATTTATTTTATGATAGAGTCGATGTCTTTCGGAGTATTTGTTGCAATCAATTTTAATAAATTGTCTAAATGGGATTCATTCAAGTTATTCCAGCATTTATTCTTGATGAAAACCACCTTACTGAAAGCTTCTTCATAGAGTTTCTTCGGGCACGTACTGGAGAACTCTGTTCTACATTGTTAACATATATTACTTCCAATAAATAACAATTATGTAAAAAAAAAAAGTCCACAGAGTGATTTTTTTTTTTTTTTTTTTTTTTTTTTTAAATCTTCTGCGGTGACGGCGGGCCGCAGAAAAATCAATTGCAGGCCAAATCCGACCCATGGGGGCCGTGTAGTGATTAGCGCTGCAGTAAAGGGATCATAGGGCCCCTTTCATAAGGGGGAAACTATGGACTCCTTTCGTTACATTCAGAATTTAATTTATTACCACATTTGAATATTATGATTAATTTTGCCAACCGGTATGCTAAAAATTCCATACCTGTCTATGCAACATTCTACTTGTCTTCTTTCTGTTTTTAACTGCTGCACCTTTCTGAAAAACACTGTATAAGGAACAACATTATCCCTAAAAAACCGGTAACATTGCATTTTTAATATGCACTTTCTACCACTGACCTTTAACTACAGTTTCTGGATGGCATTATGACCGGTTTCTGCTCTGTCAGCAGATGAAGAAAATTGAATACTGGCCCCTATGAATGCTATGAAATAGATTACCCATGGTTACAAACTGATTCTAACTAGTTTCAGGAAAATTGTCAATATATATCCCTATGGTGACAATTAGGCCTTCTTTTTATGGCTTCAAGTCATTAACTAAACGTACACTATCCAGAAGGCTAATAAATTCTATGCAATAGGTTTTCCATGGTTACATAGTCTAACTAATTTGGTGGAAGTTGCTATCAGAGGTTTAATGGAGCAGGTACGCGCAGGCACGGTGCACCGATACATTTTTTTAGAGCTGGTACGACCAGTTTTTGGTACGAAAATACGGAACGGCTGGTACGACCAAATATTTACGTACGAATTTTTAACTAATTCATAATAACTCGTAAATCTTTATACATGTATTGTGATATAAGTTAGTGAAAAAATAAATACGTTAATTAAGAGTATTTAGCTCTTTTTCTATGGTAAATTATGTAAAATATTGAAAATTTTCATTTTATTACTAAAAAATTTCAGCTACAAATCGGGTTGCAGCCACGATCGGTTAGATTGCGTACTATTTAACTTTTTATTAGCGCTACAACCCTGGTTGTTATCATAGATCTCTGTGATGATTATTAAATCTTCTTCGCCTTCAAATCAATAACCAAACATACACTATTCAGAAATCGTAAAGTAATGACACTGAATAATTAAACCATTCTACAAAACAGTAAATCCAAAGCCCCTCACAAACAAGACACCCAACAAAATCCCCAAAATTAAAAGAAAGTCAGCCACTCTCGTGACTCACCAACCCCCAACCCAAACACCATCTTCAAAACTCAGAGCAAAACTTAACAACTCCGATTCGTATCCCATCAATTCCAAGCTGACCTTATCCCTTACCGCATCCGACATCCAGTGCTTCCACACGCGAAAGTACGATGAATCATATATTTCCGCGCACAACAAAGGAAACCGAAAGAAGTTAAAAGATAGGTCCTTTTTCCTACAAATCCGAAAATCTTGCACTAGTTGGCGACATCTATAACCTACTCATCCGGATAATAGGTCTATTTTTCTACACGGGTGAAAGACCTGAGGAACACGACTGTCTTGGAGGAGGATTTGAATATGACCGATGAAATCATCGGCCATATTCAGAATGAGTCGACTTAAGGCTTGCCTAGAAAGCTAGTGTTCCACTAATCTTTAACTACAACTTCTGGGGAAGTCGAAAAAGGCTTAACAGTCACTATAGAGATCGATATTAGCAGCCAATAGAAGTGTTCAGATAACTAGTTAGTGTGCTTACATCCGGGGACTTAGTACCTAGTTAGATTGACACTAATTATAACAGATTTTTACATGAACAATTTACGTAATTTAGAGAACTTGCTAAGAAACATTTTCTCGCACGCTCTAAAATATTTGAAGAACTTGCTATATGAGATTTTTTTACATATTCTCTCAAATGTTTGGAGAACTTGCTATTTGAGATTTTTTCTCATTCTCTAAAATATTTGAAGAGCTTGCTATATGGTTGGTTGGTTGGATTGTATGCTCAACGACTTATTTTTATGCACAATGACGGCTAATCAGGCCGGGACCTACAGCTTAACGTGGATTCCGATCCAACATCCATGCCTAACGAACATCCATGCCTAACCAGGGATTCGAACCAGGCACCTTTGGCATGCGAGGCCAGAGATCTTGCTATTTGAGATTCTTTCTCATTTTCAAAAATATTTGAAAAACTTGCTTTATGAGAATCTTTCTCACCCTCTGGAACCAGGGAAGTCTTTCCATTCCCATACTGTTTTCTTTTTACCCCCTTAAGAGCTACCACCAAATGTCGTTGTCTAAAATATTTATTGATCTTGTTATGTGAGATTTTCTCTCATGCTCTAAATTATTTCGAGAACTAAATAAATGACATTTTCTCTCACGTTCTGAAATATTTCAAGAACTCTTATGTATAAGATTTTCTGCTATGCTTTAATAATTTCTCTGTGTGAGATTCTCCCTCACGCTCTAAAATATGTCGAGCACTTGCTTTTGGAGATTTCACAAATTTTCTTAAAAAATTCTTTTTCTACTTTCCAAAGCCCCATATATATTTTTTTCTCATACAAGAGTTGTCATGTTCTAGCAATGTTAGGCTCGGGGGTGAATATCGAACAATAATAAAACAAGGCATCGACTAAAGCGGAAGTGACATCATCCAAGAAAAGGAAGTGGGGTGATGACGGAAGAGATGGCAACGACGAGGTTATTCGCCCTTTTTGAATCAAAACAGTAGAAAGCGATTTATGGTCGCATTAATATCTCCGTGTTTATACCCGCAGGTTGTTATTTATAGTCTCTACATCTGTTGGCCTAACTGTTATCAGATGACAAGTCAAGAGTGGTTTTCTTGTAAGAAAAAGAAAAGGGTCAGAACCTTGACTCAAAGTATAAGAGCTATTCATTGTGGGGGATGGTGATAATAATAGATGGAAAATTGAAACTGATATTTATTCTATTTTTCGTAAATCTAGTTTGTTAGTTTTTTGTTAATGTTACATAAAAAAAAATTGGTTGAGAATTTTGTTTCTGTACCTTTTGATACGAAAAAATCAATGTGGGGTGTTTGGATCTTACGCAAATACGGAAGAATGCTCAGACATTTTTCCTAGACCACTTTTTTTAAAATTAGGGCGTTCCAAAACTTATGGTAATGCAAAAAAAAAAATTACCGAATGCAAGATTTTCATACCTTACATTGCATACAGGATAATTGGAAGTAAAAATGAACATTAAATAACCTACCTACCAAATGTTAACTAATCCAAAAGTGTGGTTCACCAAAAACACTTCCAATTTTCTAAAAAATATTTCACAAAAGACCACGACCTTTCACTTACTATAATTATAACAATAACATATGCTCACAAATCGACATTCTAATTAAATCATTTTTACCAAGGTTCGAATATCCAAATTGTGGTTCAGCAATAACCTTCGACTTTACAAGAAAGAATTCTCTATAAAAGACCATAACACTTCTTCAGATATTGATTTTAAGAAACTGAGTAACCAAGACGATGACCTATAAAACCATAATTTCCTGTGACCTTTCATCTGACAAAAATATCATAACCATAACATATTTTCCAAAATCATCATTCTGAACCAAACCCCGACAAATTCCAAGGTTAAAAAGAGCAAAAACCTTTCCCAAGGTTTCATTTCTCTTTCATTAATTCTTATTTCATTTTGAACTCTATCGATATTTCATCCGAAAACTGTTCATCGCCGTAAAGTTCTAGGAAGGTCAGATTCAGAGATAAAGGAATCTTAGTCCTTCCTTTTGGAATCCTTATAGAAACTGACCTGTTGATAAAAACACTTTTTTATGATTATAATTTATTTGAGTTAGACTAACTTTCGAATATGTGATTAAAAATCAATACGTGGTTGTACATATCTGTATATACGTCTCGGGAGGGAGGGGAGTGGAAGATAGGGCTGCAGCGCCCCCCGAAAATCGAGGAAAAAATTACGTTAAATTTCTTGGTAGATAAGACTTAAAAAAAAGCTGGAAGGTTGGTCTTAATATTGTAAACAAGTAACTAGTAAACTGAGTTTAGTTTTAAAAAAAATGACGTAACTCTTTGCTTAATTTGTTTTTCATTAATTAATCAAAAATTTAGATTAATAAAAATGTGTGTTGATAAAAAAAAAAAAAAAAAATTACTATTTCACTTCCATCAAACATTAAAAAATCACTATACTTCAAAGAATAGTCTCAGAATAGTCATGCCGTTTCATTCGAACGCGTAGGATTTTAAGAAAGTCAGAATGAGATAGGTTTGGTTGCTTTCAGATTATCTGGCGCCGTCAGCAACACGAGGGCTATAATGCGCCGAAACAGTCGTCATTAGACAAGCAAACATACATTTACAAACACTCATGCCTAACACAGGACTCGAACCCGCAACCTCGCTTTCTAGAAGCTAACACGCTAATCACTATACCGTTTGGTCGGCCAGAATGTGATAGGACTATTCCTCTTAAGAAGCCTTCTTGACACTAACACTACTCTCATATCACGTTGTGCTCAACTTATGTTTGTGTGATTAGAGCTCTGGCCTCGCATGCCAAAGGTCTAGGATTCGAACCCTGGTTTAAGAATGGATGTTCGTTATGGCTTGGAATCTACGTTAAGCTGTAGATCCCAGCCTGATTGCATACAAATAAGTCTACAAACCAATTAGATAGCATCGCCGCTCTGGTAGAACAATAGCGCTATTGCAAAATTTATCAAAAAGGGGTTAAGGTCGCTATTGAGTCAAGGAATGCCTAAGTGCATCGAGGAGAACAAAGATGGATCTGTAACACTTATTGTAACAATATTGCAAGTTCATAGACGTCACTCAGTTTATAATGAAATCCATTTGTTTTTTTTAGCGTTTCATGTAGAAATCAAAATTTCGCAGTTGGGTCATCGTTCCACCAGAGGGCGATATTGTATCTATCTTCCGGTGCAGTACAGTTCTCATGTAGACCTTGCGCCAGAAAATATCATGTGTGTGTCTTCTTCGGAAAACCGCTTCATCGAACGCTTAATATTCCAAGAAGGTCAGATGGAGATAAGGTAGTGAACTACTTCTACAATTTCGGATTCCACTACATTTCCGTTTTGTGGTTACCGCAATAACAATCAGTGACTCATAAATTGTCGTTTTTACGTTTGTGCGCGCCGGAATGGATTTTGTGTTTTGTTTTATTGTTATTCGACTCATCTGGGATTGGCATTTCTGGAGCGTGTCAATGTGCCCGGATGCCACATTGTTTCTTTTCTTTTTTTCTTCCCCTTTTAACTTTTTTTTTTTGTCAATTTGTTCGCGCAGCTGTCTTATCTTTCACTTTCGAAGTTAGGGTTGGAATTAATTGGCGGATGTTTAATAGAAGGAAATGGAAATTGGTGAAGGTCAAAGCGCAAGTTATTTGTGATTTTCGCCGTGAAATTGGAAAGAGATTTGAATGGTTACTGATTGCCACCAAGTGTAGTGAAAGAAGTTGTGGTGTTGTGGAAGAAGAAACAAATTTTCAATGTATCGGAAAGCGAGATAGAATTTGAGTTATCAAATCGTTTGTATGAAAAAAAGATTGGAATATCCCTGTAAAAAAAATCAATTTTTTTTGGAAAAAGTAACACTTAAAAAAATAATGACACTTAAATTTTCTAAAAAAAAGAAATTACTTATAAATAAAAAAAAAATCACTTGGATATTTTAGTGAAGGAAGACATTTGATTTTTTTTTTTTTTTTTTTTTTTTTTTTAAAGTCGTTTACATTTTTCGTAAGAAAAATCTACCTTCTCTGTAAAACTTATTTCTGGAGAAGATGTATTTTCGTTTCGGTCAAAGAATGACTAAGCTGAAATAAAACATTTAGTAATTTCTGATTTTTTTTTGTTTAAATTGATAAAAGAAATTTTCAAATATTTCTTTAAGAGAAGGAAGTTAAATATTTAAACCTTGAAAATTTTACAAAAAATATTCCTAAACGAAAAATATAAGAAGATAAAAAAAAAATAATCTTGTTCTCCTATAAAAATAAATAAATAAATAAATAAATAAATAAATAAATAAATAAATAAATAAATAAATAAATAAATAAATAAATAAATAAATAAATAAATAAATAAATAAATAAATAAATAAATAAATAAATAAATAAATAAATAAATAAATAAATAAATAAATAAATAAATAAATAAATAAATAAATAAATAAATAAATAAATAAATAAATAAATAAATAAATAAATAAATAAATAAATAAATAAATAAATAAATAAATAAATAAATAAATAAATAAATAAATAAATAAATAAATAAATAAATAAATAAATAAATAAATAAATAAATAAATAAATAAATAAATAAATAAATAAATAAATAAATAAATAAATAAATAAATAAATAAATAAATAAATAAATAAATAAATAAATAAATAAATAAATAAATAAATAAATAAATAAATAAATAAATAAATAAATAAATAAATAAATAAATAAATAAATAAATAAATAAATAAATAAATAAATAAATAAATAAATAAATAAATAAATAAATAAACATTCTAGAACAAACAAAGCGCCTTTTTTACAGAAATTTCCCCTCATACATATTGAAATTAAATCTTCACAAGTCGAGTGCTATATATTGCAGTTCAATAAACACCAATATGCAGCGTAGCGTTGCACCATTTGCTATCTACGGCAACATAACTGCAACGCTATTTATTACCAATTAAGGAATGATTGCATAATTGGATAGTTTAAACTCGCGCATTTAGGCACATCAAAAGTTCCTTTGAATACAATAGTCATTTCTTTATTGTAGAGTTGATTTCTTAAAATCCAAAATAACGATTTTTTTTTTTTTTCAATCTAACCCTACATAAACGACAGTATCAACATCAATGATCATGAAAAGTTATGTTGTTAATGACATAATGATAACAATAGTATTAGTAAAAATGATATAATAAGTACAGTAATAGTAATTAATAACACTCATACAATGAAGATAATAATAGAATCACTATTGATATAATACCATTGAAAATCAAGTAATAATTGTACCAGGACGATAAGAATAGTAATAATAACGATATAATAACGATAGTAGTATATTAATAACGATATTATGATGGTAATAGTACCAACAACGATACAATACTGATATTAGCATGGTAGTAATGATATATTGCTGATGATAGTTGATTAATAATAGCATAATGATGAAATAAAGTCCCCTTTTAATAATAAGGAAAATAATTACTTCTATTTATTAAAAATTAACCGAAATAAGAGGCAATCAATAATCTTACTTGCACTACCTCTACTTTAGTACGAGCTCTTGCTTTGCCTTCACCTCTTTTCATGTTCTTTGCCCTTGCAAGCGCACAGTGCCTTCCTTTCTTTTACTTTCTTATTCCCCACAGGGAATTATCTGCGATGACGTAGTAATAGCCAATCCCTCGGACAAGCACTACACATTTACACATTTATTTATAAACATTTATAATTTTAAATATTATAACATTTACCTACACCATTATAATAATAGATTTACCTACACCATTATAATAATAGATTTACCTACGCCATTATAATTTGGACATATTGTACAGCTACCCTCATTAGACAGTTCTTCTAAAATAGTGTTGACTACTTGACAACAAGTTTTTGATGAAGTAAACTATTTACTCACAAGTTGATAAGTTTTTGGTTACTTTATATTTCGGTTAATTTTAAAGTTAACTTTAAATGGTAATTTTTTTTTTATTAACATGACTTGAGTTCAGAAAAAATCCTGTTTACTAAAGCTGTTTAAAATTCACAAAGTATTACATAAATTACCAATCGAAATAACTAGTTTTATCGAAGGTCATTCAGAAAGGACTTTTTACCTTTAAAAATGACGTAATTGGAAAACAGTGAGAGACAGAAAGAAGACAAAAAGGTATGATGTATAGACATGTAGGGAATTTAAATACACCAGTTGACCAAATTAGTTACAATTTTGAAATATAGCAATTTAAAAGACACACTTATGGGTTTTTAGTACCCCATATTCTACATTTTTGTTTATTGACAAATCCGTTCAAATGAAATCTGGCCTCATTTGTAAAACCTCATGAAACTGTCATCACAATCTGTCCTATTAATTATTTTTGCAATCTGGTGAATTTAAAATTCCGTACCTGTCTTATTAACTTAGTACTTGTCTCTTCTTTCTGTCTGCCACTGTTTCGCAATCAGGTCATTTCAAAGTTAGGGACTCCTTTTGGAAAGACTCTGCATATTATATACATAATCTAGAGCAGCGTTAGCCATTACGCGGCCTGCGGGCCAGATTTGGCCAGCGACAGATTTTTCTGCGGCCAGCCGGCACCACAAGATATATATAAAAAAAATCAATATTAACGGTACGGACTTTTTGTTTTTACGTAATTGTAATTTATTCGAAATATTATGTATTAAGTGTGTGGAACAAAGTTCAGCCCTATGTGCCCGAAGAAACTATATGAAGAAGCTTTCAGCAAAGTGTTTCATCAAGTAATAACTTAAATCAGGAATAACTTAACTAAACCTTATTTGGATAATTTTTAAAATTGACTGCAACAAATACTCCGAAAGATATCGACTATCATAAAATAAACTGAACTATCTCACAATTGATCACCATCGTCTCACAATCAGTGGTGTAGTGTAAATTAAAAAGGTTTGGGAACGCCATGTCGCGTCGTTACTAATGTATTTTTTTTCTGTGTGTACAGGGAGAGGTGGAGGGAAGAGTGAAAATAACAATTTTAAATAGTTTTATTAATATTACTTTAATAATCTCAAAACAGCTAATGAGCACCTCAAATATTCTATGTGTACAAGAATGAGTTTTTGGCGTCTCTTATAATGAAAATGGGTCTAGAAAACGCTCCAAAAATGGTATGGGTGTAAATTATTAAAATCGTAGCATTTTCTGCACTAAATAACATTATTTTACGTCAGGTTTTATTAAGGAACCTTCGGGATACAATTTTTTTTTATAAAATATAAAAATTGTAATAAAATTAATTTCATAAGAATTTAATAAAATACATGTTATTAAAATTACTGATGTTTGCTATACTCATTACTTTTTTATACTAGTCCTCTGCTCTTAGCGTAAGCCTTGGTTACCCTTCGCTACCCTGGGTTGTGAAGGGTTGTAATTCAGCTAATATAGTATTATCAGTACTGACAAGTTAAACTGAAACAAAGTTAACAGCTGTTCAGTTCTGTCAAAACAACGTAGCGGAGCGCTTGAAGCCAGTCTCTTTACTGTACATTCAAGCAACATTTTATCTGTTGAACTAAACATATTCAAACAAATAAACATACAAAAGAGAAGTCAATATAATGGCTTTAAAAATCAATACTGTCTTGAATCAATTTTTTCTTCTTCAAACAAGTTATCTGTTTGATTTTCCCAATATCTGACAAAATATAATTGCATAATTTCGTAATCTCAAAACACCTTAAAAGTTAATACCAAATATCAACATTCTGCTCTTACCTATTTGGATTTTTATCACCAACCAGTTTATTCAGTCAGAATCGCAGGTTTACTTAATTTATTTGGATTGTCAAAAAAAAAAAAAAAAAAAATCTTTTATTGCCATTAGTATTTTCCTCTTGAACGAATTCCTTTCTTAGGTACGGAGAGAGGTTTACAAATAATTTATTAAATCGGCGATGTATAGAAAGAAAACAACAACAACAAAATAAATAAATAAACATTACATAACTTTGTTGATAAATCGGTTAGAGTTCCCGTTAAAATTAGAGGAGGGGAAGCCTTTTTCAAGGAAAGGGTGCAAAGAACTGTATATGCTAGGCCACAGTTTTGTTCTCATAATTGCCATTGAATGAATCATAGGATGTAAACATATATGTCAGTTCATTTCTAATGAAGGAGAAATGGCCATGTTTGGGTTGCTGCGCCTGTTTCAAGTGTTTTACAAAAACTAGAACTTGCCTGCTCAGCCCTGAAGTTGTGGATCGCAGACAAAAGCAAATTTCTCACGAAATGACTCTTTCGTTTGCTTACTTGGCTTTGCGTTAAGTATCACATAAAGAGAAAAAATATACAAATTAAAAAAAAAAAAATTAGAAGAGGGAACGCCGTTCCGCCTTCTAGAAAGGTAAAGGATCGCCGTTCCCACGCGTTCCCGCTCCACTACACCCCTGGTCACAATTGATATCGACTAGGAAGGAGTAATCCGGAAGTACAGTTCACAACCTTTAATTAACTATTTGCATTCAACGCCTTTTTCCCGCGGAGGCATCAGCAACTTGAGACATTTCGCTGCATTTTTGGTTTGATTCGTGGTTACGGATTCGCTTCATAGAAACTAAACACAGTTATTGGCCTTGCATCGAATTTTGGCATCAAACCTAGTGATCCTTTCGAGTTTTGGCATCCAATCATGTGGCGCATGAGAAGCGCCGCTCGAGTGCAAAGGGTTAAAAGTTAGGTCAAGTCTCATTATCACGTGGGAAAAAAAAAAAAACATTTCTTTTTTAGATTTTGATTTACTAATAATGAAACCTATTATTTTGTTTCAATTATTTAAAAAAAAAAAAAGTGAGAGAGAGAGAATCAAATATCAATTGTAATTTTAGTAAGACAATTTTTTCTCCTGTTTTCAGAAATGCTATATATTGCTAAATCGATAATTACAGATGCATATTGTTGCGTGGAAGGGTTCGAAAGACTTGAAGCCAAAGCAGATCAAAACTTGCAGCAATTTATTCCGATATAACTCTTCGCAGATTCTTTTACAACTCCAGAACTTCTAGTTCTAGTAGACTCAATACAGCTCGTTACACAATAATAGAGCAACAAACAGCAGTTAAAACTTGATACACAACTGCTAAAATTATCGCAAAAAGCAATGCAATACAGTTCACTTTCGGAACTCGCTGAATGCTGACTGAGAAACAACTAACTAGATAACTCCACTAACTCAATTCACTGCCAGCCTTATATAGGAAAGTCAGTCCTTCGTGAATCTTCTAGAGATAGAAATTTGGAGAATTTTCCAGATTGTAGTCGAAAAGCTCTATACATGTACATGGGGACCGAAAATGTCGCCAAGTTTGGCGACATTTGGCGATTTATCGCCAAAACCGTCGCCAACTTGGCGAGATTTCCATTAACCATAATGTTAAATAGCCTGCCCCTTGTAAAACTCGTTTTACAGTATGATCCCTGTAGAATTCGTTTTCAAGCATTAAGAGACGCATGGCAGGAAAGCGAAGTAAAGTCAACTCTTGCACTGCCTTATTACATAAATTTCCCTTTTTGCATAATTAATAATACGAAATATTTACAAATATACAAAGATTCGTAACAATATTTTGGTGTTTCCGGCCTGCGAAAAACTCCAAAATAAGTCATACGGCCCACCTCTATAAGTTAGTGGCGAACGCTGATCTAGAGAGTTTTTGAAATTTATACCTATTAAAGAAATATGGCATCTAACAACCTTTTTGGCCACCCTATTTTGTACAATTAATTCCCTACACGTTTTACAGCTGTTATAATAACCATTACAGTTATAATAAAACACAGTTGCGCAATCCCATTTCATATATATCTCTCCAAACTACTATCTACTAATATAACTACAACTCGAACTACAAATACTCCCTAACATAAACAAGATAAATACAAACAAGAGATTAAAATTAACTAAGTCGAACCAAATTATCTTTTCCATTGTCCCAGAGTTTTTCTTTTCAAGGACAGTTGCTTTTTCTCCACCCCATACCGCAAAAGCATTATCATATCTCCAAGATATTTGTTTATTTTTCTACATTTGGATCAGGATTTCATTGGAAAATATTCATGTTTATCGACCTTGTTGAGTGATTGCGATATTTTTTGTATTGGGTAGTAATTTAGCGTCCTGCATTATGTTTCGCGATGTATAGGTTGGTTATAATTAAATTGCATCTGTTCGGTAACAATTTGTCAAGCAACAGATATTAATATAGTTTTGCATATGTACCTACGACTGAAATAAACTTTACAAGTATGAGATTAAACATTAAAATTAACATTATAATAAATATTTTATAAAATAGTTAGAGCTAGTTGGCAGTTCTAGACTTAGCATTTAAGATTGATTATAGAAAATACTTTTTTGGAATTTCATCACAGTTAGATAATGTTTTCTATTGCTGAGAGATACAAGATTCTAGATTTCCTCAATATGCTTAAATTGCGATTTTCTCTTTTCTTTCGTGCTGACATCTATTGTATACAAGCATAACTTTTCAAAATATTTGGATAATTTTTTATTATTTTTTATTCCTTTAGATTAACGCCGATTTTGTGTGTATGTATGTGCGGAAAATAGGTTCGATTTCGATGGCGATGTATTCTATCAAATTTTGGGGCTGTAACTGTCACTAAAAGGTCACTTTTATGGAATACTAAAAACCAACTTGCCGTTATCCAATCGCGTTAAAAAAGCATTGAACCGACATTGTTGAAACTTTTTCCTTTAACCAATTTCTTTTTAAGTAAATAAATAATAAAATTACTTTTATTAGAATAAATAATATTTTGATGTGAAAGCAAAAATTCACGTTCATTTTTAATAAATAAATTTTGAAACCTAGTTTGCTGCACATTTTGCTGATAGAAATGTTTTTGATATCGGTGCTGTGTTAATGAATATAAAAATTGACAATGCATAATGGATTTTTTTTTTAATTCTGTTTTATGGGTGATATTAACAACTATGAATTTAAATTTTTGTTGGGAGCAGATTAATTCAATTTAACTTAGACACCACTTTTTTTTATTTCCTCTATAGTATAAATTAACTAAAGGCCCACTAAAATTAAATAAAATTTCCCATATTGAGGAGTAATGCCCCAGGTGAAAAGTAACTATCAATGTGGGAAGTCTCAAATCATATGCGTAAAGGCAAAAGGTAAACTGAAAAGCCTTACCAACACAGTTACTCTGTTCAGTGAAACTATCACCACAGTCAGATGTGCTAAGTACCTAGGTGTCACTATCAACAATTCACTTACCTGAACTGACCATGTTAAAAAAGTCACCAGCAAAACATGTGTAGTCTTAAATAGATTATGGCCGATTCTTGGTAAAAACTCTACATTACCCCTCAACTACAAGAGGAGGATCTATCTGAGCACAATCAGACCTATTTTCTCATACCCAGCAACTGCATGGAGCACTCACAATGCCAGGGACGCAGTTAAGCTACAAAAAATCCAAAATAAGGTACTGAGAGGTATTGTGGATGCCTCGAGGTATGTCAGGAATGATCTTATCCACTGGGACTTACAAATTCCAACTGTGGCAGAACACATTGCCAACTTAAACATTACATTCTTTAGGAAGGATGTTAACGAAGATGCAGGGTACCGCCCATACGCTGTATTCAGTTTGTCTGATGCCACTCTGGCTAAAAAATTCAATAAATAAATAGTTATTCATTACTAATTTCTGATCCCTTGTATATAGTTATTTCTCAGATATTCTGGAGTTTAAAATATTTAACCTGCGCCGCGTATTAAATTACCTAGCTCACTTTATACAGCTTTGATTTCATTGCTAATGTCTAATTATATTGTACATAGTTATTCCCCAGACATGGAGAGTAAATTATTTAACTGTTTTATACTAAGGTCCTATTCCATACTATTATTGTCAATTACGATATGTTCCAATCAATTTTGTAACCAATCATTTGTTTGTGTAAAGTAACGAAAAGGTCAACACCTAATGCAATACCATGTGTAAGTGTAAATAACCTATAACTCATTTGTGAGAAGTAGAGGTCTGCCCTTTAAATTGGAGTATAAATTATCAATTTTGGTTTTCTATAAATTTTTGAAACGGGATCGTTACAAAAACGCACAGTCTTGAAATAATATGTAAAATTTTAGCAATGAGGCTTAAAGAAAAACAATTATTCATAACATATTCAAAACTTCATTTGATTGTCTACTTTTGGTTTAATATTTTACTCACTAGTGTTCAGCCTGTAAAGTTAAATATGTCACATTTCCTCTGCAAACGATATTTTTTTTTTTTTTTCCAAATTTAAATTATAGTTTTATCTTTTTTGAAAAATTAATATATTAAATTTTCAATATTTCTTTTTTGTTTGGATATCAATATTTTCAAATAAAATTTTGTTATGCATTTGAATTTGTGGGAAGTCGACACCACTTTTTTTTTTAAATGCTGCAAAATATAAAATCAAAATAAGTAATATTCATTATTGCTATATTATTTATATCTTTTCCATACAAATTGCACTTTTCAGTGTTAAATTTGTTGTATTTTCATTTAATAAATGTTTTAAATTGAAACTTTCTTAGTGTTTGATCCTGAAATTCCGTTATATTAGCAAAACAGTGTAGAAGCGATGAATTGGAGACAGTGTCTGTCACAATCCAATTTGCCATGAAATATCTATTAATTTAAATAATTTTACTCTCACAAAGTAGTTGAAAACAATTAATAATAAAAGAAAATTTCATTCTGGAACAATTAATTGTTAAAAACCTCGCCTTATTTCAACTTTTAACTAACAGCACAAAGCCTGAACAATATAGCATTATTTTTTCACTTCTTACTTTGCTTTGGATAGAAAATATTATAATCTTGTTTGAACAATAAGGTTTTCTTATTTGACGTTTAACTTGTTAAAATTACCATGTTTGTAAACAGAAGAAAAAATTTAAGTTTAAAAACAAATTTCAGTAAATCTTTTTTTCAATTCCTGGAATATTATTAAGCATTGCAAAGCAGCAGTTTTGTTGCAGTTAAACAAGTTTGATAAATAAAATGAAAAATAATTTCTGATTTCCTCATTCACAACAATATTTGCACTTCAGAAAATAATTGTAATATGCACTTTCTGATCTTTCACAATACTAATCTTATATACAATTTCTAGACGATGTTTTTTGAGACAATCCTTTTTTCTTTCTTTATACAAAAAAATAAAAAATAGCCTCTTATTAAATGTGTATAAATTGCTAAGAATAATTCTATTAGTAAAAATTACTAAATGTACTTCAAGTTCTAAAAAGTAATTTTCTCTGATTATAAAGTTTTTGAGCGTGATCATTTCAATAACAATTTTTAAATTGCTTTTTAGTTTAAAAATTAAAAAAAAAATTAAAAAATGTGAAAATACATAGTTTAGCATTGTAATTTCTAGTCTCACGAAATGACCAACCTATATATTATTATTTTCTATCTCCCTCTCATTTTGGTATTTCTTTTGGTTCCAAATTTTTAATGAAAACCTCACACATTTAAAAACTATTCCCGTCCTAAAAAAGCCCACCTGAGCGCTCTGGCTTCGCATACCAAAAGTGCCAGGTTCGAATCCCATGTTTGCATGGGTGTTCGTTGGGGTTCGGAATCCACGTTAAGCTGTAGGTCCCGGCCTGATTAGCCGTTATTGTGCACAAGTATAGGTCGTTGAGCACACAAACAAACCAAACCAACCCGAACTATAACTAGGGGTATGGAACATCGCACAACTTTTAATTACACTATTATACTGATATCAATTTGCGTCATTTGCCGTTTTTATATTTTCATCATTCATTTAGAAAAAATGACCAGTTTGGCGATATTTTTTACCATAATTCATGTATTGGTATCAAATGTATATCATTGGTATGCATTGTATATCAAAAAAAAAAAAAAAAAAAAAAAAAAAACCATTTTCGTCAAATAGATGATTTTGGCGGTATACTTTTCAATAATTCTCATATTATATTTCTTATAAGTGAAACTGAGGAGAGGAGAAAAAATTATCGTTGATGAGGTATGTATGCTCAAGGAAATAGAAATCTGTATTAAGAGCATTCGTTTTTCAACTTTTTACGCCATTAAAGCTTTTTTAAAGGAATTTCGGAGGTGGGGATGTTTAGAACTCCTTACGAGCCATTACCACAGCAGTTTTGGACAAAATCGTTAGGGCCGTTTTTTAGCAATTACTGAAAACCATTATTTTTTCAATGGCAACTACCTTATGCACATGCGCGATGTTGACGAAAACTTTAATGGTAGGTCCCTGTGCCATCACCAACCCGCACACCAAATTTGAACATCATAGGTCAATTTGTTCGGGAGTTATATTGACCACACACATACACCTTTTTCCTAGATCACTTTTTTGAAATCAGGATGTTCCAAAACGTGGCGAAATGCAAAAAAATCGAAAATTACCCTATGTATACATATGGGTAATTGAAAGTAAAAAATTGGGCTTAATCCTAGTTTACGCACTAAGAGTACACTGTGGATTTGGCGACATTGGCGATGATTTGCATTCTTTGTTTTCATGGTATGTTTATGTATTTACCATTTCCAGGTTACGATTTTCAATGATTTTGCCTACGCAAAATTCTTGGCGACAATCGTAAAAACGTTATTTCGGCGTTGGCAACAGTTTGGCGACAAGCGTCAACGAGTCATTTCGATGTTGACGACATTTTTCATGTGTGTAACGTATACTAGGATTTTACCAAAAATTGGCTCCCGTCCCACAGTTTGGGTTGGTTGTATTCAGATTATCTGGCGCCGTCAGCAACACGAGGGCTATAATGCGCCGAAACATTCGTCATTAGACAAGCCAACATACATTTACAAACACCCATGCCTAACACGGGACTCGAACCCGCAACCTCGCGGTCTAGAAGCCAGCACGCTAACCACTATACCGTTTGGTCGGCCCCACAGTTTGGGAAAGATGCTCAAAGCAATCGTATGTGCAACCCCACTAGCGTTACAAAAGACATTTAATGGGGCACGACGAAATGGAAGCATCGATCAAAAATGTCCACAAACGATCAAGAAAAAGAAGTTAGTGGTCAGATTTACTTACCTACAAAGTGCTACAAACACGAAAGCTCTTTCGGAAATAGAAATAAATCTTTCTGAACATATACACCCATTAATTATTATTCGTTTTAATTGTTGCTTCTTATCTCGAAACGAAGAACGCTGTGTTTATAATCATTTCGTTTCGAAGGACAGAAGTTGACGGGTTTTTTTTCGCTAGCAAAGCTGTCAAACCAGCCAAAATAAATCGCTCACATCTCTAAAAGAAAAAAAGAAAATACGGATAATAACCTATCCGAAAGTGGAGCCAGGCAGTCTGCAAAATAGTGGCGGACCAGTGAGCTGTCCTTATCGAATAGAAAAAAGGAACAAGAACAGAAAAAATAAAAAATAAATAATAATAAACTGGTGACTTTTTTCTTTTTCTTTCCCCACTCTGCCATTTCCTTTTTGTTTTCTGTTTTGTGGCTGTCGTGAAAGATTGATTTCCAAAAGAGCTAAGTAGTCCTTAGGAAGCAGGGATTTCTGTTTAGCCGAGTTTTTATCTAAATTAAAAAAGACGAGTATGTTCTTCCGATTACGGGTACAGTTAGCGTCCACTTTTAATGTTCCATCCGGTTTGTAATGGCGGACCGAACATTACCGAACACAATAACGATACATCGGAATCAACACTTCCTTTCCGGATCTGTATTACCTTCTGAAATTAGGTCGTTAAGCACTTTTTGTTTCGGATTCGGGAAAGATGGATTCATTAAAAGAACACACAAAACAAACAGCAAAGAAAAAAAAAAAAGTTCCAAGTTCTTTTTCGCGTGAGCGGGGGAAAATATCGTTTGGAAATATGTAAAGCAAAAAAAAAAAAAAAATCTGACTTGTGTTGTCATTTCTCATGTAAAAGGATAGGGTGTATTTTTTTCAAAGGAAGACTACATATTGAAGTGCACATTAAATGAATGTTAGTTGAGGGAAAGGAAAAGAAAGGGGGGAGGAAATCATTTCAGGTCGTTCAGTAAATGTAAAATGGGTTATCTAATATTTCACCTATGTAATGAAAGGATCCTAGAAAGGGCTTTCCTGCTTTTCGAAAGCAAGTCGTCTCAATGAGCACTGTCAAAAGATATACGTTGAATTTTAACTCAAGATCTTTTGATGAATCAAAAGTTTCATGTTGCTAATGGAATTTTTGGAAGGTCTTAAGAAAATAAAGGAACGGTTATTTTTAGGGAAACGATCCAGTCGGCAAACCTTTTGAGGGGTAAGTTTTTCAATAAATACGTGTTCTAACATGGCGTCTCATCTCAACAAGGGTCTAGTAAGGATTATTCCGTATACTCGCTATGTTACAATCTTCTAGTCTATTGTAATCTATCTATTGAAATAGACTGAGAGGCGACTGCAATTTTCGGACCCCATCGAACATCATTCTGAATTTTTTATAGAAATTGGAGAAAAGTGAGTAGATTAAGATTCACTGGTCTGCCGTGGCAAAAATGGCCAAAACAGGTCAAAAATCGACTTTTAATAAGTTGAACTAAATCCAATTGCCAAATGCACCATAACTTGCCGAATAATGAGCATTTTTTTTTTTATTTGGTAACCCTCACTCTTTAATTTTCAATTAAGAAGGTTGCAGACGATTCAGATATCTGGCGACGGTCTACTTGCATCTATTAAAAGGGAGCCAAGTTGGCAATAAACATTTCGTCACTGATGACGTAACTAATGTCGCCAATTTGGCTTAATTTTAAAAGGTGCTAGTTTTCCGAGCCAGAGATCAGAAATCGTTTGGGCTTTTTCACATTAAAAATCAAAATGCAGTGGGTTGCCAGACGAAAAAGTTTGTTCTCTTTTTGGCAAGTTATGACATATTTGGTAATCGGATTTTAGTCCAACTCATTCCAAGTCGATTTTTGACCTGTTTCGGCCATTTTTGCCACGGTAGACCAGTGGATTCCTAATCTACTCACTTTTCTCCAATTTCTATAAAAAATTCAGAATGATGTTCGATGGGGTCCAAAATTGCAGTCGGCTCTAGGACTATAAATGAAAATTTAAAAAAGTAAAAAGACTATTGAGATGGCGCCACGGTACAGGCACTGATGTAAGGATTCCAAATTTAAAATAAAATATATTAGACGCTATTTTCGAGTTTCTAATTTATCCCATTTCATTAAGTGATCATTATCGTACCTAACTCACCAAAATGCCAAGGCTTTACACAAAGTAGTTTCTAAATGCACTGGGCTAGAAGATTGTAACATAGCGAGAATACGGAATGATCCTTACTAGGATTTCCTCTTGATGTGTTGTTAATGTAACACAATGCAATCGAATGCAGAACAAATAACTAAAAAAAAATCGATTTACTAAAAGTCGACTCTTGGGAAGAACGTGCTGCGTGGAAATTAAGTTCTAATACCAAAACTTAGTTGAGAAAAATGAGATGATATAATGAAACAAATTTAAATATGCAATTTTTAAGATCTCAATTTTAGCAAATATGGACTTTATGGAGAGCGGGATTAGGAGTGGAGTAACATCGATGCGTCCAATCTCAACCATCGATATAGATAAACAACTGGATAGACTGCTTAACGCTGGGAAAATGAAGCCGTTGCCAGATGCAATTGGTGGGAAATGGATTGGTCGGATTGCCGACGATTGAAAATAAAATTTTGAGTTGTACACAGCAGAAATGTCAATAGTAGACCTTAATTAGTAATAATGTGCACAAAAATATATACTCTAACACTTTACAAGGTCTTTCGCATTCCCATCCAACTATAAAAGTGAACTGTGATTGGTTAATCATCCCTCCAGCTTCGTAATCACCGACGCGTTTTTCTCTTTGCATTGACAATGGAGCAGTCTATCCAATTGTTTATCTATATCGATGATCTCAACACGCCTTTAAAAACATGTCTTTTTTTTTATTTACTTATTTCAAAACATGACTGTTAAGACAATGATCCAATTTGGAGGTACATGTTTTTTTTTTTTTTTTTTTTTTTTTTTTTTTTAAATCGCTTTTGTTGGAACATTGAAAACCATCTTAAAAACTTAACAGTCAAAAGATAAGACTCATATTTAAATTTTTTTTATCTACACTCACTTAGAATGTGAAACATTGTAATATTGTATTCCAAACGCAAAGAATAACAAAGCAACGTGTTAGCCGTGACGTCACATGCATAATTCTGGTTGGTTGTTTTCGGATTATCAGGCGTCGTCAGCAACACGAGGGCTATAATGCGCCGAAACATTCGTCATTAGACAAGCCAACATACATTTACAAACACCCATGCCTAACACGGGACTCGAACCCGCAACCTCGCGGTTTAGAAGCTAGCACGCTAACCACTATACCGTTTGGTCAGCCATGCATAATTCTGATTGAAAAACTTGCGTAATATTTATTTCGCTGATGTTTATAATTTTCATTAAACAATTGTTTTAAACAAAAGTGCTGTACTGCTAGCAGTGAACAGATTTCTGTAAATTTGAAAAACATCCTTTCTGAAACCTATTTGGATGTTCCAAAATCTATAAAACCTCTGAATCTTAACCGTGTTTTGTGTCACAGACCACTGCTATGCTCACGGGAAAAGGAAATGTCAATTGTGATTGATCGGCTCGGCTAAGGGATTGTGGAAATTCGAATTTATTTTTAAAGCTGTATTGCGATAAGCCAGAAGTCTGTCACCAGTATTGCTAAACGATGAAACCTTACTCAAACCAACGTCTTGCATAAAATGAAAGGATAAAAAACAAGCTTTCGTCTTTGCAACCCATTTTTTTTTTTTTTTTTTACCTAGAACTCCATTTTTTTTGCTATTGCTTCGTTGCATTAAAATTAATTACAACGATAACTATCGGTTGTTTCTCACCATCCTTAATTGTTATTTTTTTTTTTGTGTATTTGTAGTCTGTTGTGGGTGTAAATGGTTTTTTGTTTTGTTTGGAGCTACACCCTGTGTGAGGTGAAAATGGTTTTTACACATTTTTCTGTTTGTTTAGCGAGTGTGAATTGATATTGTTTTAATGGTTGAAAGGTTTTCGAGAGTAACGTATGAACAACACTAATGGTTATTTTAAATATATTTAAAAAATTAATTTTGGGAATTTTTTTTTAAATATTCGACTCTGCGTCCGTGATGTTGAAAACTATGCCTTCCTAAGTATGAAAATACTGAATCGATTCAAATGAAATTCGAATGATGTATGTGATTGGGAAATCCAATGAGTCCTAATAAAAATTCAAATGTATGTTAAGGACCTAGAATTTGAGAAATTGAGACTTTCGTTCCATTAATATTGTATCAATGACGATAAGTTCCCTTTGACAGTTGTTGGAAGAAATAATCTTAACTTTTAATCTTAATTTTATTTTTTATTTTTAAAGAATAGTCTGAGTCAACCAAAATCACGCCGAAATCAGCTCTTTTCACGGCCATTTCGTCGAAATTCGATAATTGAAAGCCATTAATAAATAAAAACTACAATTTTAACCAAGTCAGAATATATTTCAGAATGTCTAAAATCCATTTAAAACGTCTTTTTAATGAATTAGTTTATTGACACTTGATTATTTACAGTTTAATTGCAATATACTCGCAAATTCCCATTGACTCCTATGCTTTACAAGCCAGCTCTCTGATCCCCCTCTGAGCTGCTTTGTTGGCAAAAATGACCCTCTCCTATAGTAAACTTCAACCAGCGCCCCCTATATAGGTGGCGCTGGCTATACCCATCCCTTTGTACGAGATTAACATTAGTAGCCAAAGGTACTTTTGTCGCCAACTTCGAGTATATTTTAAATATTGCCTCATTACCGTTAAAAATTAAATTTTCGAAGTTTCTTCTTTTTGCTTTTCCTAATACATCTATTATTTACCCATTTGTAGCTTATAGGTTGAGAAAGCTGTGAGTTTCTCCAGGCGCCACCACGCCAATTTTAAAATTTAAATCTTCAACGAATCTTATTGTGATTTTGTAAGTCGCAGATAATTTTATTTAGTGGACCCATACGCTAGTTCCTAGTCAGCCTATTTAATAGCCATAAACACGAGATTCCAAAATGTCCGCCATGAGTGATCAAATGGCTGATTTCGATAAACTCACAACAAGATAACATTCCATTCCAAAATCAAAATATGATTGATTGTGTTATTTAAAATGTTATATAAAACTCGCCAAGGCCACATTTGAAGAAACGGAGAGTAGTTATTATGTACCATGAACTAAAAATATTCCCTTTAGCTATCCATAACACGCAGTTAACTATTCTTACTAAAGTAATAAGTAACGCTATACTCTGTTAATAATGAGTTTAATTTTTGTGTCTCAAATGCAAAACGATTCTGAAGTTCCCGGCAGATGCAAATTCCAACGTCTGGATTTATGTCTTTTTGTCTAGACGCAAAGGAGGATTTTGGGAGGTGTGTTAGGGGTACATGTAACGATCTCACCTTCCCATCTAAAAAATATATACTATTTTTTAACCTTGTGAATAGAGACTGCTTTGAAATTATTCCTGGAACGGCCAATAGAAATGTAGTTTTGTTTCTGGTTGGAATATAAGTTTCATTTTTAAAAAAGGGTTGAGAGGTTCTAGATTCGGAAAGTATTTCCGTTTAAGGTAGAATGGATTGGTAGAAAATGAAATGTTTGAAGAGAACATTCGCAGACGATTAATGGTTTATGCAGACATATATGGAACTTTGAGACGTTCCTTATGACCTAAGGGCTATGGAGGTGTTGCCAAGTCTGAAAATTTTGTTTGAGAACGATAATTTGGGGTCAAAGAGGGAATGCGAAAACATTCTTAAGAATTTAACTCTGGGATTCCAATCGCAGATTTGTCGCACGAACACATCGCGGATTGGTCATAATTTTTATTTTATTTAACTTTAATTTAACAGGTTATTCACAGTACTAGAAATTTGGGTAGACGCGGGGGGATGCATCCCCTTACTTTTCAAGAAAATACCCATGCGTCCCCTCCCCCGCTTCTCCACTTCTAAAACTACTGAAATTCATCTCCCCACTTTTAAAAATACTTAATCCTTCTAAAAACTACTAAAGAAAATAACAATAACCTTTTAATGTAGTGACACTGAAATTAAAGTAATTGAAAAAAAAAAAGAAGAAAAACTATTGATGGTATATATATCATATTATTCTAAAAAATGTATTGTACTACTTTGTACAAAGATATAAGTATTTTTAGTAACAAATATTGTTACACTGGGTCAACTTTTAACTTTGGGAAGAACGTCCTTTTAAATAAAATTTCTATTCTTGTTTCATATAAAGAATAGAAATTTCTAAAGGAAAAAAAAAAAAAAACACGAAACATTTTAGAGTTCTGTATTAATTTAATTTCATGAAAGCATGCACATTTAGAAGCACTATTTAAATCTAAATAAACAGTTATGTATGTAATGTTGAATTTTTACTTCACTTTATTTCTTACTTCCAAGTAAAAAAAAAACTAAGTTGCAGAATACTCACTAAAATAAGTATAAATTTTGGACCCTTGTTCAATGTTAATGTTAAAAAGTATAAATTATTTCCTTGCTAGTTAATATTTTTATTATAAAAATTATAAAATTTATCATTGAGGGGTGGGGAGGGGGATTACACTTATCGCCAACTTTTGGACTTTCCCTGACTTTTTTTCCCCAGTTCTACCTCTGGTTATTCATAACCCATGTTAAATTTAATGGGAGTTTCGGAGGTGACACTTGGTCATTATCTACTCTGGATCACTTGTTTGCTGTGTTGGTACTGTGAAACGTAATGACCAAGTCGTACAAGCATTTTTGCAACTGGATATTTAGGCCTATGACGGGGAAATTTTGACTTTGAGAAGAACGTTTTACTAATTTTCATTGCCCGTAATTTATAGCAATGTCATACGTTCTACTTTAAATCTCAATACTTTTCACGGTCATAGCAATTGCATGATGAACTTGGAGCCTTTATACATTGATGTTTTTGTTGGGATTTAACTTTTTTTTTTATAGTACTAATTTTAAATTTGTACACCGATAACTAGTTTAAAATGTTTAATGTTCATAATTTTAAAATTTGCAAGAAAACATTCTGAGGTTGAAAGGGCTAACTATACACCTAGTTTTGGTTCTTATTTATTATACAGTTGAATTTTGGCGAACATTTTATTTGTGGTCTACTACCAGAATTATGAGATAAACCAACTACTTCGTCCTTAATTTAATTTATTACTCGGTTTTAAGAAATTAAAAAATAAATAAATTTAAACTACTTTAGAAGAAAATTTAATTCATTATAAACAATTTATTAAATTATAAACACAATTCTCTAACTTTTAGAGTGGTAGTAAACATATTTATATAAAAAAATTTATATTTATCAAAAATTTCTATAAGTTATAGCACGGCTACACTCGATCACGTTCTCGCAAGTTCACTAATACGGCTTCTATCGCTTAAAAACCCGGAATCGGCAGGTGGCGTTGAATGTCCCCTCCACTTTACCAATGCCAACTTCATTTTTTGAAACAGTGACAGATCAGTATAAAAAAATATAATTTTTGTAGCATCGAGAATGAAATAGATTTTCTAGAAATGAAAATATTTCAGATTATTATTATTATTTTTTTTTTTAAATAAAAAAATAATAGTTTTTATTTTTACATAAAAGTCTAAAACAGAAAGGAATATTTTGTTGCATCGTGGCAACGTGTGTGACTTGACCTAACTTTTGATAAAAATATTTATTTTGATTTGTTTTGTTTTGAAACCACTGAATAAGTCAATATCAACTTGAATTTAACTTAATCCATTAAAGACGACTTTGAAATGGATAAACAGTCCTTGTTTTTAACTTTTACTTTGTTTATTTAAATTATTTAAGGTACTTTTCAAATTTTTTGAAAAAAAAAAAAAAAAAATGCCAATTGGCAAGTTTTCCTGTCAACTGTCTTTAATGGGTTAATCTTGTGGCGTTCAACCAGTTTCCAGTATATGCAATTTGGAATTCTATGCACACTTTTAACTCAAAATGAAGAATGTTGAGTTGTTTGTAGCAATGGTGCTGTTCAAAGAATTTATAGTAAAAATATTCTTTTTATAGCTTAGTTTGTTTTGATTAAGTAAAAAATGTGTGGTTTCACATGCCCATCAACTCTCTAAAGTAACAACTAAACTCCACTCAACTCGGCAGGCCACATGAGACTACTCAGAACTCCCGGGAAAAGCTCTACGAACTCAACTAACGAACTGATCAGCCATGACTCAACAACTTTTTAGAATTTAATTTGCACTGTAAAAACAATTTTTATTTTCAATAAGTAATGCCCTTTGTATTTTCAAGTTAGTTATGTGCTTCTCAATGTTTATCAGGTATCTCAAATTGAATAAAACAAAACCGATAAGCAGTAACGTAACAAATGTATTTTTTTATATTTAATTTTGTTAGTTAAGGTGAAAAAATATACACATACATACATCCGGTAGTAAGCAGATTTTGGCAACTATTAAAAACGTCCCGATTTCCTCAAAAACGCAAAATAGCTAAATAATAAGCACAGGATCTACTTGAAATCAAGCACCGCCATCCAAATACTTAGTTTCAACATCGTAAAGCCTCGGGTACGATACGAGCGTCAGGCGGTAAGCGACTGGTGGTAGACCAAAGTAGCGGCACCGCTTGTGTTAATGTTTACATTGATCTCAACGGAAGTAGGGAACGGAACTATGATAAATATGAGCGTCTGGGCGAAACATGTTGCCGCTTCTTCTTACCGCTTGTCGCTACCACCATACATTAACACTCAATACTGTCCTTAAAATACTTACGCCATTTCTGTCATCGTATCTGTGAGATACATACTATAAATTTTACATAATATCTGCTTTTTATATTATCATTGTAGAGAAAAATTGTAAATAAGTGGAAGCAAACCTTCTTTTCCTAATTATTACCTTCTTTTACCAACCAAGAACACACACAACAAACGTCCCGCCATCTTACGGCGGCACTTGAATGTTAAATTTTGCTCGTGGCCAGAATCTTCAGCCGTTTGGTAGCTCTCGTCCAATATAAATGGCAGAAAAGAAAAATTACTTGATGTCGAATGCGAGACTTAGATTTCAGAAGTCATGTTTGTGTAATGACAAATATAATAACTCTAAAAATAATTTTTGGGGTTTGCAGAAATTAAAAAAAGTTTTGTTTTGAAATAAAACTTTATTTAATTACTGGTGTTTTTTATTATTTTTACGAAAACTTATGTTTATCTTAAATTTCATGATAATCTCACCACTATAAAACTATTTTGGTTTTAGATACTTCATTTTTGTAGGAGGTAATCACTTAAAATGAAGTGCTAAGCTAGTTCACTAGTTGACATCATGTGAGGAATTGATGGAAAATAGTCAGCGTCATGCACTGTCCCACCGCTCCTGCCGCTCTGCCTCAAGTCGCTTGCCGCTCGTATCGTACTTGAGGCCTAACCTTGTCGAAAATATCGCGATTGCACTCCAAAGTGTTCACAACTCAAACGCCTTCCGCGACAATATTTACCACCTCGCATTTCGTCATCGCATTCCCACCTGAAGAACTTTTTGAAGCGTGACTCAACTTGTTAAAAATACTCCTGTGCAAACACATCCGTTAAAAATAAAAGAGCGCAAAATATCCAGTTTAGGATCCTCATATCACCCAATGAAAGATAACTCACAGATTGCGTAACAAAGTTTTAAGTTTTGGAATTTAATCTTATATATTTTCGTGCTTATTTTATCATCACCTCGCCTACCTCTTCAGTTTGGAGTGTTTTATTATCTGGATAATAAAGTGACAAAGTTTGAAAGGGAAGATATAATTTACACTTTGAGTTTGTTGAGCATAAGGCTTTGTCGATGAAGAGGACCACCCTTACAATTAAAACCTAGTAAGGATATTTCCCTACACTCGCTGTGTTACAATCTTCTAGCCTAGTGCATTTAGAAACTACTTTTTTTAATAAAACCTTGACAGTTGATGAGAAGTTACGAAAATGATCACTGAATGAAATGACAACAATTGTTTTCGTTTAATGTCTACGTATTATGAAAGAAAATTAAAATAGAAAAAGGCAAAACCAGGTAGAGCCACTGCATTTGCTCCTGCATATGCCACTGCATTTTCATGTTACAATCTTCTGGCACTGTGCATTTAGAAACTACGTTTTATAAAACCTTGACATTTGGTGAGAAGTTACGAAAATGATCACTGAATGAAATGACAAAAATTGTTTTCATTTAATGTCTATGTATTATGAAAGAAAATTAAAATAGAAAAAGGCAAAACCAGGTAGAGCCACTGCATTTGCTCCTGCATATGCCACTGCATTTTCATGTTACAATCTTCTGGCACTGTGCATTTAGAAACTACTTTTTATAAAACCTTGACATTTGGTGAGAAGTTACGAAAATGATCACTGAATGAAATGACAAAAATTGTTTTCATTTAATGTCTATGTATTATGAAAGAAAATTAAAATAGAAAAAGGCAAAACCAGGTAGAGCCACTGCATTTGCTCCTGCATATGCCAATGCATTTTCATGTTACAATCTTCTGGCCCAGTGCATTTAGAAACTACTTTCTATACAACCTTGACATTTGGTGAGAAGTTACGAAAATGATCGCTGAATGAAATGTCAAAAAATGTTTTCATTTAATGTCTATCTATTATAAATGAAAATTAAAATAGAAAAAGGCAAAACCAGGTGGAGCCACTGCATATGCATTGATGTAAGGATTTCAAAGATAAAATAAAATATATTCGACGTTATTTTCGAATTTTTGATTTATGTCATTTCATTAATTGAACGTTTTCGTACCTACTCATTAAATTTCAAGGTTTTCTACAAAAGTAGTTTCGAAATGCACTGGGTTAGAAGACTGTAACATAGCGAGTATAGGGAATGATCTTGATTAGGACTTCTCTTAACCTGTCTCATACATATATTGGGGTAGGGTAAAACATAAACGGGTCCTTCAGAAAAAAGTCCTTAACTTTGAAATGACCGAGAAACCGTGAGAGACAGAAAGAAGAGAGGAGAGGACAAGTATGGAATTTTAAATTTACAGGTTCGCAAAATTGATTGATGGGAGTAAATTTGAAAAAGTTGGATATGTCTATTTTTATTTGAACTGATATGTCAATAAGCAAAACTGGTGATTATGTTGCAATACAGTTCACTTTCGAAACTCTCTGAATGATCGTTGAGAGACAGCTAACTCAGTAACTCCAGTCTACTAACTAACTAACTAAAACCGTAATTCCACTAATTCAACTCATGGCTGGGCTTATATAGGAAAGTCAATCCTTCATGAATCTTCTAGAGATAGAAATTTGGAGGACTTTCCTGATCGTAGTCGAAAAGTCCTATACATGTACATGGGAACCGAAAATGTCGCCAAATGGTCGCCAAGTTTGGCGACAATTGGGGATTTCTCGCCAAATTTGGCGACAAAAATTAGTCGCCAAAACCGTTGCCAACTTGGCTCTATCTTACCAATTTGGCGAGATTGTATTTACCATAATGTTAAATGGCCTGCTCTTTGTAAAACTCGCTTCCCAGCATTATCTCTGTAAAACTCGTTTTCAAGCATTAATAGACACATTGCAGGAAAGCGAAGTTAAGACGAACTATTGCACTGCCTTATGCGAAATGTACATAAATTTTCCTATTTACAAAATTAATACTACGAAATATTTACAAATATACAAAAATTCGTAACAATATAATACAAATATGTCAGAGAATTCTGATACGGTGCATATAACTGGCGGTTGCGTAGGGATAGGAAGTCCAAGTTGTATTTTTTTATAAATTTTGCAGTTGGCAAAAATTGAGAATTTTTAAGAACCTCTAAGCATTTTCAAGGAATTTTAATCACTTCTAAGCATTTTCAAGTACTTTCAAGGCTTTGAAAATAAGTTCAAAAATATTAAGCACTTTTAATGACTTTTAAGGGGGTATGGTACCGAAATTTCTTCAAAAATCCCAAATTTTTTTTCTGATTTCAAAAAATAGTTCATACATTCCTGAAGAGAATGATGTTTTTATCTTATTCCTCCGGTGATTAGAACTCCACAAAATTACCTGTGATTTAAACATCACTAATGGGCGTAACACCTTGAAGCGTCTGCTTAAAGTGCGTTTTTCGAGCACTAGTGTTTTTCACAGATGTTGCATATTCAAATCGACATATCTCCAGAACCATTAACAATTGGCTATTCAAATTTTTAGAGCATTTAATTTATACTAGGGGACTTCGCCCCCTGCTCGCTAACGCTCGCCAACCCCCAAACACCTCGCTGCGCTCGGATTGAGCGGCTTTGCCGCTCGAATTTGTGGTTAAAACATCTTGCTGCGCTCGAATAGATTTGCCAGCCATAAAAAATGTAACCAAATTTTTATAAATTTAATGTAAGGCCTAATAGAGAAAACACCCAAATTGCAAGTTTCATAATAGAAAGTTAAATATACTATCCGCCAACATTCTGACTTAAAACTTCATTAGTTATGCCCTTACATTGAAGTCCCAATATCTTTTATTTATTCTGATAAGTCGCCCCGTTAGAGAACGACGTCCAGCGCGAGGCATTTTCTGGATAGAAATACTTCAAAACAATAATTACTCTAATACAAAAATGCTTCAGAAAAACAGAAAAAATCAACTTTGAAACGAAGAGTTTAAAAAGAGCTTTAAAATTAGCAACGGGTTTGTTGTTTACATACGTAAGGATAGCTTTGAAATTAGCAACGGTTGGTTGGTTGAACCCCCGAGCAGCGGGTTTGTTTACTTAAGGATGTTGCCATTCTTATATTCAAAATCATTGAGGCTTTGTAGTAGCTTAATGATGAAAAATATTGAAATTTAACTAATTAATAAAGTGTTAATAAATTATTTTGGCACGTTTTGGCAAATCTACAGCTTATTTCCTTTAAAATGACACCTTGATCATTGAAATTGGTTGAGTAGTTTAGGCGGATGGACTAACCCCAAAAAACGTATTGCCTATTAATATATAGATAGTTTTAAATATTTTGTCTTCACAGAATTTTATTTTTTTAATTCTGTTTTAAAATATAATTTTTAGCGTAAAAGATAACATAAAAAAAAAAGCAAAAATTTCAAAATTTTAACTTTGAGAATTTTTTTAATTTTTTTTTAGTTCACCTATCAAAATTCTGTGAAGACAAAATTTTCTTTATATAATTATGTATTACAGAAAGCTTTCACTTTGAAATTTTTTTTATTTTTTCTTGACTTATATCAAAATACGCAAACATCAATTATTATAGATTTTTCTTGGTTTTTAAATTTAAAAAAAAAAAAAAAAAAAAATTCTCAAAGATATATAAATAGTATCTCATACATAAAATAAATTTTTGACGTAAAAATGTACTTAAATAAAGTTTTTTTTATTTTCGGTACCGCACCCCCTTAATGACTGTAGAAACCCTGTATGTACATTCAGATCGAATCACGTGGTGCCTTATGGTGCTACAATGTACGCTTTGTCCATGGCTAAAGGTATGTCTCCTTTAAGTCGGCCTTCTTATGACGTCATCATGAGTTTGCTCCCCTTTTAGCTTGCCAACCTTGATAGAAATCAAGAATGATGTTTACTGTTTTGGAGCATGGCTTAACATATTTTTTTATTGTTTATTCTGCTTGGAAAAGAATGTATCGTTGTTCAAATCGAATTCAGCAGGTGTGATAGGTGGATGGGAAAAAATAGTGTTATCAGTAATGTTATGGAATGTAACAGTTATTTGTGCCCCGATATTTTGCCGGTTTCGTTATCTCGCCGCTGAAATATGTTTTTATAAGTAACATTGAACTAATAAAGCTTTATAAGGTAAAGTAAAAATTCTGTTGTGAATCACCTTGGACATTTTTACCTAAACAGATAGATAATAAAGTGATAAAACATGGCTACTTAGAGAATTCGATGTCACATGCATTTTACCAAAACTAAAAATAAATAAATTGTGTTCTTAATTTAAATAAACACTGATATATTTATTTAAGAAAAATAAATGGTTTTGCATAGCCGCGTCACAGTCAATGTCTACGTGCACTGGAAAATGAATTGAGTGTGCATTCTGATTGAAAAATAGACCATGAAATTTCGACTTTATTTTTAAAGTTTTATTGCGATTGGTCACAAGCATGTCCCAAGTGTTGCCATACGATGACACCTTACAAAAACTAATCGCTTGCGTAAAGTCCACTAAGATATTTTGTATTCTTTAAAATATAGGGAATAAGAATAAAAAATAATTTTTAAAGAAAAACTTAAAAAATCTTTTGAAGAAATTCAAATATGAATTATTTTAATTTTAAGAAAACGTAATTAGCTTCATAATTTATACATTTCTTTATTTTGTTTTTCTTAAAACATTGATAGTTTTTACTGTGTCCTTCAAATTGATATAAACACGGTAAAGAAGCTTCTTAAGCTCAGCAACACCAACAAACTATCAAACAAAAGCAGCTAATTTTTTTCTTCAAAAATCGATTTTCAAACACCGAAAAAACCCACCTTACACTCTCCCGACCACGACAATCAACGTAACAACAACCAGCAAAGCATTACAACCCCATTTTACATGAAACCAAAATTGATTACACACCGCCATTGTCTCTTAACACCCATCCCCCCCCCCTCTCCCTCCTTTAAAAAAAAACCTCCACAAGTCAAGCATCAAAGCCAAAAAGGGTGAAATCTCTCCCCCCCCCCCTCTCCCCAAAGAGACCAGATGGAACCATAGAACAATATACCTTACCCTCCGTACAAACTAAAAACATATCGTAGCTTTGTTAAAATTCAACTCGGAATTAAAATTGGGGCCAGGTGTAAGCCCCGTATATATACGTCAGTGTCATCATACTAAAAGGGAGATGAATCAGTAGCACTGACATTTTCTCCCTGTATCACGCTATGAGGGGAGAGCGGGAGTAGCGTGCAATTAATCGCGTCATCTGTAATAACAAGTAGTCACTGGGTATTAAGTATATAATGCGATTGAACATGTATGGGATGCGCTGGTAGTCAGGTGCGGTGCTTCTCACACCGATGACCATCCCCCCCTCCCCCTTCTTCCCCTTTTTCAATATTATCGTCTGCTTTTAGAACAAAAGGGGAGATTTTGGAACAGGTGCTGGGGTTAGGGTTGCCAGGTTAGCAAGGGATAGGGTTGATTGGTTGCTTGGGTTATGGTGATTATGTCTTGTAATTGCGTGGAGAAGAGATTGTGTATTAATTGTGATAAATTAATGACAGGGTTTTCATTGGGTATTAAACTGTCCATTTTACTTAAAATATTTTATGGAATAATAGCTGATATATTTAATAAAATATTTTATTCGATTTACTGATATATGATTTGAATTAAAGTAAAGTTAAATTAAAGTATCGATAAATAAATATTTTAACAACCGCAGTACTAAAGAGAAATAAAAAGAATTAAAAATACAATAAAATAATATATTTTGTTGATATAAAGGATGCTTACAAAAGAATACCCCAACTTTTAAGGCGTACAATTATAAATATCATTACAACCTTTTTTAACATATTAAATCAATATTGATCTCACATACCTTTTGTATAAGCTTACCCTCTGTATAAGCTTATCACTACACAGGGACGACGCGAACGCGGGGCGACTCGCCCCCCCCCCCCCCAAAGTTTTAGAAAATTGGTCAGTCGGCAAATTTTCTAAATTTTATCGAGATTTTTCTTTTTCTACAGTCTTTTTCTAAGTACACAATAAAATCGAATTGAATAAAGAAAAAAAAAGAAAAAAATATTAAAAATATCTGAATGCAGCGTGATTCGAGTTTGAAGAAATCGGCATTTTTACACTAGAAGTCTATTATAGGGGAGTCGGTGTCTTTTTTGCCGGCTACAATGATGGACTGCGAAAGCAAATATTACCATATAAATATCTTCATTATCTTACCCCGTCAAAGTTTTTAGAAAGGCTGGTAGTCGGCAAATTTCTGAAATTTCATCCCTTCTTTAAAAAATCCTTACTGACGGATGTTTCAAAACATATTGAATGGAAAAAGTACAAATAATTAACATCATCATTAGTATTATAAAATTGTGATCACAATGCAGCCTCAGTTGACGGTCGGCAATTTTGAATTGGAGTAAGTATATCCTTTTTGACAGGAACATTAAAATAAACTAATCATTGATATCTTCACTGACATTAGATAACTTTGATGTGTTACAGTAGATGATATACTTGTATTTGTGGTACGTCAGCTAAAGCCTCAAAAACCATGACATACACATTAAACGTCATTTACATAAAGTATGTAATGTACATTATATGAGTTAAAGGTTTTATACAAAATTTCAATACACCAAAATTTTTGTATACGAAAATTGACCTGCATTTTACAAAGTTATTGCAATTAATGTCAAGTAGAACTCCATAAATGATGTTATATACAGGATGGTCATAAAGAAACTTTGCCGATATATGGACCTCTAACGGCAGTCTCGTTCAACAGATCGAGATGAGATTTCAAGTATAGTTATTCAGAGGTATGAGGTCGGAATTCTGTGAATTTCGGCAAAATGGCTCTCACGATTACCCCGGTTATAGTTACGAAAGGCAACGCCTAAGTTTTCCTATCAAAAAATGATCACCGCGCATGCGAAAACCCTAAAGAGCGTTGGAATGCTACGTGTATCACAAAAAACGAACGCACAAAATACAGATCTGCGAACTGCCAACAAAAACACAATCGGAGCAATGGAAGCCGCTCACCAAATATTCAGCTTAGAAAACCGATTAAATTTCCTGTGATGGCACTTATGTGAACTTTGGCCTCTGTCAAATGCAAATTTCCATCGTGCTCCTCGATCGCGCTTTTGTTGGTCGTTCGCAGAGCTTTTTTTTGTGCGTGCGTAATGCGTCCGTTTTTTTTTTGTGATACAAGTACCGTTCCAACTCTTTTTAGGGTTTCCTCATGCGCTGAGCATTATTTTACGACAGGAAAAAGTAGGCGTTGTCATTTGAAAATTTCGTGCATGTATATAACCATAAAAGTGAGAGGCCATTTGTTGAAATTCACAGAATCTCGAGCTTATACCTCTGAATAACTATACCTAAAATCTCATCTCGATCTGTTAAACGGAACGGAAGCTAGAGGCCCATATATCAGCAAAGTTTCTTTATAACCACCTTGTATTTCAAATTTTGAAAATCCATTCCCAAAATAATGCATGCCACATGTAAACTGGAAGGCGATATCAAATTTTTTCTAACAAAATAATCTTTGGAAAAGTGTTGAATGGTTTATTATAATACTATCTAAAATTCCTAATGTTTCCCGTGCTCAAATAGCTGTGGACCGACATTGTCCGATACAACCAGGTTCAGTCTATTGCAAATTGTGAGTATCCTTTCACTCCTATCCTCGATTTCTGAAGCAATTTGGCCTTTATGTTGCCCTTACACCTAATAAATCTGAAAAGCAACCAACCCACCTATCCTGTATTTCACCACTTTAATATTCTAAACATCGGGAAAAAATTGTCTTTCAGATAAACTAAGATTTTTTTAGTCTAAATACCTTTAAAAATATTTCAAATTGGATCAATAAATCTCAAATTAGGATCATAACCATTACATGTGGGTAATGGGGGTGAGTTTTTTGAAATTTTATGTTGACAGTGACGTTTCTCTTGCTTTGAAGTTCAAATGTGCAGCTTGTTTTTCCTCAAGATCGGATTAACACTGTAGATTTGAATACCTCTCCCCCTCCCCACCTTTCCCAAAAAACCCCACAAGTACTATGCCTTTTTGGTATGTTGTGCTAAAAATTATGGCATGCTTTTTTATAGAATATTTTGTCACTAAATTCGAAGTTCAATTAGTTGGGAATAATTTACCTTTTTGCATATATATATTATAGTTTGGTTTAATGCTAGAGTAATCCATTTCATTTTTAATCCCGCTTAGGGAAAAAAAAACTAGCATTTTCAAGTATACTTTCCTTCTTGAACAAATGATTATTGTTCAAAAAACGAGTAATATTTGCAGATATTATTGTGGAAAAACCATACCACATCAGTGAAAAACCACAAAAAAATCGTTAAATTAAATCCAGCAATTTTGGTAAAAATATATACTCGAAGTAACGGCTTTTAAGAAGTAGGTTCCTGGATTGAATTGTTACAAAAAAAATGAAGTTTTACTATTAAATCACTTTTCAAGAAAAATCAAAATCTTTTCTTTTTTAGCTAGAAAAATGTGTTAAAAAGTATTTAAAAATTAAATAATTAACAAATCGTTTTTAATAATTATTGTCTTTTGCAAAGCTATTATAGTGTCCATGAACGCCTACATGATTATTTGAAGGGAGATGTAAGGCGACAAAAGTTTTTGTTTAATCCTTGATTTTTCGAAGGTGGGAATTGGATTTTACTAATTGGATGTTAGTTAATAATTGTGCATTAATGTTTTGTTCAAATTGATAAATTAATATCTATATATTTTTTTCTTGTAAATTTTCCCACTTTTTTCCCCACGTTACTTTATTTTTCGCAACCCAGAGGGGAAGGAGTGCAAGTGCATGTTTCTTATGTCCCTGACATTTTATCTATTATAAAAATTGCAGTGATTCGCTTAGGGAATTTTCTGTAATAACAATAGTCCTCCAGAATTTTAAAAAGAAGAATTTTTCTAGAATTTGCTTTTTGATCAACCTTTAGACAGTTCTTTATAAAAAAAGTCACCTATTTGATCAATAATTTTCATCTATTTAATTCCGCGTTAAAGTGCTATTTTCCAACCACTTCTACACGTTTTTTTTTTTTGAAACTGCAATTTGAAAATTTAAAAAAAAAAGTTGTATCGAAATGAAGCACTTGTACTTCTCAGTTTACTGAATTGGTTTAAGATTGCGGGGGGAAATTCTATCTATCTGCAAGGTATAAATGTCTCCCCCCCCCCCTGCCCCCAAATATAAACACTTCCAAAAATAATCTCCTTTGTTCGGAGAGGAAGGGTAAATTTACTAAAAAGAAATGAAAAATAAAATGAATTTGAAGGAACTTTAACTATAATGTGATGGGAATTTATTTAAAATTTGACTTTAGTTTCGTATTAATAAATAGCCATAAAATATTAAAAATTGCTTAGACGGTAATTTAAAAGTAATTAAAACTAATTGCATATTAAATAAAATAATTCACAATTAAACAAAAAAATGCATTAACAATTAGTTTTACATTAATTAATTATTAATTATTCATATATTAATTAAAAATTATTTATACGTTAATTTTACATTAATAAAAATTAGTTAACAATTTATTAGCTCCTTAATTTATATTTTCTAAATTTACACCGGACATGCTTTGATTTCAGTCGGCAAAAGGATGTCTACGCCCCCCCCAACCAAAATTCTTAGCGACAGCCCTGTCACTACATTAGTATACAATTTAAAACTAAGAAGTTGTTTCAATGCTAAAATAACCTTTGGCAACAGAAAATAAAACTGTACCTGAAGATATTTTTTTAAACATTTAATGTCCATTGATGTAAATTGTATTCCATAACCACTCTTCATTGTTACCATATTAAGATGAACGAAAATCTCAACTTATCAGCTGCCACACGATTGCACATGCACGAAGTTTTATTAGGACCCAATTGACATTCAACCAAACACAACTTTTAAGTTGAATTAAAACCATTTAAGCATTTTCAAACCTATGGACTGCTCAATCTCTAGAGTGAAAGAAAGAAAGACAACGTCCATATTTTTAGAATATTTCCATACATTCTACATCTCATGCATGAGAAAGAAAATATAACAATACTATCTGAATACCCGTGCTGCGCTACGAAATTTTACCATTAGCATTTTAGCGATCAAAAGACATTCATGTATTCTACACATCAGACGTTTGCTCCCATTTCGATCCCGACAAACTGGTTTATCAAAATAGGAACTTTCCTTTGTTGACATTTTAAACGAAATTTATAATTGTGAATAGTAAACTGGAATAGTTTATTGTGTTTATGTTTGCTCTTAGTTCTAAATTTCAAAGTAGTAGCTGTATTGGAATTAAGTTAATTATACATTAAGTTAATCCTCGTATAGTTTCAATGTTGCGTCGTCTTTTCATCCCTTAAAAATTCGTTAATCGATATTGGAATGACTTATTTTTTTAACATTTGCAAAAAAATATCAGAAAAATGACTACATTGGAAGAGGAACATTCGGATATCCCTCATTTGGAACATTTAACCCCTTTTCGACCCCTTAAAGTTGGTTAATCGAGAACAGAATAGCTTACTTTTTCTATGTTTAATCTTTTTTGACATTTGTACCAAATTTCCGAGTTGTGACCATATGGGAAGTGGTACATTCGAATATTCCTCGTTTGGAACGTTTAACCCCTTTTCCACCCCTTGATCCACCCGAGATCGGAATAGTTTACTTTTTCTGCGTTTGTCTTTATTAATATTCACACCAGTTTTCAGAATTGTGAAAATATGAGAAGTAGGACATTCGAATATATCGCTCGTTTGGAACGTTTAACCCCTTTTTGACCTCTTAAAGTGGGTTAATCGAGATCGGAATAGCTTACTTTTTCTGTGTTTACCATTGTTGACATTTGTACC
Organism: Linyphia triangularis; assembly: GCA_963978545.1. Taxonomy (NCBI): domain Eukaryota; kingdom Metazoa; phylum Arthropoda; class Arachnida; order Araneae; family Linyphiidae; genus Linyphia; species Linyphia triangularis. Next base: position 67,076,086 of record OZ021730.1, read on the forward strand.
AATTTTTAGAGTTGTGACCATATAGGAAGTGGTACATTCGAATATCCCTCGTTTGGAACGTTTAACCCCTTTTTGACCTCTTAGAATGGGTAAATAGAGATCGGAATAGCTTACTTTTTATACGTTTGTTTTTGTTGATACTTGCACCAGATTTCAGAGTTGTGACGAAAGGGGAAGTAGGACATTCGAATATCCCTCGTTTGGAACGTTTAACCCCTGTTCCACCCCTTAAAGTGGGTTAATCGAGATCGGAATAATTTACTTTTTCTTCGTTTGTCTTTATTGATATTCTCACCCATTTTTAGAGTTGTGACGAAATGAGAAGTAGGACATTCGAATATTCCTCGTTTGGAACGTTTAACCCCTTTTCGAGCCCTTAAAGTGGGTTAATCGAGATCGGAATAGCTTACTTTTTCTATGTTTACTATTGTTAATATTTGTACCAATTTTTAGAGTTGTGACCAAATGGGAAGTAGGATATTCGAATGTCCCTCGTTTGGAACGTTTAACCCCTTTTCGACCCCTTAAAGTGGGTTAATCGATATCGGAATAGTTTACTTTTTCTATTTTTACCATTGTTGATATTTGTGCCAATTTTCAGAGTTGTGACTATGTGGGAAGTAGGATTTTCGAATGTCCCCCGTTTGGAACGTTTAACCCCTTTTCGACCCCTGAAAGTGGGTTAATCGAGATCGGAATAGTTTACTTTTTCTATTTTTACCATTGTTGATATTTGTGCCAATTTTCAGAGTTGTGACTATGTGGGAAGTAGGATTTTCGAATGTCCCCCGTTTGGAACGTTTAACCCCTTTTCGACCCCTGAAAGTGGGTTTATCGAGATCGGAATAGTTTACTTTTTCTATTTTTACCATTGTTGATATTTGTGCCGATTTTCAGAGTTGTGACTATGTGGGAAGTGGGAGAATTAGTGATGAGTGAGTCAGTGAGTGAGGGCTTTGCCTTATATATAGAGAGAGATTAGAAGCATTTTAAAAACATCTTTATACAAAGAGATGAGAATTGTGTGTAGTTAGGGAAGGGGGGGGGGGGGGCATTCTCCTCTCCTTTGATGAGATATCGTGTTAAATTATTTCGCTTATGGGGTTTCGATTTGTAAGGTTTGATTGTACGGGCACGAAAAATCAAAACAAATTTTCTTCTCCGTAATATTATAAGTAAGAAATATCCATAGAGGAAAATAAACAGCAATATGTGTTTTTGTTGTAAACTGTAATGCATTGACGGTTGTTATAAAGGTACACTACCTTTTAAAAACAGCTCCAAAATTGATTTACGGTTAAATTTTGATATTCGTTGCTAAGCTTTCAACTCCCTTTTTAACGTATTCTTAATGTATGAAAGATTAGAATGGTTTTATATTGATTTTTTTTCTAATTCAACTGTCTTTGAATAAATGATGAATACAGTGCTTTTATTCCACCACTATTATTTTCTTTTAATTATTTATATATAAACATTATAATTTCATAATTAACTCTAGATAGCTTTCTCATAAGGTATCAAGTGTGGTGAACTCTGCAATTTGTAACTAAGACCGATTCTCAACTCTATGGTATCGTTCAAAGAACACCTGTCTCCAGGGGTGTAGTGGAGCGGGAACACGTGGGAACGGCGATCCTTTACCTTTTTAGAAGGCTGAACGGCGTTCCATCATCTAATTTTTTTCTCTTTTTTTCTTTTTACGTAATACTAAACACCAAGACAAGTAAGCAAACGAAAAAGTCATTTCGTGAGAACTTTGCTTTCGTCTACGATCCACAACTTCAGAGCTGAACAGGCAAGTTTTAGTTTTGTAAAACACTCGAAAGAGGCGCGGCAACACACACATGACTCCTTCATTAGAAATGAACTGACATGTATGTTTATATCTAGCTATGATTCATTCAATGGCAATTATCCTCTTCAACGAATGATCTGTATTTGTGGATGAATTCCAGACGTCAAATTTATATGGTTCGTCATATATACTGACTGAAACTGCCATACACAAATTAACGCCACGATCTACATTTTTAAAGAACAAAACTGTGGTCTGGCAAATAAAAGTTCTTTGCACCCTTTCCTTGAAGAATATTTACCCTCCTCTAATTTTAACGGGAACGCTAACCGATTTATCAACAAAAGTTATGTATGGTTTTTTATTTTTATATCACCGATTTAATAAATTAATTGTAAACCTCTAACCGCACCCAAGAAATGAATTTGTTCTAGAGGACTCTTTTTTTTTTCTCTCTTTTTTTTTTTTTTTTTTTTTTGACAATCCAAAAAAGTGAAGAAAACCTGCGATTCTAACGGAATAAACTGGTTGGTGCTAAAAATCCAGATAGGTAAGAGCAGAATGTTGATATTTTGTATTAGCTTTTAAGGTGTTTTGATATCACGGAATTATGCATTTATATTTTGTCCAATATTGGAAAATATTTATTTTATTGCCAGATATTGAGAAAATCAAATTGATAACTTGTTTGAACATGAAAAAATATGCTCACAAAAACAGTATTGATTTTTAAATCCTTTATATTAACTTCGCTTTTGTATATTAGTTTGTTTGTTTGTGAATTTGAATATATGTTTAGTTCAATAGATAAAATGTTGCTTGAAAGTAAAGTAAAGAGACTGGCTTCAAGCGCCCCGCTACGTTGTTTTGACAGAATTAAACAGTTGTTAATTTTGTTTCACTTTAACTTGGCCGTACTGATAATGCTAGATTAGCCGAATTGCATCCCTTCACAACCCAAGGTTACGAAGGAGAACCAAGGCTTGCGCTAAGAGCTGAGGACTACTAAAAAAAGTAATGTGTAGTAAAAATCACTAATTTTAATAACATGCATTTTATTAAATTCTTATGAAATTAATTTTATTACAATTTTTTTATTTTATAAAAAAAAATTGTATCCGTGGGTTCCTTAATAAAACCTGACTTAAAATAATGTTATTTAGTGCAGAAAATGCTACGATTTTAATAATTTTCACCCATACCATGTAAAGTACCCATACCATTTTTTAAGTGTTTTCTATACCCATTTTCCTTGTAAGTGGTGCCAAAACTCATTCTTGCACACATAGCATTTTACTCTTAGGCCGGTTCTGCATACTTGATGTTCCTTAATATAAAACTTCTAATGGTTTTGTAAATGGGTATAATATTTCGAAATTGGGCTGTGAAGAAGTAGGAAAGCAATTCAGATGTATTTTAAAATGCAAAATTAAATTGCTTTTCTGTTTGAGAATGGGAAAGCTTTTACACTTACAATTATTTCAGAGTTTATCCCAAAAGTGTAACAGCAGTTCTTAAAAAAAAAAAAATCTATTCCCTCCGAGTTTAAAAAAAAAAAAAAAAAAATCAACACTAAATACAGTGGCGACGATAAGGGAGGGAAATTTCCCCCGATCTTTTTTAAAATCTAGTGATTTTGATGGCAATATTCATATATATTTTGCAGTTTGCTTTCACCTCCGATTCATAACCACTTTAGTGTGTACTAATCATCACCACTGTCGAAATGACAAAATCGAACAGGTTAAGATTAAAAATACAGATATGTTCCAAACAAATCTATATACGTCTGGCAAATAATGACTCTACATTGAAATATCCCGCTTAAAATTAGATACGATTGGAAATGGTACACAAATTAATATTTTATCAAGAAATTTTAAATCGACTGATGGATTTTAATTTACCAATTATTTTATTAATGGAGAAAATTTGGAAAATGAAAAGAAGGGTCAATCAAGCAAGAGGAACTTCTCTACATTTTTTTTTTTTTTTTTTTTTTTTTTTTTTTTTTTTTGAGAAGGAGAAAAGCTATAAAACTCTCAATCGACATCTGCAACAATCGCAATCTTTTTAATTCATTTTGAAAACAGATTTCGAGGAGCTACAGAACCTGGGAATTTATCCGAACCCATTGCATGTAAGGCATCTCTGAAATTTTGGAAAATTGTTGTAAGAAATCTGCGTCAATAATATGTTTGCAAATATCTTATAATCCATTTATAAAGTGTCAAACAATTTTTTAAAATGGGTTGTGCAAAACAAATTGTTTAAAAATCTGTATAACTTAACAGTTTAAAAAAAATATATATAATGAAAGAATAAGTCAAAACACACAATTTTTTTTAATTTTTGAAGTGCTCATTTGCTGTGTTGAGATTATTAAAGTAATATTAATAAAATTATTTAAAGTTGTCATTTTCAACCCCCCCCCCCCCTCCACACACCCAGAAAAAAATACATTTGTAACGACGCGACATAGCGTTCCCACACCTTTTTATTTTACACTACACCACTGCCTGTCTCGTTGCTCTATGCTATGGGTTGGTTGAGACAGATTTGATCCCGCCTCAAGGTCACCCTCCGGAAATGCTCTCTGTACTTTTTCACTTTTTCGTACTTCTATTCGATTTATTCCTGTCGTTATTTAAACTTTTATTATTTTTTCTAACTCGGAATTGTCAGAAAACTGGTGGGTTTTTCTTTTTTAAAGATTCTTGGCTTCGTGGGTCCAAAAAAAAAAAAAATTTCGTCTGCTAGGGTTGGTCTTCACTTTTTCCAAAGGTCATGAGATCAAACTCTCCCCTTGGGGTTATTTTTTTTTTCAGCGTCTTCTCTACCAATGGGATATTTAACCCCCAGAACATGGCACTGTCGAAATATTTGGCCGGAAATCGCCCAATTTTGTGATTTGGGATTTTCATACCTTTTTTAACTGCACAATTTGTACTCGACAACAAGTAAATCACACTAATAAATAAATTTAAGAAAAAAAAATCACACCACTAGTTTAAAAAAAAAAGTTTCTGAGTAGTGGTTTTAAGAATAAAAATTGTTTATAAATATTAAGTATTCGATCTAGAAAACAGATTTCATACTTGTTATTACAAATAACAATGATTGTATTTAGAAAAATGTTTTAATATTTCGAAGTGAAATGAATTCATTTATATTGTATAGACTGCATATAGATTTCTAGTTATACTAAACTTCAACTTAACTAGACATCACTTAGACGGTAGATCGTGACAGTGCTCATAAGTATTTAATCCATTTTGGCGGAGTGAAGACATAATTCTCGCCAAACCTCATAGCCTTTTGTTCTCTACAGGGTTGTGGTATGGCGAACATTATGCTTTCACGCCGCCAAAATGGATTAAATACCTATGAGCACTGTCACGATCTACCGTCTAAGTGATGTCTAGTTAAGTTGAAGTTTAGTATAGAAAGATAAATTAACCATTAAAAATAAACCATTGATTCCGTGCCATTGACTTTTTTTTTACCCTTAAAACTTGGTTGGTTGTTTTCAGATTATCTGGCGCCGTCAGCAACACAGGGCTATAATGCGCCGAAACATTCGTCATTAGACAAGCCAACATACATTTACAAACATCCATGCCTAACACGGGACTCGAACCCGCAACCTCGCGGTCTAGAGGCTAGCACGCTAACTACTATACCGTTTGGTCGGCCCCCAAAAATTGATAGAATGTACAGTCATTCACAACGAGTCCGTCTGCTAAGTTTCAGCTTAATTGGATGAAGCTAGTGTATTAATTCGCCCTCAACAAACATACCCATAAACAAAATGGAAGTTAAAGCACAGAATTTAAAAATAATGTAACCCATAAAAACAGAGTTTTCAAAAAATCCTTTACATGCATTGTTAATTTTTATATTCATTCAGACAGCGGCGATATCAAAAACATTTCTATCAGCAAAATATGCGGTAAACTACATTTAAAAAATTTATTTATTAAAAATGCGCGTGAATTTATGCTCTGACATCTAAATATCATTTATTTATTTTGATTGAAGTAATTTTATTATTTAATTATTAAAAAAAAAAAATTGGCAGCAGGAAAGAGTTTCAACGATATTTTAAAGCGATTTTATTAGTATTCCGTAAAACGACTTTTTAGTGATAGTAATAGCCCCAAAATTTGGTAGATTGCATGGTCATCGACATCGAACCTATCTGCCAAGTTTCAGCCCGATTGCATGACGGCAAGGGGGTTAATTATAACTCAGTCATCGACAAACATACAAAATCGAAGTTAATATAAAGAATTTAAAAAGAGAGAGAAATAGCAGTTTTTAAAACAACTGCTATTTCCTTATTTATGAAAAGTTTAAATAGTCTTCTTTGTATCCTGAAAGTACACACACTTATTAGTCTCACACATTTGTACCTTTTATTCAATTTGGCGATTTCCTTTCCATTTGGCTTCCACATTTCAGAATTGGCATCTTTTCGATCTGGTTTTAACCAGTTTCCAAGTGGCGAGATATCCCCAGTTCCGTTTTTGTTACTTTTCGTTTCTGTATTTCTGCCGTTTCTGTATTTTCGTTGTATTTCTTCTCGCTACCCACCCCCTGTGCTCCCACCGTCTCACCCACCCCCCACTTTTTCTTTTCCGTTTCTGATTCGTTGGCGCCCCCCGGGAAGGTTGGGACCAAAAAATGGACTTACAGACGCCTTTTGATTGGACAAGACTGGTCTCATGACCATTGAGTTTTTCTTTGTTCAGAATGTGCCACCGTTTATTAATTGACCTATTTTTTTTTGTTGGCTTGACCCTCCCCCCCTCCTTCAACTGTAAGTTAGAAGTCTCTACAGAATATTTAATGTGATTGTTGCAAAAATTAACTTTTTTTCTTTACTTTTAATTACCTTTATGTTACAATATGTTAGCATAGGGTAATAAAAGTATTGTTTCCCGTCAAATATTTTTTTTTCGCATTCTTCTACGCTTTGGAACATCCTGCCTTCAAAAAAGTGGTCTAGAAAAAATAAAGAGTCTATGTGTACGGGTCAGCATGACTCCCTAACGATTTAACTTACGAAGTTCAAATTTGGTGTGCTGGTGGCCATAAGATCTACCATTAAGGTTTTTGTCAAAATTGCGCATGCGCATAAGGTAGCTCCCATTATATAAAAAAAACAAAACATTTTTTTTAGCTATGCTTAAAAAAAGGCTCAAATGATTTTGATCAAAATCGCTGAGCTAATGCCTTTTAAGGTGTTCTAAACATCCTCATGTCCGAAATTCAAGAATTCCGTAATGGTATAAAGGGGTAAGCAATTGAAAACGAATGTCTTCTTCACATAGTTCTCATCCCTTGGGCATTGCTCATCAACGAACTTTTTCTCTCTCTGTTTCACTTACAAGACAAGAAAAGATAATGTAAGAATTATCGAAAACTATATCGACTTATTTGCCATTTTAGTGTTTTTTAAAGGCCCATAAAGGAATTATCCCCGAAAACTTTTGAAAACAGGTCATTTTTTCTAAATGAATGAAAATATAAAAACGGTAAATAGCACCAAACCACGACTTTATTATAATGAAATTGAAAGTTGTGCGATGCTCCACACCCTCAATTTATAGTGGCAGTAAGTAATGTTTAAATAATTATCAGTAATGAATTATAATCCATGTATGAAAAGTTAAATAATGTATTTGAACAATTTTTATTTTCTTGACATGATTTTTTTTTTTACTATTTTATTATTATTTCTAACAATTATTTTACATGTTATAACTTTTACAATTTGCATGATGGATTATATATTTTTTTCAAATGCAATTCTATTACCAATCTTTTAATTTTCATAGGAGATATCAAAACCTAATAATGATACAAAAGTTTACCCCTCCCCTCTCAAGCGTCGCCAATAACCTGCGTTGTTTAAGTAAATTAAAATATTTAATTTCAGAAATTTTCGCGTAGTATTTATTAGCTAAATTCTGGAAAAAGATTAAAAAAAAAAAAAAAAAAAAAAAAAAAAGCGTTTCTACTTATGGTTTGACGAATTTAACTTTTAAATCATAGGATAGATTTTTAAGGCATTGAATTAATGACATCTAAGCGATGTATTTAATTATCCTTTTTCAATTAAATGAAACTTTGTAGTACCTTTTTAGTTATTTTATAGTGGATGCAAGCTCCGTCTTACAAAAATCGAAAAACAAACAAGGTCAAATAAGCCAGCAAGGTCAAAGAAGCTACAAAAAGAAAGAGAAAAAAAAATAAAAATCTTCATTTTGCATGTTTGCCAGAATTCGACTTTGAAATGACCTTCAAAGTACAAGTAAGAACATGTCAGCGCAAGTTATAGACGGGCCACTGTTTAAATGCGATGTTTGTGGATCGTCCCTCTTTTTTTTTTTTTTTTTTCTTCTTTCTTTTCTTTTTTCCATCCTGCCAGCTGTTCTAGTTCTCCTTTTAGGGTCAGAAGGCCATATAAAGTTAATGGCAATTTGAAATAGCTCTAGCGGACAACTGATTTTTTTGGTGTGAACATAATTCGGCAAAAATGTATTTTTAAAAAGATGACAATTGTGTTCTGATTTTAGACAGTGTGATTGGGCTGGTAAAACGAATTGTCATGCTTTTTAATTTTGTAAAATTAAAATTAAATCCTTATTAATAATAATTATTTATGAACTTTTTAAAATATTGACTTCGTAACTATTGTAAGTTTTTAATTATAAAATTTAAAATTAATAATAATAATAAAAAAAATAATTCATTTTATAACTTATAAAAACACATACTTTAACACCATAATTTCCGTAGCAATTAGTGTTACTACAATAAATCTGTTTCAAAGTATGTAAACATGCATGATGAATCACCGACTTCCTTCTTTCTTTACCATTTAGTTTTTAATAATTTTTAATATTTGACATGCAATCAGCTCCTGCAAGAAATATTAGCAAGTGGGCAGAATACATACAGGTGCGTTTTTTCTGTTTCTGAAAATTTCTTTTCAAACCTAGTTTTTTTCAAAAATAGTTATTGGGTTTAATAATTTAATACTAATTATTACTAATGATGCTTTCTTTAAATCTCAATAGCACAATATTTTTTTACTGATAAATTCAATTTTCACGAGCAGCAGTTAGGGGCGGGAGTACACATCTTGCTGTTTGCTTCACTAACTTTTTGGGGGTTGCCGGTTAAGTTTGATATAAAGACTTTATAATTGGACTCTTAAATTATGAAACAAAACTGCTCGTTCATTTTGGTTCGTTCTAAAAAAAAAAAAAAAAAACGTGGTTTTAAATAAAGTTTTACAATGAAGGTTTTACTAAACAAAATTTTTGCCATAAATTTTTAGGCATTTGAACAGATTTTATGTCTGCAACTTTATTGAAATGTTTTTTTTATCCAAATTCAGTTTAATCAATAGAAGTTGTATGCATTTTTATGAAATATTTTCTAGAAAAGGAATAGCGTAGTTATGCAACATTGTTGTAGAAAAATTTCAAGTAAGTGCACTTAAATGTATTAGAGTACAAAGGAGAAAATTAACGTTGCATTGACCAGAGATGTAGAGCATTTTTAAATTGGCGAAAAATAGTTGGATATGGACCTAGCTGTTAAGTCGCCTTATCCCCATGGATCTCCGTGCCTTATCTAAAACGCATTTGAATTTGTTAAACGCCAAATTAAAAAAAAAAAAAAAAAAAAAAAAAAGTGGCATTGAGCTGTGTTTTTAAACTCTTTTAGAAGAGCATTTAAACTTTTGTAGAAAAAGCTGAATAATCAATGTCGCATCAAACATTGTCGTACAATATCTAAGATTTAAATCGCGTCATGAAAAACTAACACAATTTGCATTGTCATTGAAATTGACGACAATGCTGTACCATAACAAACCCTACCAGACCCCCCTCCCCAATCTCTGATCCCCTGAAGATGACATCCAGATCCCGCTGGGAGGTGGATTACGGGTAACCACAACACACAAGCAGCACCTGTTCACCTCAACTCATCCCGATTCAATCCCGTGATGTTAATAGAGTTCTCCACCAGGGGGCATACAACACTGATTTGATAGGGATATTACGGTGTCTGATTACTTATTCCTTTCGCGTCGTATCTTATCGTAATAGACCAGCTGGTTTCATCACAGACAAGTTTGTGTTTGGGTTCGGTATTATTAAGAGGTACTTATATGTCAGTGTTTTGTATAGGTACTGTTTTGCGGGCCTCAATTGGGGGGGGGGGGGGATTTTTAGGTTGATGCAAGGTGAGGCAAAGAGCTTGTGTTTGGATTCTATGTTACTAAAAATTATGTCAATATTTGTATTTTGAGCTGCGGTGCATTGCAACATTTGGAGCTCATGATACAGTATCGATATAAAAAAACACTAACTATATTTTAGAACAAGAAGAACGCAATGGAACTGTGTTCCACTACCTTGTAATGTTACAATGTTCAGCAGTTATAGAAAAATATACAGAGTGCTCCATATATTCGCAAATGGTTAAAGGCATTGATATACAAGACTACTTGTTCAGTGTACTTGAGTTTAGCATGCTCTAACGTCCCATATTTGAACTGTTTTATTATTTTCTAAAAAAAATTCCCTTTTAGATTTTTTTTTTCTTTCGAAAAATGAACTCTAAAATTCTAATTATTATAATTAATGATTTTTTTACGAAATCATGATTATAATTTAAGTCTTCTGCTTAGAGTAGTTTGTATAATCCGTCAAATCTTCATAATTTTTTTTTAAACACACACTAAAATATTAAGAAAGGATCTAAACATCATCAGTTCAGATTGTTGGCACAAGATGAAATTGTGTGGCTTATAAAAATTTCCTGGAAGTTAACTTTACTGCCTTAACATAACTGATAAAATTACAAATGAGGTTTTGGATAAAAATGAAAACAATTCAATAAAGCTTTTAGTACATATATTTGAAGGGTCATCGCCGAAAATGTAACTATTTTTAAACATTGAACTTGCATTGTTTAAAATATATTATTATTTTTATATTTTTGGGAAACTTTTCCCCACGATCTTTGTAGTATATTTACAAAGTTTTATGGTGATCTGAAAAATAAAATTTTTATCAAATAATTTTTTAATATAACTTGCAAGGCTTAGACTCTGCCATTGACGGTTAAATATTAACAATTTGATAAATTCGTTAACTAAAACAGACAATTTTGAAAGCAAATAGCATATAAAATTTTAAATGATTAATTTATACTTTTTTCACATTTTTAATAACTATTTCTTTTTTATTCATTTACATACATTTTTATGATCAATGAATAATACTTGTGGCGGCACCTGTTGATGGCCGACAAAAACTGTGTTCGTTGTAATGATTTATTTTCCAATTTGAATTGTTTAGTTACCGATAAAGAAGTTTTAAAACAAGTAAAATTTCCTTGCTTGAAACAATAACTATTGTATGATCCACATAACTAACTAAACATACATTAATTTTTAGGATACAGTAATGGAATTTTTAATCCTATTATTTATCTTAAAATATACAAATTATTATTTATCATATCATCGAGAGAAATGTCTATAGTTGAATTGTTTTTCGGTTAAGAAAGTAATAAAAATTTAAATGATTTTTTTTTTTCGCTGTTTGATAAGTGAATTTTTAACCGCATTGATATATAAAATTTGATTTTTTATCTATTTTTGAGAAGAAAACGAAGTGTAAAAAAAAATGGAATATATAATTAATAAAAAGTTTTTTCTTAAAAAACTTTCCTGAAAGTCTTTTAATATCGTGAATACATCATTGCTTTTAGTGCTGGCGACGCAGTAGGTTCCATAATGAATGGAGTTCAATAGATTAGATACAATCGATCGTTCAATAGATGGCAGCACAAGTTAGTTATGGGATTTCAATATAATAATATTATTTATACAAGGATTACTAAAAAATAGCATTGGTAGCAAAGCAAATTAAAAGTCATATTCAATTTCAAAGCTGATTCCAAAAATGAAATATATCATCCTTTATCACGTAAGGTATTTTCTCCAAACGACTTCATATTTTTGTTGAAATAACTAAAATCTTTGTTTAAAAATTTTTGTTTTTATTTTATCACCTCATAAATACATAGCTTACATTCATATCTTAGCTCTGTCATAAATAAAATGACAAATGACTTTATGAAAAACAAATTTCTTGATATCATCTTTCCATTTTCTTTATGCCAAGGAAATATCTTTCACTTTGCTGAACGTGGATTGCACCTAAATTTTCACTTTATAAAATCAAAATGTTGACAATTAGATTAATTAGTCACTATAAAATCCAATTTCTAATTAAACAAGTTGCATTGTGTGTTACTGTCACTAAAAGGTTGCTTCCACTCACGTTTGTGTTACAGCTCACAGTGACGGTAGTAAATAGGTTGTAAAATTTGGCATTAGGTTTGAAATACTATTTTTGGCTCATAAATTTCCAGAAAAACAAAAAATATTAGACCGTTCTGTTCTGTAACTTCAGTTAAATAAATGACAAAAGTTATAAAACCCAAAACTTCTGCTTCTAGCCATTATTTTTCAAAATGGCGCTGACGAAACAATTCCAAAAACCACCAGAGGCAAATTGCCAGTTCTTTTCCAGCCTTAATTCCAAAATTCGAACAAAACCGAGCATGGATAATAGCAATAAAAAAAAATTCTTTACCAAAACCCGAAATTTATCTGCCACCGCTGGCAACACGGTAGCTGTTCGTCACAATTACAAAACATCCCATATATGCTCGTTCTAAAGGACATGAAGATTCTAAAAACGTCGTAGGCAATAAATAACCCTATTTCACAGACGAAAAATCATTTCGGTATGCCGTTATGAGCACCAGGAAAGGGGCCCAGACCTGGAGAACTAATTTAATTCGGTCCCCGTTTTATATTTTATTTTACACGCGTTTTGATTTTTAGTGTCTACTGTTGCCGGGCTTGCAATCGTAAAATGTCGCATAACTTTCCTCCGCGCTTTTAGAGAAGTCTTATAAATTTATGTTCTTAAGGGAAGGATTAAAAACATTAATAAACTCAACAGAATGACCATATCTAGGATATCAAAGTTGTAGTGTAAAAGTCTGCAGTCGTAAATTCGGAATGTGACGCAGTGGAGTATCTATGCTAGGTCCGCCATCTTGCATGCTACATAAGCCTCAACGAAAAGTGGTTGAATACGACTTAAGGTAAAATGTAATTTAGGTATGATCTGATGTCTTAAGGTAAAATATATACCTTTATGTAGGAGATATGACGTCGTAAGATAAAGTGTAGTTTAGGTATGAGATCTGGTATTTTATGAGGAAATCATAGTAAGGAATATTCCCTCTACACGTTTTACTACAATCTTCTAGCCCAGTGCATTCAGAAACTACTTTCTATAAAATTTTGAAATTTGGTGAGTTAGGTACAAAAAAGAGCTCTTAATGAAGTGACACAAATTATTATCATTTAATGTCTTTCTCTTACAAATGAAAATTAAACCCCCAATATTCGCAGGCCGCTAGGCACAGGCTTTATGGAAAGTTAGGTCCTGTGCATAAATACTACTTTAACCATGAGAAAAATATTTCTAAAAATGAAAAAGTAATATTTATTAAAAAAACAGTTAAATGACGCTTTAAGGGCAGTAATTATACAACAAATATTCAAAACTTTAATGGATTGCTTCCTTTTTGCTAAATCTTTATTCACGACTGTCCAGAATAGTGAGTTAAGTTCTTTATAAATCTTTTTAGTGCCATATTTCACATGGTGGTGAAATGTCGACTCATAGACACTTAAGTAATCTTCCTAGTTTATTTAAAACTAGAACAATAATATTAATCTAACCCAAAAATTGTCTCTATGTCATGGTACGAGAGGGTGAGGGACAAGTTCCCTCGTTTCCCTTTTTATTTTTAACCTTTCCCCAAACCTTTAAATTCTCCTCTCTATTACCCTAATATCCATAAAAGGTTGAACAACACCAGCCACAAGAGTTCATATTCAGGAGCAAACGATCGGTCAGTCAATCTATTTCTCTTGAAGTGAAGTGAAATCAGCATTCCGAGGTGGTGAATCATAACCTAAAGGGGAGTGGGGGGGGGGGGATTGTCTCATCGGAAGTGACGCATCCCTTCGGCATGCCGAGTTCGCAAACGATTTTTTAAAGTAATAATCTCTTAATTGAGTGGTCTCATATTAAGGCGAAAATATGTTTTTTGGCTTAGTCGTGCTAACATATAGAGGAAGCCGGAATACAAATTCAGTTCTGGTACAAATTATTCATTGTTCAAGTAATTAAAACACATTTTGTATGCCTTATAGATGATGACATATTGATGTCCAAAGAAATTTAGTTATAATCCATATTGGATAAGTTTAGGAACTATTTTCAAAAGCACAATATTTGGCATTTTTTTTTTTTTTTTTTTTCAAAACCTACATATTAGTCAGAAAAAGAAATGCAGTTATTTTTTTTACAATTTCAAAGACGATTTAAGGCATTGAATTCTAAAGCTAGGAAGTTAATTAAAATTAAAATTGAATAATTTAATTTTTTCCAGTTTTCACCCCAACAGGTGGCGTAATTACTCGCTCGACCAATCACAAGCCAGCCAACGACGACGTCGCGACCATCTCACATGCAAGTGAGAACTTCTCATTCAAATAATATTCATACCTTATTCTGATACATATTTTTAAAGAACTTTAATGGTCAACGAACCGTTAAAACCGCCAAATATGCCACATGATTCATTCATATTCGTGACTACAATTCGTTTGTGAAATAAGGTATGTCTTCTAAGAATGTGTTACACGTTATGAGCTGGTTAAATTTATGATTTCCACCATAAGCATGCGACACGCCTTTGTTTTTGTGTGGTTTGTGTGACCAACCATGCAGTGAAACTGAATCCGGTATTTGGCAACGTTTTCGGTTTGTTTTTTTAAAGGTTTGGTTAAACCAGTGATGACGTATAACTTTTGAAACTTGTTGTTATGTTTTATCAACTGTATTATGCAAAGGATCCAATCTTCCTTTATTTGATTTAAGGTAAGGAAAATTGGATCTTTGGCCCACTTTTTTCTTTTACTTTTTTTCCCCCCTCAACTCTTTTAATTTTTTAATTGTATGCAGTTTTACTTAATTGAATTGTTTACGAGTTTGGAGTAAATTTATATATTTATTTCCATTTATTGGTTTTAGTGGTACTTTTAGCGATAAATAAATCAATTTATTAGATTTGGTAAAAAAAAAAGTCGCCACAGATTGGAAAATATACTCCCACATGCTAAGTTTCATTTTTGAAGACATCGCGAATGACTTTTTTTTTTAAATTTGCACTTATGTCAAGGATCTAATTAACATTTATAATTACCTTTCATACTTAACTATTTCTTATTCTACATTTTACAGAAATTGACAAAAATTAGTTTTTTTTTATTTAAATTATTTGTAATAGTATATACAGTCAGTCACAAAAATCTACATACACTGATCAAAATAAAGGTTTCCCAAAAAGCAATTAAATTTCAATTTTAAAAATCATATCACTCCTTCAGTTTTCTCTAAAAAAAATTTTTTCCATAATAAAAATATTCAGAAATAATAATTTCTAGGTAATTTTGTGATTTGTATAGTAATTATCAAGTCGCAAAAGTCTACATACACCTGATTGGCGGACGGAAAAAAATTTGCATACGAAGTTATTTTGGAAGATTGTCTTAGTTTGAGGTTACATGTTTCGTTATCTATTCTAATCTTCATTTCCCGAGATTTTTTGACATTGTAACTTCAACAAAATGAGTCAGGGAAAGGAAACATCTTTAGAACTTCGAAATATGATAGTAAGAAGGAAATGTGAAAAGAAATTTTATGCAGAAATTGCAGAAATTGCAAAAAAAAGTCGGTCAACGGTTCAAAGAATCTACAGAAATTATGTTATGCGTGGAAATGTGCTTAACAAATATCGATGTGGTCGTCCAAGGAAGCTTAATGATCGTGATACAAGAACCATAGTAAGAAAAGTGAAGAAAAATCCGAAAATTAGTGCTCCAAAATTAGCGAATCAAATTGCAACAGCTAGTGGAAAGAAAGTGCATCCAGAAACAGTTCGTAGAATTTTTCGATCAGCCGGCTATAATGGTAGAGTTTCTAGACGAAAGCCGTTCATTTCATCTACTAACAAACAAAAGAGACTTGATTTTGCTTCTGCACATATTGACCAAGATTTTAATTTTTGGAAAACAGTTGTTTTTACAGACGAGAGTAAGTTCAACGTGTTCGGGAGTGATGGCCGCGGAAAAATCTGGAGGAAAAAAAACACAGAAATGAATCTCGAGAATTTGACTTCAACTGTGAAACACGGGGGAGGCAGTGTTATGGTTTGGGGAGCAATGGCGGCCGCTGGTGTGGGCAATTTAGTGTTTATCGATGGCATAATGAATCGATTTGAATACCTGAAGATTTTTCAAGACAATCTACTTCCATCGGTTCAAAAATTGGGACTTGGGAGCAACTTTGTCTTCCAGCAAGACAACGACCCAAAACATACAGCTAAGATTGTTAAGGAATGGCTACTCTATAAAACGCCTAAACAGCTCCATTCGCCGCCACAGTCCCCAGACCTTAATCCCATGGAGCACCTTTGGGAGGAAGTTGATAGGAGAGTTCGGGAGCAATCGGTAACAAGCAAGGAAACCCTAAAGAAGGCAATAGAGCTTGCATGGTCTCAAATTACACCCGAGACGACAAAAAATCTGGTTATGTCGATGCCAAACCGAATTCAGGCAGTGTTACTTCAAAGGGAGGTCCTACAAAGTATTAATGTTACTCTTTTTGGCATTTAATTCTGAAAGTTTGTATTGTTCTGTCTCTGTATGTAGACTTTTGTGACTATATAATTTAATATGTTGTTAATTTTTGTTATATTTTAACGAATTTGTTCATAATTTTTTTTGTTAGATATGAGTTATTATCCAAGATGTTAACGAAAATAAAGTTGCATTGTCAAAAATATGAGTAAAGTGCTAGATCTGCGAAAATTAGCGGGTGTATGTAGACTTTTGTGACTGACTGTATGTGGCTTTGATTCTGTGTTTAAGTTGTTTTTATAGCGGTAAATAAGCCTAACTTGTTAGATTTGGTAGAAAGAGAAATAGGTAAGGGTCGGTGACAAATAAAAAATTCAAGCATTTGCAAGGTTTTAAGCTTTTTACATATCTCGAATGGGAAATTTTTGTTAGTTTAGTTTCTTTAAAATTGAAAACTAGGAAAAGAATGAGAAAAGATAATTAAAATTCTGTAAATTTTGAATACGTAGAAATTTTGAATACGTAGACATTTTGTTGACTGTAATTATAGTAGCTTGATAACTGTTAGTCACTGTTAAATTTAGAGAATAAGTTCTAATTTACTACTCAATGGATTAGTAGGCCATGGGATGGATACGCATTACATTTGAAGTATTTTTAATAACACAAAAAGAATTTAAACACACTAACTTTAAATTTAAACTAGTGGAATTAGAAGAATTATCAATCATTAGAAAATCATTCAATATAAAAGTTTGATAATAATCGTGGATTGATAACTATAACAAACTCTTTTCTAACTCATTTAAATTATTGGATATTTTAATGTATATAATGAGTATTTTAATATATACTCATACAAAAATACTCATTAATTTTTTTTATAAATCTATAACTATAATAATAAGTAGATATTTTCTTTAAACATTTTGTTAACGATTTTATATATTACTTTTGTTATAACTCATGCCATTTTTTTTTATTTTTTTTGCATTTCTCCACCTTTTGAAACATCCTGATCTCAAAAATGTGATCTAGAAAACATGTCTGTCTATGTGTACGTGGTCAGCATATTTCCTGAACAAATTGACCTACGATGTTCAAATTTTAGTGAGCAGGTTGGTGATGGCCCAAGGACCTACCATTAAGGTTTTCGTCAAAATCGCGCATGAGCATAAGGTAGCTACCATTGAAAAAAATCATGTTTTTCAATGATTGCTAAAAAAACTGCTCTAGCGATTTTGATAAAAATCTCTGTGTTAATGCCTCTTAAGGTGTTCTGAACATCCCCTGCTCCGAAATTCTCGTAAAAATGCTTCAATGGCGTAAAAAGTGGAAAAACGAATGTCTTTAACACATAGTTCTCGTTGCTTGAACATAGCTTATGAACGATCGTTTTTTCTCCTCTTCTCAGTTTCACTTATAAGAAAGGATAATATAAGAATTATCGAAAAGCATATCGCCAAAATTTCTATTTTGGCGAAGTTTCCCCCCCCCCCCCCATATTGCAAATATCGCAAAAAATATTGCCAAACAGGCAATTTTTTCTAAGCGAATGATGGATATTTAAAAACGGTAAATTACACAAATTCACATCAGTAATAAAGTGTAATTGAAAGTTGTGCGATGTTTCACACCCCTAGTTTTATTTAAATATTGTACTAATTTCTTCAAGAAAATTCACTTCATTTAACAGCCAGTAAAATTTGAACTTTTGTAAACATTTCTTGAAAATAATTTTAATATGTTACACTACATCAATTGCAATTCAACGTCAATTTATTACAATTTAAAGAGGCGTTTTCTATGTGCAGGTCAAACCTTGTAAACTGCCACAGAAAATAGCTTGATTAGTGGTCAACCAATTGACCCTATAGTAGAAAACCATCATTCATAATCACTGCCAATTACAAATTATCACCAATCTATAATTTTTCAGTGTGGCATGACAAAATTGCCTGTGAAATAACACCAGGACCACTTACGCTAATAAAAATCACACAGATTTTTACAGGGGAGAAAAAAATCCGAAAAGTTTTTAATTACGTCTAATGCATTTTCGCAAACGAACTGAAATGAACCGACACGCATAGGGGCGTAGAACAATTAAAGATTAGGGGGTTCTATGAATTTGGCCCCAAAGTCCGGTTAGATTCCCGCTGACAACTCCCTCCACCCCCTTCATGCTTGTCTGCGGACATAGTTGATGTCACGGTAGAGAAATTAATTGGTTTTTTTTACTGTAAGGTTGGCCTGAGGGATGGGGAGATTTGTCATAGCGTTTTGTATTTAAAGTTCGGAGTATATTTTTTCGAAATAATATGTTATTTTAATCTCTGCGCGCAGAGTTTCTGTTATACATATATATATATATATATATATATATATATATATATATATATATATATATATATATATATATATATATATATATATATATATATATATATATATATATTTTTTTTTTTTTTGTAAATTAGTGCGTTTTAATTTTTAATTTATTTATCCTATTGTATTTCACCTTTCAATTTTTATTACGCCTCCTCAATTACTTTTGAATACAGTATTATTTTATAACTAGCAAGATTCCGCAATGCACAATTCCCGCATTTTTTTAAATTTTTATTTTTTATTATTATTCAATTCTAAATGTTTTGAAAAGGTCATAAATACAAACATTTTTGCTCAATTCACGTTTTTTTAATTGTATTTGCATCAAAGTTACCCTGTTAGACTTAGGCGAGAAAACGATTCGTTCGGATCGAATTGAATATGACGTCTCCACATCTCAAACAATTTGGCTTGAAACAATAACAGCTTAGTAATAAGTTGCATACTCTAAATATAATAACATTCCAAATCTAACTTTAAAAGAAGTAAGGGTTTGGCACGAAGTTCATAAAATCGCCTGCTTCTTTCCTTTTTGAAAACTAAAGATTGGCACTAGAAAAAAGCAAAAGAAGATGAATAT
The DNA here is from genome assembly GCA_963978545.1 of Linyphia triangularis. NCBI lineage: Eukaryota > Metazoa > Arthropoda > Arachnida > Araneae > Linyphiidae > Linyphia > Linyphia triangularis. The sequence continues at coordinate 67,095,679 of OZ021730.1, forward strand.
AGAAACGAAATGAATATAGAACTTATATAGAAACGAATTAATAATAGAAAAGCTCAATAAATTTTTTTAAACTCGTTTCTTTTTAATCGCCTTTCAAATCGGTGTTGTCTTTTTTCTGTACATCTATCTTGTTAAGCTCTAACTTAACTATTTTTTGCTTTACTACCATACCTGTGACTCAATTGTTGTATAATAAAATATAAAAAAAACTCAATTGTATAATTCTATAAAAATATTCTTAAATATTTTTTCCCATTGGAGTTTTGTAATTTAGATTTTTTTAAATAACAGTTATATAAAATTTATGATGTAATAGAAATACACGATTTAGTCGATGCTAAACGATTTTAGCTAAATTTGATCATAAAAATCTCGCCAAACGTTTAAATATTTTAGATATCAGTTTTTAGTTAAAGTTTTACCTTGTAACAAAAACCAATTTATAATTAAATTCAATGAAAAAATTAATACATCAAAAGTAAAGAAAAATAATAATAATTTCTATATATTTATACAGCAAATATGAAAGAATAGATTTATTTTTTTAATCACAGATACGGAAATTGGACAAAGATTCAGAATATATTATTTTTATGGAAATTTGAAAATAGACAGCATTCTTTCGAAACTGGCATCCATCATTCAAAACAATAACTCAGATTTAGTTTCAATATATGTATGGTCCCCCTCCCCAAAAAGGCGTATGAAGTCTTATTACCCCTTTTTACAGTGATCATTAGCAAATGCAACCCTAAATGCAAAGGAGCAAACGACGGTGGTTTCCCCACCCCTTTCGAAAGGGTTCGAACAGTATCCTGATCAATCCTGTTCTTTTTTCTCTTCTTTTTGTAAATTGACGTAGTCATTAAATGGTCATCGAAACACATAATGAGTAGATGAGTAGTAATAACCTCATAAGAGCGACATCGGAAAATCACCATTTGTAGAGAAAAATCTTTTTAAGTGGTGACTATTTAATCAATTATAAAAGGGGAAAGATTAGCGGTAAGGTCCAATTGATATTGCTATTAAATCGAACAGATTTTCATATTTTGTGTGTTGTTATAGTCTTATTGGTATTAACTTAGGTTTCTACAAAACTTTCATAGGTGACGTGAAATGGTGACGATTGGATGTCAAAAATGACATTTGTGTGTGATGAGGGGAGAAGGGGGGGGGGGGAGAGTTAACTTCTAGTGGTTAGTAATTTCCCTCTACCATCCAAACAATTCTATTTTCTGTTATTGATGATGATATGAAGTTCTGTTCAACAACAATTTTTAAAAATATAAAAATTTCTTATAAGCACTTTAATTTTGAAAAGTTACTTCTTCGTCAAAGTAAAATTTCAAAATCTTCGAGCAGAACTTATATAATCTAAGCCTTCTTTCAATAATCAATTTAACATGTCATCGCAGCGTTATCTATCCGTAGTTTAAATTTTTATTTATGTATTAAATTACGGCTGGTAGAACGACTGATCTTTAACGAAAGATTGGTTAAAACTATTGAAAATGATTTTCAAAATTCATTATTATTCTTTTTTTAAATTGAAATAAGTTGTTTTTAAATTGATAAACTATTGATTAACGAACACAGAATAATGGATTACTAAAATAATAAATACTAATTGACTGTTAAAAATATTATCATTGAGCAGCAATGACGAAAAAGTTAAAATGATAAATGATGGATTTGAATCGTGACTAATGATTGATTAGTAGAGTGATAAAAATGAATATATTAATTATTAAAATTAATGATTTAATATCAAAATAAATTAATTTTTGGTTTAAATTAGTATTTATTAATATAATGATTATGATAAATGGATGAATTTGATATTTAGTCATTGATAATGAAATAAATGGCAATTTTCACTTGATAAAAAAAGGCAATGCCTCAAACAACCATGAATTTCTTTCTTGACCTAAATGCTTTTAAATAACAGGAATAAAGATTTTTTTTGTACTTTAAAAATAATAATAATAATAAAAAAAAAAAAATTACTTCTGGAGAACTAAAATTTCCCAAATAAGTTTTCAAAGTGTAACAGTGCGGATTTTATATCATAATCAAACTGATTATACAGTACGAAAAAAATAGACTTTTTTTTACTTAATTAAAAATAGTAATAAAAAAACATTATTTCTGGAGAACTAAAATTACCCAAATAAAATCCGCAAAGTTACACTTTGAAAACTTCAAAGTGTAACTGTGCGGATTTTATATCATAGTCAAACTGATTGTCCAGTACCAAAAAAAAAAACTTTTTTTTTTTACTTAATTAAAAATAATAATAAAAAAACATTATTTCTGGAGAACTTAAATTTCCCAAATAAGTTCTCAGAAGGGGAAAAAAAAAAATCACTGAGTGATGGCAATATCTTCTGTTCTACAAGTAGTAGAATATTGAGTTTGGCCCAAAGTAATTTTTTTTACAATTTCTTTGTATGCTTGCAAACTTTGAAAATTTCAAAACAAACCTCTGTGTTTTACCTTCTCATTCGATTTAGAATTCTTCCCACAGCCTAAATAAAAAAAAAAAAATAAAAAAAAAAATAATAATCAGTTCATTATGTTTAAAATCACGCTACATTTGCACTCAGGACAAATCTCAATACTGAAAAGCGAAAGTGTCAAGTCCAGTATTAAAGCGCAAAGAAAGCGAATGTAATGGAATGTAACGAATAACGTGTTACAAGAAGTTACAGGTATTAGCCTAAAGTTACTCATGAAATAGTTAGATTGATTGCGTCATTTTTACCAAGATTCTAATACAAAATTAGTAATGTATCCCAGACGGAAAGAATTTTAATGTAAGATAATTATCAAAGTTGAAGATGGTCCAACTTCACAAGCAGTCCAATTATAGTCGGAAAAAATACAGAAGTGATGTTCTGCAAAAAAATACCGAAGGACTTTTATCTATGACGTATGGGGCCTGAGAATTTATGTAAGCTATTTAAGTGTAGTCAAAGAACTTAAAACTATAAGAAGGCAAGCTTCGCCGATACGTAAGTGCTGCCATCTCGCGGATTTTCCAAGTTGAGAGCACAAAACTTTCGCCAAATTGCTCCGATTTTCAGACATGCGCTGAGCTTTGCTCTTACTTTGGCGATCCTGCTTTTTAAACAAACAAATAAGAACATCAGATTTATTTCGTCGAATTCGTCGGAGATTTAAATAGCAGAACAAAAATGAAGGATTCTACTTTGCAAAGTAACATATTATTTATTCAAGTTTGTTCAAATTGTTCGCTTTTGTGCACAATAAATGTCGGTAATGTTCTGAAGATTATAGAATTTTCGTAAGAGAATTTTAACAGGATATTTTTTGCAGTGTTGATGGTTGTAATGAAACTTGATGGTTAGTGTTCTTAATCGTTTTTATTTTTTCGTCTCATTCAGCTGGCTAGTTTTTATGTTAAATATAGTTGTTTTTTTCATGAACTTTTCTTTTTTTATTACTTTGACATCGCTTGAAAGAATGTTTATCATTTGTTAGTTGCATAAATGCACGCAATTATTATGTGTTTATTATGATTTTTTGAAATTTGATGCCAATCTCAATTACCATTGCGGTTTTTTATTTTATGAATTAATAAAGCTAAATGATTATTGTCAACTGTTAGTAAATTCTTCTAAACAAGTACATGCTAAATGATATTGTTTTTTGTAGTTGCAAGTCATTTTTAAATTCTTGCACTCAATAAGTAGATATTTTTTAGTTTCCTAATGTACTGCTTCGAAGAATGCATGGAAACTTTATCGAAATAATTTTCTTCTAGAATGTGTTTCAATAATTTTCTAATTAGTAATTTTGTTAATTCTTGATGTTCATATTTCTTACGAAAACTTACTAAAAGTTCACCAATATTGGAATATGCTGTAAAAAACCCAAATTTAATATTAGGATTCGTATTGCATTACAGGATGGAACTTTTGCTGTAGTGGTTCAATATAATATTAATATTGTTTAAAAAAGTATTCAATTATTTTAGTTCAAAATATGAATTAAAAAAAAATTTGGTTGGGTGTGTAAATTTTTTAAGTGAAAGTTTAATGAACTAGGCAGATTTGTTCTTTTTTTGGATAAAAGATTTCTGGGAAACCATAAAATGTAATCTCCAAGTGAAACCAAAAAGAGCGATAAGCTTGCCAATGTAGAAACCCTGCAATGACGTCATGTGCTCTCAAGTATTTTACATTATCTCTATGGAAGCTTGCCATCTTTAACCCGAAGGGTTATTATAGTATCTTTGGTGTAGTGTAGAATCTAAATGGCGATTGCCCACTTGATAGCTATGGGCAATCTATCATGAGTTAGTAGATGAATGGCTTCATTGATGAGCTTCATCAACTCATTCACAGTTTCAAATTTTTCGTTTATACACAACCGATTTAATGAATCCCAAGACAAACGTAACACATAACAGTGGGCTTTGCGAAGAAAAATGCACCAATCATACCATTTATGAACATCCCTAACCACATATTGACTTTAAGTGCATCCCTTTCTTGATCAAACAATCTCACAGGGGTTTCCAAACCACGGATTCTGATGATTATATATTCCAATGACTAGTCCGGTAATTGGATATTCTTAGCCTGGATACCCTGTGTTTTCAGCATTAGATAATTTAAATACCATACTTTTTAAAAGCATCTTTTTAAAAACCAAAATAACTTTGAAGGATTCTCCACACTCCCACGAAAAGTAGTCCATATTACGAACTCTTCCTATGTGCATGAACAGAAAATAATCTAGCTGCAAATTTCAAACTGGTGTGAACGAAACATATTTGAGTGAATTCGAATATTTAAATAATCAGAATTAATTTATACGCGAACGCACTGACTAAAAACAGTTATAATAACTGTAATTGCAATGGCCAAACGATAATAGATCATTGAAAAAATAGCGTGTGCTACTGCACTCAGCAGAAGACATAGCTTCATTGAATTCACTTCGCATCATTTGTCACTTCAGTGGCTCGCTCAATGCACGCCTTATAAAATAAATGATCATAACTAAGATTATTGCGTGTGGCAGCAGGTTCGGCCGTGTGTCGGAGCAGTGATGGTGCATTTTAGTTATTAATTTTGAAAGTTATATTCAGTCAAGTTCGCCATTTTCCTAATGCGCAAATATTGAGTGAGTGATTTCTACTGGTAATTTCCTGTCTGGTGTAGTTTATTTTGGAACGAATGCTTGTTCACCTATGAACTAACTATAGGGTTTGTTTGCTTTAACTTATTTGCATAATTGATAAATTGCGAAGTTCTTCCCAACAGCCCTCTCCCCTACCCAACAACACACATACTTTCCACCACAATCATGTGCCATCACACTTGAATTTTTTTTTTTAAATAATTATTTTTAAAATGGGATTTTTTGCACTTAAAAGTACATAATTAGTAACGACTTTTAAATGGAAAAAAAATCAGTTTTATTAAAAAATTAACTAATTCACATTTAACTCGTTATAAATAGCAGGATTTTGCACAATTGCTCGAGTATTATGGGGCCCAAGAAAAGAAAGTATGGTTGAAAATTGTTCATAATATCATTCTGAATATTATGAACCTCCATCTAGTTTCTAGAATATATAGTTTTTTAATAGAATTTTTTTTAAACATTGAAACTAGAAAAAAAAATCACAATTTTTCTAAAAACTTTTGCATTTAAAAATCTAGCAAAATTCATCTTCTTTTCCAATCAATTTGACTGAGGTTCAAAACATCTAATAGTTAATGCAGATTGTAATTCTCAAATCATCTTCCAAAAAGATTATATCAAACTTCAGTTATCAATGTTTAAATGAAGTTTCACGTGCCAAAAACTCGATTTTTTAGATAACGAGTTTAAATATTCAAATTTATTTTCAGAACAAATAGTATTGTTGCGTGGATGGGTTCGAAAGACTTGAAGCCAAAGCAGATTAAAACTTGAAGAAATTTATTCCGATATAACTCTTCGCAGAATCTTTTACAACTCCAGAACTTCCCATTCTAATAGATTCAATACAGCTCTTTACATAACAATGGAGCACAAACAGCAGTTAAAACTAGATACACAACTGCTAAAATCGACGCAAAAGACAATGCAATACAGTTCACTTTCGGAACTACTCTGAATGCTCGATGAGAGACAACCAAGTAACTAACTCAACTCGATTACCCGCTTTCTTGGCCGGCCTTATATAGGAAAGCTAATCCTTCGCGAATCTTCTAGAGATAGAAATTTGGAAAATTTTCCAGATCGCAGTTAAAAAGCCCTATACTAGGTATATGAGGACCGAAAGTGTCGTCAAACGGTCGCTAAGTTAGGCGACATTTAGTGATTTCTCTCCAAATTTGGCGACAAAAATTAGTCGCCAAAATTGTCGCCAATTTGGCGAGATTGCCATTAACCATAATGTTAAACGGCCTTTTTCTTGTAAAACTCGTTTTCCAGCATTGTCCCTGTAGAACTAGTTTTCAAGCATTAAGAGACGCATTGCAGGAAAGCGAAGTACAGACAAACTCTTTCACTGTCCAATGCGAAATGTACATAAATTTTTCTCTTTACATAATTAATACTTCGAAATATTTACAAATGTACAGAAATTCGTAACAATATCTTTAACGTGGAAGGACCCATCTCTTGGACTATAGTTGTCAGTTGCTTCGATTTTTCTTTCACCAATTTCTTTCCAAAAAATATCATTATAAGTAAATGAATCAGTTGCTTTGCTGCAGAAAGATGATTCGCCATTCATCATCATCGCCGTCATTGTCTTTAAGTTCCGCTCAGGGGCGTACTGGGAAGCAATATCGGCCCGGTGATTTTAGATGTATGCAGGCCCAAATTTTCAAGATAATCAGCAATCAAATATTTGTAGTTATAGTTTATAATAAAATAATTCAAAAAAGTAATTAATTGTAATTAACAGTTAATTTTATTATTTAAATATTTATATTTAATAATTATTTTCAATAATTAGTTTTATTATAGCTTTCAATACGTTCAAAGTTTCATTAGTTTTCAATACTTTTTTAGTTTCATTAGTTTTAATAATTTAACTGTTTTAATGATTAGTTTAATTACATCAAATTGTCTCGATTATTTATAACTTCTTTGAGTGAACTTGGTTTTTATAAACCATTTATTGTTTGTTGCAAAAACTAAATAAAAGAAATTTAAATTTCAAAATAAAGAATGTCCAGGTTATTAGAAAATTACATCCGAAATGATAATATACAATTTACCTTAAAAGTTGTAAAATAATTAAAAACTCATATAATACTATAATATATAAATCTTAGTGCATCTATTTTCTAAATATAAAATTGAACGGATTGGGCTTTTTTTAAAAAAAAAGTTAAGGAAAATAAGTACTTATATTGGAAATAATAATAATAACTTTCATACCTTACCGGCCCATTTTTTACAGACACTGACCGGCCCGGTGATTGCACCGGACAACCCTATGGACAGTACGCCCCTGGTTCCGCTTCTTCTCGTATATAAGCTATGATCTCTTCATCTGAAATAGTTTCAGAAATGGGTACGTTATTGTCGATATATATCTCTTCATTTTCGCAAACGTTTGAACCGAGCGGCTATGATTTTTGAACTAGAAGCTCTATTAAGTCTTCGTCATTAGCACCGAGTTCGAATTCATTTAAAATTTTCACCCAGGATTTGAAAGTGGTTTCGGATTAAACAGCGGATTACGTCTTTTTTCTCTTAAATATTTTACCACCACTTATAAAGTGTTGAGTAATTTTTTTTTTTATAAAAATATAATTTGTTATATTTGGTAATTATCAGTTAATAATATTTATTCTAATGACCTTTAAACTCTGGAGAATTATATGGGCGATTTTGATTAAAAGGGAATTTGAGGAGGTAAAAAAAACATAAAATTAAAAAATATATAAAATTAAAATTTTATTTTTGGAATTTTATTTACAAAACTAATACATTTACCACTTCAAAAAAAGTAAAGGAAAAATATCTTATCTTAAAAAAAAGTTTTCTAATTTTGCTTGTAACCTCCGTGATTAAACACAACTCATGGAGGTTATAAATAAGTAGATTGCCACGCTTAAAACTTAAATTAAAAGACTGAGGATACACTGGCTTTGCTTTTAGAGAAGAGAAAATTGACTATTTGATAAAAGTTAACCGAAAAAGTATGTTTAACACTACAAGGAATAATATTACTGAACATGGAAAAAAGAACTCACCAGATTTTTGAGGATTAGACAGCTTTTTAACAAACAATATAAAACTATGCACATCCAACAACAGCACCAGACAAAATGGTTGACTTGAGTTTCACTTCAAATTTATACTACAATATTTTTTAATATTGCATTGTCGAACATTCCTCTACTATAACAGTGTTTTCAGTAATCTGAATGGAAACAGTACCTTTTGGCTAACAATTTTCACAGTTAATTTGCATTTTTTTTAGATGCAAGGAGATTGAGTGTCGTTTGAGGGAATGTTCATTAAGTGCAGCTTAATGTTTAGAAGCTTTAAATAATGCTGAGATTGGTTGGTTGGTTGAACTCCCGGCTGGGAGTAGAAAGGAAGGACTTTGTGAACTAGCACCTGCCTCCGCGTACATATGTGAGAGAACCACCTCTCTGGAACAGGATGAAATAAAAAAAGGAACTAATAAAAAAAAAGGGGGGGGGGGGGAATTAAATCATTTCGGTGCAGAAGGAATTTTGTGAAGTTAAGTTGCCATTTCAGTGCTTTCTCCGGATGAGGACGTGGACACACACGTCGAGCCAACATGTTAACAAACAAACTGCATAATGCTGAGATATACACTATTTATACTTTCTATTGTACTCTTTATTGATTGAGAATTGAATGATTTGAAATATCATGTTACTTACGTATTTACCCATCGATCGTTTTTGCCATACAAAAAATGTCGCCAAAAGGTACTGTATAGTGTTCGGTTAAATGGCAAAATAAAAAAATACTCTGAGGATCTAGATAACACCACACAACATAATAATTTCGTATTTGTGGTTACTAATTGCTTATTTTGAATACTTGTCGAGATTTTATATTGCTTAATTTATAAGCACACTTTCGTCAGGATTTCAAAAGTTTATAATCTTAAACATAAGGGGGACAACGAGTGTTAGTGAGCAAGGGAATGAATCCTCTATTTAAAATCAAACCACCATTAGTTTATTTTTATTAATACAAAACATGAGGAATTAAAAGAATAGAAATTTTAAGAAATAACATAAATTAAAATGGCACTGAAACTAAATATTTAATCAACTAGTTTAAAAAACGAGATCAATTTCATTCGATATAACAGAATTGAAACATAAATATTTAATATTTTGTCCAAGGTAATTTCAACGACATGAAAATTTCAATTTTGTTTGGTATATTATTCGTATTTTATATTATGTTGACCGTGTTGTAAATACTTAGTATCTATGGCAACAACAAAAACTTTGCTTAATATTTTTGGTAAATAACGAATGATTTCTGTAATAATTTTTCAAAATACCTATTGATTTAAATTTTTTTACGAAAAAAGTAAAAGATTCTAAATAACACATATTAAATTGTGAAAATCAACGATGTATTCGTCGGCATTAAATATTTATTAATACTTAATATCCAAACTATCAATTTCAAATATTCATTTTATACGCTAAACGAAATCGGCAAAAATCATTTTTGAAAGCATATTTCAAAAGGATACAGGAGGAGAAAGATGTATTTGAATTTTACTCATGAATTTGAATCAATTTTCACAACTTTTCTTGGAACAAATTTAATGTCTTATGATATTACAAGAAGATAACAAATAATACCTGTGAACCTATCAGTGAATAAAAACTGCATCTACCTTTTCAATCCTAGAAATGTAACTATTTTTCTTATTTTATATAAAAAAAAAATCAAATCTTTAGCAGGCAATTTTAACAATGTTGAGCAATGAAATGTCAAAACGAGTTTGACCTAGAGGCAAAAATAGGTTAAGAGTAATAATAACTAAACAGCTATCCTCATTTACTATTAAATAAAGTCATTATGCCTGTAATACCTGTAACAGGGATCTCATGTGAACGAATGGAAATATTAGAAAATGAAACATGCAAAAATAGCGCTCAGATTGTGTTGGACAATCCACCTAAGTACAAAGGTTCTCAATATGGAATTCTGTGGAATCTTCTGCGTTATTATGGATTTGTGGAGAAAAGATTTTCAAGAAAGATCCAAATGTCAAGCTTGATAATCCCGATCTTGCTGTACGTTATTTACGTTGACTTTCTCTGCATTAATTGGGTGAGATTTTCAAATGATTGGTCGAAATGGAAAATTTTCACAGCCTATACACTAAGTGTAACATTACGTATGGTGATTTTTCATGCAATGCGTTCTAAAAAGACACATATAATTCCTTTGCTTAAAAAAATTGATGCCATAACGAGATCTAACTCGCCAAAGAAGCTGAATAGAATTTTTATTGCATTGTGTTTGTTGTCGCTATTTCAAGATTTTTCTTCAACTTTCGCTGATTTGTATTATGGGGATGGAAGATTCCACAAACTTTTTGTCTACGGTTATGACATACAGAACGCGTATATAAAAAACGCAATTTACATTTTTAAACTCTTATTTTGCCGATCATTTCCCCAAATTATGGAATTACTAGTTTTGATATTATATTTGGTTATTTGTATCCGAATTACAGACACTGTTTCCGAATTATGCAACCAGGTAAAAGCCACTCCTGATCATGTATTTTTGTCTGTTCAAACCCAATTCACCAAGAAATATTTATCTATAATAAGTGTTTTAGAGGACATTCAGTGTGCATTTTCTCTTCCGTCTTTCTGCATCTGCATTTTCTACATTATTAGCTTATTCGCTAAGTTATCGGCTTTTTTGCTTTTAGATAAAGAAGATTTCACTGCTCGTTTAATGATTAATCATGTTTACTACATAATGACGTCATCATCGGTATTGCTTAGTGTGTTTTACACTGCAGGAAAAATACCACTAGGAATTGCTGCTTTCAAGATGGCCATGTTTCAGAAACTAACTAACATTTCTTGCGTTAGTGCTGCTAAATGCAGTGACTTGTTTACTTTACAAGGCATTATTAATAGTCCAGATACAGTTATGTCAGGTTGTGATATACTCTTTTACACGAAGAAGCAAATTCCTGTTGCAATTGGCGCATTTATTACTTATACTCTGCTTGTAGTATAAGTTTGAATTAAGTTTAGAAAATACGAATACTTATGGTGGTTTCACGAGTTAGTGATGCTGGCTATATTTTTGATGTGTTTGATATCAAATGTTTGTTTTTTTAAACATTTTTTTGTCAATAATAAAGTACATTATGTATTTAATGCTTTAATAATTTGAAATGATTAACAGTTAGACACCATTTTGTTCAACAGATGAGTTAGAGAGTGACTGCACCTTGAAACTTTCACCGTGGACGCTTATAATGATATATTATGATATTAAATAGTGACCTAACTATGAGCAGATAATGTCAAGATTTTAAAAAATAAAAATAGTGACCAACTTAAAACACCGAAAATCGAATCCTAGAGATGGCTTGAGTAGGCAAAATTTATATCCAACCAATCTAGTGAATGACTTCTCCTCAACCAATGAAAGACAATGTGTAACACATTTTATAAATGGAAGTGAACGTTATCGAAGATTTAATTTTCTTCAGGAACTTCTTGTCTCTAATCCACTCTGTTGGCACATATAGCGTGATGGACTAATTGCAGTTGAACTCTAATTTTTCAGTCTAAAAGTTTATGTTAAATGCTTTGTAAAGTAATTAGGTATTTATTGTTTTGTAGGCTTTTATTGTTATCAGTCTTTTTGATTCCTTTATCTTTTAATATTGTTGCTTGGACGGGTTAGAAAGATTTGAAGCCAAAGCAGATCAACACTTGCAGAAATTTATTCCAATATAACTCTTCATAGATTCCTTTACAACTACAGAACTTCTCGTTCCAGTAGACTCAATACAGCTCTAAACATAACAATAGAGCATAAACAGCAGTTAAACTTGACACACAACTGCTAAATCACCGCAAAAGACAATGCAATACAGTTAGCTTTAGAACTACTCTGAATACTCACTGAGACTCAGTATCTCAACTCAGTAATTCCAGTCAACTAATGGACTCAACTCAGTCAACTTACTGACTAACCTAACTCAGTGACTCAACTCAGTCAACTACTAACTTCCCGCTCACTTGGCCGGTCTTATATAAGGGAGTCGAACATTCTTGAAACTTCTAGAGGTAGACATTTGGAGAACTTTCCAGATCATAGTCGAAAAGTCCTATACTTGTACATGGGGGCCGAAAATGTCGCCAAATGGTCGCCAAGTTTGGCGACAAAAATTAGTCGCCAAAACCGTCGCCAACTTGGCTCTATCTCGCCAATTTGGCGAGATTGCAATTACCATAATGTTAAATGCCCTGCTCCTTGTAAAACTCGCTTCCCAGCGTTACCTCTGTAAAACTCGTTATCAAGCATTAAGACACACATTGCGGGTAAGCAAACTAAAGACGAACAATTGCACTGCCTTATGCAAAATGTACATAAATTTTCCTATTTACAAAATTAACAGTACGAAATATTTACAAATATACAAAAATTCGTAACAATATTAATCTTTCATATAACTTTGATTTTGTATTTGTGTGGGTGTTTGTGTATGTTTGTGCTTGCCGGGAAATCTGTGGAGGCCCAACTAACCCACTTGTCGTAATTCAATTGGGTTGAAACTGGGCAGATAGATTCGATGACAATGCATTCTATCAAATTTCGGGAACCTTCACTGTCACTTAAAAATTGCTTTTACGCAGGTTTCTATTCTCGCTTTGAAATACTAAAAAATCCCATGTAACCGATACTTTTTGGTAACTCTTACCTGTTCTCAAAATTATTTTAATCAGAATAAATACAAAATAATTGGACGTGAATACATTATTTCATTAACGAGTGCAGTCCAGTCAACTCAACGTTGTTTTGCGAAGTAACGATGTAAGTCAAAGAATTTTAACCTATCATCGTTGAATTTTTTTATTGTTTCTATAATTGTTTTAATCAGAATAAATAAATAAATAAATAATTGCATGTGAATGCATATATTCGCATTTATTTTAATAATTAAATTTTAAAACGTATTTTGAGGTAAATTTTTTGTTAAAGATGTTTTTAATATTTAAAATTAGATGCAAAATCCAAGCACACGATGACAAAAAAATAAATAAAATCGGCGCCATCTTAGTGAACAAAATGCTACTCAATTTGATTGATGGTAACTCTCAACAATTCAATTATATCGATGATTTTGTAAACTTCTTTAATCGCTTCAGAATACTTATCAACTAAATTGGTCGTCATCCAAGCGCTCTTGATATTCGACAGAAAGATTCGTTGTCAATAACGTTGCGTTATATCAAGTTTTGGGAGTTTTCACTGTTCACTAATAGGCCGCTTTCCCACACCCTGCTTTTATTGTTTCGGAAAACTAATGAAGCAACTTGCCGTCATCCAATCAAACTGAATCTTTCCATATAGACTCGTTCGTTTCGGATGACAATGTTTTCAATCAGGTTTTGAGGGCAAAATATAAGTTAGTAAATAGTTCGGAATGATTCTTTTGTTCTTAGTGGTTAAAGCTCAAGAAGTTGCAATTGCACTTAAAAGTTGGTAATGCATATGCATATAAAGGATTTATTTTAAAAACTTCGTTTATATGGGTGATATTATTTACTTTTAGATAAAGAAATAATCACTGTTCATGTAATGATTAATCATGAATTCCACATAGCTTTGTTTGGTGTGTTTTACATTGCAGGGAAAAAACCCATTACGAATTGCTGCTTTCAAGATGGCACTGCTTCGGACATAGACTTATTATTATCAATAGACTGCGCGTTCCCACTTCAATTATACAACGAGAATGAAACCAAAATGAATCACATGAGTAGGGACTTTTTGGGAGCAGGGTTGCAGATTTGGCGGGTTTCTCCTCGCTCAGGCGATAAAGGATAATAAGATTATTAGATAAAGGATTAATTTTACGACGTAGCCATAAAAACCACGCGACTGATAGACGAATTTTGTGATTCATTTTGGTTTCATTCTCGTTGTATGATTGAAGAGGGAACGCGCAGTCTATTGATAATAATAAGTCTATGGTTTCGGAAACTAAACTTTTCTTGCGTTAGCATTGCTGATTCTGATGTGTTTACTTTTCGAGAAATTGTTAATAGTTACGAGATCGTTATGTTACGTTGTGATATACTCTTTAACACAAAGAAGCAATTTCTTGCTGGAAGTTTATTACTTATACTCTGCTTCTGGTAAATTTGAAGTAAATTTTGAAAATACTAGTAATTTTTGTGTTTTCATGAATAAATAGTGATGCGGGCTATATTTTTGACTTCTTTGATATCTCATGGCTTATCTCGTACTATCTTAATCTCCTCTGTTTAAAATATAGTATTCGTGCATTGTTTTAAGATTTTGCAATGACAAACATTTCGAGACACCATTCTGTTTTACAGATGGGTGGCACGTTGTCTTTACTTAAAGCTTTTACAGTGGTCCAAAATTCCTTCAAAACTTTTTACTACGTCCGTTCAAATATTTTCCAGTTCCGTCGCCAATGTGTTAATATTATTTCAAGAATAATTTGTTTAAAAACTATTTTAAAGACAGCCTATTATAAATTCCATTCTTGAGTAAATATTCTAAAGATTAACTTCATAGTTACATACTGTATATGTCTATGACTAGATTAGCTGGCGATGGATTGTCTATCGTTGCCTGATCCCGATGACATTTCCATCCTGAACGCATCCCAATTTCCTGGATGCATCACCCCGATTTTAAATCGACGAGTCTTGTTTCTTTAGCTTTCGTACCATACAATCTGTCAAAAGCTATTTTCTTGATTGAGACACGCGATATACTTATTTGCAATGTATCGCAACTAAATGATTTGATCGATGTTAAGAAGTATTTGTTTTCAGTTGAATACATCTGGATTTAAAAAAAATAAATAAAAATGTTTGAATGTTAGTTATGTCTTTTTTAACGAAGCTTTATGTACATCAATAAAATACGTGAAAAGTATATATTACATACATATTAATCTGAGTGACGATTACAAATAAACAGATGCATTTTTTTAAAATTAAATATGTTTGCATTTATTTAAAATTAAATATGTTTGCATTTATTTAAAATTAAATATGTTTACATTTATTTAAAATTAAATATGTTTGCATTTATTTAAAATTAAATATGTTTACATTTATTTAAAATTAAATATGTTTACATTTATTTAAAATTAAATATGTTTACATTTATTTAAAATTAAATATGTTTACATTTATTTAAAATTAAATATGTTTACATTAAAAAAAAAAAAAAAAAAAAAAAAAAAAATTATCCGTTTCGTGTTAAATAGTGTGATGATAACGTCATGATTACGTTTAAAAAACGATTAAATAACCCAAGATTTCTTCATGGATATTCTTTCAATGGGAAATTACAGCCTATTTTTAATTTTCATTTAATTAGAGATTTTTTATACAAAAAGATATCATGAATCTGAATATTTAGTTAAAATTTCTGTTTTAAAACTTATTTATTAACACTAATAAAACAAGGGTGGGAACATTCCATAGAGGTTACATATCCCATACTTTGGATTAAAAAAATAATAATAATAAAGATAAATAAATGTGTAAAATAAAGACTGAAAACATTAAATGTAAACTTTTTACTAATTAATACTAATTTCCTCTCTTAAAGAAATAAATATTAAGCCAGTAAAAGCACAGGAACTGACATTTCCCCTTAATTTCAGAATTGACATGGTTTCGTTAGGTTTTTTGACTGAAGTTTATTTTTTTAATCACATTGAATCAAGCAAATTAACATTAATTTAAAAATTATACGAATTATTAAAATTTTAAAATTGATCGAATAGAATATTTACTTAAAAAAATAAATGAACATGTTTCCAACAGCAGTTCTACAAAGTTTGATCCGATACAATCAGTTTTAAATGTTTAATTAAAACTGTATGGTAAATAAAAATCTTTGCCACCAAATATACTTTCTTAGAAGCAAATAATTAAAAAAGTTTATAATACCTTTAATCTGAAAATTAAAGTAATCGATTTGGTTTGAGCTCTTATTTTCCTTAATCACAAATTTCATCTAAAGCGATGTAGGTCATGTTTCTAATGCTTTGTATTTTGCATCAAATATAGAGTGTTTGTTTGTTTGTTTTTGACCTTAGGAACATTTTTTGTAATTTACCTTTTTAACCACAGAACCTGTATAA
Organism: Linyphia triangularis; assembly: GCA_963978545.1. Taxonomy (NCBI): domain Eukaryota; kingdom Metazoa; phylum Arthropoda; class Arachnida; order Araneae; family Linyphiidae; genus Linyphia; species Linyphia triangularis. The sequence continues at coordinate 67,112,069 of OZ021730.1, forward strand.
CAATTAAAATTGCATATATTTTAAAATAAGTTACCCATGAAAATCACACACTTTTTAGTATGATTCCATGCGTTGTTTGTAAAGTTTTTTGTAATTTATCTTGATGCGCTATCTCTAATAATAAAAAATTAATTGATGAACAATCTGTTAGGGATACCAGAGCTAGAACTCAGTCGTATTCTCAGCCCTTCTTAAATATGATGCTTTACCGATAATTTATTCGTGGTTGAGAAATTACCAACCATAAAATGTAAAAAATCTCTATGTCCCAAACCACAAGTATTTTCGTCAATTATCCTAACACTCACTTCGTGATAAATAGCCCTTGTTGACGGTTTTCGTTATCACTTCCTTCCCCCCCCCCTCTCCCCTTCCTCACTCAAAGAAAGTACACATTAATTTGAAAGAGAACTACTTTTCACTTTTAAAATGAACAATTTAATTAAAGTACCAAAAAATAAAGCCATTACAATTTTTATGACTTCTAAATAATCAAACTAAAGTGAACTTTTTCAGTTAATTTTTTTACTGCACAGACGCTTTTGACGATGTTGCTACTCTACCGTCGATCGTGGAACCTCCCATAAAATTTCAATGAATTTTTATGGACACTTTTATAAACATCTGTCACCAAGTATTTCAACCGCTACAGTGTACAATAGGGAAAAAAAAATCTGTATCATACACAGAAAGCATTCTGCATCGAATTTAATCACCCTAAACGAAACAATTTGCACCTGTTACTAACCCATGAAAGCCCATTGTAGTCATTTACCCATTTCTATAATGGGCTCATTTCGAAGCGGCTTGAATTGTTTATTTTTCTTGTTCACCTCGCATGCAACGCGTTAGATAAAAGCTCCAACTTGTACAAGAATATTGCTAACTTCTGCTGACAATATACAACTCAACTCCATCAAAAATTATGAATGAAAAATAAATACATGATTTTTTATCGGAATTCGATATTGCTCGTTAGTTTGACAATTTCTCGTCTTTTTCAGTAAGCTCAAATCCTGTTATACGCTGTTTAGAATATCGAATTCTCTGGTTCGGATATGTTCAGGCATGTTCGTAGGAGAATTAAAATATCGTTTGCTGTGTTTGGATTGGCCTGAATGACTCGAGCAGGTGTTGCGCTTTCGAACAAAGCAGAAGGCTGTGTTTTTTTACGACTGAATAGCAGTTAATTTTTATCTTTTTATTGTTAATGAAATTGTGTGTTGTTTGTGTGTTTTTAGAATGCACTCTTTCTTAATGGGATTGCCTTGTCGCATAATTACGACAAATGAGATACTCAAAACTGTTTTCTTGTTTCGAAAAAGGAAATATAATTTCTGGTATTATATTATTACTTTTTCTTAATTTGTAAATAAGTTTTTTTTTTTTTCAAATATACTTTTTAAAATGTTGTTTTCTAAATTATAAAATTTCTAAACTGAATATTTTTTGCACATTTTAAACAAAGATACCAGTGTATTAAATTTCACAATTCTTAAAAGTTTCTTTTTAATTTTAATAAGAATCTAGATTGACTGTGACTACGGAAAAACTACAAACAGGTATGATCGTGATTGACGATGAGAAGTTAATGGTTCCTCTCCATAGTGATGGTCAACCTAGTCAAATTTATTTCTAAACTACGTATTTCAGTTATAAATTTAGGAATGGAGCAGATTTTCGGGATATTCTCATAAAAATACGCAAAAATTAATTAAAAAAAATGTATGAATATTTATATTTTACAGTGAAATGAGCTATCTGAATTATTTTTGCAAACTAATATATATATATATATATATATATATATATATATATATATATATATATATATATATATATATATATATATATATATACATATAAAATTAACCACTGGGCGAGTTAAAAAGTATTGCTCGTAAAATATACATAATTGAATATTATAACTATTATAATGCACAATGATATTTTTGATCCTGGTATAACTTTTCACTCACACTGTACGTTTTTATAGTAAAATCCTCAATCCCATTTATGTAGAAAACAGCGAATTCTATAAATATTAAACAAATCCGTATAAGTACGCCCAGGGAGGGAAAAATATAACCCTTTCCCTTCATATGTTTTCACATCCTTTTTCATACAATTCAGAAGGGGGGGGGGGAGAAACACCATTCTATCAGCCGAGTCTTAACAATAGCCGTCGAATAACCATCATAAAAATACTCAGGACCACCATGAAACGAAAACATCTTTTCCAATATAACCTCGACAACAGTCGGATTATGAAAGTTTACTAAAAACTACACCGAGTCTGCAAGAAAGAAAAAAAATATTAAAAAAATACTAGAACGGAAAAGAAGAACTGGTATATGAAAATGGGAAAATGTATATTCAGTGTGAAGTATAAATTTTTGTGTGTGTTGAGGGTAGGACTTTTATGACAGTGTTTATTTTGGCGTTTATGCTTTTACGTATTTAGCATTGTGGAATATAGAAGACAGGAAATAACAGAGATACTCTTAGCGGTATCTTGAAATATCGAACTGAGAGTTTCTTTTGCAAAGTTATTGTTTAGCATGTTTGATACAAGAATTTCTGGGAGATAGGGCCTTGTATATTTTATATTAGCGTTAGCAAAACTCCTAGAACGGCATATAGAATCTAACATGTATGTTGCGAACAGAGGAACCAAATGTATCCTTATTTTAATAAATAGTACGAGGTGGCTTCGCCCCTATGGTGCTTCCTTAGGAGGCAAAACACTGCTTTTGTTTAAAATTTCAGAGTTGTCAAAATACCCGAAGTTAGTCCAAATCGCATTAAAAACACTTGTCAATTATTGCCCCCATAGGACTTGCATTACTGATACTAATTTTTCAAAGTTAATGAAAAAAAAAAAAAAAAATTAAATTTTTTAAAATCTGGCTTCGAGGTCTTCCAAGTTACGGAAAATGCAACTTTAATTAAAATTTTAGAACTATATATGCAGTGGAAGTATATTAACGCGTCCGAGTGAATTGGAATATCGACTTTTTTTTCCCGACTAGTTTTTCCTTCAAAGAGAATTAAATAATTTTGTTCTGTGGAACAAAAGGGGAAACTGTTGTATAAAACTAGGCATTAGTGATTTTTTAAATATTAATACTTAAGCATAATGATAAGATTTTATATCTGATATTTTTGTAAAATATATGCATTATTTTTAGTATAATAGTTTAATATATACATTAAAATAAGTTTCGACTCAGTACAATGAGTAGTTTATACTTCCACGTTTAATTTATTCAATCTTACAATAAATAAAAACGCATACGAATGTGCATTCCATCTGAAAAATATATTTTAGTAATTGTATTTTTGTTTAATTTTTACAATTATACCCAACCAAATTTCAAAGTTGTATTTTACTTCAATCTTGATTTTAAGTAAAATATCGAAAAATAAAGCAAAAACTCATTGTTATCATCGAAAGTTATGAATTATCGTACTTGCATAATAGATATTGCTGTCTAAATACCAAGTAGACACTTTTCCACGTTGGATATACGTTGGAGAAATGAACAATTCAACTCGTCATGAAACCGATTAAGAAAAATGCATCTCTTTCAATTCGAAGTACAAGCATGGGCGCCCCCAGGAATATTTGCAAGGGGGTGCAAGACTAGATTTTTATCAAAATCAAATTTTTTTAGAAATGTTAATTAATAATTAAGCATTATAAATTATACTCTTTGAGAATAGTTAAAATTTATGTTATATATTTTTGAAAGCGCAACCCTGATAAAGTGAAAAAAATACAAACTAGTAAAAATATTAAAACATATATTTTTAACGATTTTTTTCTCATCCAACTAGATCTCACGGCATTTAAGAGACAGTGCTTAGAATAGAGGAACTCAAAGATGCAAAAAATACAGAAGAGTAAATTTTTTTTATTTCTTTCAAATTTAGGATTAAAAAAAAAAAAAAAAAAAAAAAAAAAAAAAAATCAAAATGAAACACGAAGGCAGTATTGGAATATGTACAATTGAATTCTAAAAATAGATTTCAAGATACTATTATGACTTAAAAAACAAAACATTTTCCTAGAATTTTGAGAACTACACAGGAAATGATTGTACAATAAAAGGAATAAACTCATCAGACTCTAATAATCATAGAGAACAAGGGCCAGAAAATCTTCACGCAAGTAGTTATAAAAACCGATATAAGAAAGAAACAAAAGACTAAATTAATAGAAGAAAAAAATGCTCATTGTAACATAAAAGCATAAGCGGCATATGTGCTTTTTATATAAATATGTGACCGGTGGAAATGGCTTAAGAAGAAAAGCCTTCAGTGTTACATAAAACTTAATAGTTAATAGATACACACATTGCAAATAGACAATGGCTTAAAAAAAATAAAAGGTGCAATGGCAAAACCCATATATCATGTTAAGAATCATGGACCAAACTAAAGAGTTCGCTAGATGGCGCTGACAGTTCTGTTAATTGGTGGTAGATTTGAAAAGTTAATGCGCTATAAACATTAAATAGCAAAACGTCATATTTACGTCAGTTGTCCGCTCGTTTTAAAAATCGAATAAGCAAAATGCACTTGACACATTTGTAATAGTAAATAACTAGTGGGAAAGGCCTACTTTTCTCTTGATAATTGTCCCAAATTAACGTCGTTACAACGTCTTTTCTAAGATGGTAATTTTAACGTCGATTGTAAGATGAACTTGAGCTGAATACTGAAGGGGAGAGAAGGGGGTGGGGGTTAATTCATAAACACTTGATTATAAGCAAATGGAAATGAATACGTATTTCGCATCATGGTAGGTATCCATATCAATTCAAAGAACGCCACTACCTGAATATCAAGCACGTTGAAGTACTTTAAGTGTAAAAAGTCGCCAAAAGTCGATTGTTAATCATATTCGACTATGGCACGCTTGTGATATTCCTCACGTAATCCCAGTGTTTGTCTGTCTGGGTCCCAGCAAAAGGCACGATCCGAATTAATAAAAGTCAAAACTAAGAAGAACTCACGAATGTAAATTAACGTCGAGCCTACGTTTTTATCACGTTGATAATTTTAACGTCGGTACTAGGTCAACTCGTTCTGAATCAGCTCTCCTATTGAAGGCGGTGTCTGAATACCAAAAAATGTTAAAAGCACATGTTGGATCCATGGAAAAGAACGACTATAATTAACCACTTGAGGATAAACAAATACAAACGAACGTCAGTTTAACGTCATGTCTGTCATTTCAGTATCAATTTGAGAGTTAATCTCTGAATATAAAAGAAGACAGACACACGTTTAGACAGTAAAAGTATCTTTTTAAAGTGTTCGTGAATGGGAAGCGAGAATCAAGTGGCACGCTTTTGCTACATTTGAACTTGCGTCACGTAGTTCCGGTTGTTTGCCGCTAGGGATTATTTTGTTTGGGACGATAGTCAGTTTTTTTCCCTGGGGTTCTTTATTACGTAATCCTTTAATCCGAAATACAAACAGATTCATGATCGGTTAACGATACTTTGAGCTGTACTTGGCCTTGTGTACAGCGGAAAGCACTTTAGTTAGTAAGTGAAGCGTTGTAATGAGGAACTTGCACGAGTGAGGAAAATGAATATTTTTTGTATTTTCTAGTGTTATCCAACGAATATATTTTAGCAGTGCAATTATTTTTTATTTTTATGCTTTCAATTAATTAAAAATCGAGTTTGAAATTAGCTGAAATCAAAGTTAAAGTCACGTGACCAAAAACGCATAAAAAGCCGTGACGTAGTTACGCATAGATTCCGTCGAAAATCCGAGGAGGAACCTCACTTCCTCCTCGTCTAAAACAGGTTTTAGACTGGTTCATCATCTGCGCATTGACGTCACACGCAAAAGCTGCATTTTCCCGCCAAATCGCAAGGTGAAAAACTAAATGTTTTTTAACTATCTATCTGAGCTCAAATGTTTCAAAGAATGGTATTGTTTTTCATAATTTTTTCTCTACTTTTATTTAAAAATAAAACCAAAAAACGTGAAAGTCCCCATTAAGATTGGAGTAAAAATTACAGAATTTGTGTTGTTTTCACCAAGACGGATTTTGTCTTAAGATGTGGGATATTGTTTGACTTGTAAGAAGACAACTTGGTAATTGTTAGTAATGAGATAAAATGCTAAAAAGGATTTTTTTCTTCTTCTTCATAAATGTGTTTATTTACTTTTTTTTGGGTAGAAAGAAATATATTTACTTACGTTTTATACAGATATGCTGACAGACTTAAAAGTGGTTCTATAAATGTTTGACTTTCAGTGCTTACTTCTAAAAACATTGATTTATAAAATTCGTGCTATTAATATATATATTTTTTAATTAAAAAATTTCCCCTTCTGGAAAAATGGAAATATTAGGAACCATAATAATTCAGTGTCGGCGTTTAGGATTTTACAGGTACAAAAGTGGGAAAAGGCCCAAGTTACACAGTAGTATTGGCCTTTGTCATAAACTGGGGTTCTGAAAGATTGGCCTATTCTGGCCAAAATTCGAGCATCGTTACAAATTACACGATTTTCTTAAAAAAATAACAAATCTCAGAAACATCACAAAACGTATTTTTAACCTCCATATTATTTTTCATATTATAACCTCTGTCATTTCTTACAAATAAACTATTTCAGATTTAAAACTGCACATCAACATTTTAAACCTTCCCATACAAACTATCCTGCATTGGACCATATTGGCAAATATCTTGTAACAGCGGCCGGTTCATAACATCCCACATTGGCTTGACCAACGTCGAGTGATATTGGTCAGTGTTGTTGTGCTACTTAAATTCCCTACGATATACCCACTTACCACTCTAAAAGTATAAAAAGTGAGACCTAGATGCACCATCTTGTTACCGTCTCTGTTAAAAACAAACATTTTAAAAACAAAAATATTTGCTATTTTCAACTATTTTTTTTTTCAATTGAAGAACAAAGCCTCCATTATAACATCAGATAATCCAAACAGCCGAGAAATTATCACACCTATATTTATTCAACGGATTAAATATCACCGACACACTCACTCATCATATTTAGAAAATTACCGGACCAGAAATGAAATAATCATTAGGGACTTCCTAATGCGTTCGACGTGACAATCCTTTCCATGAACCTCCTCCTATTTCACATTACTCCTATGTAAACGCGAGTGACATAATGCTTTCACCATTCCCCGCTTTTTCTCGACATCGGAATGGGGATCACGTACGAAAAGCGTGTATCATCCAGTCGCTAGTTATGGGGGAATCGTAGGGATCATCATAACAAAGGAAAATAGGGAAAACGTAGGAGAAACTCAACTTTTTAGATGATATAGGGATTTTTTTTATTTCTATAGTCAATCCCTGGATATTATGTGCCAGGTGCATTAAAATGTGCATTCTGGAAGTTGATCATTAACTGTTGGTTGTTTTCAGATTATCTGGCGCCGTCAGCAACTCGAGGGCTATAATGCGCCGAAACATTCGTCATTTGACAAGCCAACATACATTTACAAACACCCATGCCTAACACGGGACTCGAACCCGCAACCTCGCGGTCTAGAAGTTAGCACGCTAACCACTATACCGTCATTAATTGTTGATATATTACGTTTGTCGCAGAAGCGTAAATCCCCCCCCCCTTCCCTAATAGTTCAACAACCCTGGCCAATATTGTTCCGCATTGGCTAACCCAGATATGGAACGTTGTAAAACTGATTGTTGTTACGGACTTGACCTATCTTTCCCAATGTCGCCAGTGCCTGGAGCTTCAGCCGAAAAGTTGGCTGGAAAGTCATAATCAGTTGTTAATAAGAATGTCACTTTAGGTTTACACAGTGCCAGTAGATGGAACAATCCAGCATTATGCCACCTGCCAGTGGTCAAGAGAGATTGCAGTGATTGAATGACGAAGGTTGACTCGCCAGCAAATAGAAAGAGTATAATCTACTGGAGCGGCCAGCTAAAGATGGTTGCGACACACTGACTTCTTCAGAGAATGGAATACAGCATGTTAATCGCTGGTATATAATGAACGGTGACCTTAATTGATACATTGATTGGTAATGCGGCTGGCTGATTTAGTTTTATTGGCGCAAGGACAACACTTGGGCCATACTGCGCCAAAAACTGATTGGGAATGTGTAAATCAACATTAAGAAACAACTGTATTCTCTGACACAAATGTTTTCTTCGAATAGTATATTTAGGTGTACATTTGCAGAAAAAAATATCATTAAATTCGTAATACCTCACCTCACATAAATACTGAACTGCAATGTTAAAAAATATTTATGTTTCAACTGCTTAATTACTAATTAAAGAACCCAAGTTCAAGAATTATTCCCCTCCGTTTAGACCTGCCTCCTCCCGAAAGAATGCATTCTCATCGACTGCGAGTCTATCTGTCAAGTTTTTGCTCGATGGTATGATGGCAAGAGTGGTAATTAGCTCTCCTTAGATTTACAAACAAATACACACACAAACCAAATAGAAATTAATAAAAAGTATTTGAAAAAGAAAATATTTGTGTTAAAATACCAAGCTGTAGAAGAAAACATATAGAAGAGAATAAAATAGGTAAAACTGCAGCTACTGACCTCTGGTGGTGAATACCGAATTTCCATTCAAGAGACAGTTTTAACAAAGGGGCGATTCAGTGATGAATGGGTTGAAAACAAGCGCGGAAAGCCAACCACATGTCGGTCTAAAAATTCCTTTTCATCGGGTATTAAGGGCTATTAAGGACTGCTCGGCGTTAAATCAGAGTGTTGCAAATGCCTTTCTTCCGTGCCATTTTACGTCTCTTTTTAATTAAAATGGTTAATTTGAATACGCTATGTCAGGTGATAAAATGTTCGGTCATTGTCACTAAAGCGCGTTTGAATGCGTGCTCGAACGCAAAGATACAAGGAAAGCTATGTTTTATTAATGCACGGTCGGAGTTTTTATTGTTTTTGGAACAAAATTAGATGAAATAAATATTTTTTGTAGTTGGGGTCGTAAAAACAAGACTGGGACGGGTATTATATATTCATACCTGAAGTAATTATATTCTTTAGGTTTTAAACAAGAGGAGTATGCCCTAAATACATAGTAAAATATAGCAATCATGAGTACTTACACCCAAGTGTTCCTTTCCTAAACAGTAGTTAAGTTAGTATTTCGGACAATTTTTTATATATATATAATCCATGCAATATTTTTCCAATAACATTGTTTGCCAATATATTGTTTGAAAGCTTATAATGCTTCGCACCAGCTCTTACAGCGATAATAGAAGCTGGGTAACAAAATTTGAAGAAATAATTATATTTTTTGTTGTAGGCTTTTTACATAATTTTTTTTTTGCGATTGTTTATCTCTATTTCAGTAACGCCATCTATTAGACAAAACGTAAAACGTATGAGATAAGTTATGTTTATTAAAATTTTTAACAGGTATTAAATTAGTGTTAAATTTATTTTAATTACTGTTTGCATGTCAGAAAAAAAAATGTGTTTTATCTATTTATTATACCTTTATTTTTTTTATTCTTATACATTTATCATACCAATGTTTTCTGAAAAATATTGCTATTTGTGTCATAACCAACTTATACTTAGCATTTGGCAAGATTTTTGTTAGGATTTCCATTTAGTAAACATTATTCAACCATTTTGAGCCAAAATAACTTGCAAATATATTCTGAAACCTTTAAGGTGTAAGGCGCCTGTTGAAAATGAATATAACAAATACTTACACAAACTATGAAATAAAAATTCAATTTCTTTTAATATTGTTGTAAATGAAAATTTCATTCAATAATCTTTTTAGCAGTGAATTCGATTCAATATACGCCTTCACTTGATTTGCAACTCTTGATCGTAACACAGCCACATGCAGTTAGCCGTGTGAAAACACTGGGATCTCCAAACTGATGCCAACGTTATCAAATGACTGACCTTGGGCACAGTTTATTATGATGAATGCATAATTCCCACATATTTTTTTTTTTTATTATTCAATTCTAAATGTTTCTAAAAGGCCATAAACACAAAAATTTCTGCTCAATGAGTTTTTTTTTTCTTTCCCCCCCCCCCTTTTCTTTTTCCTTCTATTTCGTTAAATTTGCAATCAAAGTTCCGTTGTTAGACGTTGGTGGAAAACGATTCACTCGGTTCGAATTAAATGTGACGTCAATGCTTCCCAAACATCTTGGCTTGAAATGCGGAAGCGGAAACCAGTTTTGTAAGTTTCTCGCAAATCGCGCCAACCTGTAAGGGATATGGCGATGGTCTACCAACACCAGCTATTTCAACGCCAACTATTTGGCAGAAACCTCACGATAACCATAAAAACGATAGGGTAAATTTACGTCCCGAATTTTCTTGACTGTTTTGATCGGACTGGTTTTGGCTCTGTTTTCGGGCATTTTCTTTTCTTAATATTTAAATAACTATTTTTTTTAAAGAACTTTTGTTTAAATATTTGGAATAAGAAAGAAATTCTTTATTAATATATACTAATTTCACGCGTTTTTAAAACATGCGGGAATTGTCCATAAAATGTTTTCTTTTGAAATTATTTACGATCGCTAAAAGTTTCTTATTCAATCACAACAAAACACTGGGAGAGGGGGTTCTGAGTCTAAAAAACTTCCTGGTATGTGCCCCTGTAAGTATCGAACTAACACGCGTTTACTCGGGATTGTTAGTGGAACTTTTAAATAGAAGATTTGACCGCTACCTACGAATCGCTAAAGTTGTGCCTAGAACTTTTATTCACCGGGTTATTTAATTATTAATTAAAAATATTCTCATTCTAATGTTTCGAACAATGTACAGCATGCGAAACAAACATTAATTGCAACCCCAACACTAGGAAGTATTGTCAGCAGGAAGGGAGGGTGGAGAGAATCCTTCTATTCATTACCCCCCTCCCATTGTTCTGTTCTAAAAGAAGATCACAAAATTCCGGTCACGTTCCAAGCAGAACACAAGCGCCCAATAAATGACCACTTAGCATACAAATTTATTGGATCACTATTACTTGTGACCATAAATTAATAAAACGCGAGGCCGTAATAAAGTCCGCCTCATCAACACAGCTGCCTATTTGTGAACGCGAAGCTAAAAGCGAAAATGACACGGTATTAAAGTTGACAGATGTGGCAACACCGTGGAACGTGACGTCATAACTTTAAATCCGAGAGTTCCCTAAGTCGTGGTTGCTAAAGATGGCGGTGATTTTTCGGTTTTGAATGTAAATTGCGTTGTGATATGCATTAAAGGATCACTACAGGAACTGAGGATTTTTAAAAATACTTCTCAATTGCTTTTTCTGTTTGCGGAATTGTTTAGAAATGGAAGTGCCGAGCAAGAAAATTTGGGGACATTTAATGACTAAAATGGTTATGACTTTGGTCGCTTTTTTCCCCCAAGTCGCTAAGTTGGGGGACAGTTTAGTGACACTATTCTTAAGTTTTTCGTCAAGCAAGTTCTAGCGTGACATCACAATGTGGAGCCAAATATAAGAATTTTCCATACAGTTAATATTTGACATGAGTCGTAACACATTAAGGCATTTCCGGGTGAATTTTATTCAAACCAATGAATTTTAACAAGACCTTTGAAGCATGCCAAACGCTTTAGTTCAGCAATAAAGGTAAAAAATGAACTTACTTCGGAAGAAATTAGAGACAAGCTGACTTTTAGCCAAAAACATTGTTACGATCAGGTTTGTAGTGCTAAATTTTTTTCCCGATGCGCAAGCTTTCCGATCGTGCGTTAACTCCAACTGAAGCCTGGGATTTTTTAAGTATAAAATGTAAATTCACAATATTTTACATAACTTATGATATGAAAAATCTAAATACTCTTAATTTGTGTATTTATTTTCACACTTATTTATATCACAATACATGCATACAGATTTATGAATTATTATTATTATTAATAAGTTAATAATAAAACTTTCAAAAAGTATACCGATACGACTCACCGGCCTTACTACACCCCTGGTTACCACTTAATACTAAACTCCAACTTAACTTGACATCACTCGACGATAGATCTTCACCGTGCTCATAGGCAATTAATCCATTTTAGCGGAGTGAAGACATAATTCTCGCCAAATCTTATAGCCTTTTCTTCTCTACAGGGTTGTGATTTGGCGAGCATTATGCTTTCACGCCGTCAAAATGGATAAATTGCCTATGAGCACTGTGACGATCTACCGTTTAGTGATGTCAAGTTAAGTTGAAGTTTAGTATAGAAGAGTATTTCCTTAAAAGTCTCCGTATTCTCCCTTGAGTCCCCTTAATGATTCACATGGAATTTGTTATTTTATGATCAACAGTGGCGGCCAGTGGTAAAAAATGTTGGTGCATCTGAACTGCGACTTCCCCCTACAAAAATTCATTTATTTACAAAAATTAATTATTTCAATATTAATTATTCAAACTTAAAGCTTCCTTTCAAATTTTGCAAATAAATGATCAAGAGAAACAAAATTGAAAAAAAATAGCTTATTTTTAACTTACTTATAACGGGGTTTCATGTTTCAAAATGTTTCAATTATAAATTTTAGTGTTAAATTAAGAAGCAACGACAAAACAAGTGTGTAAACTTATCACGAAAACTATTTCCGTTTGGTGAAGAGAATTCTGAGAAATGTTATACTCTCATACACCCACACGTCCCGATTCACGCTCACATGAGCCAATCAATTCATTGAATTTACAGGTACTTCCGAGTTTGAAAAATTCGTAAAGGGCTGCCGGTTATACATTAGCGTAGAGGGCAAGCCTTGGAAAGATTCCATACTTGCAGTTCACTGGAGCTTATTTGAAACTTCACTCTGTGGGTGTAGCAACTCGCCAGATTTAGTTGATTTAAGTCCCCCCCCCCCCCACACACAATTGTGAATTGAGCAACAGGTTTTCTATTTATCCGAGATTTTTTTTTTACTTACATTACAGTAGAATGAATGATTAAAATGGGGCAACGGATTTCGACTATTCATCCTTCGCTTGATTTGCAAAAAGAAAATGATTTTAATACTTTAAGTTGAACTATTGAAACAGTGTAATTAGAAAAGAGTAAAATTTACTTATCATTTTCAATTACCTATATGTATATATAGGGTAATGAAATTATAGGATTCGGTAGAAAAAAAATTCTACTTGATAGATACGAAAGAGATTTGGATTGCAAACCTAATTATCTCAACAAGATTTAATCATGATATTTACTGTCGATCTCAATATAAAGAGTCATATGTGAATCGAATGGTGTTGTCGGTCACGCCATTTTTGCTCTTAAATTCATTCCTCGACCGTATCTTACTCATTTAGAACACAACAAACCCAACAAAAAGAATTGATATCTCTCTAAAAAAACAACTGAACTTTTAAAAAAGAAAAAACAGCCAAATGAAACGGTTAGCCAGAAAAAGTTATGAAGTCTAATGTGTGCCGCCATGCGGCCGCATTTTCTTTGGGTTACTTCTATACAATAAACCAAATTGGGATTTTTGAGAGGTGTTATGGGTATACAAAGTAGCTCAAGCATATGAAATGAGATTTTCCAGTTGAACTACTAAACAAATTAAAGTGGATGGTAAAAAGATTTGTTGATGTGGATTATAATCCCTTTTCTCTGGAGATTTAATCAAATTCATCGGTGATAATTATTTCTTGATTTTTTTTTTTTTTTTTTTTTTAATATTTTTTTTTTAGCAGAGTGCATGTCTGATGGCATGCGCATTAGCTCGCGGTGAATTTTTCTTTGCTTCAGAAGAAATTTCTTAGCCGTTATCCACCCAACGAAGTATTTAAATTTAAATAAATTATTTATTTATCTCTCAGATTGGCTTAGATCTAAAGGAGTGAAGGGAGGGGGGGGGGGGGGGGGAGAGATAATTGAAAAGTAAAAAAACAAAACAAAAAAACCCCTATGAATTCCCCAGACAGTAATAGGTCGAATAATCAAAATTTCAAAATCCTACTTTTTTGTAGTGATTTTTTTTTTTTTGTGTGGCGATATTCGCATATTTCTTTTCATTACAAACATACAAACAAGTATCCGTCCCGAATTTTCTGAAATCAATAGCAATCATGCAAACGCATGATACACAAGCGCCCATCTAATGGCTGTGTGGTTAGCGCTCTGGCCACGCATGCCAAACGTGCCGGGTTCAAATTTCGGATTAGGCATGGATGTTCGTTGTGATTCAGAATCCACGTTAAGTTGCAGGTCCCGAACTGATTTGCGTTATTGAATATAAAATAGGTCGTTGAACGTATCAACCAACCAACCAACCAACCATGACACACAAGCCGTTTGAAATATGCTGAAGTAGAACAAGTTATTCAAACAAATTATAAGTAACTTAGAAAGGGAAATGCCTAAGGGCATCCCATCTTAGTATTTAACAACTATTCCTCAGATCTTATTAGATCATAAATAAATTCTGTAGTGCTTGCCTGAGGAGTTGGCCATTACTACTTCATCTTAGGTAGTTCCCAGTGGGGAATAAGAAAAGAAAAAGAGAATACGGCGCTGAGCGCTTGCCAAAGCAAAGGACAAGTGGGGAGAAGGGGGGGGGGGAGGGAGCAGGCTAAGCAGATGCTCGTACTAAAGTAGAGTACATGGAACACATAAGAGGGAATGGCATGTTTGTCAAAGCTGTGACAATAAATTAAATTTTTAAAACACAGGTACATCTTAAAGACAAATATACACGGGTTACATAACTTGAAAAAACTTTTCTTAACAAAAATTAGGCAGTTTATTTTAAGATTTTTCACTTTAAAGTGGTGAAAATAACGTAACAAGTGGTAACAAGTGAACATATTGTACACAGAGCCTTTATAAAATAAGTTTTAAGTATCTTCACTACATTTAAATGGAATGCTTATACCAAAGGCTCTTAATGTCCATCCCTCAGTTTGAGGTTCCCATTCCAACATCAAACCACTAATACTGTAGACTGTAATACATCAAATAGATAGGATCAATGATTTCTTTCACAAGTTAATCGGAATTTAATTTCGGAAAATTAATCGGAAGAATAATTTCAGTGTAAGCCAATGGGATGCCAACATTGCGGCTCCAAACAGAGATTTGTAGTTATATCGCCGAACTTCCGAATATAGCACGTTTTGTTTGTAAATACTCGGTAATGTGGTAGAAATTTTGTTAAAATAAATATCGTATAATTTCTACCAGTTAAACGACTGCAACTTTTTTTTGCTTGGTATGTGTCTTTTTCAATAGTAATGAGAAATTTAAGTAAAAATGTATCGTAATGGACAATTCCAGCATTTTTTTATTCAATTCTAAATGTTTCGAAAAGGCCATAAACACAAAAAGTTTCTGCTCAATGCGCTTTTTCTATTTTTTTTTTTAATTTGCGATCGAAATTACCTTGTTCGGTGTTGGCGAGAAAACGACTCATTCCGCTGGTATTGAATGTGACGTCACGGCTTCGCAAACATCTTGGCTTGAAATGCAGCTGCGGAAACCAGATTTGCAAGTTTCTCGCAAATCATGCCAACCTGTACGGAATGTGGCAATGGTCTACCAACGCCAACTATTTGAGAAAAACCTCACGATAACCATAGATTAGGTCACGAATTTTGTTGACTTTTGATCGAACTGGTTTTGGGGCATTTTCTTTTCTTAATATTTAAATAATTAATCTTTTTAAAGAACTGTTATTTAAATATTTGGAATCAGAAAGAAATTCTTCGTAAATATATGCTAATTTCACTCGTCTTTAAAAAATGCGGGAATTGTCCATTGAAGTGTTTGTGTAAACTTTTAGTGAACATTATAAACCAATTTGCTAGATTGGTGTGGTACGCTCAACGATCTACTTTTGTGCACAATAAAGGTTAATCAGCCCGCGTCCTACTGCTTAACGTAAATCCCGAATCACAACCATTATCCATGTCTAACCGGACACAAATCCCAAACCTCTTAAAATTGTCTGGCGCTTACTCGTTTGCTGGGCAATACATCGTATGCTCCCGTTATGTATTGGATTTTAAGCTCTGATGGAATATAAAATTTAGACAATTGGCATATTTATTTTAAAAGTTTTTACTTTAAAAGTGGTAATATATATATATATATATATATATATATATATATATATATATATATATATATATATATATATATATATATATATATTTTTAGATTCCCCACCTTTTATGCAGTATTCTTATAAATAAAAGTTTAGTAGTTTCTTAACTACAATTGAATTTTTTCCACAAAAGCTCCTCCTGACCATCCATCAGGTTGAGAATAACAATACAACACAAAATTTTTAATGTTGTGGACTGTAATAAATCAAATAAATTAGAACACCACATTTCATCCGCAAGTATTATTGAAGGCTTTACAGTTTGAAAGAATAATGCTTTCAGAGGAAGCAAATGGGAAGCTGATATTATGGCTCCAAACAGAGATTTGTCTTCAAAGTATCGCCTAACTCGCCATTTAAGCAGTATGTTTTTGTAAACACACAGTTTGTGGCAGAAATTTAGTACCTAAACGACATAATTTCTATTAGCAAATGCCTGCACCTTTTTTTTTCGCTTGGTACTTCTCTCTTTCAGTAATTTTTCTTAAACACAATTCATGTATTATTCCTGAATAAATATGGGTTGGTTGGTTGGTTGTATAGATTTTAATGGCCAGGATTGGCTAAGCTGCGCCAAACATACTGTCTTTTACGATTCTATAAAGGCGTTGTAGTATCTATTCAAAAAGAATCAATTCAAATTAGGTTAATAAAACCAATGTTATGGGAATGCTATGTTATGTGTTTGTAGGGAATGTATCTTACTCTGTATTTTTATATTTTACTTTACAATGCCCTGTTTCAAAACTCTGAAATGTTTTTTTTTTATTTTTTTTATTTAAATTTAGACATTACTATTTTTTTTTTCAATCTCAGTGTTCCATTCACTTACAGAAGCAAATATAAGATAGTTTTTGGAAATAAAAATTTTGTGTTCACATAATTTGGATGGGCCTACTAACTCAAATCACAAGGTATCAAATTGAATTTAAAACACGCATTTCGTTGATTTTTAATAGATCCAGCTAAACAAGAGTTTTACTCGTGTGTTCAATGTTCATTTGCATTTAAATTATTGTATAAATACTATTTTTGAATTGAGCTCAATTGCAAGCATACACTTCCTAAGTTTGATGTAGAAGGTGCCCCCACATGCAATACCTGTGGAGTTGTATTTTCTGTTCTCCATATTTTAAATGAATGTCCGTGTTTTAATCCTGTTAGACAGCGGCATTTTAAATCTAATCACCCTTCACTATTTAACATTTTAAATTCACCTCCTCATAAAAATCTTTTTAATTTCTTACAAGACATTGGATTTTATCATTTGATTTGAATAATTGTTAATAATAACTTCTGACTTTTTAAATAATAACTGAAACCTTTTAATATCCATTTTAAAATTGATTAATGATTGGTTTGCACAGTATGGCCCTCGTGTTGCCCTTGCGCCGTTAAACTTAAATCAACCAACCAACCTAAGTATGATTGTGAGGCGGAAAAGTTACAGTTTAGGAAGTTCTTTAGTAGTTATACTCACAGTGGAAATGCGCCTAATGTTCTACATTTTCGGAGCAAGTTTAAGTTTTTTACAGTAAATTAGCACGGCATCATGCTTATTCTCGTACAGATTTCCCCTTGGAATTCCTTATTTTTACCTGGCTATTTTGATTCGGCAATTTGGACAATTATTAAACGAACAACTTTGCTATATCATACATACACTACTGAAGAACGTACAGTAGAATAAAATAAAATAAATTTTATATTTTCTTAATTAATCGTTAATTTTATATAGTAATAGCTCCCAAATGGTTAAAAATATGTCTCTGTTTTGACCGTTTGAGGATTTTTAAATCTAACTACAACATTGAAAACTTTTACACTAAAGATAAATTGGCATGCAAAATATTTTTTAATGCATTTATTTTTGTTGAATGCAGAATAACAAGATATGTTGTTCTGTTAACGTTTCTCTGCTTTTAAAATCCCCCCCCCCCCCAATATTTTTAAAGTAATCAAAAATTAATTTTTTAATTCCGTTACATAATAATATTAATAATATTTATTAATATTAATAATTATATTTATTAATACTAATAATTATATTTATTAATACTAATTATATTTATTAATACTAATAATTATATTTATTAATACTAATAATTATATTTATTAATACTAATAATAATATTTATTAATACTAATAATAATGTTTATTAATACTAATAATAATGTTTATTAATACTAATAATAATGTTTATTAATACTAATAATAATATTTATTATTATTAATAATATTAATAATAATATTAATACTAATAATAATATTTATTATTATTAATAATAATATTAATAATAATATTAATAATAATATTAAAAATAATATAACAGACATTAAAAATAAATAACAAACAGACTCTCTACTCTGTATAGAGACAGGTATTAAGTTTGATGACGTCACGCTAAGCGATGGATGAAAACACGAAGGCCGTCTACCGTAGTCCGTAATCCACAGATATAATGAAACATCTCTGGTAATTTCTATAAAATATTATGTAGTGAGTTATTAAATGTTTTTATACGTTAAGTTGTTTAATTGTAGAATATTCAGATACAACATTTAATTTCATGAAGTAAAAGCACCGAGAGTGGGATTTAAATTAAAACATTGCGGCAAATTCTTGAAATTATAACTAGATTTTTTCAATATTACTAATATTCCTTTTATAGTAGATTATTCGGGTTGAAAATTTTCTGAAATATATTCATATACTAATATATTTTAAATAATTTCAATACCATAACAAAAACAGTATGTATTTAAAAGAATAAACATTACAAAAATACAAATACTAAATTATTATACAAAATTGTATTTCAACTTTGAATATAATAAGAATTTAAAAGTTGTAAAGTGCTAGTACTTAAAATTTTGATTAAAATTTCATTTTTAAGCAATCTATTTCCTTAAGAAGAACATGATAAATTATTTCAAATAGGTATTTTCATTTTTAAACAAATAAGTTGGTTGATTTATGAGCTCAACGACCTATTCTTATACACAATGACAGCTAATGAGGATGGGACCTACAGCTTAAAGTTGATTCCGAACCACAATGAACATCCATGCCTTATCCGTGATCAGAACCCAGCACCTTTGGCAAGCATGGCCAGAGAGCTAATCACAGTCATCAGATGGGAAAACAAATAAGACTTCGTTGATTTGAAAATAAATGTCAAAATGAAATCATAAAAATTACTCCCTAAGAATCTATTTTATATATATTTACAAATAAATGTCAGTAAAATAAAATTTATAAATAACTTTTTAGCATTTCTAATATTGATTAAAAAAAAAAAAAAAAAAAAAAAAAAAAAAAAAAAAAACAGCATTAATAAATGCAACTAACTACTGAAATAAAAAGTAGTGAAGTACATCTTTTATTTTTCAGATTAGCTCGACTTAAGAACATTATTATATTCTTTTTTTAACAATGAATCATCTTTATTAGCATTGCATTTCAAGAGCAATTTTAATTCGTGATTATTTTTTCCTTTCCTTCCTTGGTACTAAGAAGAGAAACATCATCAGGTTTTGTTTACGAGTATAGCCATTAAAATATAATTTCAACTTGAATCAAGTGATAAATAGAAAAATTACTTTCTAACTATTTTTAATGATGTTAAAAAACCAGCAAATGTTTGCATGATAGTTGCATCAGTAGGAAGCAAACATCTTAAAATTTCACTTTTTCAGTTTTACAAAATTATATTTTCAAAGGAATATTTAAAATAGAATTATGAAATAAAACTTTTTTAATTTCTATGAGACATTGTTTGAGTTAAGATATGATTAAGCCTAACTTAGAACACTAAAAGTTTGAAAGCAATACATTAATAACATGATACAATTTACCTGTAAAGTTAACATACTTGAAAGTCACTCCTTTATAGAATTATCCTTTCCACATTTCAGCTGGTTAATTAAATAAAAAAAGGATGAAAAGAAACATTTTAGCTATAGATAAATGTCAATACCGTGTGTACAATCCAGTTCGTAGAATAGTTTGTTTACATTTTTATACATCGCTCAGCGACGCTTGAGACAGAACGCCGTCTGGTTGTGCCAGTCCCGAAATAACGGTACATAGTTACTTAATTTCGAGGCCCGCTAAAGACCACCGTGTTCGCTAATGGTGACTGGAGCACGTTAAATCAGTCATGGTTGCAAAGTTTTCCAAGTTTCAATACCTATAGGGTGGCAAAACCAAGTCTTCTGGTGGAATCTTCTGCTTGGTATTGCCTCTAAATTAAGAAGTTCCACATACGGTCGGTAGTGCTGCCATCTACCGGGTAGCTACCGAAAAAGGTAGAAATTAACTCTTCGTTGGCTATAGGTAGACTTGCGCACTCCTTCTCGCGAGTGTGCGCTTACATCCTGTGCAGTACTGCCCACTACCGATCTGTACGGGATATGGGGTTGGTACCTAATGCTTAAGCAGAGGTGCCTTAGTCCCTATAGTCCTTGATAAGAACATTAATAATATTAATAATAATAATATTAACAATATCAATACCAATATTAATAATAATACTAATAATAAAAACCGACATTAACATCTAACAAAACCGTCACATTTTCGAGGACAAAAGTTTCTAATTTGCTCTTTTATTTCTTAGATTCGCTAGACAACTTTAAAGTATCCCGTCACTTGTTGTGGAATTTATTACCTTTAGGGTTACAAGCGAGCCGAACTGCACCGAAGCAATGTAACAACAACATTCACAATTACGCCTCACATTTTGAAATGTAGTCAGACGACCTCACTCAGCATATTAGCGCAACACCAACAGGACAACATTAATGCCTCGACGGGTTAAAGTGCAGTATCCACCATTAATTCCACACGCAGTGTTAGGGCAGTGTCCTAACTCAATTCCATGATTTGTCAGTCATGGGACCGATCCATTAGATAACCAAGCAAAACCGTATGCGTATTATTTGATCTTTCGAAGCAGCATAATTTATTTATTGCGACATAACGGAACAGAATTTTATTTATAATGTTGAGGCATTATCAAATATATACAATCTAAAACTAATTAAAACATTAAAAAACGGAAGCAAAAAAATGCAATCGTTGCAAACAATATGGCCGACTAAAAATACTAAGGTAAAATATTGAAAAAGAAACGAACAAAGAGACATACAATTAATACATTATTTTATCTGTGGCAACGAACAAGCCAGCCTTATATAAAAAATATTGAATTAGGCAATATTGGATAAATAAATATTGGATTAAAAAATATTGGCAGCCTTATATTGGAAAATTTATTGTGAATTTTTTTTAATAAGTACACAAGGGTATATTTATGGCATAACTTTTACTACTGAAAGGTAAAAGAGGATTCTTTTTATGTAAATTGCAACATGAAATTCAATAGTTGAGATTCTATCTGATCAAGAAATTAAATTATTCATTAATTTATAAAAGAAAACCATACATTTTAAATTCCATATACTCTGCCAGGATAAACAATTGAACAATAATCTCAGTTCAGAACTGAGTAAAAATCAGAAAGACAGTAACCAAATTCTTTAAAATAATTACTTTATTTTTATATTTTCCTAAATCCGACAAAAAATATTTTTAAAATCGCAACTTACGAATAATTATTTCTAATTAGAAAAGAATATGTACATCGAAAATGTGTGTAAGAAAACAATGTTTTTTAAAACAATATCACAGCATTTGTTAAGATTTCAGTGAAGGTGTCTCATAATTTATCAGATACACTGCATATTGTTACGAATTTTTGTATATTTGTAAATATTTCGTAGTGTTAATTTTGTAAATAGGAAAATTTATGTACATTTCGCATAAGGCAGTGCAATAGTTCGTCGTTAGTTTGCTTCCCCGCAATGTGTGTCTTAATGCTTGATAACGAGTTTTACAGAGATAACGCTGGGAAGCGAATTTTACAAGGAGCAGGGCATTTAACATTATGGTAATGGCAAATTGGCGAGATAGAGGCAAGTTGGCGACTGTTTTGGCGAGAAATCGCCAAATGTCGCCAAACTTGGCGACCATTTGGAGACATTTTCTATCCCCATGTACATGTATAAGACTTTTCGACTACGATCTGGAAAGTTCTCCAAATATCTACCTATAGAAATTTCACGTATGTTCGCCTCCCCTATAAAAGCTCAAGAGAGCGGGTGATGGAGTTAGTTGTTGGTTGAGTCAGTTGCTGACTGGGTTAGTTGACTAGTGAGTTGACTGGAATTACTGAATTGAGATACTGAGTCTCAGTGAGCATTCAGAGAGTTCCGAAAGCGAACTATATTGCATTGTCTTTTGCAGTGATTTAGCAATTGTGTTGTCAAGTTTTTAATTGCTGTTTTGTGCTCTATTGTTGTGAAAAGTGCTGTATTGTGTCTACTAGAACGAGAAGTTTGGGAGTTGTAAAGGAATCTGTGAAGAGTGATATTTGAATAAATATCTGCAAGTTTTGATCTGCTTTGGTTTCAAATCTGTCGAACCCGTCCAACGCAACAATATAATTTCTTTCTCCCGATATCCCATGTGCGTTAGAATTAGTGTTTTTCAATTGCCTTTAAAATACAAGTGAAATGACACTTTAAACACAATTTGTGACTAAAAATCATCCGAGGATAAAAATGTTTATATTACGATAAATTTATTCATAACTTAATCATTTAAATTTCGAAATAATATACGAGTTGAGAGAGGAACTTGAAAAAGAGACGTACCAAGCAAAAAAAAGTTGCACAGTTGCAGTCATTTAATGTTATTGCTTAATCGGCAAATTTAGCAATAATTTGAGAAGCTAATGTAAAATAAATAAAGTAACTCAATCAGAAATGAATTTTAATTAACATAACCAATTAAAAAAGTTGAAGATAGTCCAACATCACACGCAGTCCATTTAATATCAACAAACATTATTAACAGTAGTAGAAAGAAAAATGAGTTTTGTTACTACTATTGACAATTATATAACATTGCTACGTTATCGTTCTATGTGACATTAATGAAATACTTTACGATAATTTGGTCACGCTTATTCCTTATATGTTTCACTAACTTGAGGAAAAAAAGATTTAAGTTTATTTATTTAATTGATAAACAAATTATTTGAAAGTTTGTGTATTTTGAATGACGGTGTGCATTTGATCAATGATACGTTTTACGTAAATTTGAACCCGTAGTTATGGATATTCGCTATATTTTTTACTTAAGGTTGTAATCTATTAAATAATTTTCTAATACTTGTGTTTTTCCGAGACCCATGAGGTTAAATGTTTAAAAATCTGATTATGATTTCGAACACAGTTTGGTTACATATTTATTTATTTAAATTTATTTATTTGTTTAAATTTATTTATTTATTTGTTTAAATTTATTTATTTATTTAAATTTATTTATTTAAATTTATTTATTTAAAATTTATTTATTTATTTAAATTTATTTATTTATTTAAATTTATTTATTTATTTAAATTTATTTATTTATTTAAATTTATTTATTTATTTAAATTTATTTATTTAAATTTATTTATTTATTTTAATGTATTTATTTATTTAAATTTATTTAAATATTTATTTATTTAAATTTATTTATTTATTTAAATTTATTTATTATTATTATTATTATTTTTTTTTTTTTTTAATGGAACAAAATCTTAGAAAATGGCCTTTCAAAAGAGAGTTCTTTGCATTTCAGGTCTAGAATGGAAGAATTTTACTACCTACTTAAAAAACACAATTCCCTCTCAGTGTACTTATTTTTGAAAGCAGAAATTACGTAGTACTGACGAGGGGAGTCAACATATGCTAAGCGCATTTATTGCTTCTGATCCAGAAGTTTGTCTTGATCACAGGTATAGAACTTACAAAGTAATGAATTGATGCACACAACCTAAAACTTTCGAGAAAAACGTGTTGCACATTTCATTTTTGAAAATCTGAATCGATTAGAGAAAATTATAAAAAGTTTATCACCTATGTTTCCAACAGTTTGAAAAGCTAAATATTTAAAATTTTACAATTAAATTTTTTTTTCCCCACAAATGAAATTTAACTTCAAATGTTGTAGAGTTGAACTAAATCTGATTGCCAAATATGTCAATATATGCATTTGAATTGTTTTTGGATTTCAGGTGTTTCATCTTGTGACAGCAGTGTTATAAAAAATGTTTCTTGAAGTGCTACGTAATTTCAAGGTATGTTCAGCCATTTTGAGATCGGTTAAACATCTCGATCAGGCCGTCACGATATCAAGTGACAGACTTAACAGCTACAGTAAAAATGACTTCAGGGTCACAGCAACTGACCGAAAATCGCCCTCCAAATTAAAAAAAACAACAACAACGTCGGATAGCAGAGTCAACCCTTCAGCTAATAATCAGAGCAAACAATTATGTGTCCACAAAAATCCGATCGCTATTTTAATTTACATTTGTTTCCAAAGGAAGGGGTTGTCACCGGCACACCTGCCCAAACAAATTGCGTGTCGAAGTGGCATTAATTTTCAAAATCACCACCCTCCGCTAGACACTGAGACTGCAGCTTTGGAGACTCAAGTCCAAATCGTGTCCGAATGGTTGGGGTTATTTGCATATTTTGCGTTTTTAACATTAATTAAACCGAGGTAGAGTTGGAAGGCACTGCCTCGCAAGTCCTGGCATTGAAGGTGAGCGAAACTAGACGTATGGACTGAAAACATGGAACCTTAACTTACATAGAACATTCACCAAAGAATAAATCGAAGATTTTTGAGTAAAACAAAACAAAAACAGCCGTCCCCAATCCTTTTTTGAGGGGGGGGGGGGGGGACACAGACTGGTATTTGGCTAAAACGTGTCCAAATGTGAGTAGCGGCTACCTCTGTGTTTTAACCCTTCAATTACTGATGGGACTTAAAAGTCCCTTCAGTGTTCTAATGGTACTATAAATTTAAACACTTTGAGGCGACTTTGAAATCCACTTCCATTAAGTTCTTTCTTCAACTGTTAAATGATAGTACAAGGATATATTTCTTTATATACAAAGACATGGACGGTTTTCAATTTTCTAGGGCTAGGCATCTATATTGGCATTAAGTCGTCTTCTATGCTTGTCTCTAACAAGCTTCCAAAGAGAAATAAACTTGTGCAGCCATTCAACAACTGAAGAATATTGTTACGAATTTTTGTATATTTGTAAATATTTCGTAGTGTTAATTTTGTAAATAGGAAAATTTATGTACATTTTGCATAAGGCAGTGCAATAGTTCGTCATAAGTTTGTTTTCCTGCAATGAATCTCTTGATGCTTGATAACGAGTTTTACAGAGGTAACTCTGGGAAGCGAGTTTTAAGGAGCAGGGCATTTAACATTATGGTAATGGGAATCTCGCCAAATTGGCGAGATAGAGCCAAGTTGGCAACGGTTTTGGCAACTAATTTTTGTCGCTAAATTTGGCGAGAAATCGCCAAATGTCGCCAAACTTGGCCACCATTTGGCGACATTTTCGGTACATGTATAGGTACATGTATAGGACTTTTCGACTGATCTGGAAAATTCTCCAAATTTCTCTCTCTGGAAGTTTCTTGAAGATTCACCACTCCTATATAAGGACGGCCGTGAGTAGGGTTAGTTAGTTCTTGGATTTTGAGTCACTGAGTTAGTTGTTAGCTTAGTCCGTTAGTTGACTGGAATTACTGAATCTCAGTGAACACTCCGAGTAGTTCTAAAGTGAACTGTATTGCATTGTCTTTTGCGGCGATTTAGCAATTGTTGTCAAGTTTTTAACTGCTGTTTTGTGCTCTATTGAGGTGAAAAGAGCTGTATAGTGTCTACTAGCAACGCAACAATATATATCATATAAAGTGGAATTTCATAGCCCCAATGGATCTCAAAGCGTTTAAATTAATACAGTACTATGAGAAAACTGACGGGATTCGCGTTAGCACATAAAGGGTTAAACAAACATTAGAAAACACAACATATAAGTGCAACCCCCACCACACTTGCATTTTGAAAATTTAAAATAATGTGGAGAAAAGTGGTACGATTCGCTGGAAATATATGTTACAAGTTTTTAAATATTTAATGGATAAGAAATTTAATACATAACTATTTATTAAAGTTTCAATAAGATATCCAATTGAAAAAAATCAAGATTAAATAAAAAAATATATATATTAACCGCTTTGTACCCTTATGAGTGCCATCCGTCTCTTTCCTACTATAAAAATACTTGTGCCGGTGGCCATGAATTAAATAGTGGCGGAAAATGATAAAATTTACATAAAAAATATATTTTTTATTTTATTTTCTTACCACGAAGTTTATCTTCAAGTTTTAATTATATTTCAGTCAGAAAAGCGATAATCATTCTTGGAAAATCAAAGTCTTACCTGGAACTTGAGTCGCATAGCACCCACCTGTATGCAGTTTGCACTTACAAATAATCCTGCTGTCCCCCCCCCCCCCTCTTCTCTCCCCCCCCCCCCACAACAATAAAGTTTTTTGCTTTTTTTATGAAACTATTGATTAGTTGTTAAGGAGTTACCCATCCTTCAAAGAGACACCAATCCAGCTTTTTATTACTTAATGAATTTTTAAGAGGTGTATGTCTGGTTATTTAATGATCAAGCTTCTTTTTTTTTTATGTGATTTTGCTGAAACCCTAATTCCGGAATTGGCGAACCATTGAGAGACGAGCACAAGTAAGGAGGGAAAAAAACTTTCTTTCAATGTTAGTCTTAAACCTTCTTTCAATGATAGTTTTTATTGCTTTTCTTTCTTTATTGAATGGGAGAACTCAGAAACGCACAAGTAATCACAAAGAAGCTAATTCTGGGTTCGCATAAAAGCTCCTTTTGACATGCTTCAAGTATTTTTTTTGTGTTTTGGAATAATGAATGATTTGGAAGTTCAAATAATGGTTAGAATAATTCATGTTTTTTTTGTTTTGTTTTTTTAAAAAAAAGAGAATAATTTTGAAATATGGTCACCAAGGTTTTTTTTAAAATCAAATTAGTATTATTTTAAATTATTGTGCAGAATATTTTGAAATAAAAAATGCTTCCATATAAAATCAATGGAAATTCAAGTTTTGTATGTAAATAGAGAATTCAGAGTAATAGAGATTGGAAGTTAGATATTCATTGATAAGTTTTCCTACTGATAAGTTTATCGCCAAACTAACCATCTTGGCGAAATATAAAAAAGAAGAGTTTAGATCGAATACAGGTGAATGTACAGTGAAAAAATTGTTTGTCTAACCTTTGATTACCACTTTATTTTTAATTGGTTAACACCAACTTGACCCTGGCAGTGCTCATGATTCTGTCAGATTTTATTTTTCCTTATACTGGGTGAATTTTATGTGGAGCACTTCAAAGTTGAATTAACCGTAATTCAGTGAAAATGCATTGAGTTGATGACAGTTTAGATTATTTCGAATATATTTCAATCGGTATCAATGTTCTCAAGTTCAGACACTTTATGTGTGAAGCATTTGTTGTACAAGGAGGCATCATGGAGTTGTGCTAGGAACAACGAATATTCTTATTGGAGTGTTATTTTGCTTTAAAGTCATATTCTCACTTACATTGAAGAATTATACAAGAAATATCCTGATGGAGCAACACCGAATAATTCAACGGTGCCACAATGACTTAATCACCGGAAAGCAGGAGGTCCTGGTGTGTGGGTTGGTGGTGGCCATGGGACCTATTATTAACGTTTTCGTCAAAATCGCGCATGCCCATAAGGTAGCTGCCAATGAAAAAATCATGTTTTTCAATGATTGAAAAGAACGGCTCTACCGATTTTGATCAAAATCGCTGTGGTAAGGCCTCATAAGGTGTTAAAAACATCCCCACCTCCGAAATTTCCGTAAAAATGCTTTAATGGAGTAAAAAGTTGAAAAACGAATGCCTTCAACACAACTCAATTTGCTTGAATATAGCTCATCAACGATTGTTTTTCCTCCTCTCCTCAGTTTCACTTATAAGAAAAGATA
This sequence comes from Linyphia triangularis, assembly GCA_963978545.1. Classification (NCBI taxonomy): domain Eukaryota; kingdom Metazoa; phylum Arthropoda; class Arachnida; order Araneae; family Linyphiidae; genus Linyphia; species Linyphia triangularis. The sequence continues at coordinate 67,140,188 of OZ021730.1, forward strand.
ATATAATAAGCTTGGATCACCGCCTCTGAGAAAGACATAGTCAAGCTGCAGGTCCTCCAAAATAAGATCTTGTGAAATATGGTTAACGCGGCGACCTTCGTCCGTAACGCTCTGATCCACAGAGATCTGCAAATTGACTACGTCAGATCCCACCTTGCCAAGCTCAGCACCTCGTTCTACAATGAGGAACTTGCACAAGTGAGGAAAATGAATTTTTTTTTGTATTTTCTAGTGTTATCCAACGAATTTATTTGAGCAGTGTAATTGTTTTTTATATTTATGCTTTCAATTAATCAAAAATCGAGTTTGAAATTAGCCGAAATCAAAGCAAAAGTCACGTGACCAAAAACGCTGAAAAAACCGTGACGTGGTTACGCAGAGATAAAGTCGCAAAAAGGAGTAACCTCACTCATTCCTCGTCTAAAACAGGTTTTAGACTGGTTCATAATCTGCACGTTGACGTTTCACGCAAAAGTGGCTTTTTCTCGCCAAATCGCAAAGTGTAAAACTAAATATTTTTTTAACTATCTATCCGAGCTCAAATTTTTTAAAGAATGGTATTGTTTTTCATGATTTTTTCTCTACTTTTATTTAAAAATAAAACCAAAAAACGTGAAAGTTCCTCATTGTGCCACCACCCAAAGAACTATCATCAAGGAGTCCCTTGAATACGACATCTTCCCTGAAGACCACAACATTCGACCCTTCGCCACTTTTATGCTTTCGGATGCACCCCTTTCAAGGACTTTTCAACGTGCTCATGGTTAAACCACATTTGAACAGTTACCCAAAAAAATGACTTTCTCATAACAAGTGTTCACTCCGACTGCCGGTAAATAGTGCATGTAAATATTCTAAATTGTCTTGTTATTTTATTCAACTGTAACTCTCCATGCTTATAAAATATTGACCATTTTGTAATTCATCACGTTTTAAACTCCCTACCTAATATTTGTTACTTACCCTGTTTTAAATTCTATTATGACCATCTGTAACCACAGTTATTGCTGTTTTTGTTAAATTTATACTTTTTGTTTGTCTGTATACTGTGCCCCCTCAATTGATTTCTTTCATATGCCTGTAACACACTCGATGAATCGGTAAAACGTCCTCGGACAGGTACCCAGTTAATAAAGAATATTTAAGCTTTAAGCTTATACAGTACATCTCTTAGAATTCCAATCCTCCTTTATTTTATATATCTATTAGATATTAGACACTGGAAAGGTAGTTTAATTATATAGAAGTACTGATTTAAGTAAAGCATACAAGTTCTAATTTTTAAAAGAGCTTTGATCCGAACAATTCCTTTTGGACAATCAGCACGCAAATTTCGTTCGAATACGGTTGTAATATTCATATATTACATATTATTATTCTTTTGCCACCAGTAACTTTTATAACGTTTATCGATGGGGTTGGTCTGGTTCTTTTAAGCAAACCGGCTTTCACTGACCATCTCTTTATTCATGTTCCTCAAGGGATTCATCTAGAACGTTCCTTTAAATGAAAAAGATACCAAAAGAGACTTCATTCTCCAGTGGGATTGTACTCCTTGGAATAAAAATTTCCCTTTCTGTAAAGGTTACTGACCCTTTTATGCGTGAATAAAAGAAACTGTCGGTAATTCGTTGGCGGGAAAAAACAAAACTCAGACCCATTGTCGATGTTTGTTTGGGTTGTTGAAGTTTTGTTTTGATGTGAAGAATTGATTAAAATTCGGGTTGTGAAAGCTGCACACCATGAATTAGGTTGTACTATAGAGATTAGATTTTCTTAAGATAACGAATTGAGGAAGAAAAATAGTCTCTCCCCCCTCTCCTCTATTTTGCTTGATTTATACTCTATTAAGATTTTGCATTATAGCAAAGTGTTTCTTTGCTGTTAAAAATTATTGGCAAAGCTTTAACACTAAACCGCATTAGATTCAAATGATTTTGAATACATGTATAAAAAGTAGGAAAAAAAACAACAACTACCAAATGCTTTTGAATAATGATAAGGAAGTAATGTCTTTCAAAAATTATTCAGTCAACTTTTTAACTTTTACATCTGTTTTCTAATGGTTTTAATGTATTTTTTTGTTGCTTCAGAACGTTTTCAGAATTGTGTAGAAGATGTTATACTATTAGCAATAAAAGAACGATTGCTAAAATTAAAAATCTAATGTCTACAATGTAAATGGCGACAATTAAAAGATTTCTAATTTGAACAGCAAAGCAACTATATAAAGGAATTTGAAGGCAATAAAAAAAAAAAGCAAAACCTTTTTTGCACTACTAGAGAAAAATTACATCAAAAAACAAATGTGAATTTCCTAATTGTAAAATGACTTCACTTCGTTATCATTTCAAATTTCGTTAATCAGTTTCAATTGTTGAGATAAAATTTCAAAAATTTGAAGGCAATACTGAATAGATGAAATATATCTTCTAGAATAGAAAGCTCTTTTAATGAATAGGTTAAGTTTATTTGAAATGGTATTAAACAATTTTGACAAAAGTCAATAGTTGTTGACACTCCCTTTTATGTTACTAACTTCCGTTTCGTTATGTTTAGTTTCTGTAATCTGGCAACTTGTATACGGTATTATTTGTTATTATATTTAGTTTCTGTAGTCTGGAAACGATTTATGACATATTTTGTTACCGAATAAGTGGAATCTCTTCAGAAAGGCTCCGATAGTCTTGCAGTAGAGTATCGGGCTCATGACCGGAGGGTTGTGAGTGGGGCTAATGGGGGCTGTTGTTCATTAAATATGTCGTGGCCTCAATGTCCTCTCGTTGGTGTGGTGGGGTTGGAGAGAGGGGTTCACACTAGAAGATTTCGATCTCCTATTCTTCTAGATGCTTAAAATTACGAGACGTATATGGCTGTGTTAAGCCTTTTAATAAGTGACAGAAATAGACAGTCGCAAGCTCCAAACCAAATCGCTCCAGAGCTAAATTTATACATGCGTATGCAGTAGATTTTAAAAGGCTTGTGCTGCTGTAAAATAAGTCTGTTTACGTTTTATAAAGGATTCATCGCAATCGCTGAAGAGAGTTTAGTCCAAGTTATGACAATAGTAATAATTTTGAAGAATAATTTCAGTAGATATTCTGTTTGAGAAATTACTATATTAGTAGCGGAAATTGTTGTATACGTGAAAAATATTATAGTATTATCACAAATTATAGTAACAGACAATTTGTATAATATTAGTAGCAGATAATTTCTATAGTATTAGAAGTAGATAATTTCTATAGTATTAGTAGAAGATAATCTGTGTAATATAAGTAGTAGATATGTTGTATAGTATTAGTAAAATATAATTTGAATAGTATTAATAGAAGGAAATTTGTATAGTAATAGTAGCAAATAATTTGTATAATATTAATATTAGAAATTATAGTATTAGTGGAAGAAATTAGAGTATTATTAGTAATCGTTCGTTACATTTGCATTTTCAGGACATAGAGGTACACTCGGGGAGCTCTGAAGTTAATTTTAATTTTTGTGGGCTCTGGAAATAAGTGAATCTATTTGGTATCTAGAAAGAAAAATGTCTCCTTTGAACATATGTTGTAGTAAGCATAGCATTTTTATTTCTCAAATGTATTTTACTATATACTGATTTATAGAATACCACGAAAGCTAATTAAAAAAAAAGTATATCTTGGAATTTCTCACTCCGTATGCCCAAGAAATTCTGTCATGTACTGAACAGAGACATGGTTAGAAAACTTAACTTCTAATTGCTGTCCAAATATTAAGGAAATGATTGAAAAGTCTTTCAAGCAAAACTTTCCCTTTTAAATTAGCGTTTCGTAAGGTAGGAAATCTAGAAAATGTCCACTGTCAGGCAGCCTGAATTAAATGTCCTTCGCTCTGACACAAGATGGCACTATACTCTTACCCACATCATTTACGTAATTGATTCATAATAATAATAATCACACAAGCTAACGTTATCAACTTCTTAGCACAACCTGAAGAGAGACATAGTTACAAAACTTGCACGACAGCACTACTAATAGTCGTCCACATTTCAAGATGACTAATAAGTCTTTCAAACATTACTCACCCACACACCCACATTTGCGTTTCGAATCGGAAAAAATCCAGAAAACACCCCCTAGGCAGTCCGACAATCGACTCAAAAAAGTTTTCAAATTATTGCCTAAGCAAAGTTTGGCATCTGGGAATTGAATCCAAGCCTTATAACCATGTGTTTAGTCTTCGACACAAGATGGCACCACTATCTAACCCACATCAATTATGCAATTGATTCAAAACAATAGTCACTCACGCTAACATAATGAAAAGAGTCATACTAAGCACTTCCTAGTTCGTTGTCATTGAACTTGGTCATAATAATGAAAAGTTTTTCCAGCCAATGATTATAGCTCTCAGTCCATTTCCGTATACAAGAAACCAATGACCCTCACAGTATTAAAAAACAATCGTTTTAAATGTACACCTCAACACTTAATGGTATCTTCCCGCAGTGTAATTACGCTTTTATTTTCTTCGGATCTTCTGCTATTCAAATAAACTGCAGTTCGGTGTGTTGTGTGTGTAGTTAACAAAATGAATATTTTGTTTTCTTGAAAAGGTGTGTAGTGTAATGTCTATTCATTATATCGATGTCGAAATTGAACTGTGAATTTTAAATTCAGCCTTTGCGATGCTCAAGGGATCTAGAGGAGTTATAATACACTGTGAAAAGAACAATATTGTTATTTAAAAGCTTAAAAACCTTGATATATATTTAGAGGTAACTGGATATACAGCTTAACGCTGAGAAGATGAAGCCATTGCCGTAGCCTTGGGTAGAAAAAAAAAATGAATTGCCGATGATTTTTTTTGTTGTTGCAAATGTCGTTGCATATTCACATAATTGCCTAAATTAAAAAAAAAAATTAAAAGAATAAAATAAACAAAAATTAACCAAATGGCGAAAAAAAATAGACTTACAATTAACAGATGGCTAAATATCAAATCTTTCCTCTAGTGACGATTTAAAAAAAAAATTCAAATCATCTATTCAAATTAATTAGACAATTTCTATTTCAGAACTAACTCTCATTGAATTAATAACCATTCCAATAAAAAATTATTAACATTTCAATAATACATAACGTAAAACAAATACATTGAAACGAATGGTCAAACAAGAACTCACTTTCCGACTTTCGTGACTCCAAAATCAAAGAGAAACTGAAAGAAATTTCACTAAATTATTCCAATACTAACGATTGTGATAAAAAACAATTAAACATCGAATTCGAACTGCCACTTTTTAAATACACGCACAGATAAAACACATCTAAACCTTCCCCTATCGATGAATAATGCATATCTCCCCAAAAGGAATCGATATCATCACTGGGAGAAATAATAAAAATGGCGCAAATAAACCGAGTGACAGCCACGTAACAACACAACTCGCGTGCGGAACAGAATTCGTCTTCCGAAAAGAAGGGGAAACAATCATAACATGCCGGTCACGTTTTATTAATTTCCACACTATTCCGACAAACAGATCTGGCGAATTGTTTTCTATAAATCACGCTATCTATTATTAAAGGAGAAGAGAGGTGTTTCCTGCTCCATTTGCTAGGATTTTGTCATATTAGTCTTGAGTGGCAAAAAAATGACAATTCGCCAAACGAGGTAAAAAAAATTCGCCAAAATTCGAAATTTATTGAAATTCAAGTATGATTAACTTTGGCTTGGCAAACGCATTATGCAGAATTCTTCTTGCACTAATTCATACATTACGCCGGCCATTCGACTGAAGAAGAATCAATTATAAGTACTAACAAGGTATTGATTAAAACATTTTAGTGGTGACATAATTATTAAAACAAATTCAGATTTTATTGAAAAGATTTTAGTGATGGTACATATAAACTTGGTTTTGCTATCTTCCAGACTTTTTATGAGAATATTACAGTGCATTTAATTTTTAAAAATTTTTTGTATGATTTCTAAGTATACTAGATAGGAACCTGGATTTTTATGCATTATTCAGAACAAATTCATCAAAGCTGCCAAATAGGCAGACTTTCGCCAATTGTTGCAATAGTGTGCCTCAACAGATGAAAATCCTGCTCATCATCGGAAATCGTGATAGGCTTTAGTAAAAACTGTCAAATGAGACTTGATCGGGCAACGTGACAGATTATGCATGAAGAGGGGGGTGAATTTGTGCAACAAAAATAAGGCAGGTGTTAATGAGAATTACTTTGAGCATTCTAATAATGAAAAGGAAAATATGATGTCAATATCCAATTATCAGGAAAATGTAGGGTTTTTTTTACCAATAGAAAAATAAAGTGACTGATCATTGATAGTCTTAATTTTTATTTATTGAAATTTTCGAGTTTTTTTCTATTTAGTATTCTATCGAGTTAAGTTTATACAAGGTAATTAGTATAAATTCTTTCTTTCGTATTTATTGTACTGGGTGCTAGTCCTAGGCCACAACATCCGTTCAAATGATTTAATTAAATTTATGATTGATTAACTTCTAATTAGGGGCACAAAATTTATTACAAAGAATTAAAATACCACTATGCATGAAATAAGTTTGCTAGTTCTTAATTTAGTTAAATAAAACTTAAAGTGGTGTTTATGTGACTGTAAAATTTCGTAAAATGGCGCTTAAAATTTTTTAAAAATAAAACAAAAAAATTGAACATTGTTGCTTACTTTATTAGCTTAGTAAGAGCAAAATAATGAAATAAATCATTATTTAATTCTTTTGTTCTGAAGTTTATATAGTATGCAACAATGGTATGTTTTTTTTTGTTTTTTTTATTACCTAATTTTTAACTTTACTTTGTTTCCAATCCTTTGATTCCAACTTCTTACGTAGAAAATTTACGTACGTTAAAATTTTCATCATTATTGTAATTTTTGTCTAAATTTTGAAATAAAAACGAAAAAAAAAAATTATTTATAAAAAATATATATATATATATATATAGAATGTTTCATTCTACATGAACCTCAGCGCCAAAAAAATTATATCGTACACCCTTTTGCGCATGTCTCTCTCTCTCCCCCCCCCCCCTCCCCCTTCTCAGTACAATTCTCATAATAATGGTGATGCGAACCCGCCTCCTTTTGTTCCGTTAAGCAAACGATTCTTCTCGTACCTGTCTTCACAAACCACAAGCAAATTTGTTGCAGAGGGAGTAAATAAAAAATATCCCTACCCCACATATATTACGAGCCTTTGCCCCAAGCTGTGCGAACAAAATGATGTCGTTACTCTTTTTCTACTCCTTTTTCTTTAAAATGACTCAAAAACCCAAGGTTGCGAGATGGAGGAAAAGATCATCTCATACTTTTCCCTCTGCTTGAGTTTTAATGAGGAAAACGAAGTAACTTAATAGAAGAACAGCTGTGAAAGATGTTAAATTTTTGAAGACTTAATTATAATAATATTTTTATTTCTTTGTTTAAAAAACTAAACTATTGAAAGGTTGTCATGGCATTGGTTAACGAAAGTAATGTACAGCTACATATATTAAATACTGATTCTTCAGTTTCAATTTTATTTTCTGTCTCCATAATATTTCTATTTTCAGATAAATTATTATTCTAACTAAATTTCAACGGCTTTTTTATTTTTTTAATATTTTGTTAGCTTTTATATTAATGTAGTTATAAGATAATTAAACATCATGTCAGTCTATTTGTCAGTAAGAACTCACCAACATTCTTATTTAAAACAAAAAATTAACAACATTTGTATCGCCAATTCCACCAATTTGACGACATATTTTGTCTATTTAATATTGTCAAAATAATGACAAATTGGCGTTCATTAACAAGTAACTTATTTGTTTCCATCTTATCAAAAATTAACATTTCCCGCCTACCTTATAACGTCTATAAAGAAAAATTACTTTTTAAAATGACTTATATACATTTAACATAATACTATATCCTTACTTTCTCCCTAACAATATCTTATTCTGCCCAGAGAGCTTAAGCGGCCGTTTTCTGACGTAAGTTAAAGTATAAGGCGTATTATTCAATTTCCAGCCTTACATTCAGCTGGCGTGAAAGAAAAAGTGGAGTCTTTTCCAAGTATGAAGCAACACAAGTTATTAATAATGCAAGCAAGATTAATGGTGACTTTCACTCAGTAATGATGACTTTTTCACTCAGAGAATGAATATGGAAAAGGTGATTGTTAGCTATAATGCGTGCGTTTTCCAGAAGGATTATTTTTATTTTTAGCACGGTGACATTCATATATTTCAGAAGGTACCGAAAGACGTGGGATTTAATGATGTTTTTTGGAATAAGAGAGCGTGATTGGCTTTGAGTTCTACAGAAATGATATTTTCCCCCCAGCCTTCCAATTTTGTGCTTTTGCATAACGAAACAACTTTCATTCAGTACATGAAATATTTGTATTCGAGTATGAATATGTGAGTAGATATAAATTTGTGTTTTATAGTATTTTCTCAAGAATAATTAATTCAGGGAAAGAATTTTGTTTTATTCTCTTTGGAAAATGTAGCCATTTCCCACGAATATCACACAAAATAACTAGTCTAATTATACTGTAATCTTCATTAATAATGTTAGACAATGTCCTCTCTCCTTCCTGTATTAAACACATGTAATATATATCAGATGACGCTGTGTCAAATTGTAAATATACAAATGTGAATAAAAAAAAAGTGGTGATTTTTTAAAACTTATATAAAATTTAATTTTTAATTTATTAAAAAAGTGAAAATTATAATGACAAATTCTGCATTTTTACAAACCTGTAGGAAAAAGATTACGATAAAACCGAAACATTTAGAATGTAGTATAGGTTGAACAAGGGCCTTGAATTCAGTGTCGATCGAAAGATTTCAATTTTAATTAAATCAAATTGTTAAATATTGATTAGCTTGTACCAAAAGATGGCTCATGAATGTGAAAAGTTATCGAGAAATGAATGAATGAATGAATATTTTTATTATGCCCTTCGAATTGCGTCTTCATAAGGTTCTATCACATGTAGTTCACAAGAAACAAACTTTCAAATGCCCTAAACAAATGAATTGTCGTTTTCCTACCAATTTACATAATTTTCAAAACTATATTTTACGTGAATCCCATGTTAAAGAATAAAGCACAAATTCACAAACTACGCTGCTACTTATCGAAAACAATGACATGAAATCGTTACGCCACTTTTTCTTTAAGTGTTTCAAGAAAGCAAATAAAGTTTATCGATTTAATCTTTTTGGTTGTTTAATCAGTCCTTCACGGTCCTAGTGATAAAGTCATATGCAAATCACTAAAAAACCCTTTTGGGCCTGGATACTTATCGCATCTTTTTCATCTGACAAATACTGATTTATTGAACTCAGCAAAATCGTCAGGATGTATAAATTAAAAAGGAGGCGAGCGAAAGGGTTTAAGGCAGGGTGCTACCCGATTGACGATATTAAAGCCCCCTAGAAACGGAAAAGCCATTTAGATAATGCTTTATAAATCGTCCTCTTTCTCTCTTCTAAGTGAAGAAGGGGTTAGTACAAAAGGTGCTGCCGGTTACCACTGGGCCCAATTGGTGGCCATGTTTGATCACACAAGTACAGGTGAAAAAGTTTGTTAGAAAGCGAGTTAATGGTACTTCTATGTATTAGTAATGGTGTTTTTCTTCATCTAATTATTGGCAGGAAAACATACTTTATTGATTCAACAACAAAAAACTGAGTTTTACACTTTTTTTCTTTCTTTTATTAGACAAAATTACTTGCATTTTGAACAGTTAAAGAAAATTAAAGCATAATGAGTAATCAATTATCAATTTGTAGAATTAAAGTTATTATAATTCACATAAATCCGAGATGTAGGATTGGCTAGATATTTATTTTCTCCTAATGGCGGGCCCAAGTACTTGCAGTCACTTGGCCACTACAAAGACGGAGCGATGGTCACTCGTGAGGGGACACCCAGTGGAAGGGCCATCATGGCCCCTGATTTAGGACATCCACGTCTTGCATCCATGTCTTACCCTGGATTTGAACCGAGACCCACCAACGCGGTTGTCTGAAGCACTGACAGATTGACTTGATACATAGACCATATTTTTCAGCTTAATGGAATATTTGTGAAAGTTTGACTATCAAAAAAAAAAAAGAAAAAAGATCGTTATTCTAAGAATGCAGTTTCCGCAATTCTTTTCTTACGTATCCACCCCTTGCGGTATGAATTTTCCCCTTTTGCAAATCCTAAGTGTCTTCAATAGGAATTTTACTAATTACTTCGTCAAATACTTTAAAAAGTTCCGTTTAAATCAAATAAATTAAGCGGAAGTCCTAGTAAAAATTTCCCTATACTCGCTATGTTGCAGTCTTCTAGTTGAGTATATGTAGAAACTATTTTGTATAAAACCTTGAAATTTGGTGAGTAGGTACCAAAGTGATCACTTAATTAAACGACATAAAATGTTTTCATATAAATTAAAAAAATCTAAAGATTATCGAGATGGCCCCACGGTACAAGCATTGACGTAAGGATTTCAAATATAAAATACATTAGACTCTATTTTCAAGATTTTAATTTATGCCACTTCATTAAGTGGTCACATTCGTACCTATACTTACCAAATTTCAAGGTTTTATACAAAGTGGTTTCTAAATGCACTGAGCTAGAAAGTTGTAACATTGGGAGTATAAAGAATGATCCTTAGTGGAACTTCCTTTTAATAGTGTTGCGTGGTTGGGTTCAAAAGACTTGAAGCCAAAGTAGATCAAAACTTGCAGAAATTTATTCCGATATAACTCCAGAACTTCTCGTTCTAGTAAACTAAATACAGCTCTTTACACAACAATAGAGCACAAAACAGCAGTTAAAAACTTGACAACACAACTGATAAAAATCGCCGCAAAAGACAATGCAATACAGTTCACTTTCGGAACTCTCTGAATGCTCGATGAGAGACAGCTAACTCAGTAACTCCTGTCAGTCAGTAACTCAACTAACTCTTGGCCGGACTTATATAGGAAAGGCGAATCTTCTCGAAACTTCCATAGATAGAAATTTGGAGAAATTTCCAGATAGTAGTCGAAAAGCCCTATACATGTACATGGGGACCGAAAATGTCACCAAAACCGTCTCCAACTTGGCTCTATCTCGCCAATTTGGCGAGATTGTCATTACCATAATGTTAAATGGCCTTCTCTTTGTAAAACTCGCTTCCCAGCATTATCTCTGTAAAACTCATTTTCAAGCATTAAGACACACATTGCAGAGAAGCGAGCTTTTGCACTGTCTTTTGTGAAATGTACATAAATTTTCCTATTTACATAATCAATGCTACGGAATATTTACAAATATACAGAAATTCGTAGCAATAGATTACTTTTATGCGGGTTTGTTGTCTCTATTCAAAGGATGTCAAATATTTTTTAGTAGTTAAGTGTCAAACTAGGATAGAAGAAATTGCAATTTTAAAGGCAATAAAAAAATCATTCTCTTTCTAACATTACACGAATCGGTATTTACACAATACTTTTATTTATCACACTTTCTTTACATTCTAAATTTTAAACACTCTTATTTTTCCTAATTAAAAGTATTTAATTATCATTGAATTTATTTAAAACTTACCAACATATCTATTGAAATATATACAAAGGCACCGGTAGAAATATATTAAGTTTAACTATTAATTAAGATTTGAATAGTGAACACAATTATAATTTTTGAAAAATCAATATTTATCTCCATGCACTGTGTTCTGCACGCCTCTGCAAACATTCCCGTCGATGCCTTATGGTTATAAGAAAACAATTGTGTATCATCTGAAGCATGTATCGTTGATCTTATTATTAAGAAAATATTGAAATTAGCCCACTCGATGGGAGGCTACTGGGAACAGATGCAGTGCAGTACATTTGGGTATTTCTTTTTATTGGCGATCAGAAAAATCCTCAAATTCAAAAAACACGGTAACTAAAATAAAATTAAAATGAAAACTAAAATTGAAATATTAATAATAATAAAATTAAGTTAAAACATAAATACAGTCAAACCCCGTTAATGCGAAGGTGCTGAAATTGTTCGCGTTAAGGCCTCTATAGTTCGCGTTAACCGAATTTCATGTTAAACGAAACAATTAACGTTAAGTTTTAATTACGGAGAACAACTTTTATTTCGCGTTAAGCGAGATCTCATGTTAAGCGATTTCACGTTAACGGGGTTTGACTGTTGTAATAAAATTAAGTTAAAATATAAATAATACTAAAATTAAGTTAAAATATAAATAATACTAAAATTAAGTTAAAATATAAATAATACTAAAATTAAGTTAAAATATTAATAATAATAAAATTGAGTAAAAATATTACCTAAAATAAAACCTGTTACTAGAAATCGCATTTATCCCTGAGAAAAAATCGCCAAAGAAATGTCCTATAATACATCTGCGCCGGATACTGATTATCATTATTTCACTAACACAGAGGATTTAAATTAGTTTTTTTATTTAACACATACCGCACGTCAATATAACAATTTTAATTTTTACCCTTTTATGACACGGCTTAGCATCTTATGCAACCGAGAACAACAGTGGTCAAAGATGGCAACCGTTAGGTCTTCTCTAAACAGACCGTTGCCAATCTGCACCACTTAGATATGCGCTGCAGACGTCCATAAATTTCAAACTAACTGCCTGTTAGAAATTATCGAAATGTTTTGTATGTAATAAAAGTGATCTTCGCCAAAGTTTCTAATGACCGCGAGAATAGATGGCGCTTTTCAAAATTCATGCCCAGGATTAAATTCTGGCTTCAATCGCCGTTTCAAGCGAGAATAGGCCTATATATCAGAAGGAAAAGCTGTGGTCACATTATATGCTTTTGTGTTTTAAGATCCCATATCAATAATATATATGCCAGGTTTAATCTCTTAAAAGATGCTGGCTTTGGGATTATATGACGAAATGGTGATTAACAATTTTGACTGCCGTGATTTTAATGCGAATTTAAACTCTTTTATAACTTCCGTTTCTAATTTACGGCGTTTATTAACGCAAAACGGTCATTTTTGGGGGCGGATAGTGGTAATTAAAATTGAGTGCTAACTTCCTGTTGACATTATGAGTAGATTAATATTCTTTTTTTTTTTCTTTTCTAATCCATTTCTATTGTGTGATTTACAAGTAGCCATAACTGAATAGTAATGTATTTCATAAGAAGTTGCTCATGATCATGCTTTCCTATGTCAAGTATTTTCGAATTCCTAAAAAATATGTCGAGCACTAAAATTCCAACTAATATTTGACTGTAGATCGTAGATCCACATATAGCAAGAGATATTCTGGCAAAATATACCCATTTTTTAGGTCTAGGAAACGAATTTCATTTCGTTCCGTTGAACCCATAGTTCAGTCGAAATAAGCCCAGAATTTCAAAGAATACAACAAAAAATCTTTTTTTATCAAAAGCAGACTTCTGTGTCCTACAACGGATCCACACCAGCGCTATGCCACAGAACACGCGCGTACGTTTTATTAATTTTCATCCAGAAAAAAAATCCCGCAATTCAGGCTATTACAAAATCTATAATAATGAAACAAAGAGACTGTATGTTTCTTTATAGAAAGCGAATTCCAATATGCGTAGCACTTTGAAGTTTTTAACATAAAGTATTTCAGTTTTCTAATTGTGCTTTTGAAAAATACAATACTCAAAGTTTTATTAGGTTTTTTTTTAATACATTTTTAGGTTTTTTTTTTTATAAAGTGACTTCCAATAGACGTAGAACTCTGAAATTTTAAACACTGGATGGGCACCTGAGATGTCTAACAACATTGGTTTCAATGACAATGAAACTTTTAACGAGCTAAGCGAGCCAAATTTGTGAACTGTCAAAAGCAAGGGATTATATACATTGATGGGCCAAGCACATAAATCTCAAATAAGTTATCTTTATAAAAAATTATTATTAAATAAAAGCACAAAAAATCATTTGAATTTTTAAATTTACTGTTAGTTACTATTATGATTTTTTTTTTTTTTATTTAGTACTTGAGCATTAATTAAAAATTTAACGTTAAAACAACTTAAATTTTTTTTATATATTTTAAGTTTTGGATTAAAAACTAAGCAACTAACCCAAGAAATAAACAGCAAAAGTGTAGCGAGAAAGTTATGCGAAATGTTTAATTGATCAGCAGTTGCCAAGTTCGAATATTATATCACTTCAGAGTTGAAAAGTTAAAACTTGAATTACTAAGCAATCCCTCCTTTGTTTTTCCTTAGAGTACATTATTTTTATTTATAATTATTAAAATAAAAAAATAAAAAATCATTTGGAATATCTTTTTCGATATACCAAAATCTCCACTATTAATACTTGATATTTTATTTAAAAAAAATATTGATCCCATAATTATATGGATAGGTATAGCTTATCCCTAGTCATACGGGCCCTTTAATTAAAGTCATCCTTGGATAAACAAGTTGAAGAATCTGACATACTTATTATTTGATGACATAAAGATATTGCTAATTTATATGGATCTGAACAAGTTATGTTTTGTTGTCATTACTTTAAAAATACGAAAAATACTTTCCCGACTGTCATCACAGTTCTTCGGAATCCAACATTAAGTTGGAACTCCCAAAGAATTTCTTGTTTTTTAAATATGATCATGGCCTTTTGAATGCTTTTAGATTCTAAATATATATATAAAAAATATTTTATTATAATAAGTGGTAGAAACATTTAAATTTTGAATTTACACCATTGTTATACTTATATTTTAAAATAAACAGTAGGATTCAGGCACAATCCAATGAGACACTTAAACAAAGATTCTGTGGAATTGTATTCTTGGGGAGCACAATTTCTAGTTAAAAACCTTTATTGTAATTGAACAAAAAATAAAATAGGCGAAGCTTTTGACGTAAGTGTCCATATTTTAGTAATTAGGAACTTTGTATTAAAAATATCTTGGTAAGGGAGGGGGAAAGGACCACTTAACAAAATTATTCAAGATTAGTATTATCTATACATCGATAAAAGAAGAAGTCCTGCATGACACTTACTTCACTAATTCTAAGATTTTCCGCTAACTGGGCAGTAAAAAATAGCACAGATTGTTCCTTATAAGTAAATTTAAAAAGTAAATCTAAGTTCAATCCGATAGTGTTTCTGAAGAATGAGAAGAAATCGGAGAAGTTTAGAGACAGGAGAAGGAGGGGAGGAGACATTAATTACTTGAGATCAACTAAAACATTTGAACCAGGTTTTTTTTTGGGGGGGGGGGGGCGGGGTTCGATCCATCCATAATTTTGTAAGCGCAATTTTATCGAGAAATGAGCGTTTATCACCACAAAATTTGAGTCTACCATAATTTATTTTTTTAGTATTGTGTTGGACAAAGGCGGACATGCATCTGGTTTTGCTACAAACACTCAACTAGAATAATTTAGCTTCAAATATTATTGTAGGTAGCCATGATGATCATATGAGTGGAGTGTTTCAATCAAGGGAATGTTTAAAATGTAAGTTTAGGAAGTAAACTGTTCAAATATTTCACACCTTTCAACAACAACGAGTCATACACAGAGATAAACGATACCATGAAAGTATTAATACGCATTACAGGGTAAGAAAAAAAAGAAAGAAAAAGCCGACATTTACGAGCATTATTGATCTCATACGAGTAAAATTAGTGCCAACAACAAACGCGTCAAAATGTTGAGAATAAAAAAAAAAAAACATTTTTAATAAACCCGATATCTTACTACAATATTTATGTACATTGTTTTATTTTTATTTTAGTAAAAAAAAATACTAAATTAAAAATTTTACACAGATTATAATACTAAAACAAAGAGTCTATGTGTGGCTCTTTCCTTGTGGCTTAGGAGAAAGTAACTTCCAATATATGTAGGACTTTGAAATTTTAAAAACATAAGTAATTTTGTCATTCAGATTTTGCTTTTCACAAACTTAACGATAACATTTTTTATTACTCATTTTTAATATTTAAAAAAAAAAATTCATAAAGTTATTTCCAACACGCGTAGTGCTCTGAAAATTTAATCTCTAGAATAGAATGGGGGATGTATTACGTAATTGATGATTTCAATAGCAAAGAACTTTTCACAAGTCTGAGTGAGCCTGATTTGCAAACGATCAAAAGCTAGAACTTAACCACGTTGACGAGTCACCACAATGCTGGGCCATGCAACTATTTATTCAACAAAATAATCCTCATAAAAAATAAATGTTGAAAAAAATATATTTTAGATTTAATAAAAAATTGTACTGTTATTAGAAAGAAAAAAAATCTTAAATCAAATCCAAAAACTAATAATAAACAGCCTTAAAAGAGAATATATTTTTAGTTGTGCATAAAAAGAAATTAAGCAAAGAACCCAAGAGAATAAACACTAAACTTCAAATAATAACAAAGGCTTTGCACTAACAGCATGGGAAGGTTATGCGAATTCCGTAATTTGTCAGCTTTTGTCAATACACATCAAATATAGCATTTTAAGTGTTCAAAAGTAAATCTTAAATTATCCCCCCCCCCCCTCCTTGTTTTTTTCTGTTAAAGTACATAGTTTTTAACAATAATTATTAAATTTAAAAAACAGATAATTCGAGATTTTTTTCTGATGGACCAAATCCATAGGTTGTTGGTTGGTTGTTTTCAGATTATCTGGCGCCGTCAGCAACACGAGGGCTATAATGCGCCGAAACATTCGTCATTAGACAAGCCAACATACATTTACAAACACCCATGCCAACACGGGACTCGAACCCGCAACCTCGCGGTCTAGAAGCTAGCACGCTAACCACTATACCGTTTGGTCGGACCAAATCTCTAGGATTTATGCCAGTAATCGTATACAATATCTGGTATGGATGCATGATATTTTATAACTTTATCCCACACTTATACCACTAAATTTCGTGTATCCCTAGTCATACAGGTTCTTTAATCACAACCACAATTTATTAAGTGACTGACAAAGGGATATAATTTATTTCTATTAGGATTTTAACATGGTCTGTTAATAGTTTTTGAGTAAATACGTGATTTTTGTTACTATATTTACATAAAGTTCAAAAAAAGCTATCTCTTCACCTTTGCTATCAATAGCCCAATTTTGGGCGCCACTCGAAACGCATGACTAAGCAAGCCTTTCATCCAAAACGAAATACTTAAATCTTCCATATTAAATTTTTTGAATAAGTCGGGAAATTCCCACGTAATCTCTTTCATATACAGATACACGTGATGACGAATCTAAAGAAATCAAGAAAAATCTAAAAATATTTTAATATAATAAGTGGTATAATTTTTTTAATTTTGAATCGTGACTAAATCTTGTATATTGAAAAACAGTTAGTATGTGGTTAGTTAGTATAGCGTTAATACAATAATAAAACACTGCCTTAAGATTATTTTAACATGTGTTTGTGGAAATCAAAATTAGATGACCAAAACTACTTATGTTGAAACTTTCAGAGCTCTCGGCCTATTAGAAATTGCTTTTTGTAAAAATATTAATTAAAAAAATTTATCAAAAAACAAATTAAAATTTAATTTTTTTTGTGTTATTTAATGTAATTATTCAGGACACCATTTTCCTACATACCTCAACCTTAATTAACCTTGTTTCTACAGAAATCTCTATCATCCAGATAATCTGGCACGAGCTACTCAACTGATAAACAATTAGTACAATATTTACATAAAATTACATTTTTATAACATTGTGCAAAAAATTAATTTTTTCGATCATTTTGAATAACAAATCGTGGCGAAAGTAGTACTTTATCCTGAGGAGTGTTGGAAAGTACTAGTAGAAAGTGTTCGCATTAGTGTTAAAAAGTACTTTCTCGCACGCCTCGTGCTCAAATGTTGCATAGTCGTGGCATTGAAATGACATATTTAAAAAAAAATCCATTGACTAGAGTTGCCAACATTAATAAATATATGTATTAAAAATATTTTTTTGCACGCGATTATAAAAAATATTGTAATCAACACGTGGGAAAATGCTTTTTCAAACTCGGTAAATTACTCGATTCGTGCTCGGCAAATATCCGTTTTACCTCGTATGAAAAACTATTACTTTTTCCACTAGTAGCATAAATAATTATTAATTAATCTCGCTACACTGCAATGAAATCAACTAAGCAATGCAGTCGATTAGTTTTTATTCACGCTCAGAAATCCAGAACAGCCTAACACAACATTGTGATTTATCAATCGGTTGTCTTGAATTTGAATTTTCATTGTGAAAGAGCTGCTGAGGGGCTTCTACGAGGAAATCAAATTGAAATATTTTAACTTAAGCACATAACTTTCAGCTACAGAGCCTTAAACCCGATTTTTAATCAAGCCTCAATTATAACTTGGTTGTATGGAAGATTTTTATTCGCTGACTTTCACTAGGGCTATACTACAGCGTGTTAGATCATTATCTATGTCGAAATGGAAATTGCCTTAAGGGATATATTTTAGTTGGAAACTACTTATACCTCAAAATGGAAGTAAAGTCGACCAATTCCCAGCAGTTAGCTTGAGACTGTCATGATGAACCACCTTTTCTAATTGGTTTAGGAAAGACAGAGCATTGGACGGCTCGATCGCGAGATCTCATGGATGCTAGTCGAGTGTACTGCCACCTGGTGGTGAAACTAAGGATATATGTTCTCTGTTTATGAATTTCTTGGTTTTTTTGTAGATCCATTCATTCAATTCTAATGGACAAAACAAATCTTTGCGTTAGAATCTTTTACGCTTTTACGTGTCCCGATGTTATAATATCATTAGACGGAAAAGTAAGACGAGTTTGAGGATGAAACCAAAGTAAAAGGAACTTGCAATATTTAAACATCTTTCCTGCATGTTTTGAATATCTATTCTTTGGCAGTTCGAAACGGACAATGTATGAGAAGGGTTATATGATATTAAGATTGCTACCTACTGAATTCAAAACTGAAAAACGATGTCAGCTCCGTTTTCGATTTCGCGTTCTTAGGTTTACTATAAAGAAATAATAAACCGTAAAGAAATAATATTTTCAGACGTCATAATTACTTAAAAAAATAAATAAACATATAATATTGAAATAATTTATGTGTTTTTAGTTGTAGGTAAAAGAAAAATTAAATAATGAAATTTAAAATATAAACACTAAACTTTTTAGTAAGGTACATTATATTTTTTACATAATTTTAAACATAATTATTAAAATTAGAGTATTTTCGCCGATAAATCGTATCTCTAGTATTGTTAACAGCATTCGTATCCAATTACTGAAAAGGATTGTAGTTATCGAATGCCGATATCGTTTACAACTAGTTAAAACCACACATTTCCTGGAAAAACAGGATGGATACTATGACAACCTTATTAATTGATGTGCCCTAAGATATAGCTCACTTTTATATGCAATTTAACAATTTCAGTTAATACTTTACCGATTTTTGTCTTATATAGGATGGATTTGTACAAGTTCTGTTAATAATTTTTTATACAAGTTAATCTTTGACTATTTTTTTATCGTCATAATGTTTAAAATATGAAAAAAATCTTCCATTCACTGTTATTACCGCTCGTCAGATACGAGAAAATATGAAAACATTACTAAAAAACTCCTAATTAAGTCATGAACATGTCGGAAAAAACCCAACTAATTCCATTCATAGGAAAAACCGTCATTAGAAAAAAGGATATATTTATATACACCTAAAAATATATATTAAAAATACTTTTATACAATAAGTGGTAATATTTTAAATTTTGAAAAGACTTTATTCTAATTTTATATTACTTAATTTGCAATGAGCAACTAATAAAATGACTCTTTAATTGAAACCATGAAGGCGATTAAAATTGGCAATGATTTTGTCACAAATGTTCAAATTTTCGTATTTAGACATCATTTGGGGAGCAGTGTGTTAGAAATGTGCTGGTCCATATTACAAGACATTTTCCAAATTACCTTGGTCTATATTTATAAAAGGGGATGTCTTGAATTATTAACTCAAAACTAAATGTCACACTACCAGAAAACTTGTGGACTAAATTAAGGTACATAAGAAAAGTCGATTTCCAGTCAAATGTGTGAATGCATCTCGAAACTAACAGAAGGAATAGCTACTTTGAAATCTGATAGAGATTGAATGTGTTCTAGACCAACGAAACCCTTAATTTTAAAAGGTCGGGACTTGCCTTTTTAAAAAGTTGATCACCCACCACGCATTTTTCTATTACACCGCCTCCTTCATCATTTAAGTGTTCCGAATTGTTTTCCACATTTCTTTTTATTAACCATAAAAACTTATTAAAATTGGTTTTAAAATTTACTAAACTTTTCTAATTACTAAAAGTAATTAAATTTCTAAAAATTATTCAACTCTTAAAACAGGTTTACTCTTATTATATGATTTGAAAGCGTGTAAAACCGAAGGTCAATTTTTAAATTGCTTTTTAGTTTAGTGTTTCAAAAACTGGCACAACACAATTTTGTATCGAGACTGCCATACTTCACAAAATGACTGTATACGCACCCGCTTATTAACAATTGTTACTTTTCCCATTTTGGTTATTCCTTCGTACCCACAATTATCACATGAAAACCTCACACATTTAAAAACTATTCCGACCCACCAAAAACTGGTTCACGAACCACCAATGGGTCGTGACACATATTCTATAAAGTTCTATAATAAAGTTGAAGCAATATCAGTCCTCTTCCTGGTACAAATAATACTCATTATTAGAAACTTATTTCAAAATACGATGTTGAGACTCGTGAATATTTTATTTCTACTGAAAGAAAATATTCGACTTCAAAGGGCACAAAAGCAAACGATTATAATTGACACTACTGAAAAAATGAAGAGCAGACAACTATGTTGTTTGGTTGAATTTAAATGATGCAAGGGCTACGCATGGGCCATTCTGCGTCTAACCAAATAGACAAATGAGACATGAGAAAGCAGGTTAATGAAATACAGAGTTATGCACGATAAATGTCGGCAAGTTTAACATGCTCGGTATTAGCACTTCTATTTGATATTTCTTCATCTTTATAAATCGACAACAGCAATATTAGAAAATTATCAAAAAATCTATGACGAAGACATAGTGGGTATGGTAAAATACTAAACAATCACATTTAATAACAATATTCAAGATCGTGATTCGTGCTTGTACAAACACCGCATATCGATTAACAGCCTTTAATAATATGTGCTTCTTTTTTATTACATCCACCCTAACACTGATTCGATTTCTCCTAACCGTCAATTACGCCGCCCACTCGTCGCCAAATCCCGTGTCCTAAGCACACAACAGCGCCCTCGCGTGGCTTATAAGGTCTTGAACGTATACACTTATAATACACATTCCCCCTTTCACAAATATACTTATAATACATGCACCGATACGGACACATCCAGTTAAAAGTAACTATGTCCGCTAATCGGTTTGCCGATGGTGTTTACCCAAAGTCGGAAAGTGGTCCTCCAATCTGAACGTCATTTTACGGTTGGGTTATTTTATTTATGGGCGCTCTACACGGGAACTCGCTGTGTTCTTATCGTGTAGACATTTGATTGGGAATGGATTTCACATTTTATCATGTTGAGTGATTGGAGGGTTTGAATCAAAACCACCTATGAATATGCCGTCCATAATAGCAGATCTGTTTCAATAAAACCGGCAATACAAGATCACCAACCGACTATACCTGGCAACAATAACACAATAGGTAAAAAAAAATCAGCAAAGATGTATTTCAATGGCTTGTAGAACCAGAAAAATGCGCTAATGTTTTAAATTTTTGTTATCCTCGAACCAAACTAAAATCAAGAAACTTCAATTTAAAATTCGCTATTTTGCTTTTTACTAATTTCAATTATACTCGCTGCATTCAATGATTTTTTTTTTCCATTTCTAAACATGGCCATGTTTTGGAACGAGTCCCAAAAAGGGATCTAGAAAAAATGTCTGTGGTAGGCGTAACTCCTGAACGATTATGCGCATAAGGTAGCTGCGACTGAAAAATACATGTTTTCAACCCATTGCCAAAAAATCGGCTGTTCAAATTTTAATCAAAATAAAGTGGTAATGCCTTTTAAGGTGCCCTAAATATTTCCCACCCTCTGAATTTACTGTAAAATGTCAATAAAGACATAAAAAGGTTGAAAACGAACTACTTTAACGTAGAACACCCGAAAAGGACAATTTAATCATCATCTCCAACAAGAACGATCTGGCGATTTTTTTGAGATTTTTTTGCTAAGGTAGTTTTTGCAAAAAATATAAAGCCAAATTCACAAAGTTGGCGTAGGTCTTGAATTTAAATAGTGTATTTGAAATTAGTGTGATTTTTGACACAGTTTTATTTAGATTAAATGGTACAAAACTGTCTTCAACAGAGTTCACGTTTTTTAAAATACGTCTGACAGCACTACATAGGACACGGAACAAACATATATGATTGACGCGTAAACAGTAGCCGAAATGGATTAAAATGTAGATGCATAAATTAAAAATAATTAAAAAAACTACTTATGTTAAAAGAAAAACTCATTCCCAAGTTTTATATTCTAGTTCAAATAAATAAAAAGCTTAGTAGCGCTTTTACCAGCAAAAAAAACTTTCACTTGACTCTCAAAACTCTGATGAATTATGGAACCCGTCGCCAGTCCCATCTCTACATCATAGAATGCGCTGGTTATCTAATCAGGATCTCTACCGCTGAGCCATCAGCTACGAAAATGTCGTCATAAAAAGAAATTTAATTTGGCTGTATTAGATTTTTAACATCGCAAAAAGAGACACTTGACTGTATTGAGCTAGTACCACATAACAAGGTTTGGACAAATGAGCTAATTCAAATTTTAAGATGGGTCGATTGATAGACGTTTGTTCAAAGACATTTTTAAAACATTTTAGTCTCAAATGAGTAAAAAAACAAAAAACTCCTACTAGTCAGCCCAACAGTCGAGCGAAATTCATCATTCTAAATCAGTATCTTATGCACTCATTGCTAACTATGAAATTTGCATAGCGTTTCTTTTCAATTTATTTAAAAAAAAAAAAATAGTGATGCGGTAATATTCTAAATTAAAAAGAAAACCTAGATGTGTGGAATATCGCACAAATTTCATTTCACTTAATGACTTATGAATGGGGGTGACTCTACAGAGTCAAAGCACCGCGACTCTCGTCTATTAAACTGAAATTTCACTTAATACTCGCCACTGTATTTATATTTGCCCTGAATTGGTTAAGCCACCGTTTTTATTTTAATATATTCTTTAATTTAATAAATAACCATATAGAGTATATATTTGGCAATAATTATTGCATTGGTAAAATAAATCCGTCAAACTTCCGAAATTGGCAAAAAAAAATTTCAGTAAATATTACATTATAATTTGTTATAAAGGGAAATAGAGGAGAAACCAGTTGTCGATGGCAAAAGAACTGTGTGTTACAGACATTCGATTTTCAACTTTTTACGCTTTTATCGAATTTCTACGAACATTTTGGAGGTGGGGATGACTAGAGCAGCATCAAAAACGTTAGAGCTGGAGGTTTTTTTTGGCAATATTATTGAAAAACCAATTTTTCAAAGGCCGCTAGCTTACGCGCTTAAGCATTTTTGATGAAAACCTTAATGACAGGTCCTATAATCGGCTTGTCGATGGTGTTTAGTATAAGTGGTCTTCCATATGTAAATTCATATTATGACTTGGTTATTATTTGGCAGGTTATTCTTTACGGATGTACAAGCAACGCCGACTAGATCTAAAGCAAAAAAACTGAGAGTTTAACTTAGATTAATATAAGGAGGTAGAAACAAAATATTTTCTCCTTAGCGTTAATCTACTCTTCTTAGCAAAATAATTTCGGTAGTCGATTATGCTTACGAAAACGAAAGTGGTCCCTCAGTCATTTTATGGGATTATTGGACGAGATATGTTTATTGCCGCTTTACACGGGACTTGCTGATTTAGCCCGCAAAACTCTGTTGAGGGACAGAGATGACTTAATTTTGTTTGCTCAATGTGAATGAGTTTCTGTAGCATGTGAAAAATATTTTTTTTTATTGCTTTTTGGCACGCATAGTTGGAAAAGCAGCATGTTATCGATATTGTTACGAAATGTTCACCAAGGAAATGATAACGCAGTTTTTACTAAATAAAAACTATAATTTATTCTTCTTCCAAAGCTCACAAAACTTCTCCAAACAACAGAAGAGTTGTTATCAAGATTCAACACGAGCTTCGATATATAAAACTTGGAACACAACTATAATTCCGTCATAGTAAGTAAACAAAAGATCCGATGCTTTCCGAACAGTACTCGATACTCGACGATTCTATCCGTCTCTCTTTTGTATCCTCGCATGTAACATGCTGTACATTTGTAACATGCTGTACATTTGTAACATGCTGTACATTTGTAACATGCTGTACATTTGCAACATGCTGCATGTTAGTAGAAATTTTATGTTTACAAGTCGCAAGAGCTTCACTTGGGCTATACTGCAACAAGACACTCGTAACAACTAAATATTACTAACAGTGTGTGATATTTTGATCCTTTTGTCGCAATATACGTCATGTATAGTATTTTTTAAATAGAGCTTGCAAAGTGGTAACCCGAACTAAAACTTCTTATCGGACTTTCTTGACGGAAAGCGAAGGCTCTTCTTCCACAACATATCAGTAATTCGCCTAAGAGAAAGTCTTCTCAGCGATTACTTTAAACAGTTCAAAATTTCAGAAGTTGAAATGTATCAGGCTGGATAAGAGTTGCATATATATTCACTAGTCCTTTACTTAAAAACTGGTGATTATTTATTTAAGAAAAAAAATTCAAACAATAGCTTCATATTACGTAAATGCACAATACACATCTTCCCCGCAATGAGAAATTAGTTGGTGGTATCAAATTTGGCAGTTCGCTTTTAAATATATATTATTAACTTTGCAGTCCCCTTCTACTCCAGGAATTTTGGTAGAAATTAGAGAAAGTTAATTTAAAAAAATGGTCAGTTTGGCGATACATGCTTGGCAATAATTAATTCATTAGTAAAAAATTTAGATAAATATATTACAATATCCTTTCTTGTAAGTGAAACCGGGGATCAACAGTCGTTGATGTGCGATGCTCAAGGAAAGAGAGCTCTGCTTTACAGACATTCGTTTTTCTACTTTTAACGCTTTTTCTATGGAATAAGTCCTTTTCTAGTGAACCTAAAAAAGCATTACCCTGGCATTTTGATCAAAATCGTTGAAGACATTTTTTAAGCAATCGCTGAAAAACATAAATTTTTCAATGACAGTAACCTTTCGCAATTTTGATGAAAACCTTAATGACAGGTCCCATTGCCACCATTAACCTGCACACAAAAATGTTTCATCATTGTTCAAATCCGCTAGGGAGTTATGCTGACCATTCATAGATATTTTTTCTATATCATATTTTTAACGCAGCTCCTTCCGAAACGTGTAGAAATGAAAAAAAAAAAAAAAAAAAAAAATGAAAAAAATCGACCCCCCAAAGCAACATTTTTATTACCCTGTTAACATACGGGACAACGTAGAAAGCACCTTTTTCATTTTTGCTCTGCTCAAAGTCTAAAATGATAACAATTTCAAAATTTCCCTCTGATAATACAGAGCCTAATAGTTTAATATGATCTATTCGACAGTCAATTGGATTTTTTTATGGCCTATCCACACGGGACCACGTGACAGTTCTAAAAGAGCTCGGCAAATGAGAGTTCTGGCAACGTGATGAGGATATGTGCGGATTTATTTATTGTTATTCCTTTTTGCACGGAAAGCCACCAATTGTTTAGCGGTCACTAAAACAGAATTCCTGTTAATAGAAAAGTATCGTATCAGTACAAGCCTGGAACGGCGATCCGCAACATTATTTCCGCAACAACAATCCGCAACAACTTACGTTGCGATCACTAAGTTAAGAGTTTAAAGTTGGAAAATGTTACTCGGTGAAAAATACTTCCATCTTTTAAAAATGAGCCAAGTTTGCAACAAATAATGCGTCACATGGTGACGTATTATTCATTGCCAACTTGGCTCACTTTTAAAAAATGAAAATTTCAGCCCCAGGAAAGACAAATCGTCTACAACCTTCTGAATTGAAAATTAAAAAATGATAGTTTACCAGACAAAAAACGGATATTCATTCTTTAAGAAGTTATGACATATTTGGCAGTCGAATTTAGTTCAACTCATTCAAAATCAATTTTTGAATAGTCTTGGCTATTTTTGCACAGACTAACCAGTGGATTCATAATCTACCAGCATTTCTATAAAAGAATTCAAAATGATGTTTGATGAGGTATCTAAAGTTGCAGTTGCCTCTCCATTTATGTCTAAATATTCCATAGAAACCTTTTCAATATTGCACATAATCTTTTTTATAATAATTAAAGCAGCTAATAAACGAAGTTTGGAGGGATAAAATGAATCTTCCCAAAAAACAACAACGAGACGTTGTGAAAAAACCCGCCAAGTCAGCCTGAAAAAGTAATGAAATCTAATATTTGCCATCAAGCGGCCACGTATAGTTTCTTTGGGGTACTTGTACATAGGCAATCAGAACTTGGCAGGCTAGAGTTATTTTGGATTAATCTCATTTCATTTGCTTCATTCTGAACTACTGAATTCATTCTATTTCATTACTGAATTGAGATTAGTTTTATAAAAACTCTAGCCTGCCAAGTACTGATTGCCTACGTACAAGTACCCCATTCGTACATTGTGTACAAGTACCCCAAAGAAACTAAACGCGGCCGCATGGTGGCAAACATTAGATTTCATTACTTTTTCTGGTTGACATGGAGGGTTTTTTTTACAACGTCTAGTTGTTTTTTGGGAAGATATCAATTCTTTTTGTAGAGTTTGCTAACTTAACTGCAGTAGAGCACAGCTTTCTATTAATGTTTCTCATGAAACGATCAATCCTTAAAAAATTTCCAAGGTTTTCAGTCACTCACATATTAAGTCTGTTACGAATTTTTGTATATTTGTAAATATTTCGTATTAGTGTTAATTTTGTAAATAGGAAATTTATGTACATTTTGCATAAGGCAGTGCAATAGTTCGTCTTAAGTTGGCTTCCCTGCAGTGTGTCTATATTAATGCTTGATAACGAGTTTTACAGAGATAACGCTGGGAAGCGAGTTTTACAAGGAGCAGGGCATTTAACATTATGGTAATGGCAATCTCGCCAAATTGGCGAGAAACCAAATGTCGCCAAACTTGGCGACCATTTGGTGACATTTTCGGTCCCCATGTACATGTATAGGACTTTTCGACTACTATCTGGAAAGTTCTCCAAATGTCTATCTCTGGAAGATTTACGAAAGTTCGCCTCTCCTATATAAGACCGGCCGTGAGTCAGTTGAGTCACTGAGCTGGTTAGTCAGTTAGTTGACTGGAATTACTGAGTTGAGATACTGAGTCTCAGTGAGCATTCAGAGAGTTCCGAAAGCGAACTGTATTGCATGGTCTTTTGCGGCGATTTAGCAGTTGTGTGTCAAGTTTAACTGCTGTTTGAGCTCTATTGTTGTGTATAGAGCTGTATTGAGTCTACTAGAACGAGAAGTTCTGGAGTTAAAGGAATCTGTGAAGAGTTGTATTGGAATACATTTCTGCAAGTTTTGATCTGCTTTGGCTTCAAATCTTTCGAACCCATCCACGCAACAAGTCAATATACTTTTTTTTCCAAACCGCTAAGTTGCATTTCATTCACATAAATTCGGTTTTTACTATCGCCAATCACGACAATATAATCTTATCCCTTTGCCATCACATGACAAATATCTCTTTGAGTAATCTCCGCACAACATATTTAATACGCAATAACGTCACACTTGATCATAAAAATTCAAAGACTAGGAGTGTGGAACATAGCCAAACTTTCAATTCCACTTTAATGCTGGTCACAGCATTTGAGTTTGATATGGATCAGTGTAATTTACTATTTTTGTTTTCCTATTTTCAATACTTAAAAAAAAATTGCCAGTTAAGTGATATTTTTTGGTAATAATTAAAAAAAAAAAAAAAAAAAAAAAAACATTGTTAAGATTGCGAAAACTTTCAATATGTTTTTCGGTAATAAGCAATAAGTAAATTTTACTTTTTTCTAATTGCGCTGTTTAAATAGTTCAACTTAAAGTATCAAAGTCACTTCTTGAAACTGAGCAAAAGATGAATATCGAAATACATTGACCTGTTTTAATCAATCATTATCCGGGCTAATTCCGAGATCATTTCTGAGGGATACAGACCCTCTTACGCATTAAATCATACAAAAGGCACTTCCTCTAATTAGTCTGAGAGGAATAAAAAAAAGAATGGTTTGAATATATTAAAGCGTTTGAACTGTAGGCCAGGCTAAAATTCCCAAGCATCGGGATTATTTCCGGGGTGTACAGACCCTCCTACTCAACAAAACATCCAAAAGGCACTTCCTCTAATAAAGCTGAGAAGAAGAAAAAAGAAAATTATCAAAATTGATCAAATAGTTTTGACTGTAGCCCTAGCTAAAGTTTTGGTCAAAACCAGAAGATTCAGAAGAAACGGAAGAATCAGAAGAACAAAATTCCAGTGACTTCGGCGATTTTCCAAGGATTTTCTTACCATGTTCCCTTGTTCAATGTTACCAATTATGTTGTTATTTTTCGTCTACTCACCCGGGGCAACACGATAGCAAAAAAATCAGGGTTCTAGCTGTAATAGAAGCTGAGCTGTCAGTGGTCGAAAACGGGCCTAAGCTCTGTCAACATAATATACACTTGCATGTCTACCGCTTTGTTAGCGAAATTGGAGGCGGAACACTGCCGCGTAACTAGATATCTTAGCTAAACAAAATTAGTTTCGGGAGTTTCTATTCCAGTAGTGCCACCTGTTGGACAAGACTAAAAACCCTATATTCTTTTTAAATTAAAATTTAAATACCATTTTATTAGTGTTAATTTCATTAAATTTTTTTTTGTCATTTAAAAATCTTTCTTGTTTTCGAACAACATTTTGGCCGACAGTATGTCCTATAATATATTGCATTTAGAACCTCGAGAATGTGAAAGTCTAACAATCAATCGTTTTTTTTTTTAATGTATTCCATTGCGTGAATGAACCATTGACAAACCTAAATATGGCAATTAACCATGCATAGATTAAGATCTTGATTTTGTTTAGCTTATTATGAGGGTACAGGAGTAAGTGTCACGTAATGTAACAAAATGCAGTTGGCGTGTTCATTTTTTGTATTTTTTGTCCGACTTACCTCGTTGTTGAAAGCCACAAAATGCACTCGATCACTCCAATCAAGGCATTTAGTATATAGCTTCGTTTCATAGAACATTTTATAATTCAGACAGGATATTTTTGTTTCAGGACATATTTTTACAGGGTGTTTTTATTACAGGACAAATTTATACAGATTGTTTTTTTTACAGGATTATTTATTAAATGACCGACATATACGGTATATGTTTATTACAGGACAGATACATATAGGATATGTTTAATACAGATAGATATATACAGGATGTATTTATTTCAGGACAGATTTATACAGGATATATTTATTACAGGACAGATTTATACAGAATGTTTCAAACAGATATTAGGTCAAGAATTCCAATCAGAAAATTCCAAACTTTACAGTTTTTATTATACGGTCTTTTACCTTACGGTCTTAAGTAATTTTATGTTATAGACATAATAATAACAACACAATCCTATCCATGCCATTTGAATGGACAATTCCCGTATATATATATATATATATATATATATATATATATATATATATATATATATTAAATTCAAAATGTTTCGAAAAGGCCATAAACACAAAAATTTCTGCTTACTAAGCTTTATTTCCACCTCTTTTCAAAAACTTCGAAACAAAAGTTTGAACTTGGCTGAGAGACAGTTAAAATGTCACCAATATTCAATATTTTGCCATACACTTAAAAGCTATTGAAAATTATCTAAGTGTTTGTTAAAATCACTGCACCAATTAAGCGAAAATATAACTTTTTTTTTTTGTAATAGATCCATTTCAGTTGAAAAAGTAGTCACCTTACAAAAAAGCAATCATGAAAAGTAGAAATCCCCGAAAAACTTTGTTTCTGGCAAAATTGAAAATAAAATTAATATCAATATCGGCAAAAAAAAAAAAAAAAATCGATATTTTATCGATATTTCTTTTCTATGCAACGATATAGTATCGATATTTAATTTGATCTATGTTTCCGACCTCTACTATGTGGTCAGTCCTCTGGCCCCGCATGCTAAAGGTGCCAGGTTCGAATACCGGATTAGGCATGGATGTTCGTTGTGGTTAGGAATCCACGTTAAGCTGTAGGTATCGGCCTGATTAGCCGTCATTGTGCATAAAAATAGGTTGGGATCGCATAAACCAACCAATTCGAACTTATTGTAAATAACTGGTTTCGAGTCACGCTAAGTAACCAAGCAGTTTTTGCAAATAAACGGAAAACAAAGTTTCGGTTCCAATAACTATTAAAGTCATTATATGATAATTTCTACGTAAAATAATCACTGCTAAATGAACCTACATTTGTACACCCTCATCTGGCGCGGAATATTCGAAGTGCGAGTCGGAATTTTGCGCGACTTAAATTATGTTCGTCTCCATATTGATACAGAAATAAAATTAAACTAGTATCTGTTCGCATTCTAAAACCTCAAAATGTGTATTCCTTCCTGTATTTTATTTTTTTAATTTAAAACTGTTATTTTTAAATTAGTATTAAAATTAAATAGAATACAGCATCATATTTCGTAAAAATTTCATAAGATTTAAAGAAATATTTCAATAAAAAACGCGTGATGGAAAAGACAACATTGAGTTTTTTTAATGATCACTATTTTGCTAACGATGAATAATTTTCTTACATTAATCCAGAAATCTTTCAAATCTGGTGTATCGCCGTGTTCACACATGTGACGCTAAATGGTATAATCGAATTTTTATTAAATTCCTTGTATTAATTTCGATTTTGTGTGTGTGTGTGTATCAGCATAACTCTCGAACAAATGGACCTACGATATTTACATTTGGTATGCAGGGTTTGGTGATGGCACAGGGACCTTCCTTTAAGGTTTTCGTCAAAATCGTGCATACGCATAAGATAGCTGCCTTTGAAAAAATCATGTTTTCCAGTAATTGCTAAAAAACAGCTCCAACTATTTTGTTCAAACTCGCTGTGGTAATGCCCCTCAAAGTGTTCTAAACATCTCCACCTCCAAAATTCGCTTAAAAATGCTTTTATGTTGTAAAAAATTGAAAAACGAATGCTTTTAACACAGAGTTCTCTTTTCTTGAACATACCTCATCAACGGTAATTTTTTCTTCTCTCCTCAGTTTAAATTATAAGAAAACACATTATCGACAAGCATATCGCCAATATCCTCATTTTGGCTGAGTTTTTTTTTTTTTTTTTTTAAAGACCCATACAAGAATTATCGCAAAATATATCGCCCAACAGACCATGGGAAAGAGGTGTTGTTGGTTAGGTTTGTGTGTATATTTGTGGGGCGGACAATTTTGCAGAGATCTAATTAAACCATTTGACGTAATCCTACACTGTAAATGCTGGTGTCTTAAATTTAGACACAAAATGTCTTAAAAATTCATTTCAGACACATTAGGTGACTTATTTTGCACAAAGGTGGTTTACTTCTTCGAATTTCAGACATTACACGGGTCTTAAATTGCTTTCAGTCACAACAAGTAACTGAAAATAAGACACTTCTCACCAAATTAAGACATTTCCAAATTCAGACGCTTCTCGCTTTCAGACATTACGACCATGGGCCTGTGACCGGAGAGAGTCAGTGCGCATGCGCGAGGAGCGAAGAACCAGAGGACGAAAGGAGAATGAGAACAGATGCCTTGTTGACATAATATATCGCCGTAAAAAGTTGAAATAAATATATTCCTATATTGGTGAACCGGATAGGTGATAGAATGGATGAACGTCAACAGCAAGATCTTCTGAAGCAGATAGCTGATCTAAAAGCTCAAGTGGAACAACAACAAGCTCTACAAACCCCCACAACTTTGATTCCGGAGGAAGGAAACATGGCCGCCACCGCGACGAGAAACGAAAGCTCGGCGTCGACTGGGAACGAGCAGTCGGTTTTCCGTGTCGCTGCCAAATTGCCACCGTTCTGAGCAGAGAAACCGGGACTCTGGTTCGCTCAAGTAGAATCGCAATTCATTTTATCTGGAATAACGCAGGATAAAACGAAGTTCCACCACGTTGTAGCGAATCTGGAGGCACGATATGCTTCGGAGGTGGAAGACATCATCACGTCGCCACCTACAGAAGACGCTTATGGTCATCTCAAGGGTGAACTTGTGCAGAGATTGTCCTCATCAGCAGAACAACGAATTCGGCAGCTACTAGATCTAGAGGAACTCGGTGATCGCAAACCTTCCCACTTTCTGCGTCATTTAAAATCACTCGCCGCCGGATCAGTGGAGTTGGCGGAGCCTCTATTGCGTTCTCTGTGGCTGCAGCGATTACCCACGCACGTCCAGGCAATTCTGCAGGTGCAGAGATCTTTATCACCTGAGGAAATGGCCAAGGTCGCTGACCGAATCTTAGAAGTGCAAGTCTCACCTCCTCAACCTGGGGGAGTTAATTCGGTAACGCAGCCACCGTTGACTGAGGAAACAGCGAGTCGACTTGAAAAACAAGTGTTGGAACTCTCAAACTAAGTTGCAGCGTTAAAGATGGCGATTCCCCCAACAACAAGAAGTCGTTTCGCGCGAAGCCCTTCTCGTCAACGCCGCTCCACTGATGATTCAGCACCGAGTCGTCGCACCAATAGCCCCGAACCAATTCGTGAGTTCTCTGAAAACATGTTTTTATCGCGAACCACCCTGCTCTTTCTCGGAAAACCCCAATGGCAGCTATTAGCGGTGACGGCTAGCTGCCTCGCTGTAGGAAGTCGCCTACTCGTCACGGATAACTCTTCAAAAGTGAGGTTTCTTATTGACACCGGATCCAAAGTGTGCGTGTTTCCTCGTTCACGTGTCCCTGGGCTACAACCTGTAGATAACTACGAACTCAGTGCTGCTAACGACTCCACTATTAGAACTTATGGATCAATTACCCTGTAACTGGACATCGGTCTCCGCAAAAACAGATTGCCAAAGAGGAGTTCTATCGACGCCTTCAGAAAAATTTACTGCACGACCTCCACACTACCAACTCGGCAAGAAACTTTTTCTCTCACACAACCACTCAACTCTCATGTAACAAACTCAACTCGCACACAAGCAACTCAATCGTTCGATCCCTTCGCGACTCACTGCGAAGAGTCTATGTGGTGGTCTCGTGTACAAATGACAGATACAACATCCAGGCACTAGTGTTTTTTTTTGCCTAGCGGTAAGCATGCCTATCTACTGACCTAGGAGTCCTGGGTTCGAATCCCGTTGGCGCACATTCGCTCCAGCATAGACAGCAATACGACATTAATTTTCATATGTAATTGCGGGGTTTTTTTGTATTTAAAGTGTATTCTCAGCAAAAATTCTATCTATTAAAGCAAACTTTGTCCAAATTGGTTCTGTAGATCATGAGTTATAGGCCAATATTAACCTATTCCTGATCAATGATTACAACATCATTTGAATTCTTCCATTTGACGGGTACCAGATAAAAATAGCCAATTTGCAGCGATAACTTATTCAAACTAATAACTTCCAATCTATGATAAGGTTTGGTTTGGCAGTCTCCCAAACTAATGAATAAAAATAAAAGTTCACTAGATCAAAATATTATTTTCGCGTAAACATTTCAGCTTGGCGATAACTACGCCAACTTTCCGACTTAACGGTTTTTGGTACCCGTCTAACGGAAAAGTATCAAATATTGTTGCCAGAGTTTTCTCACGTACCCAAATGTGTCTTGAGTGTTTTTTTTTTTTTTTTAATATTCAATTGGGGGTTATAGGAAAAATATTCCTCATTAATCTGATGCAATAAAAGTGTGATCAGAAGTTTTGGTATCGCTTGCCTCTTCTAGAACTGCTGCCACTGCTGAATCATGGACGAACGGTATACACTATGTTCTAATTGCCCTTTAATACTATTACTTCATACTCAATAGCACTTAGCAACATATCCAAACTGAGCATCGTTGCCAAGCTGTTGGAGCAGTACTCTTTGATTGCATGATATGAGAGTAAGTACTATGTCACAAAAAACATAAATTGAACGCCGAGGGATATTAATGACAACAGTATTCAAACTTGAAATAATTATGTGCTTGAAGTAGTCAAATGTTTTGATCAGCATTAAAAAGCATTTGTTCACAATAATATATACATGTACAAGTAGAATAGTATTTAAGTGACTTGGCAATCAATTGCTCAAACTCAGAAATGATTATTTTGATATGCACAACGGTCCCCACAACGGCTTCATTCCTAGTGAAAAAGTTGGTTTATGTAATATTATTTATTTTATTTTCAGTGCTTTTATTACAGTAAATTTTAATTGATCGATTTCTAAATGACCCTCATAGAATTCTAAATTTTCTGTTTTTAACATTCAATTACATTTTTGTTGGTTTTGTTGCATATTACAAGTACTAATGATTTTGAAAATATATTTAGCATGATGTGATGTAATTTGGATAAAATTTATCGTGTCCTTGAATTTTATTTTATGAATGATCTTGTATGTTCCATATTATTATTATTACATCTGAGGATATTTATGATATGACCTGCATATTATGAGGACTGGGTACTCGATGACAGCATTAAAATCAGAAAAATCAACGCATTTGAAATAAATTGAATATTGGTCAAAATGAAGAAATTTTTTTTACATATGTTGTTCAAACCTTTTTTAAATTATATTTTAGAAAAAAGTTTATAATAATAGGCTAATAATTTATTAATAATCACTTATTTAAAAACTCGATTAAAAATTTTTTTTGCAATGAGTTGAATTTGGTTACGTTCGTAGAGGAATCTTCTTAAAACTAATAAAAAGTTTTTTTGCTTTTTATTTCTTAGAAATGTCTATATACTACATTAAATATCAGCTTTCTCAAAATAATAATAAAAAGTTTTTTTATGTGGTAATTTGTTGAGCGTATGAAAATTTGCAATTTTTTAAGTAATAATAATTAAAAACTAAATTGTATAGATTTGAATAATATTTTTGTTTAATATGTACTTCAGATGTTATATAATTGCCATAAAAAATTTCAATTCTATATCTTGCATAGTCTTTTATATGAGCATACCAAAAGTTGGAAAATCAACGTTTTGAGAAAACGTGAAAGAACTATAAAAGTTTTAATAACTTGCATGTTTTCCAAGTTTAATGTGCTTCAACTCTGTATTTTGAAGCAGCCATCTTTACAGATATTTCAAATTCCTTTTTTAATTCCCCCCTCTCCCTTTTCTTACATTTTTTTAGGTTTTTTAAATGCCCTCTCTTCTTTAGCTTCTCAACGATTAACGAAAAGTCGCAGCAATAGGGAAAATAGTTGTAAAAAGGTCCCATCCCCAAATTACTGGAATTTTAATATTATTTTAGTTTTAGTATGCACTTAATATGTTATTTAATCATAATAAAAAATTTCAACTGTATATCTGGCATATTTTTTTTACAAGCATACAAAAATTTGGGAAACTGACGTTTTCAGAAACGCAAAATTTTTTGCACAACTTGCATACTTTTCAAATTTAATATACTCTACCTCCATATTCTGAAATGTCTCCTTACAGATACTTCTAATGCCTTCTGTTTTAATTGTTTATCTTTTATGCACCTTTTAATGTTTTTTTTTTAAAAGTCCTATATCTGCTTCAACTATTCGACAATAATTGAAGCATTGTAGTGTTTATTATGTAGTGTTATTATAGGGAAATGTTATAAACAAGTTAAATTCCCAGATGGAGAATAATTAGATTATTACTGCTTGATTCATCATTAAAATAAGTTTATGTTGCCACATAATGTATCTTAGACTTGCCAATGCAACTACTATAAGTGTTTACATCACGCTTGTTATTTGATGTTAAAATTGACTTGTAAAAAGCAACTTAAAACTGTGATACAATCTTGGAAGTCAAACCTTTTCTATTTAAGATTCAGCCACAATACAATGTCCATTTTATCCCAATACATATATTTACATTAAGTCCCAAATCCCTTGCTTGGATATATTAATAGTTGTGTGCCTATTATTAACAGTTGTGTTGCAGTTTTGCAATCCCATGCTTAAATTTACCAGGAAAGTGAAACATAGTCAACAGAAAGTTATTTTGACTTTTATTTTAATAAAAATTTGTAATTTAACACAAGCTCATTTATTGCATTTTAATTTAAATAAATGTATTTTTAGCTTCCCAACATCTGAAAGGTAACATAAACAACCCTTTCAGACACATCAACTGTCTGAAAATATCCCCAATTCAGACAGTCTAAACGTCTGAAAATACCCCATTTTAAGACACTTCAAGTGTCTTAAAGTTTAAGACACCATTTTTCGTCTTAAAACAGTGCCACTTGTTTAAGACAATTTTGTGTCTTATTTTAAGACATTTCCATTTGCTGTGTATCGGGCTGAAACTTGGCATGACAATGCATTCTATCAAATTGTGGCCGTGTCACTAAAAGTTCACTCTTACACGCGCTTCTATAATCGCTTCGGAATATTGATAAATTCTGAACCGATGGTTGTTGAAACTCTCATGTTGCCAAAATTGTTTCAATAAAAATAAATAAAAATAATTGAACGTGAATATATAAATTCATTTTGGAGTTAAATCCAGTCAATTGAATTTTGAGTTGCGTATTAATGCTGTAAGTGAAAGAATTTTGACCGATCATTATTGAAACTCTTTCCTGTTTTCAAAATTGTTTTAATTAGAATAAATAAAAGATTTTTGGGCGTGAATGCATAAAATTGTATTTATTTTTAAATCCTTTATATTAGCATCGATTTTATGGGTGTATGTTTGTATGTGCTGTAGTAGGTATGGTAAATTTGCGGGGGGCCTCTTTAACCCACTTGCCGTAAACCAGTCGGCCTGAATCTAGGCCGATAAATTTGATGTCGATGACAATGCATTCTATCAAGTTAGGGGGCTGTCACTGTCACTAAAAAGCCATTTTCACACGAGCTTCCATCTTCATGATACAAATAAACCTACTCACCGCCATCCAAACGTTCTGAAATTTGAGATAGATTCGTTGTTGATAAGAATGCATTATATCATGTTTTGGAGGCTGCCACTGTTTCTAAGACCACTTTTACCCTCGTTTCTATTATAGTTTCGTAATACGATTAAACCTACTTGCCGTCATCCAATTGCATTGAAATTTGACATATCGATTCGTTGTAGAAAAGAATGCATATTACCAAGTTTTGGGGGAAGGCTATTGCTGTCATTAAATGATCGTTTTCACACGCTTCTATTATAGCTTTGGTGTACATATAAACCAACTTGCCGGCTAACAAATTTGGTTTTCTTCATTATAAATGTTATAATACAATATAAAAATTGGTGACGCATATAAAGAATTTATATCAAAACTTGGTGTTTAAATTATATTATTTAACTTTCCTTTAATTTTTTTTTTTAATTTTTTTTTTTTATAGGCTTTAAATATGTTTGGAAAACTGGATTGATGAACAAGAAAAGAAATATTCATTTCCATTACCAAAAATAATTATTGTTTTTGTAAATAAATAAAAATATTAAAAAAAGGTGTTTCTACTACTAAGAAAGTAAAATGCTTTTTATAATAAAATAAACACTCGTTGAAACTCGCTGGTGTCTAAATAGCTTTAGGATTAACGTTGTGAAAGACAGACACGAGGTAGAAATTCACTACAATAAAAAAGTTTTTATGGAAGGAAATTGAATAAGGGCGCCATTACCTATAAAGCATGACCATGGGGAAGCTAAATAGTCGGGAATTATGAAAGAGGAGTTTAGCTGTCTCTAATGCTGACAAACTGTTAATGTCTGCAGGAGAGCTGATTGGCCTATGATTTGTGGCTCATGAAGACGAATGATTTGTGGAAGACGATAAAAATATACAAACATATACTCTCACACGGCCAGGAGCGCATTCAAGATGATCAGTTGAGAGAGGGGGGGAGGAGAGTGAGACTATATATGTATGGTACTGTATAAAAGCGAAAATTGCGTTCTCAAATATTGGTAGGCGTAAATGGTAACACATATACATATATGGTACGGCGTACCCTTTTTTGGTTGGTTGGTTGGTTGTTTTCAGATTATCTGACACCGTCAGCAACACGAGGGCTATAATGCGCCGAAACATTCGTCATTAGACAAGCCAACATACATTTACAAACACCCATGCCTAACACGGGACTCGAACCCGCAACCTCGAGGTCTAGAAGCTGTACCCTTTTTTGGTGGTTGGTTTGAACGCTCGTTGATCTAAGTTTGTGCACAATAACGCCCTACAGTAAATGGGTCCTACAGTTTACTGTGGATATCAAACCATACCTAACCAATACATTCATACCTAACCCAGGATTCGAAATCGGCGCATTTTGGTTGCGAGACCAGAGAGCAATACGAGTGGGTTGGTTGGTTGAGGTTTTATGGCAATGCGAAAGGGATTGTAACACCTCCGTTTATTGTTGTCTAAAATTGATCCTAGAAGAAAAATACAAAACCCAATGACAAGTTAAAATGTTGTGTATTAACAACCATTAAAATACCCTAACTCAAGCATAGAAGTTTTTTTTAAAGCTGCTGACACGATGCCCGAAAGGCAGAGCACTCGCTTAACATATGGAAGGTCGCGGTATAGAATCCCAGTTAAGGTAGTCGTTCTGCAAGCTATGCTTCAAAAATAAATATGCAGTTATTACGACAAAACATCACGTATGCTGGTCAGATCCTTAGTGGAAGTTTTAAGAGTTTCCTCCCATTCAAGATGCAAATGCATTTAAGGTTCCCTTAATAGATAGATTTTATTGAAAGTTGTACAATAGATCCGTCCTAACTAAAATGTCCTTACGTTGGCATCTCGTGGATGCCTAGGGGATTGTGGAATTCTTTGGATTTAAAAATAAGAAAAAGGAAGATTTCAAGCAAATCTGCCCTTAAACAAGCCCTTATTGAAGAGTGGTCAAATACTGACCCTACTGTTACAGAAACTTTAAATCAATGCCAGCAAGATTACAAGCAGTAATAGATGCTAAAGGAATACATACTAAATATTAGTTATTTGAAATTTGCTTATATATTTTATTTCTTTGGTATTCAAGCAGGTGTGCAAATACTTTTTTGATACGAGATATTTTAATTTTGTTACAAAAAAGCATTGTTATTTATATTATTGTAATTTTTCTGTTTGTTTTGGATGATTAAAATTATTCTGATTTGGCAATACAAATTTTTTTATTTCCTAATGCTTCTTTTTATGAATTGCAAACAAAAATGTAGGTGTGCAAATACTTTTTTTACCCACTGCATAAGTCATGAAAATCGACTATTTTTCGAAATTTTTAAACCTAAGTTAAAATGGTCATTTTGAGTTCTACTAAACCATTGCGTGCTCAAATCTGTAAACGTATTGTCAAAATGAGGATGTTAATATCCTGCGCAATAAGTCCATAAAATTGGGGACCTTAGTTTCGTCTACGATCAACGGAATGATACGCAAACATACCTTACATGACATGGAACATTTATCCCATATTTTACGCTTTCCCAACCATATATTACATCTTTACCTTCTTATTAATTTTAATTATTATTAGAAAATCTAAAAATTGCATGAAACACGAACGAAGATTTCTAGTTCACATTTCACTGCATTAGACGAACTGATCTACATTGAGTTCGGAACTGATCTACATTGAGTTAATACTAAAAATAAAATTATGACCTTGTTTTGACAAAAACTTACGTGATCTGAAGCATTTCTAAACAAACCCAAACATCATGAATTCGTATTCTAACAGACTGATGCCAAACGGGAAACATATATAAGTAAACAAAAAAAAAACTTTACCACAAAACGACCAGGGATTAGAACCCGCATATAACTCATTACAGGATGAAGTCCTGGGATTATCGCAGCCCACAATTCATGCTCGCAACTACTCGAGTGTCTAATAGCTCCTAGTAAGGATCAAAAGCACGTTCGAGCCATTGTGGTCTGCTGGAAAAAGCTGCTGCGAAATCCCACTCTTGGCTCCTTTAAATTTATGAGGACTGGTGTGTGCTAGATGCGACGCGATAGTGGAAACTGTTGCACCCGATGACTTGGTAAGTTCGCCGTGGGGTTGCAGAGTAATCCCCCTTTAAGATTTTAAATAAAAATTACTTACCCCATTCTGATGGAATTGCTTAGTTTATGTTCCTTTCTTGCTTTTTTAGATTGTCTTTCTAAATCGTTCAGGGTCAGTTTTTTTAGACGTAGGTTAGTCCAACAAGGATTATTTTACAAACCATAAACTGCGAAGAAACTGTCATTTGACATCAGCAACACGAATCATCTACTATGAAATCATCAATTATTATCAGCAACACAAAGTACTCACTATGAAGAAACCATTGAATAACATGTCGAGCAGCACAAAGAATCCACTATGATCATACAACATCGCTAGTAACATTAAGTATTCGCTACGAAGATAAATAACATCTTCAGTAACATGAAGCATCCGCTATGAAGAAACCGTCAAACAACAACTATAATAACAAAACACTAGCCTATAAAAACATAGGTTGGTAGGTTGGTTGGTTGAATTCCCGGCTGGGAGTGGAAAGGAAGGACTTTGTGAACTAGCACCTGCCCCCGCGTACATATGTGAGAGAACCACCTCTCTGGAACAGGTTGAGGTAAAAAAAAAAGAACTAAAAAGAAGGCGGTTGTCAAATCATTTCGGTGCAGAAGGCATAAAAATATAGTTTTTGATATAAATCCTTTATAAGCATTGCCAACTTTAAAATGCATTTGCAATTTATTTAAGCACTTTGAACTCGGATCGAATTTTCACAGTGTTTGACCAATATGAAGAAAACCATAATTTCCCCGTATCACTAACACGTTTTCTTTTCTTTCCCAAAATAAATCCTTAATAGCCATCAATACAGAAATCTTGGTAGATAGTCTCATTATCATCAACAACGAGTCTATTTACCAAGTTTCACCTCAATTGTATGACGGCAAGTTAGTGATTTAGCCCCACGTCTTAAAATAAAAGGACCTACATAGTTCTATACTATAGAGAACAGTCTCTGAAGCAAGTTGACATTGGACGTATTTGTCAACAATGGAAAGTGAAGGAACGGAACGGAATT
The DNA here is from genome assembly GCA_963978545.1 of Linyphia triangularis. Taxonomy (NCBI): domain Eukaryota; kingdom Metazoa; phylum Arthropoda; class Arachnida; order Araneae; family Linyphiidae; genus Linyphia; species Linyphia triangularis. Next base: position 67,181,606 of record OZ021730.1, read on the forward strand.
TTTTGTATCGAACAAAAGGACTCCACCCCTTGATCACTAACGCATACCAACCCCGGAGACTGCTCTTCGCAATCAAGTTTTTACCTGTTATTTTTGACCTACTGAACCCTGTGACTCTTGTGATTTTTTTTATTTAACAAATGTGTCAGTTGAGAATATCTAGAATTCTTTTGATATTGGAATTCATATTCAAATAAAACTAATTTAACCCTATTAATAACTTCCAGCAATGGAACCTATTAGAGGTGGGGTCTCTACATGAATAGTCTTGGACACTTTACTTGTTTATAAAAACTACTTATCTCTTACAATGATTTCAGGATAGCTTATTCTCAGTTTCTGCTCTGCCAGCAGATGAAGCCAATTGAATACACGGATAGTCTCTTATAACCATGGGCAACTACTTTAATAGGCTTTTCATGGTTATAAACAGATTCTAACTAGTTTTTGGAAATTGCTATTATAAAACTTTATGATGATTTTTAAGCCTACTTCGGCTTCAAGTCAATCATAAAGCATGTACAATCCATAAGTTGTAATTAAAACTTACGAAATCGACGATCAAATCACATTTTAAGGTTATCAATAATTTATAAGTGGAAAATTTCCTATTCTCCAACTGCAACTTCGGGAAAGCTCATGCTCGTTAATTTATTTGAAACCGAAGAAGGCCTAACAATCATCGTAGAGATCTATATTAGTAACTCTCTCCCAAGCTAGTTACCATCAGTTGGTAACCAGGCCAACCTATTACTGGGCTTAGAGTGGGGTACAATATGGAGGCAATTGAATTGGATTCACTGCATGCATGCTGAGCAGAAACTGCTTATAAGTCACCCAAAAGTTACAGTTATAATCAAGGAATGATAAATAGAAGTGTGTGTGTGTGTGTGTGAACTTATTGTCCTTACATCTAAATAAAGTCTTTATCCTGCTGGTTTGGGTAGAGTGGTTTTTTTATTATTATTTATTAGCAAAAGTTATACTTATCACCAGAAGTTTGACTCCAGATTATTTTATAAACAGATTGTATGGAAACCTGCTTATTAAACAAATTTTTAGATGTCAAGACCAGACTTTTTCAAAGCAAGTTGTTTTTTGTTAAGCAACGTAGATACTAAATATAATTATGTATGCATTTATTTATGAAAGTATTATAAATACTGGTAATTCAGAATGTTATTTTAGTGCAGTATGTCCTATATTTTGCCATCTTGCACAGCTAAACTTCAAATAACCAATAAATCGGAATGTTATTTTCAATACTTCTATGAGTCCTTTCTAGTTTAATATCTCAAGTATTGTTTGAGAATCCTGAATAATAAGAGTCCTGCTCTGAGTAATAAGTAGACACGATGATCATTGTGTGAGAGATGATGGCAAGCTATCTGGTGAAGAATTGGCATTTATTATTGCAAATTACCATTGTAACTGATATAGTAGGATAAATAAGAATCCACTGGTAGGGAATCAAGCTTATCTGAAATGTGGTGTTTACCATCCGTGATGTTGTTTATGACATAATGACGTCAAATTTTCGGATTGACATTTGGTCAACGTTTGAGAAGGGGATGGGAGGAATTTTCGTTCGCATTTTTAATTGAGGCTTATATCGCTCTAAGACCTTACTGTGAAAAAAAGCAGGGAAAAAAAACATAATTTTGTTTCATACATACACTTTATTTAATTCTAAAATTTTGTTCTATGGGGGCCTTATACAAGACGTTATTTTTAGTAGTGTTTCATTGGGCAGCATCACTTGGGAATTGCTTGTGACCAATCACAATGCACCTTTAAAAACAAATTCAAATTTTCACATTCCATTAGCTAATTATAATGGACTTTTCATTATCTCGAGAATGTAGTAGTTGACTGTGACGTAGACATGCCTGATTCATGCCCAATGTTTCAGGTTTTCTCTCTTTTAAAGCATTTTCTAGGCAGTTACTCCCATATAGACTGAGAGGCAACTGCAATTTTCAGACCCCATCGAACATCATTCTAAATTTTTTATAGAAGTTGGTGAAAAGTGAGTAGGTTACGAATCCACTGGTCTGCCGTGGCAAAAATGGTTGAAACTGGTCAAAAATCGACTTTTAATAAGTTGAACTAAATTCAATTGCCAAATGCGCCATAACTTGCCAAATAATGAGCATTTTTTTTTATTTGGTAACCCTCACTCTTTAATTTTCAATTAAGAAGGTTGCAGACGATTCGGATGTGTGGCTATGGCTTACTTGCATCTTTCACAAATGAGCCAAATTGGCAATAAACATTACGTCACTGATGACGTAACTGATGTCGCCAATTTGGCTTACTTTTAAAAGATACAAGTTTTCCGAGCCAGAGATCAGAAATCGTTTGCGCTTTTTCTCATTGAAAATCAAAATGCAGTGGGTTGCCAGACAAAAAAGTTAGTTCTCTTTTTGGCAAGTTATGACATATTTGTCAATCGGATTTTAGTTCAACTCCTTCCAAGTCGATTTTTGATCAGTTTCGGCCATTTTTGCCACGGCAGACCAGTGGATTCGTCATCTACTCACTTTTCTCCAATTTCTATAAAAAAATTCAGAATGATGTTCGATGGGGTCCAAAAATTGCAGTCGCCTCTCGGACTAATACGATTTCCTAAAAGATGCTTTCCTTAAAATTTGAACAATCTTCCAGAAAGAATGCTATCAACTCGTTGCAACAATGTAACTGTGCTTCATGCTTTTCACGCCACACAAAATAAAATCCATTACATCCACCTGACTGTTTTTTGTTGTTGAAAAACCTGCATTTCAAATCCTGGGAGACACAAATCAGTATTCGTGACAACTTCACAGGCCGCATTTTCACGCGCACGGACTTCACGATTAAAATTATCGTGCGACCAAAGCAATCTGCGGAGGGATGCGAGCAACCGACACGTGGGGGCGCGCGGGACGTGTTTAAGGGTTCAAATGCGAATTAAATGCAAATTGACAGGGGGTTTAGTTAGGGGAAGGCGCACCCTTTCGTAGGTAAGTTGGATATAATTACCCCTTTCGGCACCACACTGTTTACTCTGGCCTGTTGATAGACTTCAATTTTTTTTTATTATTTAATTAAGAGAGCTGCTATGGCAACCAGCGGGAAACTCATACAAGTTTAAATTCACGATTTTTAAAAATGGTTATCTGTGTAGCGTTGGCACCTCCTGAGACAGTTTTGAACAAGCACGGTGTCGCCACTCGGACAATTTGCATGAGTTTGAATTGTGGGGGGGGGGGGGGAGGGGGAAGAGGTCTGGGCACGCAAATGACGTTAACATAACCCTAAATTAAAAATGGTCGTTAGTCTCATTACCCCATAGGAACGCTTTCACCAAGCGCAATATCTGAGTAAACATTGCTTCAAGAAAAAAAAATATTCGCGTCACGCTACTGATACAATATCTATTTTATAAAATACAAAAGAAGTATTCCGAGAGGCGACTGCAATTTTTGGACCCCCATCGAACATCATTCTGAATTTTTTATAGAAATTGGAGAAAAGTGAGTAGATTACGAATCCATTGGTCTGCAGAGGTAAAAAGAGCCGAAACTGATCAAAAATCGACTTGGAAGGAATAGAACTAAAATCCGATTGCCAAATATGTCATAATTTGCCAAAAAGAGAACAAACATTTTCGTCTGGCAACCCACTGCATTTTGATTTTCAATGACAAAAAGCGCAAACGATTTCTGATCTCTGGCTCGGAAAACAAGTATCGTATAACGTATACTAGTGATGATTAGAAAATTAAAAAGTATAAAATGTACGCATTAGTAAACAGTGTTCAGCAAAGCTTGATTATTTTACAGAAACATTTCACTGTAAACACAAATGTAACTTGATCGTTGAAATTATTTATAAAATGAAAAAGTCACCTGATTCAGTAGAATTTTTAAAGGATAACTTATTGAAATTGCTTAAAAAATGTTGTTTTAAATAATTGTAATTTCAGAAAGTAAATTTTCTTAAGAAAAAGGACACAGTTGAAAACCACACAAAACATATGTTCCACGATTTCAAACACGTTTGACAGATTAAAAAATATATATCTAAAAATAAAACTGCTTTGTTTGTATAAATTATTATTTTTTTTTTTTGTAATTTCAAGAAATTCTGTTCCGATTCACCCCGTTGTTCCTATTCACCCCATTTTACGATAATTGAACGTTGTGCAATTTTCCACACCTCTAGTTTATCTTGAATTAATCTCTGATAGTTTTCAAAAGTCGTCTGCTATACGGCCCCTTAAAGTGAGCGTTTTTTACATTTTCGCTAAAAAATCGAGAACTAAAAGTCGAAATGGAAAGAAAAAAATTCTGGGAGGGGGGGGGGGGGTTGTTAGACCATGGCAAATCTAATGAAAGCAAAAAAAAAATAATATATGTTTCTATTAAAAAAAAAATTTAAAATTGTTTTATTAATTAATAATTAATTATTAAAAAAGAAATTGATGCAAAAGTTGATTGTTATTTATGTTTGGCCATTTAACAAAACTATCTTTTGAAAAAAAAATTATTGAAATATATTAATTATTTAAGTATTTATGGCCAATAAACCAACTTTTTTATTTAACATTAATTTATCATTTTCTTTTTATCATTTAAATTACAAACCATTCATTAGAAAATTACGAATTTTTGTATTTCGACATTTTTTTTGGATGCTGAATTCAAATATGGGATAATATTATGAGGTTACTATTGAAATTTTTAAAGTTTGGTTCTGTTTTAATATGTAGAGGACCCCTCATGACAAACAAAAAAAAAAACTACGTGCAATTAAAAATCTTCCTCGATTTACAACGGTACTTTTTGTTTGTTATTTCAACAATTAGAGCACAAGATATAGCCATCGTTCTGATTTTTTTTTTTTTTTGGGGGGGGGGGGGGAGGGTACTGTACATACATTCCTTGCTTTACCTCCTCCTCCCTACAAACTTGATAGAATGCATGTCATCGAGAACGAGTTGATCTGTCAAGTTTCAGCTCGTTTGACTGACGGCAAATGAGTTAATTAGTTCTCCAAAGGGTTTCCCACCATTGCATCAATTTTTTTTTTCTTTTCTTTTTTTTTCTTCTTTTTTTTCTTCTATCAACATGTATGGGTTGTTATAATTAAACTTCGGCGATGTATATATATCTTTTCTTTCTCATAATTAAAATTGCAGTTAATTTTCATACTTCCAAAATATTTATGGAAATATGAAAGAATATTTTCATAATAATTATGAAAATATGTATATGTTTTATTAAATTTGTTCAAATTTATGGCAATTTCTATCAGAATTCAAACAGAAAATCGGGCAAGTCTACCACGTTGGTGTGTTTATAAATATTACATTACTTTCATTAGAATAAAAGTTATGTAATATGTCTTCACAAAATGACTGTGGGAATTTTAAACTGCTAATTTTATGGTCAATTAACAAAGGAAAAGCTAAATTGTGTCAAGGAATTTCAAAATAAGCGTTGTAGTTAATTCATAACTAGTGGTGCCATCTTGTAACTACCAAGAGGACTAATTCTTTAGAATGTAAAATTTTAGGTTTGTGCTACCATCTAGCGGTCTGGACTATGACTAATTATTATTCTCTCTTATCTCTACCCCTCTTCCAAACCCAAACAAATCATTGGTCCCTACAGTCAGGTCTAAATTTTTTTACTTTACACTACCTCACTAAGCCTTTTATTTAAATTTGCAATGATTTTTTGACACTCTCCTTAGAAAGGGCGGATCCAGAGTTTTACTACGGAGGGGCGGAAAAAAGTTTAGTTTTGGGTTGTTGAATAGTTTAGATAAAATGTGTCGTTCTTAAGTTATATTACTGTTCCATGGGGTGCAAAACAAAAAATACCAAATGAAATCGGGACAAAAACAATAATTTCCAAGGTATTCAAAAGAAAAAGTTTATATCTAAACTGCAAAAACGTTGTAATAGTATAACTTTTATTTTATAACAAGCAACTTAAAAAAAAAAAGTGTATTGAAAAAATCAAGTCGTTTTGGTTTCTTTGAAAATTTGTCAATCGTATTATTTACATCAATATTATTGTGAGGCTAGTATTGAAAGCCTCTCTTCTGTCATTCGCGTTCGAAGCCAAGTTTTAAGGAGATTCAACGACGAAAAACTACGTTAATCTGAATCGCATTTCTCCAAGAATTCTAAGACTTCTGTATGTTTTTTTTTTTTTACCAAAACATTCTTCCAAAAATCATACCGAAATTCACATTTTCCTTGAAGTGCTCTTTTGAATAAACTTCTACTTCCATTCCCATGATCAAGAATTGAACCAAATTTCTCTAATATATTTTGGAGAGCACTTTGCGGTCTTGCTTTGTCCTCGGCTTTTTCATCTCCAATTTTTGGGATAAGAACATTTATATCAAAGATCTTCGTTACAAATTCTTCAAATATTGATCCATACCTGAAAGAAACGCGCGGTAAAAAGAATATAGTAGTACAGTCAACTCGCGATAACTCGAAGTTCAATTTACCTGGCCAAATTCTTCGAGTTATCGGCGGAAGGCACTCGGGAAGTTATTTTCTATCCAGACATATTTCATCAGACATTTTTTGCTTGTTCATGTAGAGTTCGGAAGACAATACTGTGCCTTGCTTTAAACTTTTCTAGTCATCCTGCACTTGATATAAATCCTTCAACTTTTAAAGTAAACGAGCAAAGTTTTCTTTTAACTACATCTCAATAAGAGGGATTTTGGAATTCTGGTTTCGATGTGTCTCAAACCATTTTAATAGAGCAGCTTCGACCCCAAAAAAAGCACTTACCTTCACTCATTTACGCGATGGATCGAGTTTTGATGCATATGTCTTCTCAAAATCGTCTTTGTTTTACAAAATGGTTGAAAGAGTATACGGAGGAATTCTGTACTTAATAGCAACGTCTTTCTTCTTACATTGCAAATTTTGTTCAGTTTCATTGATCAATTCAACTTTTTGAATTAGACTAAGCGTATTCAGCTTACGTTTTAACATTATTCAAAGCCAACGTAAACCAGTGACGGGTCTAGGATTTTCCTGAGGGAGGGGCGCAACACTGTTTCTTAGCCAGGGCGAAATTAAATATTTAAAAAAAGTTTAAAAATCTATGCATTGTTCAAGAAATATACTACAAGAAAACCCATATCCATTGATTACCCCCCCCCCTCTCCCTTTTTTCGTCTCATTTCTGACTTGCCACCTTAGCGTAAGATGGTTAACACTGTCCTTCTGTTTCTTCATTACCTATTTTATTTTAAAAATAAATTGTATTCAAAATGTACCGTGCATTTTAAACATTTTAGCAGTCTACATCCGAGGAGATATCGATTATACTGAAGAAATTCCAATGAAAGTGGGAACTTGCTACTTTTACTTGTGACTAACTGACTAAGTTATATTTATGCAGTGAGCTTAATAAGTAAAAATACGTTGTTTTACTGGATAATCCATTGCTACTCGAGTAATCTAAAGTTTGTAAGGAAAAATTGTTTTTCAAAGAGAATGTTTTACTAATAATTATAAGTAATATTTTTAATAAGGCAATAGAAAAAAAATACAATTTAAATATTGAACAATTACTACAAAACAAATTCCAGTTTCGAATGTCTCTATTGGCAATAGTTATACTTAAACATGAAAAAGTCTAGTGATAAATTAAAAAAATTAAATGAAAAAGTCCAGTGATAAAATCTGACAAATTCTGTAACTGTACTGCTGTATTACACAAATAATACTTTTTACAAAAAAAATTATAAGTCTATTTCACATAAAAAATTGGCATACCTTTCCGCTGTGGTGCTCCAAAGAAGATTATTAATCTGAATTCAAATATGACGCTCATTTAGAAGCCGAAACACAAGCATGAGTTAGAGCTGAACGAGTTCTTATGCAGTTAATAAACAACATTCCTCTTCCTTTCTATCAAAACTTTTAAGTTTAGCCAATTACCATGTCCAGATGAATGGGGGTGGCAATTTCCGGGGCTAACTCAAATAGTCAGCCTCTTATTATTCTTTTTCCCCTTAGTTGGCGTTGGAAATTCGGCATGTGAGAGTCAAAATCTCTTCCCCCTAAAAAGGTTTTCTTCCTAAAAGGAATCGGGTATCGGGGGTTTTGGAGGACAGGAAGAATATTTATTGATAAATTCGATCCCAGGATACTTTTAACAGAAAGGAATGTGTTTTAAAGTGTCGTGAAGATGTCTTCAAGGTTAAGAGGGTGGAGGTTTGAATACTTGAGTCATCCAACGCCCGTTTGAAGGGGAAGGGAGAAGGCTATAAAAAGAACCTTGATCCAAAAATAATCTGAGGAAGGGGTGGGAGCTTAAAATGCATAATATTGTCACTCGAACCAGTTCTACGAATACTGGTGTAAAATGTTTACGTGTAATGTACGAAAAATGTGTAAATGTACGAAAAATGTGTAAATGTACGAAAAATGTGTAAATGTACGAAAAATGTTTGTAAATCCTATATTGAAGATTATCTCCAGTTTTCTAATGCTTTTTTCGGAAATTAGATGAAGGTCAAAATATGTTTGTTGTGTGAACTTATTGAAAAAAAAAAGTTGAATTTTCTTTCTTTTTTGTAAATTGTAAAAATAAAAAAGACTCTACCTGAGGGAAGGGCGCGCGCATCCTGATTGGATCCGCCATGTAAACCATCACCATTGACTCACACTTTAAATTTAGAACGGGATGTAAATGCAAAAGGCCGTGTACTTTCTGTATGCGTCAAAGCAAACGGGTTTTTCCCGGTAACAAGTTAAAATATAAAACACGATGTAAAGAGGAAAAAATAAAAATCTTTTTTTTTTTTTTATTTTTTTATTTTTTATATTGGTATTTTGTGGCGGTTTTTGTAAGTTACAATAATAAAATTTTCACAAAACTTCGACTTAAAAGATGTATACTTTGAGATATGGAGACAACTTAGTGTTTGAAAACATTAAATTGTCTTGGGACCTAATGAAAACTTCGAGATAAATGAATATTCGACTTATGAGGCTTCGAGTTATCGCGAGTTGACTGTATATCGCCAAATTTGTAAATGAGGATAGCGTAGTAACCTGCTGAAAAGTTTAATTTGAAGCTATACCAATATGTATTTATGCATTGTTACAACTTTATTTTCCAATAAAGGTATTTTTTGTACGTTTTATTTCGTCGACAGTTGGCGAACTTTTTGTTGGAAACAAAAAATTTGAAACGCATTTAGTCTGCTCGGAATTCGGGTTCTGATCATCACAAGGAACTTCCGCTGGAATTCAGCTGCTCAGCGGACGAGATATTTGTCCATACTGACAGTTGCGATATACTAAAAAAGAAAATCCATTTAGCTAACTTTTTGTCTCGTCAACGGTCGACGGGATAATACATACTACGAGGAAATATATGCAGCATTTCTTTCAAATTTATAAAATTAACAAAATATTTTATTTCTAAACAAGTTCGTATATTTGAAGTGATGTTAATATTAAAAAAAAAAAAAAAAAAAAAAAAAAAAAATTTTTTTACGAAATAATAAACAGAATCAAATTGGTATTTATTTAGCCTTTTTTTACTTCTAAAATATATCTAGTTTTATAATACACAAATACAATCCATATTCAATTCTATACAATTCTAATACAATTCCATAAGTCAATATAATTACACAAATACATAATCTTGTCAACAAAATAATCCGGGTTCTTATTAATATTCTTGAACCTGTAACCCAGCAACCTGCTATGAAAGTCAAGATTGATTTTGGTCTGAATGAAATATATTTCATGCAGTGATTATACCAAAATGCATAATATTTTCACTCGTATACTATGTATATACCGTATTTGGTAATTATTTGTTGATGGTGTCAAATACCCTATTAAAATAAGTATTCGTCCCGGAATGCTCTGAAGATGTTATTTAAAAAATGTTTATAAATCCTATATTGAAGACTATCTCCAGTTTTCTGTTGTTTTATTTTGTCCCATAGTACCAGTTTTTTAACAGTCACAGCAAAACTGACCGTATACAAATCGTCAAAATCTGTACTTTGCGAAACGTTTTCGAATTTTTTTTAGCTGTCAATTCTTCGAGGAAAAACCGAATCAGTGGAGCCTATTCAATGAGGTCTGGATAACCTGTCCGGTAGTATAGCATTCTCCGGATTTTGGCAAGCGTTAGCGAGCAGAGAGAGGAGCCCTCTAATATATAAAAACTTGGTTTTTATGAATTAATTTTTTTACCTGATGTATACGCGATGCGTTCTGTATATACTATGCGTATAGCCATGAGTTAGATGCCACTTTGGACCATGGGTTTAGATCCTAGGTTCTAATATAAAAGATATGTGCAATACGTATAGAAAATTAAAGGTTCCTACGCAGGGCCGTAGACAAGGGGAGGGGGGGGGCTGGGACAACCATCCCCTCTCCTCGAAATTGTGTGAAATCTTGTTTTACCACTTCCCCCTTTTTTTTCTCTTTTTTTCCCCCTTTTTTTTTTCTCTCTCTTCTTCTTCTTTTTTTTTTTCTTTTCTTTTTTCATGTAACTTGTTATTTGTATTTAATCAAATCTTCGACCACAACCCCCCCCCCCCCCCCCCGAAAAAGATCTCCGGGCTTGTTCCTTCGAGATTAGAAATAGGTGAGAACAAGCACGATTTCCGAAATACTAATTATATTACATTTATTGGGAAATCTTTATAAGTGTATAACTATGTGCGTTACCATGGTTCTTTTGAACGCGATATTGTCAATGTTGATGACGCAACTGCTTGCTGTACAGTTAGCGAATAGTAGATTTTATGTTGGACTATGCATTTGATGAAATGAATGTATAATTGTTTGATATAGGCATTCATAAGGAACCAGGTAAAATGGTAAGCATAGTTGAGCCAATGAATGCCGTACTGGAATAAGTGTGTACATTTACTGCGTTTTACATTTATTTTTTCATGTTTACATGGGAAGTGATCAGATTGCATCGCTTTTAAAGTATTTTGGTAATCGATTTAGACTTAAATTATAATTTTATCAAATTTTGCTTTAACTTTTTTCCTAATAACTGGAAGACATTATTGTATTCGAAGTAAAATTGCCATTAATAAAATCGAAATTTATTGCAGGTTTTCGTAAGAATAGTGTATTTAATTGCTGGTATATTGTAGCGGACAATAACAATGCATTTTACAAGTGTCTATCCCTTTTCAATAATATATTTTATAAATTAAGCTGCAACAATGAAACGTACTGTAGTTAATTGTAACAGAGGTTTTATTCAGATAAGACTTGTAAAAGCTGATAATTTGACGTTTATCGAGATTTGTCTTGAAGTAACTGCTAATTTGTAACAGAAAACGCTGTGATTTTGAAATGATTTACAAAATGGAGTTTCCAGTGGAAGGAGTGACAAAGCGCAAGTACCATCCATCACTTTCTACAATCCAGGAGGAGACAAAATTCGAGGTTCTTGCGGATGCAGCAGTCACCGGAGGAATCACATACGCTGGGATGCTGGAAGCAAGACCAGAAGAGGTGGCTTTATTCATCGCCTGGTGCATCGCCACCAACCAGCCCAAAGCAGCTGCCACCCCAGTCATCAATGCCCGAAAAGGCACCGGGAAGTGGACACGTTTCAAACGCTTTATTTCCACTCGCATTCTTTGGTGCTTCACCGGTTAAAAGAACTAATGACAAACAATTTGTGACTTTTCCGATCTACGACTTCCTGGAAGTGACTTCCCAACTATGACTCTTGATTGTGACTTCCTGAATATGACATTCCAACTGTGACTCCGTGACTAAGACTTTATATATATCACTTGCCTTGTAATTTAAAGACAGTGATCTCTTGACATTTTCATATGATTTCTCGACTTGTTTTGTGGATTTGTGAATGGAACATAAAGTACAGCAGGAAATATGCCTACTGGGGAACACGCCTGCTTAATAAAAAATAATAGTATATAACTTTTTACAATTAAAATAAATATTGAGTGCTCTATCAACCTCTAAAAATCGGGATTAAGGTGGAGAAATCAAATCTTTCCAATTTGTTTTTGCTGAGCTATATAGTATAGTATAATGTTGCAGCTACGACGGTAAAATAATTAAACGAAAGAAAAATTTACAAATATTAAAAAGAGTTACAATAACAAAAAAAAGAATAAAAATTAAACAACATTGATATATATATATATATATATATATATATATATATATATATATATATATATATATATATAGTTGCGTTATATATATATATATATATATATATATATATATATATATATATATATATATATATATATATATAGTTGCGTTATATATATATATATATATATATATATATATATATATATATATATATATATATATATAGTTGCGTTGGTGGGTTCGGAAGATTTGAAGCCAAAGCAGATCAAAACTTGCAGAAATTTATTCCAATATAACTCTTCACAGATCCTCTTACAACTCCAGAACTTCTCGTTCTAGTAGTAGTAGACACAATACAGCTCTTTTCACAACAATAGAGCACAAAACAGCAGTTAAAAACTTGACAAACACAACTGCTCAAATCGCTGCAAAAGACAATGCAATACAGTTCGCTTTCGGAACTCTCTGAACGCTCACTGAGACTCAGTATCTCAACTCAGTAATTCCAGTCAACTAATGGACTCAGCGAACAACTAACTCCATCACCCGCTCTCTTGAGCTTTTATAGGGGAGGCGAACATACGTGAACCTTCCAGAGATAGACATTTGGAGAACTTTCCAGATCGTAGTCGAAAAGTCCGATACATGTACATGGGGACCGAAAATGTCGCCAAATGGTCGCCAAGTTTGGCGACATTTGGCGATTTCTCGCCAAATTTGGCGACAAAAATTAGTCACCAAAACCGTCGCCAACTTGGCTCTATCTCGCCAATTTGGCGAGATTGCCATTATCATAATGTTAAATGCCCTGCTCCTTGTAAAACTCGCTTGGTAAAACTCGTTATCAAGCGATAAGACCCATATTGCCGGGAAGCCAACTTAAGACCGAACTATTGCACTGCCTTATGCAAAATGTACATAAATGTTCCTATTTACAAAATTAACACTACGAAATATTTACAAATATACAAAAATTCGTAACAGTATATATATATTCGTAACAATATATATATATATATATATATATATATATATATATATATATATATATATATATATATATATATATATATATATATATATATATATATATATATATATATATATATATATATATATATATATTTTCTTTCTAACTTTCTCTCTAGTTTTTTGGTAGAATTTCTTCCAGTGATAAATTCCTAGAAATTTATTGCTTTTGGAAATGATTGAGATACTGAATTCTATTTTAGATTGCAGTTGATTTTTTTGGTTGACTAAGGTTTTTGTTTTATTTTTGTATGTACATGTTTCTTTCATTGCAGGAAAAAAAACACTAATATTTTGTGCCTTTTTGTATATTTTACCAGAGTACAAATGCAACGTAAATGGTTGAGAACTAGTTGTTGTGCCTCGTGTTTAATGATATGATGACTTAACATTAATAATGCTGACTTAACATGAATAGATTTCATTATTTTATAAAATAGAGCAATAGTGAACACTAAAAATTAATTTGTACCACGGATTTCCCGAATTCGGACAATCACACACCAGGATTCCGATTCACACCCCAGGCTTTTTTCTCTTTTGTTCAATTTCATTTCCACAAATATATTTTGCATGAAATTTCAAAAGACCAAGAAAGAAAGAAATTATTTAGAAAAGCAGAGGTAAGCTTTAATTTTGACATTTCTGAAATAAAATAACTATTTTACAATTTTCAATGCTTATCTATGCAAATATGTTCTGCAAATCGCAAACAATATAAATTTAGAGCTAACATTTTACAATTTTGTTCTACAATGACATCCAAGATACTTTTTAAATGTAATAATTTTGGTTCAGCATTTGAACTGTTTGCGAGAAATTCATTTTGTGACTTTTAGTCTGAAAATTTTAATTAAAAAAAAATTAGTTTTTAAACAATTAAAATGTAAATGATTATGATTAAAAGGAGTGAAAAATGTAAATGATTAGAAAAAAAAAGTTAAGTAATTTATGTTGTCATATATGAACGATGAAAAGTGAAATAGGTCTCGTCTGCACCCCCCTGCAAATAATCCTGGGGGCGCCCATGATTGTTTTATAGTTTCTGCGCCACCATTTTCATGTCCAATAACAGAAACCGAAGCTTCAGTCATTAATTTAATACTAGAAAGTTGTAAAATTCTTAAGGCACCCGTTAAAAAATGATGAATATAACAAACATTTTAATATAATATACTCGAAGTATTTATTCGAAATTCAATTTTTATTTTAATATTTTGTAAATGAAAATTATTTTTAATATACAGGGTGGTTATAAAGAAAATTTGCAGATGTATGAACCTGTAGGTTTCCGTTCCATTCAACAGATCGAGATATGAGATTTCAGGTATAGTTATTCAGAGCTATGAGCTCGGGATTCTATGAATGGCAACAAAATGGCGCTCACGGTTACGGTAACAGTCACAGAAACTCTAAATTTTCGAATGGCAACACCTACTTTTCCTGTCGCGAAATGCTCAGCACTTGCGGAAACCATAAAGAGCGTTGGAACTGTACGTGTATCACAAAAAAAGGACGAGTTATGCACGTAGAAAAATCAGCTCTGTGATCGGCTAAGGAAAACGCGGTGAACACCGGAAATTTGCATATGACAGAAGCCAAAGTGCACATGAGTGCCATCACAGACAATTTTATCTGTTTTCTACGCTGAATATCTGTCGAGCGGCCTTAGAGTGCACCGACCTTTTTTCTGTTGACCGTTCGCAGATGTTCTTTTTTTTTTTTTTTTTTTTTTTTTTTTTGTGCGTGCATAACAAGTCCGTTTTTTGTGATACACGTACCGTTTCCAACACTCTTTAGGGTTTTCGCATGCACTGAACATTTTGCGACAGGAAAAAGTAGGTGTTGCCATTCGAAAATTAATTTAGAGTTTCTGTAGCTATTAACTGTTACTATGAGCACCATTTTGTTGCCATTCACAGAATCTAGAGCTCATACCTCTGAATAACTATACCTGAAATATCATCTCGATCTGTTGAACGGAACGGAAGCTAGAGCAGGGGCGTACTGACCATAGTTTTGTCCGGTGCAAATACCGGGCCTCTCAGTGTCTGTAAAAAATGGGCCGGTCTGGAGCAGTAGTTTTTTATTATTATTATTTAGTACATTTAAAGTATAGCATTCGATAAAAAAAAATTTCGAGTTTTTTTGCATTTCTATAGTTTAGCATTTCCAGTAAAAGTAAAAAGTTGGCGCATATTGGTGAGGAGGCTTACCTGATGGTTTCAGGGTAGCGCACTGGCAATGCAAATCAAATTTGATGGGTTCGAATCCTGGGTTAGACATGGATGTTCAGAATACACGTTAAACTGTAGCTCCCGGTCTGATTAGCCGTCATTGTGCATAATAATAGATCTTTGATTCCACAAACCAACCAATCCATGGCGCGGAGGTTAATATTCCTTAGACCATCAATTGCCATTCCATAGTGAGGGGATAAACATTCCATGGTGAGGATGGTTTTGTTATTCCTCTGTTTTTTCAATCTTTGATAGCTTTATCATCTTTTTTTTTTTTTTTTACGAAAAACACTGCCTGGAAGATGGATAAACTTACTATAAGAACGTATTTCCTATTTTTAATCAGTTAAAGATGTCCAAGCTTTAGAATGATATAAAACAAAAGGATATACAATTAGTAGAACTATTAAAAAATGATTCGCTTATACGCATTCATTTTTTATACTTGAAAGACTATTTTCTTTCTCCCCTCCCTTTTCTCCCAATAAAAACTTTGGTATCAAGAAGTTTTTTTTAATGGATTAAATTTAATTAATACTTAGCACAAAAAAGCAATTAACTAATATTCCTCATCCTCATCCAAAAGCAAAGTAAATAGTAAATAGCCATATCTGGAATAAAACGTGACAATGTTTTGAGAGTTATATACCCATGATGCATTATCATTAGCGAACCTGCTGATTATAGTTCGGTTTTCAGTTTGTGACGTCTCATTTCTACTCAGTGTCTGTTGATGATGATGTTGATTTAACGAACCCTTGAATGCTCGAATCAAAACTAATCTAGATCTGGAATGATGTCCCTTGATCTCTTTCTTTCTTAATCGCTTACGTAAGAATACATTTGTCTGGTGCGGTGTCACGCTGTTTACTAAGTCGAATTATGGGAAGATTTCTCAAGAACTTGTTAATTTCTAATCGCCTTCAATACATAGTATGTAAAATTTATTTTTAACGTATACCTTTTTGTTTCTTGCTTTATAATTACTCTATTACAATTACCTTATATTCTTCTAAAAGTGAACACTATTTCCGTGATATTGTGTACATAATTGAAAAAGCTAATTTGTGAATTGAAGATGTCATTTACTTCTTATGGAATGGGGGAAAAAATGAATTTTCATTGACGAAACTGCTTTGAAATTGTGAATACTATACTTACAAACATAAAGCTCACATCTTGCATTTTATTAATGGGTTTCCGTTAAAATGCGCTAATAGCTCATCCCCCCCCCCCCTTTTCTCCCTTTCTCTGGCGACTGTGCAAAATGCAGCCAAGTTGAATTGATATTACTATTGAATTGAGCCACAGGTTTTTCCAAAATGAATGCCAAATTGTAATGGAACCATATAGGCGCTGGAAAAATTGCCACAAAAAAGGAGGAAGTGGTATAATGCATGTTAACCTGGGTTTTAATGTAACTGTTTTTGTCTAAATATTCAAATACATTAGCATATGAATAAGCTCTTGTAAAATGTATCTACTACACAAACTTGAAACTGTTGCGCCGACATGGTTTTTAAAATTTGATAGTTTTATTTGTGATTGCATGGTACGATTTACGTTTGAACTCGCTTTTTAAAATTTTCTAAAAGAAGTAATTATAAGAAACACACCGAAAAAAGTAGAATCTTCACTTAGCCCAAGGTTCATAAAACCGCTGTTCTAGAGCCACATGTTGCTCTTTTATGGATATTTGCAAGTTCTAATTAACTCAACCTAAGAATAAAGTAATATAGCGATAAATGGCTTTGTTTGAGTAGCCTGTTATTAACTTACTGTGCAAGTCAAACCCGAGACAATAGGTAAAATGTGACGCAATACAGCAAGAAAAGTATGGTGAATTGATAACACTATTTTTAAATACCAATTTAAAAACCACAGTGCCCTCTGGCATCTTCCTAATCAAAATACGGAACAATCAGAATACTCAATAGTAGGCCCACTATGCATCAGGCTTTTGTTGATGTTCGTTGTTCTTTCATCTCCGACTGAGATAAGTAGCACCTTTCGCTGATGTGTGCGTTGTTAAAATGCCTTTGCTTTTGATATTCTATATTGGAAAAACAAAACCTCAACTTCATCCAAAAGGAAGAAAAAAAAGAATGAGAAAAATCGTAGATTTTAAAAAGAATGGATTGAATTGTTTGTATTCATTCCAAATAAAAATAGACTGCTGACTTGTCTAATCTGCTATGGAATTTATATCTTAAAAATAGTATGAATAGAATTTTTTTTTTGTTGAAAACTCGTATTGGTACTGCTAATATTTGACCCTCTGAGGATCATGGCCATTTATATACGTCCTTTGATCCCAAGTTTTTCCAGCAAAACATAACATTTTCCACCAATGCACATACAGTATATTTTATAATTAAAATTTAAAATAAAATATTTTTTTATTCGAATGATTGTTTAAAAACCATTTAAAAATAATTTGAATCAAAAATATAATTTAAAAATTATTGCATAGAAAACAACTGTGCAATTTCGCCCATACTCTGGACGCTCGGCGGGTTAATTTAAAGTTCTTTTTTTTTATTCTGATCATCGAATGTTTGGCTCTAAACGTAGAAAAGTCTACTGTCCCCTGACCTAGCATGCAAGAAAATTTAAGTGTTTTATAAACTTTGCTTTCAAAACTGAGCAGACTTGATGAAATGGCTCGATGGATGGTTTTAATATATTTTATATTGCTAAGATTCCTTAGTTTTTACTGTATTGCATTCTATTTTTGAAAGATACACGATTCTTTAGGCCTGCTCAATGTGCTCAATAAAGTGCTGCCATCTATATGTATACTATCACAATTTTAAATAAACTATTGGTCAAAATTGAATGTCTCAGCCTTTAAATTGTTATGTATATCATTTATTAATTTCAGTTTAGTATAGAGGGAAAAAAGGGTATCATCAAACAAAAACACTGTGCGTATTTAGTAAAAAATATTTAATTTAATCAGTATTTTAGTTTTGTGCAAAATAAATTTTTTAAATACATGCATGAATTTCTTCTAATTTTGTATTTATATTGCTATATCAACTTCTGAACAATGTTATGAATGTTTTAAATGCACATTATATTTTTAAATTTTCTTACTTTGTTTCAAAACATTTATTTTCATAAAATAAATGTCTAAATGTGCTTTAATTATATTTTCAGAAGTATGGAGTGCTATCGAGGCAAATGTCTTCGGTGGTAAGTGTGCTTATAAAAAAGTATTTAAATATAATATTTACTTTATGACTCTTAAAACATTTTTAAGTAATCTTTTTTTGTGTGATAAAGTAAAATTGAATGTTAAATTTCTTTTATAGCCTACCACCAAACTTTTTATTGATGGGAAATTTGTCGAATCCAAAACATCAGAATGGATAGATCTGCACAATCCTGTAACTATTTTTCAACATTTTTAAAGTTAATATTTTATGTATATTTTACTATTTAAAACATTTGTCAATAGAGTATGAATTAATTTTTAGAAACTTGAAAACTTTTCACCACATCTACCTTATGAAAACTGTTTAAAGAGATAGCTTGTGTTTAGAGTTGCGCAAAACCTTTCCTTGCTTCCAATTTAAAAGCTTAACCATGTTATTAATATATGTTAATTCTATGCTGCTATTTGTTAATGTGACAAAGTAAACAACTCCAGCTTTTTGAATCTTATTCTTTAGAAGGTTATTAAATATTTTTATTCATATTTTGTTAAATCATTGTTAGCTAAAATTTTCTTGTAGTGTATAAGGTTATTTTATTGTTACTCTTATACTTTGTTTTTACAATATTTGTTGATTTAACAGGTATTTTGTGCTTTTTTTTTTATATTCGGTGCTTTCATAACAGAAAAATACTCATTTTTAAGAGGATATGAAGAACTTTATATATAGTTTTTTTATTTCATTGGCATTTAAATTTAAATGTTGTGGAATTAATTTTAATTTTTTTCTTATCTTAGAATTTTCTACGTACAATAAATATTTTTTACAAGTTGAATTAAAATCGAATAAGTTATTTTTAATAAAACTTTTTATATGTTAAATAGAAATAAAAAACACACTTGCACTGTCGACCACCAAAGTTGACGCACATCCTGACAAATTTGTCCCAATTTTAATAGCACTCGAAGTAGTAACACATTTTTTTATGATAACTCCTCATAAATTTGATGAATAGGAAATGTATATGGTACATAAAAGAGGGGGTTATTTTTGCCAAAACCTGGGAAATAGCAGGTAATTGATATATTTTTTAATAAAAACATTTTCTCAATGATTATTCAGTTACATATAACAAGGAAATTATATAGTGTTTCATGATGCCACTTGTGCATGATTAGCGCTAAATCATATAATTTGGAAACGGTGTTTGTCGAAAGTGATTGACGGGATAAGTAAGTACCATGGGAAGTCAGTTTATTTCTAAAAAATCAGATGCAATGCTCAATCTAAAAAATAAATATTTTTGCAATAAAACAATCGGCATAAAAACTAGCGCTATAGTTTGTGTTTCATTGTTTTTTCTAGGGAGTGTTTTAAATTTATAATTTCATTTGAAATTTGTTTGTTGAAAATCAGTGTATTGTAATTTGTAAAAATGGTTTGCTAAGCTGCCATTATTTTTTAAGGCTACAAATGAAGTAGTGACCAGAGTTCCGAAGTCCACTAAAGCAGAAATGGAATGGGCTGTTTCAAATGCCAAAGATACTTTTAAGTCATGGTCACAGACATCGATATTAACTCGACAGCAGACGATGTTTCGATTACAGCATTTAATAAAGGAAAATATGGTTTGTAAAAAATTTTCTTGATAGAAGTTTATTCTTGTAGCCTTTTTTCCTTAACGTAATAATTAGTGTAGCTACATATAGTTTTTGAGTTGCAATTCCTTTTCTTATAACAGACTGTTCAGCAAAATTGAAAATATAGAAAACTGAGAAATATCTGAAAACTTTGCATTTCTAGAAATATTGGATATATCAAGTTTTTTTTTTGAAAAATTGCAATAAATCGGGGAATTTATTTCTTGTAAAAAAAAATCATCAAAAGCAAGAAATCATATTTTCCATTAATTTTAATATTTTTTTACTCCTCGTAAACAAATACATCCCCCCCCCCCCCTGCTATAAATTTCTTGAAAATCAGTATATTTGGTGGTTTACATTTGTAAATTTGTAAAAGTATGGTTTCCAAGAATTCTTAAAGAAATATCAGAGAAATTAAAATTTTAATCTTTTGATACCCTGTAAGAAGAATAGAGAATTTTTTTAGACTTTCAAATGGTTTCTAACTATCAAGAAAATGAGGACTGCAGTAGAGCATGGACTATCCGAATACCAAATAATCAAAAGCTTCTCAGTTGGCAAATTCAGAATTTTTTTACCTTTTTCTAAATGTTGAGTCCTCTGTAGTGTAATATTACTTTATATTATTTGTGAGCCGTGCAATACAAAATGTATACAAATTTGTCCCTATATCTATTTCTTTATTTTATTTTGCTCTTATGAGACTGAAACAATTGTATTCATAAATAATCAGTTTTACACCATTTGTACCCAATTTGGATAATTCGATGTTTTACTGTGCATAAAATTATCCAAAATATAAGGGTTTTACCAAGAATTTGAAAAAAGTTCTGTCAGAAATTTCAAAATTTCAATTTCTGCTAGCAGACACATTTTCTCTTATGGAAAACGTGTTATTGTATATTTGATCACTTCATTATTAAAATGATTCTGAATTTTTTAAAACATTCAACAAAATTACGAATATTAATCTATGAATCATTGCAACCTTATATTTGACTGAATGTAGTAAAAAAGTTTTTTTTTAAATGTTTATGATACGTTAACATTAATCAATATGCTTGATAAATAAACATATTTATTAATGTGTTCTGAAAGGAACTTATAGGTTTATCTTATTTTTACATTGGTGGGAAAAAATATTTTTTAAATATTCAGAACATAGTATATATATTATGAACATGAGTATAATACTTGGGTTCATAAAAAAATAAAAAACATAACTTAGGTATACCTCTTTCGTATCCCATTTGCTTGCATGATTGTTACTATGTTGTAAAAACTAAGAAAATGGATTTCATTAAAATAGGATTTTTTTTTTTAAAGAAAGTCTATCTAATTAATATGAAATTATTTATTTTTCACAACCCAATATATCCTGTTTTTGCCATTGCTCAGAAGTAACAATGGCTGTTGCAATCTATCTTGTTTTTTTATACTGTTCCTAACTAAATGAATTGTTGTGTGCCTGCAACTATCAATATTTGTTTTACATTTCCACCCCTCCTCCTTTTTTTTTTTTTAGAATAGGTTAAAAGAAAGCATCACACTAGAGCAAGGGAAAACATTGATTGACGCTGAAGGTGATGTTCACCGAGGTTTACGTAAGTAGTAGCTCTGTTGCTATATTTTATATCTTTATTTCTTTTCTTTTCATCTATTAAAACATGCATAAGAAATACATTCTTCCTAATTAAAAAAAATTGTTTATTTTTTTATAAGGTCATTTAAGTTTTTATACTTCATCTTATAGTGCTCATTTTACACACAGCTTCTGCCTTAAACTGTAATTTTTTTCATCAAATCTTTAAAATTATAGTATTTATTGTAGACATAGTAATGCCGTCTCCTCTTTTTATATTGATCAAGTTATCTAACCCTCTTAATGAAAAGCATTTTAAACACTTTTCCCTTTACACAGCAAAAGTACTTTTCTAACCAAAAGTGTTAAAGAAGGTTTTGTGATGCGAAGAATAAATAATCAGTTTCATTTTGTCATCTGTATCATCATTTCCGCTTAAAAATTCTTAACAATATTATTCCATTGCATCCACAGAGGTTGTAGAGCACGCCTGTGGCGTTACATCTCTCCAGTTGGGAGAAACACTGACTTCCATATCGCGGGACATGGACACACTCTCCTATCGTCTTCCTCTTGGTGTTTGTGCAGGAATAACTCCTTTCAATTTCCCTGCCATGATACCACTGTGGGTGAGTTGATGAACTCGTATTTAACATTAATAATTTTCCAATTATCACAGTTGCTGTCTTTTTTATTGTTATTTATGTTACTTAGTCCTATAATCATCAATGTAATTTAGAAAAGATTTATTTTAACTAAGAATACATCTTTTAAGTTTTTGAATAGAGTAATCAATTAAAAGTATGCGATTCTTAATGTTTCTTAAAAATGGACTAAATTCACTGCTTGAATAAAATTCACATGTTGCTTAGATGAGGACTTAGACGTTATTACTGGTGCAAGAGCTCTACTATTGTTCTTTTAAAAATAATCAGACATTACTGCCATTGTTAATAATCTAAGGTTGAATTTTTTTTTGTTTGGTAGGTGCTTTTCGAGTTATCTATTATTCGAGATGCAAATGTGGGCGGGTTTACTCCTTTGAAAGACCTTCTGGTAGATGTCCCCTTCTTGAAATTCAATCTACTCTCTTAATTCTTGACGTTATAATGTTACTTCGTGTCATTATGGCTCTCGTACAATGGAAAATATCAATCACATCTTTAAATACTGCGATTAAGGTCCTTGAATTGCCAATATACATTAATGGCGCAGTATAGCCCTTGAGAAGCTCTTACACCAATAAAACCCTACCAATCTTATACATTAATATTTTGCCGTCCTTGAATTAAGATGAATTTTCAGTCTTTTCCCATCCCATAGATCTAATGCATTTTTTCCTATTACACATTGTTGGTTAAAATATTGTTCCAAGACATGAATTTTTTATCTCGCATTAAAATAAAATTGTATTTTATTTTAACACTAATTTAATGGGAGCAGTTTTTATTTAAATGTAAAAACATTAAATATGCCGTATATTGAGTAATACTCACTGGATATATTGCACATAATAAGAAACAGGTTACATACTTTGAACTACAAACCAGACACATTTTAAATTTTACAAACATAATTAATGTTTGTAAGAAACTTGGTATCTGCAACTA
The DNA here is from genome assembly GCA_963978545.1 of Linyphia triangularis. NCBI lineage: Eukaryota > Metazoa > Arthropoda > Arachnida > Araneae > Linyphiidae > Linyphia > Linyphia triangularis. The sequence goes on from OZ021730.1 coordinate 67,205,031, forward strand.
TTTCTAAAAAACGTTACATTAATCAGCATAATAGTTTATCAAAACAAAATTTTCTGGTCAAGACTTATTGCTCATCCAGTACTTTGGCAAACATTGTGAAGTGGACATTACATTAGTCGTATTCCTAATATGATTTTCATGCGTTAGATGTTCCCATTGGCCTTGGTGTGCGGTAACACAATGGTGATAAAGCCTTCAGAGAGAGATCCAGGGGCAACGATGATTTTGATGGAGTTGGCCAAAGAAGCTGGCATTCCGGATGGGGCTGTTAATGTTATTCATGGTGCCCATGAAGGTAATTATATCCTCTTACCTAATCAGGTTTTCTCCCATTTGGGATGTAAATGCAGGCAATTCTTTCTTTTTAAACCTAGTCTGACTTGTGGGATTCAGAATAAGTACTTTGCATGCAAGAGATTTCATAATCAAGTCCTGATTAACACTCAGCAATACATGATATAAAAAAGGCTTATAGGTGTGTTTTAAATATCAAGCTGCCTGGTGGAAGGTTTTCGGTTGTTCGAGAAGCAAATGCGAGACGTTTTGCTTTGGAAGGAATTTCTGGAAGGTATTCTTCTTGAAGTTCTGTATCATATTGTAACGCTTCTGTGTCCTGTAACTCTAATGCAACTCATTGTGCAAAGGGACATTCAATACAACCAACCTCTTAACATTCTCTCCTTGCAATCAGAATGACTTAGCAATGCTTAGTTGCCGGTTGTATCCAGAAAAATGTACAATTTGCAATTCTAGGAATATCGGGAGATTTTTTAAAAAATATCAATAAAAATTGATAAAAGGAAATTTCTCGTAAGCAAAAAGTCACATTTGCCTCATGTTATTCTACTGCTTCTTTTATCATATAATTCACTACACTCAAGGTTTGCCTTTTTATTTTATTCATATTTGGAAGGGCTGTTTATTGAGTTTTCATTTGTTTAATCAAAACCTTTATTACTTGCAGAAAGATTATAATTTTTTTTCGGCACATTTTTTAAAATTTAATTACTAATAATTTAAATTTCCAATATTGTAACACCCTAAGTTATTATGTTTTTTCATAAAATTCAATTATAGGGATTATCCAACAAAAGAGTTTGTTGTATAAATTGGTGTATCTGAATTTTGTATGCATAATGACTTATCTGATCAATTAAATTATTAGTTACTGCTTGTACATGCTAATTAAAAAAAAAAATTACAACCTTTCTTTCTTTTTAGCTGTTACATTCATCTGTGATGACCCAACAATAAAAGCCATTTCCTTTGTGGGTTCAGACAGAGCGGTAATGGTTTAATTTTACTATTCATTTTGATTAATATGTATTTTTTAGTACCTATTGTATGACCTGTACCTCAGACCTAAATGAGTTTTAAGTTGAAATTTTGCAATTTTGTTTCATTATTAATTATGCCTTAGATGTTGGTTTTCTATCAAAACTCACTCTAAAAATTCGTGAAGCTTTTAATAAGAGTTATAACAAAACATTATATGAAAAATAAAATGAAAGTTGAATTTATTTTTCTCACTTTCCTTTTAACTGAAAGCTTTGAAACATACGGAAATGATCTAGACGAAATGTATTTTTACAATCTTTTATCAATGCTCTTGAAATTCACCAATACTTTTGTTATCGTCAACCTTTATTTTATTTTCACTGAGTGGTATATTGATAAAATTAATAGTCGTTATTGTTTCCCATATTACTTCATTGTAATGTAAAAGAATTGGCCATGGGTAAATGCTAAAAATTACGGAAAATCCGTAAATAATTAACCAAACGATGTCTGGTTGCATATTATACATTCACGTATTCAGTGTTCTGGTTTCATGAAATTGAATGATTTTATTCTGTTCAAGATTTGTGGATCTTTTCAAAGTTAGTACAGTAGAACATCCCAAATCCGGAATCGTCGGGACTTCGGCGATTCCGGATCTCGGAAAATTCCGTATTTCGGAACATTTCCGATTTTGGAAAATTCCCGATTTCGGAAAATTCCGGATTTCGATTATTCACGTTTTTTTACATATTATATTATTCATAAATAAAATAAAAATATATAACTAAATACAATTAATTATGAAACATGCAATTTTATTTGTTTTTGAAAAACATTTGCTTAATGGTGAGTTGTTTTAATAATTTTGGCTTTTGGCTAATCAGCTTTTCTCTGATTTTGTGGATAGCCATTATTTCAGATTCTGAAACAAAATCTCTTTGCTCTAGTCCTTTAATGGCAGTGCCCAAAATGTCTACTAAGTGATCAATAGGGATTTTTTCTTCGATTTCTTCTTCTTCACTGTCCTCACTCTCGGATATGGTTGCACTTCCCGGCATTAGCACCATATCGCGGATTTCGTCATCCGTAAGGGAGCACACGGTTGGAGCGTCATCGTCACAATGGAAAACATCCAAAATGTCTTCTTCGGCCAATTTCGTACCCTGTGATTTCACGTACTCCATCAGCTCAGAAATTTCTTTCTTGTCTTTATTGATTCGAAATCCTTCGAAATCATTTTCCTCTTGATCGTCGTCGGCAAACAGAGTTGCCGGCCACAAATTGTGCCATGCATTCCTTAGCGTTGTTGCTGGCATGGCATCCCAGGATTTTGCTGCGTTCCACACAGCCATTTTAAGGTTGTAGGATTTCAAAAAATCCTGCATCGTCTCTTTTCCGTTCAGACAGTTCAGCATATTCCTCAAAAAGTCCGACTTGTATCGGCATTTCAATGCGCGAATTATTCCCATGTCCATTGGTTGAAGGATTGATGTACAGTTGGGAGGGAGAAATAACACCGAAACGTTATCTTTCACCAACAGTTCCGGAGAGAGATGCGCGGTACAATTATCCAGTATGAGCACTATCTTCGCATCATCAGGAAAACCAACGGAAGATAAGTGTTGGCGGGCTTCAGGAATGAAATGGTTTTCAAACCATTCATTCATAAGAACTTGCGTCATCCAAGCTTTTTTGTTCGCTCGATAAATCACGGGAAACACTTTAACACCTTTGAACGCCCTTGGTTTTGCCGACTTCCCGATGACAAAAAGTTTTGTCTTATGGGTTCCAGCCGCATTACCGCATGCCAGAATTGTTATCCTTTCTTTCGAATCTTTTAATCCGGTAGGGTTCTTTTCGTCCGCCGTCGTTAATGTGTCTCGAGGTACATATCGCCAGAACAAGCCAGTTTCATCGGCGTTGTAGATTTGTTCTGGCGACAGACTTTCGTCATCCACAAGCTTCAAAAATTCACTCACGAATTCTTCAGCAGCTTCCGTGTCGGCTGAGGCTCTTTCTCCGGAAATCTTCAGATGCCGCAATCCATGCCTCAGCTTGAATTTATCAAGCCAACCTGTTGAATAGATACAGTCGGTTGACAATTCCATTGATTTATGGAATACTTTGGCTTGTTCCATCACAAGTGGTCCGGACAATGGCACTCCTTCGTTGTCGAATCCATTCGATCATAACTTTGTCATGCTCTTCACTTTTAGCGTGACTGATTATTTTTCTCTGGCACATTGCAACAGGCGAGTCCGAATCGGCGAAGAACTCAAACAGTTCTTGTTTCTGCTTTTTAATATCGTAAACAGTAGATTTTCCCAATCCGTACTCTTCGCACAAGTTAACAACCGATGTTCCGCTCTCCAGCTTCTTAATCAAGTTGACTTTGTCCTTAATTGACAAAGTCACGTGTTTTCGTTTGGCTTTTCCGCCACTGGACCCACTCGAAATGCTACGTTTTGGCATATCGTCGATGAAAAATATTTAAAGTTAATTGGATAAAGTAAATTTAAGTTAGTTAGATAAAGCTAATAAAAATTAAATTTAATAAAAAAAGATGAATAAAACTTAAGATGATTTGGGAAATTTTCAAAAGCAGAGGTCAGAATAAAGCAGTGTGAAATTCGCAAAAGCTAGTCCGGAATTGAAATTTTTACTCCAGTTCGTACTTCTAAACTGACCAGGGTTTGCAGCATAACCGGTTTGCTGGCATTCCATAAGATCCGATGTTGTCCAGAACACAAAGAGCCGGAGAAAATTCGCGACCTTTCAATTCCTCATAACAAAGGATGCCCTTCTGAAGGTCGCGACAGGGTTTCCGGAATTTCTTAACATCCCCCCCTTCGCGCGCGACTTGACTATCTTCTTCGGTGTTCGCGTGAGAAAACAAATTGGAGTTGGTTGGGTTTTTTTTTTTTTTTTTTTTTTTTTTTTAGAAATCGTAAAAAGGTCCGGATTTTAGAAGTTTTCGGATTACGGATGTCCGGATTTCGGATGTTTTACTGTATACCAATTAGTTTAAAAACATTTTTCATCGATATTCGAAAACAATGGCTTCAGTGGATCTGGTAATAACAGGATGCATTCCTCTTGGAAATATCATGTAGAATTTATAAAAAAATTATCTTATTCTTTAGGTATTAGTCATGGACAAAGGATTCAATTACCCATGTATTCTGAATATTTTTAGTCAATTATTGCTGCATGAATGAAACTAATTGGTGTCATAAGACAAAGATGGAAATGTATACTGTCTGGTTTTATAATAAAAAAAATTATTTCAATTTCTTTTTCCTACAATGTGATATTTTTACCTTTAGTTTTTTATTTTCATTGTTAGTTCTACAACCAAAATATGTATTTTATAGATGTACTTAGAAAATGTTATCGCAGAAAATCTGAAAAAAAATTACTTTGAATTTTTCTACAAAATATATATTGTAAGTAAATTCACCTTTAAAAAAAAGTAGAAGGATAGCAATGCTTATGCCACACTTTTCATTACTAAACCTATGTTCTTGAAGGAAGCAATGCATGACTACCAATGTCGAGAGTTGCATGTCTAAAAAAACTGCAAAGTATACACATACTTTTGTTGGTTGCAAACAAATGTGTATTTGAGTACCCACAGTTTTGTTCCTTTACTTCAGTGCTTGTGAAGTTCTTGACATTGTGCTAATATTTTTACAGGGTCAGTACATATATGAAAGGGGTTCAAAGAATGGGAAAAGAGTGCAGTGCAATATGGTAATACTCATTGATTGTTCTGAAGCTGTTTACTATTTTTGGACCAATTGCATTTTTACTTTAAATATTTATGTTGTAGGGAGCCAAAAACCATGGAGTAATTATGCCTGATGCCAACAAAGAACACACTCTAAATCAAGTAAATGTTGCACATTTTGTAATTAGTTTGTGTATGTTTTATTTATTATTACTTTATTTTATTATTTCTGTAAGTGAATCAACATATACTGTGGTCATAAATTGAAAACAAATTAGTTCCCAAATTTTAAAAATGCATATGTTTTCACATATGCTTTTTATCCTTATAAAACACATTTTTGTATACATATTCCCACAGTGTGTCCAACTACAAAATTTATAAAAATACAACTTGGACTTGCTATCTCCGCATGACCACCACTTATCCTAACCGTATCGGAATTCTCTGGCATATTTGTATTGCACATGCGCCAACTTGTAGCTTTTTTGGTCAAATATACTTTATTAAAAATTTATATATAGACATGATACCTGAAAATAAATAAAAAAAAGTCCTTAAAAATGGTTATTTAGGTCCTTAAAAGTACTTGAAAAGCCATTGATTTTCATTCTGTGATTTGAGTGGGAACCCTGTTATATTGTATTAAGTAATTGGATTAATTTCAATGGTATTGTATCCACAGCTTTTGATGAGACAAATGACTTGCTAAGGAGGAATTGAAAAGCGTGAAGATATGCATGTTTTCAATGTGTAAAATGCAAATGCAATCAATATAACTAGGGGGCTTCGCCCCCTGCTCGCTAACGCTCGCCAACCCCCAAACGCTTCGCTGCGCTCGGATTGAGCGCCTTTGCCGCTCGAATTTGTGGTTAAAACATCTGACTGCGCTCGAATAGGTTTGCCAGCTATAAAAAATGTAACCAAATTTTTATAAATTTAATGTAAGGCCTAATAGAGAAAACACCCAAATTGCAAGTTTCATAATAGAAAGTTAAATATACTATCCGCCAACATTCTGACTTAAAACTTCATTAGCTATGCCCTTACATTGAAATCCCAATATCTTTTATTTATTCTGATAAAAAACAACGCGAGCTACACTCACCAACCCTTGAATGCCTTGCTTGGGTTGGTTTTTCTGGATAGAAATACTTCAAAATAATAATTACTCTAATACAAAAATGCTTCAGAAAAACAGAAAAAATCAACTTTGAAACGAAGAGTTTAAAAAGAGCTTGAAAATTAGCAACTGGTTTGTTGTTTACATATGTAAGGATGTTGCCATTCATATATTCAAAATCATTGAGGCTTTGTAGTAGCTAAATGATGAAAAATATTGAAATTTAACTAATTAATAAAGTGTTAATAAATTACTTTGGCACGTTTTGGCAAATCTACAGCTTATTTCCTTTAAAATGACACCTTGATCATTGAAATTGGTTGAGCAGTTTAGGCGGACGGACTAACCCCAAAAAACGTATTGCCTATTAAATATATAGATTTGCAAAACTTGAAATTGATGTGTTTTAACTTATGATGGCTTAGCTGTCATAAATTGAAACTTTCAATAGTGTAGTGTTAGAAGTGTATGTGTTAATTGTAAGTATTTCTTAAAATGAATAAATATTTCTACTTAAAAATTAAACGGATGTAAATAATTTAGGAGTAATTCCTAAAGTACTCAACTAAGCATTTTATAAAATGAGTTGACGTTTCTATATTTATTGTATTTGGGAAGCAAAAGTATATGACTGGGATTTTTAATTCTCTATTGTGTAAAATGAGAAATGCTCGGAAAACAAAATATTTGGTGAAATGGTGTTGGTTAATTCATTTAAGGGACTTTGTACCCTTCACACTATTTTTTAATTTAAGGCTTTAAAATTATAATTTTTACATATTTGGAAGTACTATTACTTGGCTAAAACTAAATTTTGTAAAGAAAAGAAGGAAAACTCAATTCTTTTTAAGGAAGTTAACTGTTTAAGGAAGTTAAATTTTTTTTTTCAAAAATCCATGCCTAGTTTTGTCAAATAGATCTTTAGGATGACACAAAAACAATTCCAAATAATTTTAATTGTATTTGTTGGAGTTTTAGCATTTTGAGTAAGGGGGTGGTAATTGACACAAAAACTGGGGGGGGGGGGGAATGTATTTGGAATATTGAAGGTGGGCATTGACTTCTCCATTAAAAATATAATTCTTATACAATTTTAGTTATTGGATTAGTTCAAAAATTTGTCAGAACAAGAGGAAAGTTTATAGAAAAGCAAAAATAAGAAAATATTTTTATAATTTTTCTTCAAACAGGAGGTACCAATTTCCCTTAAAATAAAATTAAGTAATTGTTTTAAATGTGTTTGATTTTTGATGATAGTTTATAAAGTGATATAGCATAGCAGGGTTCCCACAGTCATTGAAAGTCATTAAAAGTGCTTAATATTTTTTAACTTGTTTTCAAGGCTTTGAAAATGCTCTGAGGTGCTTAAAAGTCATTGAAAATGCTTAGAGGTCCTTAAAAGTCCTTAATTTTTACAGATATTGTCCAACTGCAAAATTTATAAAAATACAACTTGGACTTGCTATCCCCACGTGACGGCCACTTTCTGCACCGTATTAGAATTTTCCGACATATTTGTATCACGTATCCACCAACTTGTAACTTTTTTGGTAGATTTTACTTTATTAAAAATTTAAATATAGACATGATGTCTAAAAACGAATTTTCATAGGTCCTTAAAAACATTAATTAGGTCCTTAAAAGTCATTGAAAAGTCCTTGATTTTCATTCTGGGATTTGAGTGGGAACCTTGCATAGTCATAAGCATATAGAGTCTCATTTAAAAGTAGATGCAGTTCTGTCTCCTAGGAAGGAATAACATACCTGAAGGTATCCCCTGAATAAAAATATTTCCCTCTATCTCTTTTTCTTCAGTGTTAATATATTTAGATTTTCAGTCTAGCTTTGATAATCCAAACTTTATTTATAGCTTTTGTTAGCTGAACCTTTTCTAACAATATTGTACAATAATTTTAATAATTAAAAATATAGTCAACAATAATTAAGATCGAACCAAGTCTGGCAATATACTTTCTAAGATGAGGTGGGAGTAATTGCACTTTGTACTCAATGCATTGCTAAATTTCATAGTAAAGTTATTGATTTTTATTTAATGATCAGCCTTCTTTAAATAATCGGCGGAGAATGGCTCTGTTGCTGACTTTTTCTACTAGAGAATCGTGGTATATAATAAAGCCAACTTGAATCTTTTCAGCTCGTGGGTGCTGCATTTGGAGCTGCGGGGCAAAGATGCATGGCTTTGTCCACAGCGGTTTTCGTCGGAGAAGCAAGAAATTGGATACCTGAGCTTGTCGAACGGGCAAAGAAATTGAAAGTTAATGCTGGCAAGTGCGATTGTTTATTTGTTCTCATTTTTTAATTTGATGGGGTAAGGATTGCATTGTATAGGGTGGTTATACTTATTGTAGGATTATATTTAGAGCTCTCTTCTAGAGCATGTTCTTATCAACATATCGACACAAAAATTTTGTACTCTTCATTTTCTTCCGATTCTGTTCAATTCAGCATTCATTTTCTGTGCATATGAATTATTTAAAATGCATGTTAGACTTCTTTCTTCCTTGGAATTTTATTACTTTTCTCCAATTTATTTTTAATTTTCAAACGTCAAGGGCCCGTTAATTTTCAACCTCCCTTGACCCTTGGCAGTGTCCATTATATGAAGCTGCTCACCTAATTTAATTTCAAAGTATCTTACTAATTTCCTACTCAAGTTTTTTAGTCTAAATCATCATTAGCAACTTCGCGGGCTGAATTTGGCGAGATTTTCCTGTGGCACACTGGCACCACAGAAGGGGGGAAAATCACATTTCACAGTGTGGACTTTATTTCTACATAATTGTAATTGTTCCAAAATAATGTGTTAACTATGTAGAACAGAGTTCTCCACTATGTACCCAAAGTGTGATTTTCATCAAGAATAAATAGAGGAATAACTTAATTGAATCTCATTTGGACAATTTATGAAAATTGACTGCAACAAATACTCTGAAAGACATTGACTCTATCATAAAATAAACTGAACGATTTTGACCACCTTCGTCTCACAATTGATATTGACTAAAAGAGAGTAATCTGGAAGTACAATTCAATTGCCATATCCTGTACAGGTTGGCGTTATTTACGAGAAACGTGCAAAACTGGTTTCCGCTGTTTCGTTTCTAGCCAAGTTGTTTCAGATCAGGTTTCGTACACCTTAAGGAGAACGATGAAAATATGGAAAACTCCAGGAAATTAAATCAGCCTTAAAACCTCAGGGAATTCTCAAGGAACTAGATAAATCCCCTCTAAAACCTGGAAAAAGTCTTTGCTACTCTGGAATTTTTTTTAACTTTTTGGCGTTATTTGTTTAACCCTACTTGAGGAATTGAAGCTACAGAATTATTTGATAACATAGACTTGCATTCTTAAAGGGAAAAAATACTTTTTTCGAGTTATCGGAAAAGTTTGTGTAATCGGGTTTGACTATATTTATGTGGCTGAAAATAATTACAACGTGAGGGAAAACACGACTCGGGGAAATCTCAGGGATTTTTTTTTCTTCTGAAACTGAGCCGTTTTTCCGCCAAAATCTAACAAGCGAACTTAGGTTGCAAATTAAGGAAAAAGAAAAACCGAAGTAAGCAGAAATTTTTATGTTTGTGACCTTTTCGAAACATTTAAAAGTGAATGAACAAATACAGGAATTGTTCATTGTAATTTTATTAAGATAAAAAAAAATTAATATTTTTTCCAGTTTTCAGAAATACTATATATTGTTAAATCGGTACATATTTTAATGTATCCGGCTTATCATATGGCCTACCTCTAAAAGTTAGTGGTAAATGCTGGTTTAAATAGTCTTATTATAGTTTAATAGCAAGGTGACTTACTTCAAATTCAGCAGCTAATAATCACAGGTTTGGCCAAAAAAATTTATATTAATAATTTGTTGTTCAAGATATATTAGATGATAAAAAGTTTATATACAATTTTTATTGACTTTTTACCAATTACTTTTACTCTACTGATTCTTATTGTTGATGTTTTAGATGGTTTTATTTCAACATATAATTTTCTAAATAAAAAATCATAGTAAATTAAAATTTTAATTTTTACAATTACTTTTTGTTCTTGTTTTTTTAACCTGAGATTTTTCCTTTCCACAGTTGATTTTGAACCAAATTATATTTGTTTTCTGTCTTAATACCTGAAATTGTTCTACTTTTATCCTTGATGTTCACTTTCATATCCACTTCTTTCGTTTTAATTAGTGCTTTTTTTTTTATCGCAGGTCATGTTCCCAACACTGATCTTGGACCTGTGATCACGCCAGAATCCAAACAAAGGATCTGCAACCTAGTCGAATCTGGTGTGAAAGAAGGGGCCAAATTAGTTTTGGACGGACGCTCAATAGTAGTGCCTGGTTTCGAGAAAGGAAACTTTGTTGGTCCGACTATACTGACCGACGTAAAGGTAGACTGAAAAATGTTTTTTATGGTGAATTTAGATAATATCCTCAGTAAAATGTTTGAAATGAAGTTACATTTTTTAGTGAAATTGATGATAATTCTTTTAAAAAGAAATGATTTTAAAAAATCGTTAAATATTGAAACGACTTGTGCTGTAAATCAATTTGAACCTACAATTAAAAGGATGCTGGCAAGAATGAAGATGTGAATTAAAATCAGTAGTATTAAATACACATAAAGCTATTAGGTTGATTCTGCATTAATGAGATGAAAAAGTTTTTATGTTAATGTTTAACATGAAATTTGGTTAAATTTTTGGCAGTCCCAATCGAATTAGGGTTTAACTGTATAATAGTTGTTCATTTAGAAAAATGATCTTCCAGTTTAATGTTCTGTTCAGAAAACTGGAAAAAAACCTTCACACTTATAAGAAATCTTGTTTTTTTCCCAGCCTAATATGACTTGTTACAAAGAAGAAATTTTCGGACCCGTTTTGGTAACACTCGCTACTGATACAATAGATGAAGCTATTGGACTGATAAACTCGAACCCTTATGGTAATGGCACTGCTGTTTTTACTACCAACGGAGCCACAGCCAGAAAGTTTGTTCAAGAAATCGATGTTGGTCAAGTAAGAAGATTTATTGCTTTTTTTTTTTATTGTTCTAGAGATTATGTTAGTGTGTGAAAGTAAACTGCAACAGAAAAAATATTAAGTTCAAAGAAAATTGCAATTATAGAAAGATTATGGAATTTTAGGTAAAAACTAATGAGCAAACTCTAAGAATTAAACAGTGGATCTATTAGTAATGAAAAACTACTATATTTCAAACTACTGCAGTCAGGTGTTTGTGATACCAAAAACGTCAAAATCAGGGACTTATAGAATGTCTGAATTTGCAATATTTTATTGAATAATTTAAAGGAAGGTCCTTCATTACCAAAAAAAATTTGGTCTTTCATTTGTCTAAAACTTTCTGCATACTGATATTTTTTGGACGGAATCAATTAATTGTTAATTCAGGGAAATTAAGAAAATATTAAAAAAGTTTCCTTATAGGTTTTGTTACCATGAAAGACCAAGTTTATTTTTCGATTCAAAAAGGATTAATCTTGTTAAGTTTCACTATTATCTAAATAAACGTTAAATATTAGTATTTTTTTTTCTTCAAAAAAAGGCCTTGCATCCATTTTTAAAAATTCTGCCACAGGAAATAAAATTGTTGCACAGTTTTCTTATGTATGCAAGATTCATTCATATTTTCAAATAGTAACTAAATCGAAACAATGTACTTATCGTTAGTTGCCACTCAACGATCATGAATAATTGTTGACTTACTAAAAAAATTATAAAATTTTTAGTGACTTGTACGCAATTTTAAAAAGTGGTCTAACAATTGTAACTACAAGAAACAATACAGTTATATATATATATATATAAAAAATATGATTAGGACTCAATATGATAAGTTATGGTTACCTCAAAGCTTTTAGGTTATTATTTGAAAAACATAGTGTTCATTTGTCTATTTGTATTCTCAGACCTCCAAATATAACATTGGAATTTTTTTTTCCCTTTTTTTTTTATAAAATAATACTTGTGCCAAATTTCATTTAGTCCTGAGACTGATTGTGTGTGTTCTGCTTTCTCTTTCAGGTAGGAGTAAATGTTCCTATACCAGTTCCACTGCCAATGTTCTCGTTTACTGGTTCGAGAGGATCTTTCCTTGGTGATGCTAATTTCTATGGAAAAGCAGTAAGCATTCTTGATTAGCAAAATTTTTAGAAAAGAATACTTGTAATTTCATATTCATCTAAAGTCGCTGTTAAAGCTGTACAGGGTTCGTACGGTCCTTAAAAGTTCTTAAGAACTCCCTATCTCTAAGGGTAAAAGTATTTGAAAACTCCTTATTTTTGACCTGAAAGTTCTTGGAAGTTTTTTAATTTTTGAGGGTTCTTGAAAATAACGGACATTTTTTATTCCTTCTTTTTTTTCTTTGTGTGCGTATTTCAGAAACTTCCAAAGAAAAAAAATCCAAGTTTTAATGTCAAAAATATGTTCATTAACGATTTTATTACATCCAATCTTTACTTTGAAAGTTGAAAAGTGTTCCGATTCTCCCCATTTTACTGTACTGAATGCTCCTACCAAATTTTTTTCTATTTGCTTAAAAACTTAAGACTTTAATGAACTTTTTGTGCAAACTGCATCTTGAGTAAGAAAAAAAATGCAATATTTTTCACCAATTATATCCTATATTTCCGTCGTCAAACATTATTATTATTTTTTTAAATTTTATTTTAAGGTCCTTATTTTTTTTGTTTGAAAGGTACTTGAAAAGTCCTTGAATTTGTTTTTGAAAAATCCGTACGAACCCTGCTGTATTTTCACACACCATAATGTTTGGACTGTATTTTTGGAGATAAAATGCTTTTGCTAAAATCACCACATAAGTGGTAATTTTCAAACTAAATATCCAAAATTGTCAAAATTTCTGTTATCAAATGGCGCAAAGAAATATAAGCACTTGGGTACTTATTAATAAACTCATCTAAAGAAAAGAAAACAGTAAATATAATTGTAAGAGCACCTTCACTTTAATAATATCAAATTCCATGTTCTTTGGAAGTTCCTTACTGTATGTACTGTAAAAGTCCACTTACAGCTGTTGAAGGCGTTAGTGTTTTACTACTCCATCAACCTAATGTAATACTTACTAAAACACAAGTATGGCTGTGCAGGTGCCTGCATTCCTATTCTACCACTTGATGATCACATGCATAGCCTAAGCACCAACGTATTGCTCCCATGCCATGTGCATGTGACTGTTATCTCAGAATTGGCAACTCTGCATATCAGACTGCGCCGCGACCATCTTAGAGAGAACATGTGTGTCGTTCCTCCTTCTAAATTCTTTCTTTGTAAATATTGTACCTTTGTATTCTATTAAACGTCTTAATTCAAATGAAACCAGATCAACCTTATCACCTACGCAACCTTCCTTAACAGCAACTCCTCAGCTGAATATATAATATCGAAATGTTTCAAGTTTTGTGTTTTGCATATAATGACAAAACTAGTTAATTGACAAAATTTAAATAAAAAAGTTAGTGTAACTTTTTTTGTAGAAAATTAAATTGGAAAATTTACTTCCAATTAAATTTTTTATGTCCATTTTTAATTTTTTTTCTTCTTTTAGTTCGCTGTGTTTAAATGCAAATAAATTCTACGAACAACTAAATTATATTTTTTCGCGTTTATTGTAAATGTTTGCATTTTTTTAAGTTTATTTTCCTAGTACAGTCAACAAAAAATCCATCCATCTTCCTATCTGTAAGTTAGTCAAAGAAGTTATGAGAGTAAGAATCGAGGCCGGGAATATTCTGTACTATACTATACAAAAGAAAAAGCTTTTTTCTTGGAAAAACCACTCTTATTTCATAGTGAAAAAACACAGATTTTTTTTCCAGAAAAATTCCGTGTATTTCTTTTTTAAACTTTAGGATTTATAAGGTTAATATTATCCGATCGGGTTGAAACTTGATAATCTCATTTTTACATTAGTGATTTAAAATGCAATATCAATGGAACCTGTTTCAAAACAATAGAACTTTTGATTCTTAGTTTTAAAATCACGGTCATTGATTATTTCAAGGAAATTGAAAGAACATTTTGATGTGAAAATTTATTTGTTTTTATCTATATAAGAGATTATTTAACTTTAGTACTTCTTTACTGTTAAATTGTAAATTAAAATTGTGGAACGCTGCTACCAAAAGAGTCGATATGAATTTACCTTTGGTTGCTGGATAACTGGAAGGAAATTTACGAGCATTGGAGAGCCTGGGGTTAACGAAACAAAAGTACAAAGACTTTCTAATGGTATTAGTGGAGAGTTGCCTGTCTCAGGGATGAAAACTGTCAAAATGTAAAAAGGAAGAAAATTTAAGTAGCCTTCTTTTTAAGTACAAAAAAATAGGTGAATATATTTGTGTGCACAGGACAGTAGAGCAGCCAGACATTTTTTCTGAGGAGGGGGGGACCAAGTTCAGTATGATAAAAACTCTATGAAGTCCACTAAAAATAATAAAATTATAGAAAAGTGGAAATTCGCATAAACGCAGAAGATTTTCACCCTTACTGCCTGATGAAGTATTGGTGACTAGGAAAGGAAATGGAATTAATCGAAAAACATGGTCTCGGAATTTGAAACATTTCAAGAAATTCCTTTATGAGAAAGTAAAAAGGGAAGAAATGGTTTGCTTGGCTCACACTGGTTTTGGCCTCCACCAGTGTAATAAAAAAAAGAGACTTCCACAATGAATTAGGTAAAATAGGCTGACCCAATGACTGCATTAACTTTTTGCTAGCCTTGAAACCTGAGTAGGCCCCTTCCCAACTGTATTGTGATATAGTCATTCACCCAAGTGAAAAATATTTTGCCTTTAGGAAAATGTCTTTAGCTGCTAAACAAGTTATAATTTGAAAAGTATGTATCTTCATGTTTAAAAAGAGCTGCTTATTAAGTAAATCTAGAAATTACCAAATGATGAAATATCTATGAGAAGTTTTTCGTCAACTTTTATCTCTACTGTAGATGTTAGAGAATTCTGAAGGAGGATAGTCATTCTAGATTAATTGGCTCTTATTAAGTATTTCTCGATATTGCTAAAAAAGAGTTACACATGGCAGAACTCAACTTTTAACTGTGCTGCTATTTATACCGTATTTCCTACACATTGCCGATAGACCCCAAAAAACTTTAGTTTGTGCAATTGTCAGAGGTACATAGAAATCTCATTGTAAGCTGTTAACATGAGTAGTCACTAGTCCAATCACTCTATACACTATTTGTTGATGTGAGTAATAAAACCTATTTCAATGAAGAAATATTTCTCCCCTCAACTAACAAATATTTTGCAGTCGACTGCACATTACTAGAAAGAAATGTAGTCAAAAATTCTATTTAAAAGTAGTTTTGAGTTGAGTAATGAGGTTGTTTATAGAAATACAAACATAACTCTTTTCATTATAATGATATAAAAAATGCATATTGAAAAATATAATTAACTTAAGTGGGACAAAAGGTAAATGTCCTTGAAAGAATGCATCGAATATTGGCAAACCTATCTATCAGAATGTTCCAATATTTTGGTAACCTTAAGTAACAACAGAGTATGAACTACTTCCTGAATACCCATCCTTCACTACGAAATTTTGACTTGTGCAATATTTTAGCAAGGCCTCGCGTTGCAGAAATCCGTTATTGGTGTATAGGTCTCAGTTTTTGGTGCTTCGCTCGCAAGAAGGTTGTAAATGCGCCATAACTTGCCAAATAATGAGAATATTTTTTTATTTGGTAACCCTCACTCTTTAATTTTCAATTAAGCAGGTTGGAGACGATTCGGATGTGTAGCTATGGCTTACTTGCATCTTTCACAAATGAGCCAAATTGGCAATAAACATTACATCACTGATGACGCCAATTTGGCTTACTTTTAAAAGATACAAGTTTTCCGAGACAGAGACCAGAAATCGTTTGCGCTTTTTCTCATTGAAAATCAACATACTGTGGGTTGCCAGATGAAAAAGTTTGTTCTCTGTTTGGCAAGTTATGACATATTTGGCAATCGGATTTTAGTTCAACTCATTTCAAGTCAATTTTTGATCAGTTTCGACCATTTTTGCCACGGCAACCAGTGGATTCGTAATCAACTCGCTTTTCTCCAATTTCTATAAAAAATTCAGAATGATGTTCGATGGGGTCCAAAAATTGCAATCGCCTCTCGGACTATGATAGACATTTTACAAAGAATGTCATTCGGATATTCATTTTTACAGAAGTGTGTACATAAGAGTTAAAATACGATCTGTGTTAAAACAGTATATAAACAAAGTATATTGCTTGTCAGAAGTGAATACTTTCGAGATATTTTTTTACCTTCGTATTCCTTTGATAATTTATTCAAATTTTTTATTTTGCATTGGTTCTAATCTCATTCATGCTGCATATTGTATTCTTCTTCTTTTTAGGGCATCAACTTTTATTCTCAACTAAAAACAGTTACTCAGCTTTGGCGCGAACAAGACTCTACCGATACTAGAGCAGCTACTAGCATGCCTGTTATGAAATAAGAAGCCTGTATGGTAGTGTCTTGTTTCAATTGCTTTTTGTTGATTATATACTGTATAAAATACATTGTGAATTCAAATTATTAAAGGATATATTTTTAATTGAAATAAAGTTTTAATAATAAAACATTCCATTTCTGACTATTATTGAATAGCAAAATCTCCTTCCAAGCTTTTTAATGTGAAATATTTCATGTGTTTTAAGTTCAATTTGAGATCATCTTTCTCTTTGGGTAACAATATGGTTTCAACTTATATTTTAATATCTTATTCATATTTGTGTTTATCCTTTATCATTCAATTCAATTGCATATTGTTACACATATTTTAGCTTGCTAACACTAAATCATCAACAGTGCATAAACTTCAAAAGTTTTAATTTAGTTCTAAACACAAAGTCTTTGTTTTTTTTATGTTAAAACAGCTTGATACATTCTAAAAATTAACCAATATTTTTGTACATCTTAATAAGTAGATGATATTTATATTAAAAAAAAATAGCATTTTAATTGATATATGTAAAATGTTCATGCGAATTTTATATTTGTACACGAGGCAATCAAAAAACGAAACGTCCCTTCATTTTTTACGGTAAAAGTGCTCTTTTGTAAATTTTAAACTCTTCCAATGTAAACAAATAGCAGACGACGCTCTTCATAACTGGACATTCGTAAAAGACGCCAAGGAAATACTGCTTACAATATTTAATGTATAAGTATTTCGAAAATAGTCAGCAAAGTAGGCGAAAAACACGTATCTTCGAATTTGCTCCAAATTTTCGTAAACATTAAATAGTTATTTGTAACTAGTAGGGAAAGTAATGCTTTCTCAAACGAGGTAAAACGCTTATTTAACGAGTGCAATAGCACGAGAGTCAAATAATTTACTGAGTTTGAAAAGGTATTTTTATAACAACGTGCTTTTTTTAATCATCTTTTGAATCAAAAATAGTGGCGAAAGTAGCACTTTTTCGCATTAGTGTGAAAAAGTATTTTCTCGCAAACCTCGTGCTCAAACGTGACCTCCGATATTGAGAAGGCCATCCAACTGATATGATGACGTCACCAGTGGTGGATACACTTTTCCATTCAGTTGAGGGAAGACATTATTTTTGTGTGACGAAATATTTTATCTTCCTTATTTTACGTTTTGTAAAGATATTTCAAGTAATTGGATTATTTTATTTCTTTGACAATGTAAATTATCAAGACAGACACATTAAAATTAATTGTCAGGAAATGTCCTATATACTATCATACTGACGAAAAAGTTTACAGAAAATTTGTCTATGCTGGCAGCAATATACAAAACTCCCGAGGATTTATTTCTTACTTTAGAGTAAATTAACTTTGTGCTGAAAAAAAGATATTCATGTGACATTTTCAAATTTAGTTACAAATTAATTTTTTATAAGTGGAGAAGTGGAGGGGGTCAGCAACATTAGGTAATTTTAAGGGCGAGTGTTGCCCGAACGTGACATGGGGGGGGGGGGTAGGGATAAAAAAGAATCTAAATTGTGTATGACATTCTTTATGTACATCCTCTATAATATATAATGGAAAGTATTTCAAAGGGGAGTTGGCCGACCAAACGGTATAGTGGTTAGCGTGCTAGCTTCTAGACCGCGAGGTTGCGGGTTCGTGTCCCGTGTTGGCATGGGTGTTTGTAAATGTATGTTGGCTTGTCTAATGACAAATGTTTCGGTTCATTATAGCCCTCGTGTTGCTGACGGTGCCAGATAATCTGAATACAACCAATCAAAGGGGAGTTGAGTTGAACTCTATAAATCCCTTCCCCTGGGATACGGCCTTGACTTGTGAGGAAGTAGTTTTGGCCAGCATTAGACTTTTTTCACCAAAAGCAACTTCCGTTTGAATCAACTAATTAAAATTAATATATTTTAACGTGGATAATGCAGTGCAGGGAATCAACTACAATCTAATATATTCATGTAATATTTAATATTGAATGTTAATGTTTTAATAAAAAGTAGGTAATTTTAAAAAATTTCAAAATAAGATTCTATGTAAAAAAGCTAATTATATTTTCATTTCTAATAGTTTTCCGCTATAGCAAATCGTTGTTTTACATGCAATTAAATTTAAAGTTCTAAATAAATTACAAATTAGTTATAACTGGTGCAATTTGATCCTAATAATTAAATTTTAATTGATTAAAAAATTCTTTATGCAGATATGTTAGTTTTATAACACTTGTTAAGTATGAAAAATTTGTGACTTTAGTTCAACAATTAAGGGGAAAATTGTACATGTACTGAAAACGACACAAATTAAGTAACTGCCAAATGCACTGATAATGTAAGATATAACATATGGGATGAGAAAGAGGCGTTTTTAATCACACAGTCTCGGAGCAAACTTAGTTCTTATTTACCCCGCCTCAGTGGCATAGCCAGGATTTTTTTCATGGGGGGGGGGGGGGGGGCTGAAACAAAAATTGTAAATCATGATAAATGAATAATTTGGGTTTGTATACTTAGTAATTTCTGAGGTGCCAACTTCAGTTTGTAGACATGTGATCTCCTTAATAATCACAAAAGTATCCCTCTTCAACTTTTAGTAATATTCAGAAGTGGTTATTTTTCTTTACACATTAAATTAAAATGCTAATAAATAGAATACAAAATGACACTATAACGATTCAATCTGCTAATAACACAAAATATTTCTAAAATTCAGAAACAAATCCCTAAAAATTCAGGACAATCCATAAGAATTTGCATATCTGTATTTTCTCACTAGCCAATTTAACAAAATGGCTTTTTTAACATAATTTTTTTTTTTAAAGAATTCTTGTATAAGTCCACTTTAGCTTAGAGAAGGGCAAAAAAAAGAAGAGGGGGGGGGGGAGAAAAAAAAGGGGGAAAAAAACAGTTAGTGTCCAATTAAAAATAAAAATCGGGGCTTCAAATCAGACACTACAGTTAGCACATATGTAAGCAATTTGGTTTGTACTCTTAGTGTTAATAAAATTCAGTTTCGTGGGTTAGACACAGCTGAATTACACCAAATAATATTTTATTTTAATTCTTTCTTTAAAAGTTATAGGACACAATAATAGTTTCATTTATAAAAATCTTGTTTTATTCATAAAGTTCTTGTTTTATGGAAATAATGATGATAAAGAGTTGAAAACAACAGGATAATGACTGATTTTTTAAAAAACTTATTCTGTAATTACTATATTGTTGCACAAATTGTCTGTATATATTGTAAATAGTGACGTATTATTTCAAAATTCTATTGTAATTTATTTTTATCTTATTTTATTTATTAATTAATAGCGATTATACAAGTTAGAAAAAGGTGGCAACACCTAAAGCAATCGAGAAGTTTCGAGATATTTCTTTTCTATGAATTGGCTGGAAATTTCGAGAATGTCTCACGCGCTTGTATATAAAAGACTGGAGAACGGGAAAGTTTTCAGATTGACTTGGACTTCGATGAAAGCTTATCGCTTTGTTTACCTATTGGAGTGAGCTTGAATAATCGCTGAATTCGAAGTTATTTTTGATGAAGCTTGTGTTGAAGCTTGAGAGTAATTAAACTGTTGCCTGTGAATAAATTTTTGTGAGTTTTCTGTAGAGAGAATAAATACTTTTAAACCGTGAGAACTGTGCCATCATTGCCTCAGTGAAAAATTCATAACAGTGGTGTCAGAAGTGGGGTTTAGTCATCTTGAATGCCGACAACTAGAGGAATGATGGAAGACCAAATGAAGCAGTTGATGGAAATGATTGCTGGAATGAAGGCCCAACAAGAATCCACTGCCGCCGAAATAAAATCCGAAATGAAAGCCTGCCAAGAAACCACCGCAGCTGAAATGAAAGTCTGCCAAGAAACCACCGCAGCCGAATTGAAAGCCTGCCAAGAAACCACCGCAGCCGAAATGAAAGCCGAACTTTTCGCTACGATTGCCACCGGACAAACCCGTCAAGAAACGATTAATGCCGAACTCGCCGCTGCAATTGCCGCCAGTCAAGAAGCGACATCATTAGATATTAAAGCTTTGCAAAACGCAACGTCATCTGACATGAAAGCGTTGGCTGATAAGTGCGAGTCCACATCAGCAGCCGTAATCAAGATCAGAGAAGAGATGAAAACCGAGCTAGCCTCAATGGTAGAATCTACAATTATGGAGACAACATCATCGGTCCTGCATTCCGTGAAAGAAGACGTTCTCATTGCCGTAAGGGATGAAATGGAAGAAAAGGTATCTACCATAGAAAGAGAAATCACGACTGCTAGAAATCAAATGAAAGAAGAAGTTTCCACCCTGAAAAAAGAGCAGGGAAGGTTTATTGACGCTATGGAAGAGAAACTTCGGAAACTGGAAATTCGCGGTACTGTGGCAGCTGCATCACCGAACTGGGAGGAGGTTTCCACTGCAGTTTTAGCACCACGTTCCAACATCAAAGTGGCCACTTTTGATGGAAAGTCTTCCTGGCGCGTTTATCAAACGCAGTTTGAAATTATTGCTTCTGCGAATGGTTGGGACGATACTTCGAAGGCATTCCATCTCGCAGCATCTCTTCGAGGTGAAGCTGCTGACATTTTACAGACACTACCTGAAGAGAAGCGGGGAGAATTCGTGGCGCTGGCAAGTGCGTTGGAGTTAAGGTTTGGGGAGCAGCATCTAAAGGATTACAACAGACTGCAATTGAAAGTGAGACAGCAGAAGGCCAATGAAACTCTTCAAGAATTGGCATCGGATATAGAAAGACTGTCGCTCCTCGCTTTCCCAGACTGTCCCTCGGACGTACGAGATAACCTGTCTCTTCAGTATTTCGTGGATGCCATCAAAGATCCCGACATACAGCAAGCTACCAGAATGTCGGACAGCAAAGATCTGAAGTCCACCCTCGTCTATGCCATGAGAGTAGAAGCCGCACAGCAAGCTTCTAGAAAAGACCGGCGTTTCGTACGTGGAACATTGGCAGACGATTCCTCTGAACTTTTCACGAAGAAGTTTCAAGAACTGGAAAACAAGATGGAGCGAATTATGAGAAATATTCCTGGCTCAAGGGATCGAAAAACTAGAGTGGTTTGTTGGCTTTGCAACCGGGAAGGACATTTCAGACGTGATTGCCCTGAATTGGACAGGAGAGGGGACAGACCCTCGTCCGAACCTCAGCAGTTAAACTAAAGAGCGGCTATCTCGCGAGGCGGAGGTTGCCGTGTAGAGCAGGTGGTGCCCCACTCAGCCTCTATCACATCTCATCCCTTCAAGGAGGAAACCATGGTTTATTCGTGGAGGGCAAGATCAATGGAACTCCCTGTCGTCTAATAGTTGACTCAGGGGCAAATGTAACCATCTTACGGACGGATGTAGCCCGGCGCCTGGACAGCCAACCTCTTTACACGGCGCCTTCAATTTCACTACAAACTGTGACTGGTGACAAAATTTCTGTGCATGGGAAATTAAATGTCAACATCTCTTTTGGATTTCACACCTACACTCACACCGTTTACGTCGCTGAAATTATTGACCCATGTATTCTTGGATTGGACTTTTTAAAGAAAAATTGAATTACTTTGAATTTCGAGAAAGGCGAGCTTCAAACAGGGAAAGAAGAAGTTCCATTGTTCGGTTTGGACTCGGAAGAGCCGTGTGCATATCGAATAGTAGCTCTTGAAGACATCACCATCCCCTCCATGACAGATTTGGTTGTAAAAGGTTCAACAGAGCTCCCGAAGGCCTTCCGATTCGGAGTAACGGACTTCCCATCATCGAATAGCGTCCCGAAAGGAGTGCTTGTAGGAGCGACGCTTGTGGATCTCTCTCAAGAGGTGGTGCATGTGAGAATGGCCAACATCGGTGATTCTAAGAGAGTTATCAAGAAAGGAGAAGAAATTGCCACTTGCACACACGTTACAAGCATCGAACGAGGATCGAAGGAGCTTCCGACCGCACCACCCGTGGATTTAGTGGACCAGCTTCTCGAGGACTCTCGGTTGGAAAGAAGGCAAGAGAAGATTGTCGGAAACCTTATAAAAGAATTTCAGGACGTTTTCTCCATGTCATCGAAAGATGTAGGAAGAACGAAGCTTACACAACATCGAATTGACACTGGGACCCATTTACCGATTAAACAACATCCTCGAAGACTTCCATTTGCAAAACAAGAGGAGGTCGGGAGATTGTTACATGAAATGGAAGATAATAGAGTTATCGAACCCTCCTCAAGTCCATGGGCCTCTCCAATCGTACTCGTTCGAAAGAAGGATGGTTCCACCAGGTTTTGTGTGGACTACCGGAAGCTGAACGAAATTACGAAAAAGGACAACTACCCTCTGCCAAGAATTGATGACACTTTGGACACTCTATCAGGGAACCAGTGGTTTTCGACTTTGGATTTGAAGAGTGGATACTGGCAAGTGGAGATACATCCCGACGATCGTGAGAAGACTGCCTTCACTACCGGCCAAGGATTATGGCAGTTTCAAGTTATGCCGTTTGGCTTGTGTAATGCACCTGCTACGTTCGAGCGACTAATGGAGACTGTGCTTAGAGGACTTTCCTACGAGACCTGTCTGGTATATTTGGACGATATCATTATCACCGGGCGGAGTTTTGATCAACACTTGCAAAATGTGAAGAACGTGTTCTTGAAGCTTAGGGAAGCCCACTTGAAACTTAGCCCATCAAAATGTAAGCTCTTTAGGCGGAAAGTCAGTTACCTCGGACACATCATCTCATCCGATGGAGTAAGCACAGATCCAGCCAAGATCCATGCTGTGCAAATTTGGTCTCGACCGCAAGACGTTCATCAATTGCGAAGCTTCCTAGGCCTGTGCACGTATTACCGTAAATTCGTGAAAGGTTTCTCCAAGATCGCCAGACCCTTGCATCGACTAACAGAGAGCAAGCAGAAGTTCCTATGGACTGCCGACTGTGACGACTCCTTCAATCAACTGAAGAACGCTTTAACATCCGCGCCTGTTTTGGCTTTTCCCGATGTTAACAAGGACTTTATTTTGGATACAGATGCCAGCAATGAGGGAGTGGGCGCCGTTCTTTCCCAGGAAATTGAAGGACAGGAGAAAGTCATCGCTTATTTTAGTAAGAGCCTGTCAAGATCCGAGCGGAACTACTGCGTCACAAGAAAGGAGTTACTGGCAATAGTAAAAGCCGTTGAGCACTTTCATCATTACTTGTACGGCCGAAAATTCCTTTTAAGAACTGATCATGCGTCTCTGACTTGGTTGCTGAATTTCAAGAATACAGAGGGACAAATAGCAAGGTGGATTCAGCGCCTGCAGGAATACGACATGGATATCCATCACAGAAAAGGAACGTTCCATGGGAATGCAGACGCTCTTTCTAGAAGACCATGTTCGGAGAACTGTCGATTTTGTTCCAATGCCGAGTCTAAGTTTGGGGTTAACACATCGGCCGTTCGGAAAATAACTACCAACTCAATTACTTCAGACTTGGACCCTTGGAGTGACCAGAATGTTCGAAAAAGTCAGGTTGAAGATCAGGACTTGAAACCTCTAATTGAATTCCTGGAAGCGGCTACCGGAAAACCCAGTTGGCAGGAAATTGCATGCTATAGCCCAACAATGAAGAGATATTGGGCTATGTGGGACTCTTTGCACTTGAAGAATGGAATACTCTACCGTCGATGGGAGTCCGATGACGGCAAAAGCTTCCGGTGGCAATTAATCCTTCCAAGTTCTAGAGTTACCAACGTTCTAGAAGAACTTCACAGCAGTTCTACTGGAGGACATTTTGGTGTCACAAAACTCTTCAGAAAGTTAGGGAGAGATTCTTCTGGGACAAAGCAAAATCCGACGTGGAGAAGTTGTGCAAGTCCTGTGATGCATGCAATTCGCGGAAGGGACCGAAGACCCGAACTCGTGGAAAGTTGCAACGTTACAACGTAGGAGCACCATTCGAAAGAATTGCTTTGGACGTCTTAGGCCCCCTACCTCACACAACTAATGGCAACAAATACATCCTAGTTGTCATGGACTACTTTAGCAAGTGGCCAGAAGCATACTCGATTCCGGACCAGGAAGCCACAACCGTAGCAGAAGTCCTCGTACGGAATTGGATCTCCCGATTTGGCGTACCCCTGCTGATACATTCCGATCAGGGGACGAACTTCAACTCTGCCGTCTTCACTGGGCTGTGTGACTTGCTCGACATGGAAAAGACTCGTACAACTCCCCTGCACCCACAATCCGATGGAATGGTTGAACGATTTAATAGAACTATTCTGAATCATCTCTCCTTGTTTGTTTCCAAGAACCAGCAAGATTGGGATCAGAAACTTCCATTGTTCCTTTTGGCCTACAGAAGTGCTACTCACGAGACCACCGGATATACACCATCTCAAATGATTTTCGGAAGAGACCTTAGACTACCCTGCGACCTCCTCTTTGGACGACCACCGGACACCCCTTCCTCGCCTGTCCAGTATCTAGATGATCTCCAGGCACGTTTGGAAGCCGTACATCGGTTCGCCAGAGAAAGAATCAACATCATGACAGAGCGCATGAAGGTCCGCTACGATGCCAAGGCCACGGAACGTTCATTCCAGGAAGGTGACAAGGTGTGGTTATGGAATCCTAAACGTCGGAAAGGACTCTCCCCTAAGCTCCAGATGAACTGGGAAGGGCCGTATGTGGTCCTTAAGAAGATCAACGACGTCGTGGTAAGGATTCAACGGACACCCTCCTGTAAACCTAGAGTTGTACATAACAATAGACTAGCCCCATATTATAGTAGAAGTGATTGAATTGCCTTTTCTCTTAAGGACTTCACCGCCCGGGACGTGCAGTCTTTAAGAAGGGGGAAATGTTGCACAAATTTTCTGTATATATTGTAAATAGTGACGTATTATTACAAAATTCTATTGTAATTTATTTTTATCTTATTTTATTTATTAATTAATAGCGATTATACAAGTTAGAAAAAGGTGGCAACACCTAAAGCAATCGAGAAGTTTCGAGATATTTCTTTTCTATGAATTGGCTGGAAATTTCGAGAATGTCTCACGCGCTTGTATATAAAAGACTGGAGAACGGGAAAGTTTTCAGATTGACTTTGGACTTCGATGAAAGCTTATCGCTTTTTTTACCTATTGAAGTGAGCTTGAATAATCACTGAATTCGAAGTTATTTTTGTTGAAGCTTGTGTTGAAGCTTGAGAGTAATTAAACTGTTGCCTGTGAATAAATTTTTGTGAGTTTTCTGTAGAGAGAATAAATACTTTTAAACCGTGAGAACTGTGCCATCATTGCCTCAGTGGAAAAATTCATAACAATATGTAAAACTATAATTTAAAAATTCCCATTAGTTAACTCGTGCAAATGCTTGTCTAAACGGTATTTCTTTGTGCACTTTTCTATCAGGTAGATTATCAAAGTATTAAAATATTACTGCAATAAAAATTTCGAATATATTTTTTCAATATTTTAAAATTACTTATTAATTACTTACCATGTTCTTATACAAGTGAGTAGCAACGATTACGAATTGTAAAGCGAGAGTTGCCATGGAGACTCTGGTGTAGTTTTAAGAAGAATATCTGTAATTCTAAAAATAATAATATCTGTTCGTATTCGAAAGATTGGTTGATGTTTGTCAAAATTAATGTGTTCGGATCGTAATACTGTGGAATTCTTTATTAATAATTATCCATAACTACGAAACTTCGAATCTGATCTGCTTGATGGTTTTAATTCAACAAGGTCAAGGCGGGAGAGGGTTAGGCCGCCATTGAGAACGGTCGGAAAAGAACAGCTCCCCCATTAGAAGTTCTTCATAAGTTTGAAATAAATATCGTTAAGTTTTTAAAAGACGGCAGTTAGAGTTGCAGGAAGAACGAATAAAACTTGATAAATAAAAATAATATACAATCATGATACTTAAAAAATCGAATAATTTTTTTTCACTCTTAATCATTTCGGGGGGGGGGGGGGGCTCCCTGTCTACGCCGCTGTCCCGCCCTTCCCCTCAACAAAAAATTTCTGATTGAAATAAAAACCAAAAATTGGAAGCCAATATGTAAACGTTTTGTTTCACTAAATGCCTATTAGAATATTGGCTAGATTTTCACTCCAATTTCTTTGTGTTGAATGAAGATGCCAGATGTTTACAATCCTTCAGATGCGAGTGTTTGGCTACATCATTGAATAAAATGTTAAAATATTTATAATGCGAGGGGATAAAACCCGGTTCCTAGATATTCTGGGTTGGCAGAAAGCTAGAACTTGTAAAGCCTAGGATTCAATGGGAACTTGTGACTGTATTACAATAAAATTGTAAGTAATCAAGTTTCAATCGAGTAATTCATTAAACAGACGTTCTAAATGGATTTTGAACATTCTGAAAACTATTTTGACTTAGCTAAAATTGTTTATTTATTTATTTATTTATTTATTTATTTATTTATTTATTTATTTATTTATTTATTTATTTATTTATTTATTTATTTATTTATTTATTTATTTATTTATTTATTTATTTATTTATTTATTTATTTATTTATTTATGTAATTAGCATTTCTCAATGGCTTTTTATGATCAAATTTTGACGAAATCGCGATGAAAGAGTAATTTCAAGGAGGATTTTGGTTGGCAGCGTAGCAAATAACCGGTCCTAAGATGTCACGTGCTCCTCGAGTATATAGCGAATCAGGAAGTTTACCACTCTTCCTGGTAGAAAATCTGTCTTTTATGACATCATAATATTAAACCTATATTTGTTTACTCATATCATCTAAGCTGTTTAAATTGTTTTCTGCTGCTTTGTGGCTGTGGTTGTTTCGTTGTTTATCTTATTTGTTTTGTTCGTTTGCAAAATAAATAGAAAAAAAAAATTCCTAACAGAGATGGTCTATTTCTCAAGTTTCTAAGTTAACATGATTAAAGCAATTTTAGTTTTCAATAATCATGGAAAGCCTAGGCTTTCGAAGTTCTATCAATTTTATGTAAGTATATTTTAGTAATAACAATTTGTTGTACTCACTCATGACATTTATTTTAGAAACAAAATATTTAAGTTTTAAATTGAGATATCCCAGCAAAGAATCCAGAT
The DNA here is from genome assembly GCA_963978545.1 of Linyphia triangularis. NCBI lineage: Eukaryota > Metazoa > Arthropoda > Arachnida > Araneae > Linyphiidae > Linyphia > Linyphia triangularis. The sequence goes on from OZ021730.1 coordinate 67,232,780, forward strand.
TTTTTATTAACTTTGTTACTTGTCTCTTACCTTATGTTTGGTGTGTCTATGATTGCAGGATAAAACTCATATTGACACATTACATATTGACCCACTCCATTTTTTTTTTACATATAAGCACTATTAAGCCCTTGGCATTTTTGTTAACGGTCTATTCCTAGTTGACATTAAAATATCGCCAAGCTGATTTGGCGCGGTTTGTAGGCGATACAGTTCTAAATTTGGCAACCCCATTTTTTTTATTGACGCGCTTTGGCTTCAACCTTCCTATACCACAAATCATGGAGCTGGTTCGTTTCTCAATTTTTCATATTGGAATTCCGAATTGGCGACATTCTGGCTTTACGCCAACGTTTCAAAAGTGCGCCGACCCATAAAGGTGAACTAGGAATTTACCGTTCTATAGCAACCATAGTGTTTAACAGTTTTATTGTCGCATGTTAAATCATTACATCCCTATCGAAATCATTACATCTCTATAGTAAGGTTTTGTTTAAAATTCCAAGTCTGGTGCAAGGTGATTTTTGCCAATAAGGTGATTTTAGCCAAAAATGTCAGTGGGTGCTATATTTTTTTATAACAAGTGAACTGTTTATGGTTGCCATAACTTGACACTGTTTTAGTTTTATGTCTATAATTCTGGCCGTCGAATCTATTCTGTATTTGGAACAGAGTGGCCACAGAACCTGGGAATCGGGGAAACGTCAGGGCTTTCTGATCCTGGAAAAAATTATTGAGATGTCAGGGAATTTAAAAATTTCCCTAAAATCAGAGAAATTCTATAACATGGAAAACATTAGAGACATGCGATCTCACTTGGTGTTGTAACTTTTTTTTTAGTCCTTGTGTAGTGTATTCTGGTTAATGGCTAATTTGAAGACCTTATGTTTCTCGCCACATAGAACAAATTAAAAAAAAAAAAAAAAACTCAATGGATAAAAAAAAAAAGTTTTGCTGGGAATCATAGTACCTTTTTCTTTTTAAAAAAATATAGTATCAGAAATAACAAATCAGGGAAAAAGTATAAAGTCACTTAAATCAATTTAATAGGTATAGTCTTCTACACCAAAACCAATTTATTTAAAATCAAAAGTTAGTCTAAAAATGTCATTTTTAAACGAATTTTGTTATTACAAGTGCACTGCTAATTTAATGTTAATTTTTTTGCCTTGCTTTGAATTCCAAAGACACTTAAAATACAGATTAGGCATATGTATTAGTTTACCCTTCATAGCTGAGTATGTGTTGTTCCTATTTTTCATGATAAATCATTTCACTTTGCTCTACCATGATTCAAACATTCATGTACATTTTTAGCACTTTTGGACCATGTTAATGTATTTGACAGCCAGTTCTAACATACATGCTGATTTCATTTCACTGACTTGTATTGAAAGTTCATGATAGTTAGCTCAATGTAGACGGCCCTTATAAGCTTGTATTTTTCCCCCCAATATTAAATTTATCTGGCTTACTAATCTATAACAATTATTTTATCAAAATTAAGATAGATGTATAGGTTAAAATTGAAGGTAACCTTGTGCACTAACTTCTTGCTACATTGTAGTTTCTTCTTCTTCTTCTTCTTCTTATCAAGGCCTATGGGGACTAAGGCACCTCTGCTTAAGCATTTTGTACCAACCCCATATCCCGTACATATCGGTAGTGGGCAGTACTGCACAGGATGTAAGCGCAGACTCGCAAGAGGGAGTGCACAAGTCTACCTATAGCCACCGAAGAGTTCATTTCTACCTCTTTCGGTAGCTACCCGATAGATGGCAGCACTACCTACCGTATGTGGAACTTCTTAATTTAGAGGCAGTACCAAGCAGAAGATTCCACCAGAAGACTTGGCTTTGCCACCCCCAGAGGTATTGATTTGTATGGGAACTTGGAGGACTTTGCGACCATGACTGATTTAACGTGCTCCAGTCACCATTAGCGAACACGGCGGTCTTTAGTCGGTCCCAGGCCCGAACTCGCAACCTCAGGGCTCGCAACCTTCTAGTTGCGAGAACGATACTCTCCCGACTGGGCTACGCGGCTACATTGTAGTTTAGAAGCTAAAACATTTATAAGCAATTCTTGACATTATTAAACTAATTTTTCATATCAATAAAATGTTTTTTTTTTTAGCCAGAAGATATGCAGCAGCAAATTATTAGAGAAACTTTTCAGCTGGTGAGCAAGCGTGACGATAATGTTTGCAACTTTTTGGAAGGAGGAAGGTAAATTTTTTTTTTTGCTATTGTCATAACACTCTGTTTTCATCATTGCTCATCAAAAATTTTTTTCTAGAATTGTCATGATAGTATCTAGAGCAATTTTAACATGAAATTCGAATTTTTCAGTCGGTTCCTATAATAATTTACAGTATTTTACTGGTTATTAGTGCTTTCACCTAAAGCAATTTTGAGGGGAATTTTTTTTTATCATAGTATGTTTGCTTTTGTACCGTTTTTTCAAAACTCTAGATTGCTAATCAATTTTTGGTGAGGAGTAAATACTAGTTAATAAACGTATTTTGTTCACGACTGAAAAAAATTAAACCAAAGTTCATTAAATATCAATCGGAGTTTAATTGAAAAACTATTTTCATAAATTTGCAAAATAATAATAATTATCCAGCTGTCAAATTTTAGTTGATTCATATTAGTTATCGCATTATTGAATTTGTAATTTCTCGTACTTCGACACGGAAGTTATTTTACAAGTACTCTTTTTTTTCTTCTTTTTTTTTTTGCATTATTGGAAAACAGAACACTTAAAATTCTTAGTTTTGAAGCTATATTTTAATTTATTGTATTTGAGTATGTATAGAATGAATTGTTTTGGTCAATTAGCCAATCATCTTATATTACCATTTCTGACACAAAAAAAAAAAGAAGTAACTTGTTTTGAAATTATATTTGTAGTTATTGTGTTTGAATATATATAGGATTTCGAGTTTAGGTCATTTACCCAATTATCCTATATTACCATTTTTTGATAAAAATGTCACTTGTTTTGAAGCAAGGTTAGCAGTTATTGTATTTGAAATTATATAAAATTAAAAGTTTTGGTCATGATTACTCTTGAAGCTAATAAATGTGAATTAAGGCTAAATGAATGATATATTTAAACTTTTCTAGTCTAATTGGAGGATCTGACTATAAGTTAATCTACCGTCACTATGCAACTTTGTACTTTGTGTTCTGTGTGGATTCATCTGAAAGTGAACTTGGAATATTAGATTTAATTCAGGTATTTTTATTTTGGTTACTTTTAATTATTATTAACCAATATTATGTTAATCATGACTTGGTTACTTTCAATTATGATTGTTAACTAATCTTAAAAAGAGTTTTCTAGTTTTCTAGGATTAACTTGTTTATCCAATTGCACTTAAAACAAACTAGTTTTCCCTAAGCACATTAGGAAAAACTCGTTTATTATCAGTATAAAATAGTTTTTCTGAGATTAAAACTAGTTTTTCCAAGGACAAAACTAGTTTTTGCAAGATCAAAACTAGTTTGTCATGAAATTGTGTTTGATCTGTAATGAATAAAGTTTATAATATTATGTTATTTCTGTCACTTGAAAGCTTTATGCTACTTTTCTTTGGTGGAGATTTTTTATATTGTGGAATTGAGCCAATATAATTCTGTAACAGGTATTTTATAGTCCCTTTGAACTGTAGAATTGTTTTGTGCAATACGTGACACATTTTATCGCTAAAGTTTTCCTGATCAATATACTAAAACAACTAAGAATTAAAAAATGTTTTATTGATTTTTGGGTACTTGTGTAGCAATGCGAAGTTTAACAACTTTTTTAGCAGGAGATGACAATTTTGAAAGGTCTTTAATTTGACTAATTTTATATGCTTGTAACATGTGGAGTTTAAATGATAAAAATAAGTGTGATGCAAATATGTAAGGGTCATGCTCCGTAAAATGTACGAAAGCTTGTCACTGTAATTTTTTTCACCACTAGTTAAGTTGGATATTTCTGTTAACCATGAATTATATTTTAATGCTAGCAAAACTCCTTAAAACAAGTAATATAAATTTAAACATATTTTTTTATTAAAAAAAATATGTCCACAGACATTATTTGTCATGTCAGTAGACTATCGTAACCTCAGGACTGCTGACTTTACCAGTATTTTAATTTCACTTCATATTTCCTTGATGTCTATACAGTCAAACCGCGTTACGCAAAATTGTTTAACATAAAATCCCGTTTAACATGAAGTAAAAGCAGTTCTCCGTACTTAAAGCTTAACGTTAATTTATTCCTTTAATACAAAATTTTGTTAACATGATCAATTTCAGCTGCCTCCTCAACTTCGCGTTAACGGGGTTTGACTGTATTTTTTAGATATAAGATATTGTATTTTGTATATGACTATATTTTTGACTGTTTTGTATTTGACTGTATTTTTTAGATATGTTAAGTAATGTTATGCCTGGGTAAAAAGCTTATATGAGTAGTAATTTCATTACAATTAATGCAATACCTCTTGTCGCAAGGCTGACGCTTCATTTCCGTAGATGGCAGTTTTCAGTTGTTTAACAGCCCACGAAGGGACACAAGTCCAGTGTGATGTTGGAAAGTAGTTTAATGTAACCATTTTGGTTCCGATGCACATTGTGTATTCCATTTTTCCATACAAGAATGATATTTTATTATTTACATGGGTAATAGCTGCATTGTAAAAATCATACCATCATTTCCGTGGTCAAAATAAAATTAGTTAAGAATAACTAAATATTTATTACTTATTTAATAGTACTAGTTGTACAGATATCAATTTAGTAATCTCATGTTTATAAACCTACAGTTCCATTCGGAACTAAGCAATAACAAGAAAATTATCATGTCCGTGGACACCACTCATTGTTATTACTGTGGGCGATCTCTATATTTTCAGACTATCTCTGTCAATGTCATAATTGGATTGTAATTGATAAATTATATTGGAGAAAAAAAAATTCTAAGCATTTAATGGTTTCAACATCTTTTTTCTCTCCTGTTGTTGAAATAGTGCATTCTGTAGAGAATTACCAATAAATGGCTTAAATGTTGTGGGCCCTACTCTTTTATTTTTAGTCATATTCAAGATATACTCAAGGTACCAATTCCATACTGCTCCTATTTACTATTTGTAACTTTTAGCTGCTTTTCAACACACATTTTTACCAACTTGCTCCGAGTCAGCATCTAAATAAATTTTATAAAAAATCTTAATTGTTGGCATTTAGAAACAATAATGTAGTTAAATTAGCAAGTTTAGCCACAATTTCAATTAGTGTATTTTATATTTTGACTTTACAATTTACTAACTTTTTTAATTACTTGGCCAATTAGTAGTAATTAGAACAAAATAAGTTGTTTTGAAAAAATGATGTACCATTCTGTAAATTGAATATTTTGTTCTAAAATTCTCAATCATTGTTTGAATTCAATTGTTCAACTTCTCCAAAATTATGGTGAACTGCTCCAAATTGGTTTTTTGGTTGGCTTCAAAAAGTTTTATTCTGCTCCATTTTAAAAGCTTTTTCTGCTCCAAATCCCTTAAAGCTGGGTAATATTCCTTTAATTCTTAAGCTTGGTAGCTTCCCTTTAATGTGTACTTAGAAATATATAATTTAAAACTATAATGTTGCTAAAGAAAAGTAAGATATTTTATCTTTCTCTTTTTTGAGTCTACTAATATCAACTACTGTATATTTATGAATAATATAGTATTTTGAAGATGTTTCTTTTTCCCTCGCATATATGCATGTAATAGAAATGGTTAGGTTAAGCACTTGTAACCCTTAACTTTATAAGGATTGGTAAAAAATATGCAATTCAAATTTAATACTCAGTTTAAATTTACAAAACGGGATTTAATATTTTTACTTACTACACTGGAATTGTTATTTTAGAACCTAGTACAAGGTTATTCAATTGCATGCTTGTCATTATGGAAATTTGATAAAGTTTATTTATAGCGAATGCAAAGTCTATGAAAGTAATATATTTTATTATTTTATCACTGTATTTAACTAAACTTACTATTTTTTATCCCTAGGTTTTTGTAGAAACTCTTGATAAATGCTTTGAAAATGTATGCGAATTAGATTTAATTTTCCATGTTGACAAGGTAAAGTGGTTTTAGTTTATTTGCCTTTTTAATATGATAAAGCAACATTTTAAAATAATATTCTTAAGTAAAAACTGTTTTTAAAACATTGTAAATCTAGAATAATTTTGAATTTTTCTTTTCTTTCGACTTTCAAAGTGAAGAAATAAAACATTTATTCATTTCATATTAACATCTCCTCTTCCTTAGAGTTTTATGTATATTAAGGTTTGATTTCACCAGATATCTGAAACAGGGTTCCCACGGTCATTGAAAGTCATTAAAAGTGCTTAATATTTTTGAACTTGTTTTCAAGGCCTTGAAAGTGCTTGAAAATGCTTTGAGGTGCTTAAAAGTCCTTGAAAATGCTTAGAGGTTCTGAAGAGTCCTTAATTTTTGCAGATGTTGTGTGGCCAACTGCAAAATTTATTAAAATACAACTCAGACTTGCTATCTCCGCGTAACCGCCACCTACCTGCACTGTATAAAAAATTTCCGACATATTTGTATTAAGCATCCACCAACTTGTAACTTTTTTGGCAGAATATACTTTATTAAAAATTTATATATTGACATGATGCCTGAAAACAAATTTTCAAAAGTCCTTAAAAAAATTAATTAGGTCCTTAAAAGTCATTGATTTTCATTTTGCGATTTGAGTGGGAACCCTGTGAAACTACCAGATACCTGGCAGATTAAAAAAAAAAAAAACTCTAATGTTTTTCTTTTAAAAGCAAGAAATAACTAATTTGTGTAGCACGAGTGATTTTAAATAATAGTCTAAAAATCATAATTTAACATAACCCCATGAGAGATACATTTGGTAATAACATGTGCAATATTATTTGCAGTGGGAATACAAAACATTGTTGTTAAAGGTTGTTCTCAAATCTTGAATTCAAAAAAGAATTATATATGTTAACAAGTTGTTAATAATGATGTATTGATTTTCTTTAGACAAATAAACAATCTAAAATATGTATGCCACAGTTTTTTTCCTTGTAATTTTATAGCTTTTTTCCCCGTTACTTTAGTTTTCTAAGGTCAGTGGGTGCAAATGCACCCCCTTGCCTTTTCATGGTGATCTCCACGAGTAATTGAATTCGATCTTAGTTTTTTTGTTTTTATATTTCATGTATTTAGTTTTTATTACAGTTATTGTATTGTATCTTTAAGTTTTATTGTTAAGCAATGTTTCGGCACATTTTGTGTTGGCGTAATGATAAGTAAAATATTAGTATATTTACGCCTAATGTTAACTTGGTAATTGCAGGTGCACTACATATTGAATGAATTGGTCATGGGCGGCATGGTACTAGAAACAAATATGTCTGAAATTATTACACGGATTGAAGAACAAAACAAGCTGGAGAAGCAAGAGGTAAGTCATTATTTTTAACCTTCTTTTGGGCTTCTTTATATAAGATTACTCTGCTCCTATTTTAATTTTTGCACAATGTATATTTGCTCGTACATCTGTTTAAAAAACTATTAAAATGAGCAATTCTTAGCATGATTTTTTTAACAGGCACTATTTGAAATCCCCTTATCAAATGGAATAGATATTGCAGTGCATTTTATTTTAACACAGACATATAATTTAATGAAATATGTGCTTAAGATGAACTTGTATTCATTTTCCTCTTTCATTAAAAGAAAAAGGGGGGGGGGGACATTTTTTACATTTTGTTGTTATTGTTAAGCACTTGATTTTACTTTATGTATTATGATACACACATTTATACTAACAGTCGAAATTTGAACTCTAATTAATAAATATGAATAGTTAATTAGTTGTCTAATTTTATGTATGTCATATAAATACTTTATCAATAACAATAATAATTACAAGAGATTCTTATAAATTATGGTAGATGAACTAGTTTTTATAAACTACTAAGTGGTGATTTTTCCATTTATTATTCAACACTAAGATGTACAATTGAAAGAAAAACCAATCTAATTTTGTATTTCAACAAAATTTATCATTACAAAACTTAATTATAATTTAAAATAATTTAGCCTCTGAAGTGTGTGTTCTTATAACATAAACTTTAGATTATATATAAAAAAAAAATTACTTTCGAATTCATGCTAAAAATAGTAATAATAATTAAGTTTTTGACTTCATTTTGATCTCCAGACTTTCATCTTTTAAAATACAGTACCAAAATGTTAGTTTAATTTTTTGTTTCAAATTTTATAAAGACTTGAAAAATATATGGCATAACAAAACTCATTAAATCTACTAACATGCAATGATTGTATGTAATAGGGGGTGCCTATAACCATATGACGAATGATAATTAGCATTTTACTAGCCATAGACTTTCTCAAACGCATTGTCTGCCAAAATATCCTTTCAAAATCCAGGAAATTTTCTTCCTGGTATAACAACATCATATAAGCTGATCTATGATACTTTAATGGAAAATATGGTGGATTTTTTACTGTCAATATTTCCATATTAGTTTAATATTTTTTTCCCTTCTTGATTCAATAGACAAGACAAACAATCCCAACGTTAAAAAAATTGTATTGAAATTTTGGTTGTCGTTAAATTAGTATGAAAATTTATTACCTTAATGTTTATATCTGATGATAATTTAATTTGTTTTTAAAACAATTTTTTATCTTAGAAAATACTGTATTAGATTTCTGGATCATAGACGTAATGCAAACTCCCTTAAGTGTGAACATTTAGCTGCAATTTTTACCTTAGTAAATTTTGTTTCTAAAATTATGCTATGTTTAATTCTAGTATTCTTTACTACTCAAGAATGTTGTAGATGTGAGAATGCATGTTGAGAATATGTTAAAAAAAACGTTCAACTGTCTATATTTTTTTCTTAACTTTCTCATTCTATTTCTTTTTGAGCTACACATAAACATAATGCAGTACCTACTTAAACCTATTGTTAGCTAAAATAATGTGTAAAAAAATTGTGAACTTTTTTTCTAACTTTAACACGTTGAGTAACATGGCAGTCATCAGGGACCGACAATGTAAAATGTGATATAAAACTAAAAAATTTAATTTTTTTTAATTAATTACTAAAAATTTATTTTAAATTTACTTAATTTTTATTTATTACAAGATTATTCAGTACAAGTGCTTGCAAGTAGCGCTTGGCCTGACGAAAATTTCCTTAAAAATACATGTGACACTCAACATGTTAAAAGAATGTGCTCAAAACTTATTTATAGGGCAATTTGATAATTAATTTGAAAAATAAGTTTTAAATAATTGCATGTTTTTCGTGTGTTATGCAACAGTCTATGCAGGTGAGTCTCCTGAAATAGGGAAAAGAAGATAAAAGTAATTTTGATACACTAATAGTAAAAAACCATAAAAATAAAGTTTTTTTTCTATAAATCCTTTATTTGAATTGCCAACATTTTTTATATTTACAACTTTTCTCTTTTAGCAATTTTGTCAAACAATGTTGAGGTTATATAAAGTTTTCATTGTTTTTTCCGCTACAAAAAAAAAAGAAAATCGTATCAATTACATGCCATGTTACAGCTCCTTTCTCCCTCCCACAAAACTTAATAGAAACCATTGTCATTGACAAGTCTTATCTGCCAAGTTTCAGATCAATTGGATGACAGCAAGGTGGGAAACATTGCTATTTTAAATTTTTATCCCCACAAATTAATTGTAAATATAAAGGATTTAAAACATCAAAATGAGAGTTTTTTTTTTTTTTAATCAGAGGCCATCCACTTTATCCGGGGAAGGTTTCAGTCAATAAATATTGCCAAATTGTACATTCTTCAATATGGCTTGCTATCTGGATCTGACATACGGCAACAGAACAGAATTACTCGACAAACACACCAACAAATCAATTCTAAGTTAATATAAAGGATTTCAAAAAGCTTCACTTTAAGATCCATTCAAGTTTCTTAGTTTCAGGTTCTGTTATTTACATAGACTATGGTACAAAGTTTCATTTGTTTCAGAGCACTAATTTGGCAGGTAATGGGATTGGAAAATACTACCAATTTCTCTTAATTCACCTATAAAAGTCACTTCAGTAATACATGTAACACCAATATGAATCAGTTATATATAATACTTTTAAGGAGAAATAATTCTTATATGAATACATGCAAGGGAAACCAGAAATTGTCTAGCGTTATGGACAGTTATTTAGGTTGACCTAATTAGCCAAGTTGCAAAAAAATAATCATCAGTCTTTCTCCACTTTATAGATCTAATGCAATGTTCTCTAGGGCACAAGATTACTGCTACAAACTTAACAACTTCTTTTCCTGCATATCGACTGAGCAATTGAACAACATAAATCAGTAATTTACAGTTGTGGAAAATTATTTAAATTAACTTAATTACTTAAGTTGTAAAGAAATTATCACTCTTTCCTCGCTTTCTAAACTAAATGTTATGTTATACTTTTTAGAACTAGGGTACCCAAGCTTTTAAACTGCACCACACACTTTTAGAAATTGAATTATTAGCAAACCACTTCATCATCAATGCCTGGAATATTTTTAGAGACAAATAGCTCGTTTTCCTTTCAAAAGAAGTTTTATGGGCCATAAATTGATTTTTGAACCATTTATTTTGTTGTAACAAACATTATTTCTAATAAGGATGGTGTAAAAGACTCGCAACCCATTTGGGAAACTGTGTTCCAGAACTCAAGATTGGCTGAAAGACTGCCTCAAAATTTACGACTTCTTTGCTGCAATACAGGCAATTACAATATCTGTCTAATAACATTTAAAAGTTGTAACTACACAAACTGTAAAATATTACAGGGCGTTTATAAATTCCACCTGACTGTAAAAATCTACAGATTTGTACAAAATCTTGTATACTAACTACTGAGATCACAAGGAAAGTGAATATGGCATGTGTCTCTTACATGGAAGTTTAAAGGTTGAACCTTATAGGAAAAGTGATAAATGATGTTTTAGACCGAAAAGAAGACAATCCAATAAAATTTTGTATATCGGCCCCATAATTGTTATATTCGGAATGCCTTTTGAGAAAATTTTAACTATTTTAGTAAATTTTTAATTGTTTTAATTAACTTTCTTTTTGAATTATTATTGTCTTCAAATGTCTTTAAACAGTTGAACTTTCAGAACACTCTATATTTTGCAGTTAGTTCCAATAGTATAGGCACCAATAATACAAATGTTTAAGTGCTAAGTTAGAAATGCAGTTCATCAATTTGAATCTATTGTCATATCTTCAACACAAACTTGGAAATATAAAACTTAATTATCATTAAATGCACATTAAAATCAAATGCATTGATTATCATTGTAAGTATAAAAAAAAAAAAAAATTGATTGTAAAATTATAGCATTAGCAGTTCTGCAACTTGAAACAATCCCACTATATAACATCTCTGTCTTTCTCTCTTAGGCTGGTATTTCTGCTGCCCCAGCTCGGGCTGTATCTGCTGTGAAAAACATGAACATCCCCCAACAAATCAAAGACATGAAGCTACCAGACCTTCCCTCCATCAGCACCTTGAAATTCTGAATTTGTCAGTCACTGTTTTGTCCAGAATTCTGTTTCATCCAGAATTCTGAGTTAGTCATGGTGTTTATCTTGAATTCTGAGCTTGTCACTGCTTCATCTTGAATTCTGAGTTCACTATTTCTTCCAGAATTCTGAGATTTTCACGGCTTCAACAGGAATTCCAAGTTTGTCACTGTTTCGTCCAATAAACCTGTCATTTTCGAATCCTGATTTTTGAAATTGTCGTCCAGAATTCTAAGTTTGTTATTGTATTGTTCGGAATTCTGAGTTTGTCAACGCTTTGTCCTGAATTCTGAATGTGTCAATCTTTTGACCAGAATTTTGACACCTATATACCCCTTCATCCTGTCTGTTATATTGTGATTCACAGCATGATTCACAGGAGTCCTTAAAACAGTGTGTCTACGGGAACTGGCAATTGGCGATTTTTCAGGATTTTTTTTTTAGAAAATACCATGCCATTTTCAGAGTACATGAAAAATCTGAAAGTCAAGTGTATTTTTCAGCTATTTTTAAGTTCTTAAAATGTCATGTAGTTTTACAAAAATTTTAGCTTTTCATCCCTCAAATTACATTTGGCAGTATCGTAACCTGTCTAGTAATATTGATCAGTGTCTGTATATGATAACAGGAATCAGGGATTTTCGGTTTTTATACCACTATATGAAGATTTTGAAAAATGTAATAAATTTTGGAAAAACATTTCCTTCAAACATTTATGATTCTGGCAACAATTTCTGATTGTAAATTTTTCTAAATACTAGTTCTTTTTTGGTCAAACGTCAACCTAATTGCCAGTAACCTTTGACCACCTTAATAAATTCTTGATAGTTGAATATTTTTTCAAGAAAAGAAAAGAAATAAAATAAAAATAATAATTATTATCAACCACCTAACTAGAAATCAGACTTTCGACTTTATTTTTTTAAAAGTGATAATCAGTTTTTCCTGCTATGAATGCTCTATTAAAAGTGATCAGTTAGTACATTTGCATTTGTGAGAGAGACAGCAAATACTGAAAAGGACTTACTATGCATCATTGTCTGTTTATTTTAAAGTTGAAACTTTGAATTGTGGTTAAAATAGTTTTATAATTTGATTCATTATTATTGTACCTTGCTCCAAAAATGAAATTCTGGAGCAATATTTGCAACTGATACTGCTCTCTAATCAGAACTACTTTTAAAAAAACTTAGTTTTGAAAAAAAAAAAATTATACTGTATGTGCTATTATTTGTCACTCCAATGAGTATATTTGAGTATTTACTTACTAATGCAATGTTTTATTTTTGTTGAATCTTATTAGATATCTAACTGCAAAAAATAATTTTGCTGCCCCCTTTAAGAATCTTTTTTCTGTCCTTTTCTTTCCCAAAACCAAATGCAATATTTTTGTCAGTATCAGAAATTTTACATAATATAACAATAACATAGACTAAGTGAGGAAGATAATAATGATGTTAATTATTAATGATACTAATTATTAATGATACTAATGGATGTTAATTTAAAGGGAAAATAGAATTGTGGCATTTTACTTCTAGCATTTAAAAATTCATTCCTTGATTATTACTTTTTTTTTTTTGTAATTTTTTTTTTTCAACTGTTGGATAAAACTGTGTTATTTTGAAATCCTTTATATTATTTTGATTTTGTTTGTGGCAGGCAAAATCTTCAGATTGCTTATTAATCCACTTTCTATCATCTAATTAAGCTGAAACTTGGCAAATAGCTTTTTGGTTGATAACAATGCATTCTATCAAGTTTTGGAAGGAAAATAGTCAATGTATGTTTTCTTGGTAGTGATCAAACACTACGAAAACAGGTTCAAAATAGTAGCTTAAATAAGTTGCAATTACAAATAAATTTTAGCAATGTATAAAAAAGTTTAATGGGTTAGTTTTTTTCTTCCTTTATTTTAAAAATATGAACTGTCATTAAATTAATATTAAAATGAAGTGCATTGCTGTGGCCACAAACATTTCTGAAATTTTAAAACAAAATTTTTGACTCAAATTTTTTTTTCCTTCACTTTGTTATAAGTTAAACAGTAAGCATTTATTTTCCGATTTCATTGGAAATTGATGGGACCCTAATTTGAAGTAACAGTGCAACTCTACTCAACAAATACTTAGTAAAGGTATTGACTTCTTTGAAGTTCGGCTCTCTGGTGTCTCATGTTAAAGGTGCCATGTTCAAATCCCAAATCTTCATTGATGCCTAACGTGGTTCAATCAGTATTATTCTTCAGAGGTGAGGTTTGGTTTAATAAAACCTTGATGTTTCCTTAGGCCATTGTGGCTACGGTGAAATGTACTGTGGCTTATTTATTAAAGAGATAATTGCAGTTAAACTAATCAATTCAAGAGATGAAAAATTATAGGAAAAAGAAACGGATTTATAATATTTCGATGATTAGTCATGAACATATATTGAGATACATAGGATCTATCTGGCATCAAATCATGTTTCTTGCGCCTTTACAAGTGTCTCTTCATAAGTTTCCACAAGCAAGGTACTCTGCATGACTTCTTGAAGAATAATACCATCACATAGACATCAGATTAAATTATCTTGTTATTCAGAATAATTGTTTGTTTAACATTAAAAACCAATCCTACCCATAAAAATTTATTTTAATAAATTTAAATAAAAATTAAATTTATTTTTTCAAGTTTTGTAATTAAAGTTTATTTCTCGACCAATGAAATCAGAGGGTAGTTATATTTGTTGAGATTTTACTGTAGTATTTTTTTTTTTTTTTTAGTACTGTAGACTTCTTGAAAAAATTGTATTATCAAAATATATGTATATTGAAGATTCTCTTTTCTTCCATTCTTGTTTTTTTTTAACTCTGTTATGAGCTTAGTTTTAAGTTATATTTAATTTAAGTGAATAATTTATATACATTTATTTTTAATTTATATTTTCTTGTCTAAAATGAATATTAAATGTTTATAAAAAAAGTTTATTAACAATTGCTGTTTTGATATCTTTTCATTTGGTATTAGTTTAATCTGATATCCAGGAAACCCTATTAGTTACTTTTTTTGGTTGAAATTGAATTTATAGCGCTTAATTTCTTGGGGGGGAGGGGGTACTTTTCCACAAAGAATCAAAAAAATGTGTCTTTTGCATGACAATTCAGGTCTCCAACGGTCATTAAAAGTCATTTAAAAGTGCTTAATTTTTTTAAACTTGTTTTCAAGGCCTTGAAAATGCTTAGAGGTCCTTAAAAGTCCTTAATTTTTGTGGATGTTGTGTATTCTACTGTAAAATTTATAAAAGTACAACTCGGACTTGTTATCCCTGTATGACCGCAACTTAGTGTTCGCCAGTAAGATATTTCCAAAGGGTATTTTCACCTCCTCTATAAATTTTAAAGTGTATTTTTTTTTTACTAAAATGTTTTAAAACTAAAGCAAAATATTTTTTTTGCCAAAATTAATAACTATAACAATAACAATGATGCACGATCGCGATTTCGCGTATCAGAGTGGAAATATGCTTTTTTAATTGATTACTAAAAACACTTAATGGCTTTAAACCAACTATTTAACACTATGCTGTTCAGTGACACCACGTTGCGTTGGTATCCCGCGAAACTATCGGGAAAATGCCGGCGACACCTCGAAAACTATTGGGAAAAGGAAAATACAGGCAACACTACGAAAAATATCGCGCAAATGGTGGAGAAGTGAAACTTGAAGATTTACGATATTGCGAAAACCTCTAGAAACCGTCGGCGATAGGCATAGGCGAAATGATCTGAACTTCTAAACCAGTCCTACTAGCGGCAAAAAAAAATTTAAATTGATTAGACGTGCGCCGGACGAACATAGTGTTAATTTATGTTTCCCATGAATTCACGCATGAGGTTACCTTTTTTTCTCTATTTTGTGCAAGAATACATGGTAAAAAAAGCCGGTGAAATACCACTTAATCAAGGAACGTACGAAATGGCACTTGGATATTGTAGGGCGGCCCCCTACAAAATCCACCTACTGACGCACGTGGTATCAGCAGCCATTCAATGACTTCAGTCAACCACTGACGTTTGAACATGAATGCGGATGCGTGTATGGCGATTTAGGAGGTGTGGATCAGCATATGGCATTCCGTTGAAAAATAAACGAAAATTTTGCATTTTTTCGGAAAAGGACGCTATTTTCAAAGAAAAAGGGCAGGGGAGTAGCGCCGATCTTCGAAAAACGGCTAGAATGATATCTGATTTTATATAATGGAGAATTATTTTTAAAAATTTAAGCATGATGTGCCGATGCCCAGAATTCACGCATGAGGTTAAATTAAATTGATTGAAATTGATTTTCAATTCGTGTTCACTCAATTTGGCGAACTCAGCCGCCACTTATCCACGCCATATCGGGATTCTCCGACATATTGTATTACGCTTGCGTCAACTTGTATATTTTTTAGTAGAATATATTTTATTAAAAATTTATATGTAGACATGATACCTGAAAACAAATTTTCAAAGGTCCTTAAATGTAATTGATTTTCATTCTGTGAGTTAAGTGGGAACCCTGCAATTGTAAAGTAGTCTTTTAACTTATTAGTTAATAAAATATCATTTATAAATTAACCCTTTATTTACTGATGGGACTTATTAAATCCCGTCAGTTTTCTCATGGTACTGTATTAATTTAAATGCTGTGAGGTCACTTCTAGGAAGTTTGTTCTTCTACTGTTAGATTACAGCACAAGCTTATTTCTCTTCGTAAGCTTGATAGAGACAAGTATATAAGACTATATGTGAGGCCACAATGAATTCCTAGAAGATTAAATATCGTCCATGTTTTAGCTTATAAGGAGAAATAAGCTGGTGCTGCCATCTATCAATTGAAGGATGTACTACATAGAGGTGGATTTCAAAGTCCTAATGGGTCTCAAAGCATTTAAATTAATCCTTGAGAAAATTTATGATACTTATAAATCCCGTCAGTAAATAAAGGACAGAAATATAAATAAAGCACAGTTTGATTAGTAATTGAGTCGACCAAACGGTATAGTGGTTTGCGTGCTAGCTTCTAGACCGCGAGGTGGCGGGTTCGAGTCACTTGTAAGGCATGGATGTTTGTAAAGGTATGTTGGCTTGTCAAATGACAAATGTTTCGGCGCATTATAGCCTTCGTGTTGCTGACGGCGCCAGATAATCTGAAAACAACCAACCAAGATTAGTAATTGAAGATAGCGTAGTTCGATATTTTTTTTATTTAGATTAAAATTTTTTGTCTACTTGACCTCTGTATACTAAACCTATGAATACTAAATGTAGAATATGTATGAAATGTTCTACTAAGCAAAACCAAGAAGTATAAACTGCTTAAAATAGTCCTTGGTTGAAAACACTTTAGTGCAATGTTTTTTGTCAATTAGCTGATATTTTCTAAAATTGGGGCAATAGTTAATACACTCTCAGGTTCTGTCCCAAACAACACTAAGCTTGTGTTTATTAACCCATAAACTAATCCTTATATTTATTAACCCATAAATTATTACCTCATTATAAGAATTACTGACGAATTATTATAAGGATTATGATGTCGATAATTTCGATAAAAATGTTCAATTTGGGTGTATGTTTAAAAAAAAATAATAGGAAACATTTCTTTGCCTAAGTGATATAGAATTGCTCTCCTGCTTAGATGCAGGGACAGGCCTTCCACTTTTCAGAACTTATGAGATTTTAAAAGTTAATATTTTTTTAGCGAGTTGCAATCATTGGTTTTTTTTTATCCAATGTTTCACCCATTCATGTTTGGCCTTTGACAAACTATCGTTTGGAATACATATATTATTTAATATTTATGCCTAAATAACAGTCGTTTCTTTTTAAGAAGTCAGTCATTTTGTTGTCTTCACTTAAATCACTAAACATTCACTGAAAATTTATTTAAGTTGGTACTCCAAGATTGTGTTCAATGCCAAATCTAAATATGGAATAATATTATATTAATTCTCAGAACTATACATCTAGTTCTATTTGGTAATTCTTGTAAAATAATTACAGCCGCGTTAGCAAGTAATGAGGAATTTTTTGCTGTAATAACTATAATTTGCAAGCCTATTCGTTAATAAAAAATAAAAAAAAATCAGGAGTTACAACGGACGTACTATGGATTATTTCTTTCATCAATTAAACAAACATTTGCCATTGCTCTGCGGATTTTCGCTATTCTGTCATTTACTGAGACTGATACAAATATTCAAAATTACTTCATCTTGTAACTTTCAGTTTTATTTTTGTCGGTAAACTGCAGCATTTCTGATCATAACAAAAGGTAAAACCAGCATTCTAGATTTTTTTTCCTTCGTCATTCAGATACAATATTGCTATTACATCTTATATTAAGAAAAATGCATTAACTTTAAGGGTGGGGTAATACGATACCTTTCTGAAGATGAAAATGGCCAAATAGGCACTTCTTGATGGTCTAAAATCGCGGGTGGGTCTTTACTCGACCTTGGTTATTTTTACATTTTGGAAGTAACTTCTCTAGATTGAGGCACGGGTATGACTCGCTTCCGTCAGGTTAATCGATTGACCCTGAGGAAGATATCAACAAGACATCGATTATGAAAAAAATTCCCCGAAATGAACGAAATTGTCACTAAGGTGTGGCCAACCAAAAGTCCCGCACCTTTTAGACTGGCCTCTTTTCAGGGATGTAGAATGAGTGCCTTTAGCTTCAGAAGCGTAGCCAGGGAGGGGATAAGAGGATATATTTTAGAGGTCGGTGATATATCGATACAACGATATTTTTATCGATATTTCTAAAAAAATATCGATAAAAGTCACCGATGTATCCATATTTTTAAACATTTTAGTTTTTTGTTGATCGTTTTGTAGTTCTATGTGTTTTTTCAATTTTCTTTATTCCCTTTTCAAAAACTTCAAAACTAAAGTTTGAACTTAGCTGAGAGACAGTTAAAATGGCACCAACATTCAATATTTTGCCATACAATTAAAAGCTATTGAAAATTATCTAAATTTTTCTTAAAATCACTGCACCAATTAAGCAGAAATATAACTTTTTTTTTTGTAGTAGATCCATATCAGTTGAAAGAGTAATCACCTTACAAAAAAGCAATAGTGTAAAGTAGAAATTCGCTCCGAAAAACTTTGTTTCAGGCAAAATTAAAAATCAAATAAAAAAAAAAATCATGCATCGATATTTTATCGATATTTTTTTTGATCGATATTTCCGATTTCTAATATATTTCCCTACTAATATTATAAGTTGATCTCATTAGACCATATTCGTAATATGAATTTTGCATATCGATAGTTTTTATTATTTTACTACAGATTGGGCACAGAACCTGGAAATCAGGGTAATGTCAGGAAGCTTTCTGATTCTGGAAAATATCTGAAATTTTTTTTTAAATTTCACGAAAATCAGGAACATTTTCTTTGTTCTGGAGGTACGTCATCCGTATTTTTGCGCCGTTCACCCAGAGAATTGTGGTGGTAATCGTTCGAAGTTCAATGTTGTGGAATAATTAAAACTTTTCATTACCGCCAAAACTGTTTTTAAAATATTGGCTTATTATCTCTTTAGCATGCATACATGTTCTATTTGATCAAGAAAAGAGACCCATCTGGAAAAGTTGGGAAAATTAAAAAAAAAAAAAATTTGACGTAAAATCAGGATTTTTTTTTTTTTAGAAATCTGTCAGGGAAATCAGGGAACTTTTCCCCCTGAAATTTGTGGCTATCCTGTACTAGGTTCAAGGAGTTTAATGTTACAAGTGATTCGATGGAAATTTGATGAAGGTGACTAGAAATCAACAACTAAGGCATTCATTTTTAACATCCGTAACCGTTTTATAAATGAAATGAATGAAACCAAAAATCTTATTGCATACTAAACATAGTTTCAGTTCTAGGCTAGGTTTTTATGCGAAACCCCTTTTTTGATTAATTCAATGAACATATTCGATAGTAAGACGCTTTTTTTACGACTTGATTGAAAGACTGACTAATTATATCACCAAGCCAATGGTGTACTTGCAATCATTCACTAATGCTTGGCAAACAAAAAATAACGTTCTGACTTTGTACTCAATTCAATCCCAAAGTGCCGAAATCCTTCTCTTATATTTGAAAATGATTAAACACGACGACGAATATGACAGATGGTCTCGTCTAGATTATCCATCTTCCTAGTGGAAAAGGATTTCCGTCTTTCAAACATAGAATCCTTGTTATCTCTGAAACTGCTTATTGCTGATTTCTAATGCAAAACTAATTGACTAAAGAAAAGCTAAAACTGTAAATAAAATCTAAGGCTAAAATTATATATTTTTATGGCAATATAAATTCAGATCGATTAGACGCACGTGCCTCTTTTCATTAATTTCGATTCATGTGACCGATTTAATCTATATAAATAAAACTCAAATGTGCGTTTGTGTAAAATCTTAAGGGGAGTCGGAGTTTAAGAACGTATTTGTGGCTGAAAATTTTCATCATGTTTATGATTTTTTTTATTGCAAGAAAGTTTTTTGTGTTTTTGAGGTTGGTGGTTCTTCTACTTTTCAAAAGTGTTTTTTTAGGGATATCAGAACTTTTTTTTAAACACTGGCGACTTCTATTTTTTGAATTTGTCCATTTAAACGTTTTTATATTTATCACCTATGGTACACCTGGTACCAGGAATATTCATAATTCTTCAAACTGAGTTCAACGATGCCTTACATGCAATAATTATCTTTAAAATTGATAAACCGGAAGTGGTACCAATAGCATACCTGGTACTTTAAACATTCATAATTCGTCAAAACAAAAGTCCAACATGCCATATTTACCTTGGAAATTGATAAACTGAAAGTGGTACTGCCTATGCTATACCTGGTACCTTAAACATTCATAATTTTTCAAGACAAGCCCAACGACACCCAACATGCCATATTTATCTTCAAAATTGATAAACCAGAAGTAGTACCACCCATGGTACACCTGGTACCATGAATATTCATAATTCTTCAAGTTGAGTTCAATGATATCTTACATGCCAAAATCTACTTGCAAATTTACAAATTGGTTGAATGCGGATGGCAGTAACCATCAAAATCGACCACGAAAGAGTAATAGAAACTTGTGTATGGCAACTCCACCCCCAAAACTTAAAGAAATACTTTGCCATCGACAAAGAGCCTGTCTGCCAAGTTTCAGCTCGATTGGTTAGTTTGTACGCACAACGACCTATTTTAAGGCATAATAACGACTAATCAGTCCGGGACCCACAGCTTAACGTGGATTCCGAATCACAACGAACATCCACACCTAACACAGGAATCAAATCCGGCACCTTTAACTTACAAGGCCAGAGCGTGCATCCCATTGAAAGTTTATACTAATAAATTGTTACAAATAAATATTACAAGTTTTTTACAGTCTAATAAATATTGCAGTATAAATTATTTTTATTATACCAAGCATTATTTTGGTTCACATAATAACCCATTGATATTTGACAAAATTTAAAATATTTTCCTAACAACAATTTTAAAATTCACTATGAAATTACAGTTTTGATGATATTTGATTCTACGATTTCATTTTACAACTGAAAGTTAACAAAATCAACACAGTTTTAAAAACGAATGACATTTTTGCAAATTCCATTAGCTAATCGCAATGCGTGGTTCATTTAGTCCTCTGTAATGAATTGACTGTGACGTCAGCTCGCATAACCTCCACATTTATACTTTGTATTCAGCCCATAGTATCTTGCAACAAAATGTGATTTTCATTTTTCAATGGAGATTTCCCGAAATTAAAAATGTTTTTGAAAGTTAACTCTCTCTAAATTGGTCATACAGTTCAAATAACACATGCAACTTGAAGAACAAATATTTCTCTTTAATTCTGTGTCTTCAAAAATTAAATTATTTCAATTTTAAAGATGTTATAAGCCATATAGTTATTGTCCAATTCGTTCTGCCCATACTTTAACGTTACGTTCATTCTCACTTAAGCCTAACATGTCGGAAAAACTAACTTCGAAATGATAGCAAACCTGTTTGGCAACTTTTGGCATATATTTCTGAACCACAATTACAAGCTGATCGCCTTTATCTGTCGCCAAATTATGAAATGAAAAAAAGTGGTTTTAAATTAATTAAAAATAGAAAGAATTATTTAATGAAGTTCAAACTAGCGTAGGATTTTAAGTTGAAACATTCCGCATCCTATAATTCAATCCGTTTGAAAATCTATAGCTTAGTTAGGGCTGGACGTTTGTCTACATTTTTACATCAAAATCGGGCACTCGTTTTTTTATTTCGTTTTGGAAATTTCAATATTTTTTTTTCTTCGTTGTCCTTAATCCTAGGGACTCAATTTTTTTTTCTTTGAAAGATATCACCAAGACGAATCTATGGTATTTTTTGTATAATTATGTGAAGTTTCGTAAACGCGCTAGAAAATAGTCAATTTCGGCTTTTTCGCTGGAAGTTGTGCAGAGAATAGATACTTACTGTCGTTTCTGCCTTTTTAAGGTTGGCGGCGAAACGACCGTTTCGTCTGATAATGCGTTAATAATGATTGAAGATTTGTGTTTAGAAATCGTGACCAAGTTCTCTATCAATTGGAAATGCCAACACCCAGGGATGCGAGTTTGCCTTCTTTTGGAGGATTTCCTCCTTTTTTGTTTTTATGTAACATTTTCCTTCTCTTTGTCCCTTTTTCGAGGATCCGCATTTTATTTTTATCTAAACCAGTTTTTCCTGCAAAAAGTATACTTTTCCTCATGTCTAAACAAAAGATTTTCCCTCTTAGCTCCCCTTTCCTCACAGATTACTTCACAAGCTCCTAATATTTGAAATGTAATTATTGCATAGTATGAGAAATTTCATTGTATCTTTAGAATTATTTAATCATTCTTCCTGCATACTTTTTTGTTGAATTTTTTGCGTATTCCTTCCGCCAGCTTTTTTGACGAAACTTTTGGGCATCGTCCCTTCCGCTTGCTTTTTTAACGAATTTTTGGATTTCCTCCTTTTTGTTCTCTGATCACTCTCATCCCTGCATCACCGAATCGATCTGCTGCTTCGTTCGATGTGGAATTGCGTCGTGAACAAAATCACAGTACGGGTGATCTTTTGTCGCGTGCGCAATCAAATATCCCGAAGCTAACGCTTGAGCAAAATGGCATTTATGATTAAATAATGCAAGATATCAATAACGGGGTAGGAGAAATCTCGTTCTTAGACGCTTCAAGGAGGAACTGGTAAAAACTTCCTGATTAGATAGCTGCGACAATGCTACCAAATGGGAAAAACTGTTCTTTCCGCCTTAAAATTACCATTCATTGAAATTCCCACGTGCAACATTTTCAAACCATCCGGCATGGGAAAAGTATTGCAGAAATGCAAAATCATTGTTTGGTATGAATGCACAGTGGCACACTAAAAATCGCTCGAAGCTCTTGATTGCAAGATTTGTTTAAACACATCAGACCATTTGGGGGAACACATTAATATTGCTTGCAGGAGATTTTAAGCAAACATTGCCTGTCATTCCTCGATCGACACTATAGTGGACGAAATAAATATTTGCCGGACATCTTTGTGGTTAACACATAAAGAGCTACTTTGTGGCGACACGTAAAGACGTTGAAATCTCTCTATATATAAGGCTAAGCCCTCACTCACTCATTCACTGACTCACTCACTCACTCATCACTAATTCTCCCACTTCCCACATAGTCACAATTCTGAAAATTGGCACAAATATCAACAATGGTAAAAATAGAAAAACTAAGCTACTCCGATCTCGATTAACCCACTTTAAGGGGTCGAAAAGGGGTTAAACGTTCCAAACGAGGGACATTCGAATATCCCACTTCCCATTTGGTCACAACTCTGAAAATCGGCATAAATATCAACAATGGTAAAAACAGAAAAAGTAAGCTACTCCGATCTCAATTAACCCACTTTAAGGTGTCGAAAAGGGGTTAAACGTTCCAAACGGGGGACATTCGAATATCCCACTTGCCATTTGGTCACAACTCTGAAAATCGGCACAAATATCAACAATTGTAAAAATAGAAAAAGTAAGCTACTCCGATCTCAATTAACCCATTTTAAGGGGTCGAAAAAGGGGTTAAACGTTCCAAACGGGGGACATTCGAATATCCCACTTGCCATTTGGTCACAACTCTGAAAATCGGCACAAATATCAACACTGGTAAAAATAGAAAAAGTAAGCTACTCCGATCTCAATTAACCCACTTTAAGGTGTCGAAAAGGGGTTAAACGTTCCAAACGGGGGACATTCGAATATCCCACTTGCCATTTGGTCACAACTCTGAAAATCGGCACAAATATCAACAATGGTAAAAATAGAAAAACTAAGCTACTCCAATCTCGATTAACCCATTTTAAGGGGTCGAAAAAGGGGTTAAACGTTCCAAACGGGGGACATTCGAATATCCCACTTGCCATTTGGTCACAACTCTGAAAATCGGCACAAATATCAACAATGGTAAAAATAGAAAAACTAAGCTACTCCGATCTCGATTAACCCATTTTAAGGGGTCGAAAAAGGGGTTAAACGTTCCAAACGGGGGACATTCGAATATCCCACTTGCCATTTGGTCACAACTCTGAAAATCGGCACAAATATCAACAATGGTAAAAATAGAAAAAGTAAGCTACTCCGATCTCGATTAACCCACTTTAAAGGGTCGAAAAGGGGTTAAACGTTCCAAACGGGGGACATTCGAATATCCCACTTCCCATTTAGTCACAACTCTGAAAATCGGCACAAATATCAACAATGGTAAAAATAGAAAAACTAAGCTACTCCGATCTCGATTAACCCATTTTAAGGCGTCGAAAAAGGGGTTAAACGTTCCAAACGGGGGACATTCGAATATCCTACTTGCCATTTGGTCACAACTCTGAAAATCGGCACAAATATCAACAATGGTAAAAATAGAAAAAGTAAGCTACTCCGATCTCGATTAACCCACTTTAAAGGGTCGAAAAGGGGTTAAACGTTCCAAACGGGGGACATTCGAATATCCCACTTCCCATTTGGTCACAACTCTGAAAATCGGCACAAATATCAACAATGGTAAAAATAGAAAAAGTAAGCTACTCCGATCTCGATTAACCCACTTTAAAGGGTCGAAAAGGGGTTAAACGTTCCAAACGGGGGACATTCGAATATCCCACTTCCCATTTGGTCACAACTCTGAAAATCGGCACAAATATCAACAATGGTAAAAATAGAAAAAGTAAGCTACTCCGATCTCAATTAACCCACTTTAAGGGGTCGAAAAGGGGTTAAACGTTCCAAACGAGGGACATTCGAATATCCCACTTCCCATTTGGTCACAACTCTGAAAATCGGCACAAATATCAACAATGGTAAAAATAGAAAAAGCATTTTATTCCGACCTAGGTTAACCCATTTTAAGGGGTGGAAAAGGGGTTAAACGTTCCAAAGAAGGGATATTCGAATGTACCACTTCTCATTTGGTCACAACTCTGAAAATAGGAACAAATGTCAACAAAGACAAACATAGAAAAATTAAGCTATTCCGAGCTTGATAAACCCACTCTAAGGGGTGGAAAAGGAGTTAAACGTTCCAAACTCAAATATCCCACTCCCCATAGAGTCACAATTCTGAAAATTCTGGCAAATGTCAACACAAATAAACATAGAATAAGCAAGCTATTCCGATCTCGGTTAATCCACGCTTAGGGGTCGAAAAGGGGTTAAACGTTCCGAACGAGGGATATTCGAACATTCTACTTCCCATTTCGTCACAATTCTTAAAATTGGTATGAATGCCAATCAAGATAAACATAGAAAAGTAAGCCATTTCGATCTCGATTAACCCACTTAAGGGTTGGAAAAGGCGTTAAACGTTCCAAAAGAGAGATATTCGAATGTCCCACTTCCCATTTGGTCACAACTTTGAAAATTTGTACAAATGTCAAAAAAGATAAACATAGAAAAAGTAAGCTATTCCGTTCTCGATTAACCTACTTTATGGAGTCGAAAAGGGGTTAAATGTTCCAAACGAGGGATATCCGAATGTTCCTCTTCCAATGTAGTCATAATTCTGATATTTGGTGCAAATGTTAAAAGGACAAATTTAAAAAAAATAAGTTATTCCAATATCGATTAATGAATTTTTAAGGGATGAAAAGTCGACGCAACATTGAAACTATACGAGGATTATTTTAATGTCTCAATTCCAATACAGCTATTACTTCGAAATTTAGAACAAAGAGCAAACATAAACACAATAAACTATTTCAATCTCGATTACGTAATTAAAAGGGTCTGAAGGGAATTAAACGTTCTAAACGAGGGATATTTAAATGCCTCTTTCCAATATAGTATTCACAATTATAAATTTCGTTAAAATTGTCAACAAAGGAAAGTTTCTATTTTGATAAATCAATTTGTCGGAATCGAAATGGGTGCAAACGTCTGAAATGTAGAATACGTGAATGGTCTTTTGATCGCTAAAATGCTAATGGTAAAATTTCGTAGCGCAGCACGGGTATTCAGCTAGTTACTAATATATATGTCGTGCTGCAAACTACTGATTAGATAAGGTATTTTCACATAAATTACTGGAAATTGGGAACAAAAAAGTGCCTGTTAATCTGACCTCAGGGTGAATTTCATTGCCTCTTAACTTTGGTAATTTAGTGACGTCAAAAGAAGAATTGGATGAGAAAGTATTTTCTAATATTCAAACCAATTAAAAGAATCACGATTGGCCGAGAGAACGAGCTATTCTTGCGCCTAAGAACAAAAACGTATGCGAACTGAACAATATTATTCAGTCTAACATTCAAAACGAAGAAATCCCATATAAGTCCGCAGACAGTTTTGGGGAAGCAGACGGAGCGTTTGATTATCCAATAAAACTTTCGAATTCACTCTATCTACTAGGTATGCCACCACACGTATGCAATTGAAAATCGGCATGTCAATTATCATATTGCAAATATTATTGCATTATCAAATATCAACCAGCCAAAGCTTTACAATGGCACGCACCTTGAATGTAAGTTGGATGTCACATAGAAGCAAGCCGGTAGACAGGTTTTGTTTTCGCGGGAGGGGGGGGGGGTTATGTTCGTAAATTTGATTAAATACATATAACAAGTTACACAAAAAAAGAAGGGGAAGTGGTAAAACAAGATATCACACAATTTCGGGGGGGGGGGGGGGTCCCTGAGGTCCCCGCCTGTCTACAGCCCTGCATAGAAGTTCAGTAATAAAAGGATAGGTCGTAGAAGCAAGAATCTTGACAGGAACTTTTACATGTGAAGATGTCCTCATTCCTATGATTCCAACGGTTATGCCATTTCAATTTAAGAGATTGCAATTCCCAATTCGATTAGCGTTTGCAATCACCATCAACAAAGCTCAGGGCCAATCTTTAGAATTGTGTGGTTTGGATCTAGACACGGTTTGCTTTTTACATGGATAATTTTATGTCGCGTGTTCTAGAGTCGGCAAATCAGGCAATTTCTATAACTGCACAGACAATGGAATAACACGAAATATTGTATACCCACAATATTAGAAACGTGCGCTTTAGTTTTTATTTCTTTTCCATTTAATCAGACTTAGCCACAGCAATGCTGGTTGTTATATAAAAACGGATGACTGTTCGAAAAGACGATTTTAATCCCCCCCCCCCCCCCCC
The DNA here is from genome assembly GCA_963978545.1 of Linyphia triangularis. NCBI lineage: Eukaryota > Metazoa > Arthropoda > Arachnida > Araneae > Linyphiidae > Linyphia > Linyphia triangularis. Next base: position 67,260,126 of record OZ021730.1, read on the forward strand.
CACGTTAGATTTTTACCTTTTGACGCCTTTAGTTTATTTCTTTCAATCACCCATTTGTTAACATAGAGTAACTAAGGGTGTGGAACATTGCATAACTTTCAACTCAAGTGGATTGGTGTTTTTACTGTTTTGATATTGTTAAGTTAGAAAATTAACAGTTTGGCGATAATTTTCATATGCGAAATCCCATCTCCTCCACCTCAAAATGGCGATTTGCTTTTCGATAATTCTTAGATTACCTTTTTTTGTAAGTGAAACAGAGGAGAGGAGAAAAAGGGTCGTTGATGAGCGATGCTGGAGGAAATAAAAAACTCTGCATTAAAAATATTCTTTTTTTACGCTTTTATCGCATTTCTACGGGAATTTCGGTGTTGGAGATGTTAAGAACACTATAAGAGGCAATAGCAGAGCGATTTTAATCAAAATCATTAGAGTCGTTTTTTTAGCTTGCTGAAAAACATGATTTTTTTAAATGATTTATCATGATTTCAACCTTATGCGCATGCGCGATTTTGACAAAAACCTTAATGATAGATCCCCTGGTCAACTGCTCACAAAATTTGAACACTGTAGGTCAATTTGTTCGGGAGTTATGTTGACCACATACACACAGATATACATTTTTTTAGACCGCTTTTTTGAAATCAGGGTGATCCAAAACGTAGAGAAATAAGAAAAAGAAAAAGAAAAAAAATTTTTTTTTACCAAATGCTATACTTTCATTACCCTTTGTAAACATAGGGGTAATTGATAGTAAAAATATATCTATCTGTGGTTAGCATTACTCTTGAAGGGATTGACATTCGATGTTCACATTTTGTGCAAAGGTTAATGGTGGCCATGGAGCCTACCATTAAGATTTTCGTCAATATGTTTTCCAAAGATTTTCGTCAAGCGAATAAGGTTGCTTTTATCGAAAAATTGATGTTTTTCGGCAAATTGTCAAAAAACGTTTCTAAAGATTTTGATTAAAATCGCTGTGGTAATATCTTTTAAAGTGTTCCAATTATCTCCACCTCCGAAAGTCCCCTAGAAATACGATAAAGGTGTAAAAAAATTGAAAAACGAATATCATATATCACAGAAGTTTCTTCCCTTGAGCCTCGCCGGTCAATGACTGTTTATTCTCTGCTTCACTCACATCAAAGGATTATTTAATATTGTTGCGTGGATGGGTTCGAAAGATTTGAAGCCAAAGCAGATCGAAACTTGCAGAAATTTATTCCAATATAACTCTCTTCACAGATTCCTTTACAACTCCAGAACTTCTCGTTCTAGTAGACAGAATACAGCTCTCTTCACAACAATAGAGCACAAAACAGCAGTTAAAAACTTGACAACACAACTGTTCAAATCTCTGCAAAAGACAATGCAATACAGTTCGCTTTAGGAACGCTCACTGAGACTCAGTAATTCCAGTCAACTAATAGACTCAGCTAACAACTAACTCCATCCCCCGTCTCTTGAGCTTTTATAGGGGAGGCGAACTTACGTGAAATTTCTAGAGGTAGATATTTGGAGAACTTTCCAGATCGTAGTCGAAAAGTCCTATATATGTACATGGGAACCGAAAATGTCGCCAAATGGTCGCCAAATTTGGCGACAAAAATTAGTCACCAAAACCATCGCCAATTTGGAGAGATTGCCATTACCATAATGTTAAATGCCCTGCTCCTTGTAACACTCGCTTCCTAGCGTTACCTCTATAAAACCCGTTATCAAGCATTGAGACACACATTGCGGGGAAACCAAGCTCAGACGAACTGTTGCATTGCCTTTTACAAAATGTACATAAATTTTCCTATTTACAAAATTAACACTACGAAATATTTACAAATATACAAAAATTCGTAACAATATTTACCGAAAAATATATCACCAATTTCGTCATTTTGGTGGTTTTTTTTGCCAATGTAATAATTATCCCCAAAAATGTCACTAATATTTTTTTTTTTTTTAATTATAGTTTGGAAACGGCCACCGAAAGTTACCCAATCCATGTCAAATTCATTTGCCAAAATTTTTTCGCCATTATGACGGAGTTTTTTTTCTTCTTATAAATATAATATTCATCGCTAAGAATATCGCTGCACTAATTATTATTATTTTTTTTTTAATTTCTAAAAATTTGAAAACGGCACGGAAAATTACACAAATCCATATAAAATTTAAGCCAGTTATATATAGTCTAATGAAAAGTTGTTCGATGTTCCACACTCGTCGTTTTAAGACGTTTAATTTTCATCTTTTGACGTTTTTAGTTGGTTTTCAATGAAAAAATTTTTTGGTTGATTTCAATGGAAAGGATATTGAGAATATATGTAAAGGCGTCACCAGAACTATGTATAGCAAAATCGTTGTAGCCTTATTTTGAAAATTGCTGAAAACTTGCATTTTTCAATGACCGGTACATTCTGCGCAGCGCAATTTTGCCAAAAACCTTATTGTTCCCACTCGTGGTACCTCTGACGTAAAGCTGTGTTCAAAACCTTTGACATTTTCGTTCAATAGACAATTCCCGCATTTTTTAAATTTTTTTTATTCAATTTTAAAAGGCTATAAACACAAAAATTTCTGCTCAGTGCGTTTTTTTTTTTTTTTTTTTTTTTAATTTGCGACCAAAATTACCTTGTTAAACGTTGGCGAGAAAACGACTCATTTCGCTGGCATTGAATGTGACGTCACGGCTTCGCAAACATCTTGGCTTAAAATGCAGCAGCGGAAACCAGATTTGCATGTTTCTCGCAAATCACGCCAACCTGTACGGAATGTGGCAATGGTCTACCAACGCCAACTATTTGGCAGAAACCTCACGATAATCATAGAAACGATAGGGTCTCTTTATGTCACGGACTTTGTTGACTGTTTTGATCGGACTGGTTTTGGCTCGGTTTTGGGGCATTTTCTTTTCTTAATATTTAAATAACTATTTTTTTTAAAGAACTTTTGTTTAAATATTTGGAATCAGAAAGAAATTCTTCATAAATATATACTAATTTCACTCGTTTTTAAAAAATGCAGAAATTGTCCATTGAGGATACACTCTCGAAAGAAATCGAATGGAAAATAAAAGATTCTGGAAGTGTATCATCAAGGAATTTGTAGAAATTGTAACAGATTATGAAATATCAAAATTTCAATCTCAAAAAAACCTGTCTGAAAACTCTGGAATTTCTCACTCGGCAGCAAATAAATTATTAGTCAGAAATGAAGCTCTTCTTCTTTAATTTGGTATATTAAATTTTGCTTTTGTATAAAAGATGGAAATGGATCGTGTCACGAAAAAAAAAAAATAATAATAATAATAATTTTTTTAAAAAAAGAATTCACTGTCCAGAAATTATGCATAAAATAAAATTCTAAAAATTTATCACGAAATATATTCCGATAGATTCGAAACAAATTTTTTTCAGAAATAGTCTAAGATGAAACTAAGCTTTAGCAACTTCAAAAGTACCTAAAAACAAAGCTTCATCTTTCTTGAAGATTAAATATATTGCTTATATCATTTATAAATGGTGTTTCTTTTTCTTAGAAAGACGATTCTTCTCTACCATTATACAAAATCAAAATAAATAAATGATACAACAATTTAAATGCTAAGTTCTCCACTTCTGACAAACAGTATATGTACAATTGTAGTATTGCATTGATATTTGTTTGGAAGTAAAAAAATTTTAAAAAATCTGAAATAGTCTAAAATTAAAATTACAACAATGCGTGAGAACATTGCCACATATAGCAAACAAATATTTCTCTAAAAACATTAACGTCTAATCTTAAACGCAATAGTCATAACTGGTTGTTCCCTCCTAGATTCTAAACTAGATCCGACCGTGGGTATAGCCCAGCAATATCTATAATTAAAATCACAGCAATGCGTGCAAAAATTGTCACAGATTCTCACGGTAGTACCCTAAGCAACGGCAAAAGCAGATGTTCTAAGCACCTCCCCATTGTCCTTCGTAAGTGTAAACAAATTTCTTTCGTTTTTATTCCGAAAAATAAAAATATTCCACTGTATCACTCTGAGATATACGGTTGCCTTAGTGCTTCGCTGTGGAGATACGATACACAAAACAAACATGCAGATACTGACCTCCTTTTGTTTAATGGAAAAGAAGATTCTTCCAGAACCTTTCTGCGTTCTTTTATTAACAAGAACTTTGAAACAAGAACAACCAATGTCGAAAAAATGTCGAAATGGGTTCTGTCGGTGGTTGGATAGCTTCGTTCTTGTATCTTCAAATGCCAGAACAATTATGGTTATAGATGTGTTAATTTTCGATTAAGTTAGAACCTTACAAATTGTTTAGCGTGGGCGCAAATGGCGATTGCATTTTTCATTTACTTGTTTCACCAAACGGCGTAGATTGACATTGGTTGTTCTTGTTTCAAGATACCAATTTATAGATGTGCTACTCGGAATCGGAGACTTGGTAACTTTGTTTGAGATATAGTGGTTTATGTGAGGAGCAACTGTGTGGGACAGTTCGATTTTTACTGAATTCAATTCTTGGAATTTCGTTTCTGTACTATTACAAGTACGCCTACTTTATCGATCAATTGATATTCTGTCAGCTCCTTAACTATAATGTGATGCGACGCTTGTATACTTGGTGGCCAATTTATTATGAGCACCATCTTAAAATACGACATGCATCTCTCCTTTATACTAAATAGAAGAGTATTGTTTCTATAGCGACTACCACCATCGATACTATCTGGCTGGAACTATTCTGATAGTAGTACATTTCTCCACGTTTTGGAACATCCTGATTTCAAAAATGTTGTCCAGTGAAGTAACCACAGACTTTGTGCTTGACGACGCACATACACAGCTCTTTCAAAAATTTATAAGAAAAAATCAAATGCCGGTTTCTGATTGGTTGTTGATATTGAAAATTCGAATTCAACTGACTTTCCCCTTCCCCCACCAAAAAAATGTCGTGCTTAAGGTAAATTTCTTAACAGCGGAACTCGTATTTAAACAAAATATCGTTCTTGGCTTTCATTAAAATATTATTAAATTAAAAAAAAAAACTTTTTCAATTAAATGTAGTTTTCTCTTAGAATTACAAAAAATTCAATATTAAATATGGAACTGGAGGTCTCGACGGGTTTCTCATCAGGAGGTTCAACCAGCCGGAAACCTCCAGAAGGCGCTTCTTGAAAGAGTACTGCCAAAAAGGCACTAAACATAATTCTTGAACCCCGACGTCTCCACACCAGAACAATAAGGAATACAGTAAAATGAATATACATTGCAATGAAATGAGTAAATACAAAATAGTCCATAGAACTTACCCCTTTGAATAAAACCCAATAATACAGTAAAAAAGTTTGTAGTTTATAACAACACGCGGATTTAATATTTCATGATTTTGTACTAATTAGGGCGATATTGAAGTTTTACTGAGTAGCCCCAGTAAATGAAGATTTTTTCTTTTGAATCTTCAATTTATATTTTGTTATACATATGTCGCCATTAAATTAGATATTTAGGAATAACGGGATTATTTTGCTGCGGGATAGTTCCTTTGCGAGATAATTTTGGAGGTGTTGTTATGAACTACAAACTTTTTACTGTATTATTGGGTTTTATTCAAAGGGTTAAGTTCTCTGGACTATTTTGTATTTACTCATTTTATTGCATTGTATACTCATTTTACTGTATTTCTTTGAGAGGAGGCGTCGTCGGTGTTCAAGAGTTACGTTTAGTGCCTTTTTGGCCGTACTCTTTCAAGAAATGCCTCCTGGAGGTTTCCGGCTGGTTGAACCCCCTGATGAGAAACTAGTCTGGACCTCCAGCTCCATATTTAATTTTTTGTAATTTACTTGTTATAAGTCCTACAATTGAGCTGCTTTGGCGCCAATGTGGACTTATACTATTATTATTTTCCCACTTTCTGATTCTTTCGTCATATGTTTTTCGTTTTTGCGTAAATAAATTTGCTTGTATTTCTCTTAGAATCTTAGAACACAAAACCGTAAATTTAGTCAACGAAATTTTGTAATCAGTATAGAGGAAAGTAAGAAACTCAGTATCAAATACTTATAAAAGAACTGACTAAATATCGTTTTCTGGATTTCAACGACAGTATGCAATTCTAATAATGAGAAATGTGCATCTAAGAAATACACTCGGCTACACCCACATAGTCGCAGCAGTCTATTTATTAAAAGCGGTCATTTGATATTCTTGACGGAGATAAAACTCCTTCTAAGTCAATAGTTACCCAGAAACAAATACACAGAAAGTAGAACGAAAGACATTTGCCAAACAGAAGCTGGCAACGGTAGTTGGAACTTGCGCCATTTTGTTTCGCAGTGGAAGTTTGGGGAAGAACAAAAATAAAAAAATAATAAAAAGTTATTGTCACGCAAGCTACCAATGAAAATCCGAAACTGACGGAAGAAGCTGTCGATATACGTCATTTGGTGACAAAAGGGCCTAAAGGTAGGATTTTTACCGATCCCTAGCATTAGTTTAAAAAAGATCACCAGACGATTTGTATAGAAACGTGAACGAAAAAGTTCGATTTTGTTCAAAGACATTTCATACCATGTGACTTGTAATTAATTGGAAGATTTATTAATTGAGTGAAATCTTTACTGTACTTTGGTAAGTTTATTTTAATTGAATTCTGAGATTTGTAATGTTCTTGAGAAAGTCATCCTTTCTAACCCAACGTATAAAAGAATATTAAGAATATTTTTGTTTGGGAAACAATTATAAAGTTTTAGCAGTTTATGTTTGTACTTTTATTTTGTTATTAATTATTGATTGAGATTGTTAAAAAATTTTATGAGAAGGGAAATTTTTTAAATCCTGTATATTAACTTCGCTTTTTGCATGTTTGTTTGTTGATGGGAGCGGATTCTACGGCGGCCTAATTAACCCTCTTGTCGTCATCCAATCCGGCTGAAACTTGGCAGATAGGTTCGATGTCAATGACAATGCATTCTAGCAAATTTTGGGGCTGTTACTGTCATTAAAAGGTCGCTTTGATGGAATACTAATAAACCAACCTGCCGTCATTCATTCGCATTAAAATGGGATTAAACTGACCATTGTTAAAACTCTTTCCTGTTGCCAAATTTTTTTTTAATAAATAAATAATAAAATTACTTCAATCAGAATAAATAAATGATATTTGGATGTGAGATTCACGTTCTTTTTTAATAAATAAATTTTAAATATAGCGTGCTACACATTTTGCTGGTAGAAATATTTTTGATATCGGCGCTGCGTTAATAAATATAAAATTTGACAGTACATTTAAAGGATTTTTTTAAAAACTCTGTTTTTATGGGTTATATTATTTAATACTTTTTCCGTTCGACAACTATCCTCTTCAACATTAAATAGATAATGTGTTAGGTTGTTAAAATAAACTAATCTTTTTTAACCATGCTCAGTAAAATTTGGTTTTACAGCAAAATTTAAAGTGTGTTTCATAGAAGATGTTTTTTTTTTTTTTCAAAAAATCAATGAATCTTCTATACCAAATGAAAGATATACAACCTTTTACAAATTTTAGAACAGGGCTATAAAAATTCTTTTGAACTCTATTAAAACAAAAGGATTGAAAATATCGTATAACTGTATTTAACAACATTTTTAATAATGTTTATATTTACCCTAATAACCATGTGACGAGTATGTGACGAAAAGCGATATCGCATAGAGATCACGCGATGTCACGGCGATATCACACAGGGGTCACATAGTCGTCCAATGTCCGTTTTAGAGGGGGGTTTGCGACGTAACTTTGTGATATCGCTGCGATATCGCTTTTCGTCACATTGTGACATTGGGGACGAATTTGCGATTTTTGCGATATCGCATTGTGATCTGTATGTGATCTTAGTGATTTTGGCGACATCTATGTGATTTATGTGATCTTCGCAACGAAAGCTTTGTCACTGCGATATCGCTTTGTGACCTAAATGTGATCTTAGTGATTTTGGCGACATCCGTGTGATTTATGCGATCTTTGCAACGAAAGCTTTGTCACTGCGATATCGCTTTGTGACCTAAATGTGATCTTAGTGATTTTGGCGACATCCGTGTGATTTATGCGATTTTCGCAACGAAAGCTTTGTCGCTGCGATGTCACATTGTGACCTAAATGTGATCTTAGTGATTTTGGCAACATCCGTGTGATTTATGCGATCTTCGCAACGAAAGCTTTGTCACTGCGATATCGCTTTGTGACCTAAATGTGATCTTAGTGATTTTGGCGACATCCGTGTGATTTATGCGATCTTTGCAACGAAAGCTTTGTCACTGCGATATCGCTTTGTGACCTAAATGTGATCTTAGTGATTTTGGCGACATCCGTGTGATTTATGCGATTTTCGCAACGAAAGCTTTGTCGCTGCGATGTCACATTGTGACCTAAATGTGATCTTAGTGATTTTGGCGACATCCGTGTGATTTATGCGATCTTCGCAACGAAAGCTTTGTCACTGCGATATCGCTTTGTGACCTAAATGTGATCTTAGTGATTTTTGCGACATCCGTGTGATTTATGCGATTTTCGCAACGAAAGCTTTGTCGCTGCGATGTCACATTGTGACCTAAATGTGATCTTAGTGATTTTGGCGACATCCGTGTGATTTATGCGATTTTCGCAACGAAAGCTTTGTCACCGCAATGTCACATTGTGATCTCAGTGATTTTGGCGACATCCGTGTGATTTATGCGATCTTCGCAACGAAAGCTTTGTCACTGCGATATCGCTTTGTGACCTAAATGTGATCTTAGTGATTTTTGCGACATCCGTGTGATTTATGCGATTTTCGCAACGAAAGCTTTGTCGCTGCGATGTCACATTGTGACCTAAATGTGATCTTAGTGATTTTGGCGACATCCGTGTGATTTATGCGATTTTCGCAACGAAAGCTTTGTCACCGCGATGTCACATTGTGATCTGTATGTGATCTCAGTGATTTTGGCGACATCCGTGTGATTTATGCGATCTTCGCAACGAAAGCTTTGTCACTGCGATATCGCTTTGTGACCTAAATGTGATCTTAGTGATTTTGGCGACATCCGTGTGATTTATGCGATTTTCGCAACGAAAGCTTTGTCGCTGCGATGTCACATTGTGATCTGTATGTGATCTTAGTGATTTTGGCGACATCCTTGTGATTTATGCGATCTTCGCAACGAAAGCTTTGTCACTGCGATATCGCTTTGTGACCTAAATGTGATCTTAGTGATTTTGGCGACATCCGTGTGATTTATGTGATCTTCGCAACGAAAGCTTTGTCGCTGCGATATCGCTTTGTGACCTAAATGTGATCTTAGTGATTTTGGCGACATCCATGTGATTTATGCGATTTTCGCAACGAAAGCTTTGTCGCTGCGATATGGCTTTGTGACCTAAATGTGATCTTAGTGATTTTGGCGACATCCGTGTGATTTATGCGATTTTCGCAACAAAAGCTTTGTCACTGCGATGTCACATTGTGATCTGTATGTGATCTTAGTGATTTTGGCGACATCCATGTGATTTATGCGATTTTCGCAACGAAAGCTTTGTCACTGCGATATCGCTTTGTGACCTAAATGTGATCTTAGTGATTTTGGCGACATCCGTGTGATTTATGAGATCTTCGCAACGAAAGCTTTGTCACTGCGATATCGCTTTGTGACCTAAATGTGATCTTAGTGATTTTGGCGACATCCGTGTGATTTATGCGACTTTCGCAAAGAAAGCTTTGTCGCTGCGATGTCACATTGTGATCTTAGTGATTTTGGCGACATCTATGTGATTTTCACAACAAAAGCCTTGTTCCTGCAACATAATTATACAAAAAATTCACAATTAATTTTTTTTATCAACTACCTATATCTGCTTCAAGTACCTACTCTCACTATAAAGAGGCTCAGTATCTTTTCTTTACGTCAAATATTTTCTAATACTATGGTAATATAATTTATACTATCAAGGCCAGTCATTACTTTAATGACTGGCCTTAATGGTATAATCATAGTATTAGAAAATATTTGAATATTTTCTAAAAGTATGAACTTTTCTAAACTTAATATACATGAACTTAATGGTATAATAAATTAAAGAATCATAGCATTAGAAAATATTTCTTCGTCTTCAACAAGACTTTGGGAAGTAAAAACTAGTCTCCTATATTAAAAACCAATGAAACAGTTAACTACCTAATTAGCCTTTAACCAAGAGAATTTATCCATTCCAATAGATTTCTCAGCTAAATATATACCTTAAAAATAAGACAAAACATGACTAAATCTATTAAAGCACAATGTAATGTATCTCATACATCTCAATTTTTCTTTTAAACAGATTACAATGTTGTTTTGCCATTTTGTGCAAATCTTCTCCTTTATAAGTTTAGCATAAAAGAAAAATACAAAACTAAAAACAGGTTGAACAAATCAAGCAAAAATGGAAATATGCAATTAAAATAAGAGTAAAAACATAAAAAGGTAATAAGTTTATTTTATTGAACACAAAGCAAACATATTCTTTGTTACACTAAATATTGCAGAATGCTTTTCTTTTCAGCAAGGTATCTGTCCATCTGACTGCCAGGAATTAAGCCACTTCCTTCAATGTAGCCTATTCTTTCTTCGTGTTTCAGAGCATTAGGTGTAGGCTTTGGACCTAGAAAATAAAAAATAGGTTATTCTTAAATTTTAGTTTAAAATACACCATTTTTAAAATTGCCACTCACAATACAATTTTAAAAATCTAATGCAATTATAGCACAAGATGCTAGTTAATAAAAATAAAAACAGAAATTCTGTGCCAACTTTAAGTATTCATAACAAGGTTATAATAGTAATTAAAATGTGTAATGCCAACATAAATAATTGATAATTACACTCAATTTTGATATTGTTACAAGTGATTATTTACAGCTTCCATCACTGTAATCCATTAATTAAAAATTAATTTGGAATATTATGACTTACTATTTTCTGATTTTTTTTTTTTTAATATTTTCCCCCTTACCTTTGTAAAACTAAAACTGATAAATGGTATACCAATTAAAAAGCTAAAACACCTCTGCTTCTGACAAATAGTTTATTTACAATTGCACATATTGCTATCTGTTTGACAAATAATTTATTGTTTTTGGCTTTCAATGAATATGCAGTAGGAAATATGTTAACTCGATCTGGAAATGATCCTCTTTTCAATTGTGAGACTTAAAACTACAAAAAAAAAAAAAAAAATTGTTTTAAAACAGTTTTTAATTTTAAACATTTCCCTCCATTATTTCTTAAAAAATATAACTTATATATTAAAAAAGTTCCATTGAATTGAATAATGGATTCATAAGATACAATTTATCACTAGACGACCAGATATCCGAGCCATGCCAAGTTCTGTCTTTCAAATCAAGGTTCAATACATATCTTAGTAAAAGAATACAATACCTAACGCTGATATTTATGTTTATCTATGACTCACTCTGATAACAGAGGTTTTATCAGACTAATACTTCCTAATTAGTGAAAAAAAAAAATTCCATTTTTAATTATTGCTAAAAAATTGACTTGTTACTGAAAGTTGTTACGTCCAACAACCATTTGGGACCTCTAATTCCCCAAAATTGATATTTAAGAACACTATTATTAAAAGCAATAAATTTGGCAACAGTAAGTGATTTTAAAAAAATAAGGCAATTTGAGGGGCTTCAAACGACTGTTCGAAGAAGATGCCTGCTATACTTTTTGTTACTTTTAGAGTTTTGCAACAAAAGATAAAATAAAAAATTATAGAGTGCTTTTATTTTACTATCTAATTGTCTATCATTAGAAATTTTATACAAAAACTAGTTATATCACAGAATAACTAGACAACTGTTATAACTAATTATTTCACAATTTAACCTCTACGATATGTTGTTTCAAACTTTGCTTAAAGTACTTCAGTCCTTATATAGAAAAACTAATTTCACTTTCATACATTGACAATAACACACGCATAACATATATGGTCCAATTAGAGAATTCAAAAGCTAAAAAAAAAAAACATCCTCAGACTTAACTTTTTCCTTAGTGGCATTATTGTATTTCTTCTAAATCAATTACATTTTATAGAAGATTTATCTGAAGACTACAATTTCTTGAAATTTGAAAGAAATTAATGCTGTTATGTTCAATTAGTATTGCAAAATGTTGACAGCAGCCATACTTAACCATTTATGTAACACTGTTCTTGCTTCATGGATTACATAAATATTTTTAGGTATATATATATTTAGATATACAAACAAAATAAAATGAAAAACGGCAGAAATTTGGAATTTCGTCAGGGTGCAACTTTCAGGGTGTTTAGCAACTTGGAACTTCAAAAAAAGGGACTAAGGGACCAAAAGTTTGAAAAAAAGGTACTTGTAAAAAAAAAAAGGGACTTTTACACAAAATTTGTTTTTATAGCATAGAAAAAAATGCCTAGTATTCAGTACTTACAATTTAAGGGGTGGAATTAAAAATTATTTGTCCAAGTGTAAACTTTGCACTCCAAACATTCATCTGGAATGCCTATTAAAAAGAAAAGAATTAATTATTGACTGTATATTACTAAAAAAAACACTGAAAATTATGATTACCACATTTTTAAAATTGTAAACAGACAGAACGCAAATAACAATTTTGGAGTGCAAATTTCACCTTTGCATCGGATTATTTCAACACATGATTGAACACTAGAATTCTTACGATCTGCAGAAAACCTATATTTAACACCAAAAAGTGCTTATTCATTCGAACTAAGAAGAGAGCTACTTAAAAACATGCACGACCATCTTTTTCATTGAGAGTTAAAAACATTCTCTCATTCCATCAGGTGGAAAACCTTAGAGTTATTCCTCCAACTTTCCCCATTTCACCTTGGCATCATCATGAAACTACAATTTTTAACCCTTTCTCAAATTTTAAAAAGTCTGAAACCCCTGATACTGTTTTTAAAAGTATCTTTTATGATCATCGTAATAATTTTTCTCATTTCAAATCTATTTTTACTGATGTGATCCATGTTGAAACAACATTGACATTCAACGTGGAAACCACATGGGCAAAAATGAACACTCATGTGGAAACAATGTGACAAATCCACGTTGAACCAATATTGACATTCAACATTGAAACCACGTGGGCAATAGCTAGCATGTGGAAGCAGTGTGATATATCTACGTAGAAACAACGTTGGCACTCAACATTGTATCCACGCTCCTTTAAGTGAACACTTCCGCTTGAAAACAACGTTGCAGTTCCACGTTGAAACAACATTGTGCATGTTGGTATTGAACGTTGACACCACATTGAAACAACATGGTTGCGTTGCTTGGGATATATATACATACATACATAAATACATATAGTAATTTCAAAACAATAAAGAATTTAAATTGAAATATTTTTAGTTAAAAATTAATATTGTGCATGGATAGTCAATGGAATTGAAGTTAATGATTCAAATATATTTAAGAATCATAAGCAAATTGAAATTGTCTAGAGTTTTAGTCGAGAGTTTAGTGATTTTATAGACTTTTAGATATATAGATTTTATAGACATGTGAATTTATAGAATAGAGACCAGGTAGTCTCTATTCTATAAATTCTATTCGACTATTATGAAAAGAATGTTTTTTATGCACACTTTTCCTGCACAAAAATTATAAAATGAGTAAAACTACATGAACAATAATGGCATTTTTCATTTAAAAAATTTTAGCCAGAAAACTAGTTTTGCTATCAAAAGAGTAATTTACCTGTTGACTATTATAATCGTCTTCAGCTCCATGTTGTCTTTTCATTGTTCTTGCTTTATCCATCTGGTTTAGCAGGTTCTTGTCCCATGTCAGATACTTCTCCATGAACCATCAACTAAATTCTCCCCAAAGGTGCTTTTGAGAAACTTTCTCTCAAATATGGCAAGGACCTATTGACTACAAAATAGTAAAAATTAGGTGACTGATTTTTTGGATAACAGATCATTTATATGATAAAATGTGGTACCAGCATCATAACAACCATATGAAACCAGGAAAGAATGCTATTAAACACAAAACTATAGATATTTTATATCACAGGTTTTACAAATAACCTTACTTAAGAGTAATATTACACTAAAGTAGGTCTGAACCTAAAGTTTAGAAAAAATTATACATTTTGAATTGATGATCATTAACACGAGATGAAACATTTTGAATAGTGAATTTTCATCATCGGTCATCACAGCTTCACATGTAGCTCGGATATCAGCAAGGCACTTTTACCAAAATACGATGATTGCTAAGATACATTCAAAAAGGAAATAAGATATATGTTTGAATTAAGCTAGAGATGATGTCTTGACTAAGCTGCAGTATGCTTATCGGATAACAGAAGAAGAGGTAAAATTATGCCTTGTTTAATAAGAAGACACGTAAGACATAATAATGTACAACCTCAAAAAACAATTACCATATTTTTTATGGCATCACAATGTAAAAAAAAAAACAATCAAGCTATTTCAATATGTTGCAAAAAGATACTAATCAAAAATTGATTTTAGCAATAAGTTTTCTATAATTCAACAAGATGAGGTTTAAAGTACCCACTTGTAACAAAACCAGGTTATATTATATACAGCTTGTATATGCTACTTAGAAAAGGTACTTTGCTATGCTATTGTGCTTTATTCTATCCATCATGATAAATAGCAGAGCATTTTTGTAACTTCCTATTAATTGAGGAGACATACCAAGAAAGCATACAAAATTTTTCATCAACAAATTTCCTGATGGAGCAGGGCAACCTATAAACTGGCATTGTTTTGTGGCCTCTTGAGGGAAGGGAGTAGTAGATGATAGATAGTTTATGAATTATGATGTTTTTACGGATGCAAATACCTTTGTTAAATATATTATATCGGCGGAATTTGCCAAAAATACAAAAACTAATGTAATTTTTTTTACAAAGAAAAAGTAGAAAATGCCTTGAGGAATTGGATAAGATCTGGAATTTAGCGGAGTTTTGGATAAGATCTGTGATGCGCAACCAATTCCACTAATACGGAGAGTGCATTGTGTCGTATCAGTTTCTTCATAAACCATAAACTGCTTAGTGACTTTTAATTACCCTCAAGGTAAAGTTGTCTATACATCAAAGAAAATGGAGAGTGATATTGTACAACAAGTAAAAAATAAAGTTATTGTCACATGATGAATATTACCTCAGGAAAGTGGTATGCTGCATATTGGAAAGAATAATCACTAGTTTATTGGCCGGGCACTTAACGTTAGTCTTAATGAAGACAAATTCTCATACATCTACCAAACTAAGCCATCTAAAAATCAGTTTTAAGAGGCTTAAACCTTTATTATCCAGCCACACCCCTCAACTGTGTATTACCGCATGATTTTTAACACATTGAATTAAAAGTTTGAAATTTGTAACTGCATATAGTATTTTGTTTATTATCCTATTTTTAGTTTACTTTTCATAAATATTTAAATGCTTAAGTTTATGTTCTGTGCTTAGTCACCAGATTTATTTGATTGTAGACATATACTGTGGGTAAAAAAAAAGTCTCAGTACGGAAGCCAAAGTTACAAATAAATTAGCAAAATTTCTACTCTTTTGCTTCATATCTTCAGTAACTACTGAAATTATGTTTAATTTGGTTCTTTAAAATAAGTTTAAAATAAATGTCTGTTTTTACAAAACGCAGCAAGTATTTAAATTGAAATACTTGGGAGATATTGCTTAAGTCGCACATGGCTTAAAAATTTATAAAAATATTGAAGGGACATCTCAAACGGTGAGAAATATTATTAAAATAGCGGGTCTGAATGAACTTGCAGCCCGTAAGAATCCTTAAACAAGTACCTGTAACAGAAAAAAATGCCTTGAGTTTGCAAAAAAGCATGTAAGTTATCAGTTATCTTTCTGTGAATCAGTTCTTTTTAATGATGAATTAAAATTTAATATCCAAGGGTCAGATAATCGAGTTATGGTCTGGATAAAACCAAACCATTAAATGTTAATTTAGAATTTATGTGGAACTGTCAAACACATTGGAGGAGGTGTTATAGTATGAGGGTGTATGAGAGCTGTTGGTGTGTCGCAATTTACGTTATGTAGAAGGAAACAAGCATAAATATGTGTATCTTGAAATTCTAACACAAAATGTCTTAACCAGTGCACAGAAATTGTCACTTGGGAAATTGTCTTCCATGCTTTTGTTAATTCTTAAGCCAAGTGCGACTTGAGGTGCACTTATTCGCGGATTAAATTGAACCTTGCAATAGGATATTTCTTTTATGAAAGCGTTTTAGCTTTGAAGATCTTCTGGATCAAACCCTATCCTCAAAAGTTTGAAGCTCACAGTGCCTTTCAATAATATATATTAAAGATTTCGCCAATTTTTTTCATAGATAATCCATCATTTCATAACTGGGTAAATTCCTAGTTCACATTTATGGGTTGGCGCACTTTTGAAAAGTTGGCGACAAAGCCAGAATGTCGCCAATTCGGAATTCCAATATGAAAAATTGAGAAACGAACCAGCTCTATGATTTGTGGTATAGAAAGGTTGAAGCCAAAGCACGTCAATAAAAAAAATGAGGTTGCCAAATTTAGAACTGTATCGCCTACAAAACAGCGCCAAATCGGCTTGGCGATATTTTAACGTCAACTAGGAATAGACCCATAACTGAATTACCAACTCACAAATGGATTTAGGAACTCTATTTTAAGACAATCAGCTACAAGCTAAAATTAAACAATTGCTGCTATCATGTCTTCATAACACTTGCGTACACTTCAGCTTGGAAAATTTATTGCAAATCTGTTATGGAAGACATCAGAATTCATTTTCATATTGCATACGGAAACTTTTTTTGCATGGCACTTAGCAATATCTCCTAAATATTTCAATTTAAATACTTGCTGCGTTTTGTAAAAACAGACATTTATTATTAACTTATTTTAAAGAGTCAAATTAAACATATTTCAATAGTTACTAAAGATATGAAGCTAGATTAGAAATAATGCTAATTTATTTGCAACTTTGGCTATCGTACGGAGACTTTTTTTACCCACTGTAATTAACTCAGTTTGAGAACACATTTCTGATAAAGAAAAGTTTAATTGACTAAAAATAATTTTAAGTTAAATAATAATAATAAAAAATAAAAAAACACTGATTACCATGCTTTGATTTGATTTGGTGGTGGTTTTGCTTGATTATGCTTCCCGGGAGACCGATCACCATGCTTTTTGAGCTGCGTTTTGGAGCAACAACGTATTGTCAACTAGAGTATTGCCACTGCATATATCTAAAACTAATACAATTTATGTATGGTTACGTCATAGTCAATTGCTTATACAACGTATAAATAAAATGGATATTTTTGATTGGTTTAAAATTTGAATATGTTTTTAAATCTGTACTTTTCATTAGTTGGGTTTTGATACCATGTGCTTCAAAAATTTCTTTTGTCATGAAATGAAAAATTTTACTTCTTAATTAGTTTCCAAATTTTTGATTTCACGTACTTTCCTTTTCTTTTTAATTATGTGTTATTTTTTTATTGACATGCTGAGTTATATAACGAATTGAAAAACTCGTTTCAATCAAATGCATTCACGTGCATTATTAAATATAAATATGCTCAGCTTACAAATTTCCTAAGTTACATATAAGCACACACAATGAATTTATTTTCTGATTACAACACTATATGCTTATAAATATTCTAGAGCAGCGTTTGCCATTAACTTTTAGAGATGAGCGGTATAAGTTATGTTCCAGTTTTTTGTGGGCCGCAGATTTTTACAGAATATGCCAAAATGATTCCTATATATTTTTTTTTTTTTTTTCATTTTTAGGAGTTAAAAAAAATATTCTCATTAGATTATTTTAGCTAAGATTATCAAGTTTTAGATTATTAAGAAAAAACTATTATAAACTATTCAAGTTTTAGATTATCAAGCATTAGATTATCAAGTCTAAAAAAATAAGCGAATCTTTAATTAAAACCTGTCTATTGTGTTTTTTTGTGACTTCTGACTTGACATAATATTCAATAAAGGTATTTAAATCATAATTTCCATATATTCTGCTGATTTATTCGATATCATCAATCTTACTGATCATGTTATTCATTTGCTTAAACTAATCATGGACGTATTTGTTAAAGTTTAAGCTGACTTATGATGGATTTTAGTGTATTTGTAATTTGGCAAGTAGCAAGGACTCTTTATCCGAATGATATACATTTTTGCAAGTAGTGTTTTTCATATTCATATAAATTGTGTGATCAGTTTACATCAGCATCATATGTCCAGAAAACACTCAAATCTAAACATGTTATTTTAATAAATTTTGTTTGCTTAATTGTATAAATATGGGGGGGGGGGGGGTAATAGATATTTTATTATCTATCCATAACATTCAGGATATATTTTTCAAAAGTCAGGTTTATACAGAATTCTGATATCCAAAAGATATGTCATATATGCATCGTTTATTGCATTAAAAATATATTCGTTTTCGGTATACAATGCAATTTATTTGTCTGGAATCCTTGTAAATCTATTACTTATTACTTTCAATTACCCATGTGTATACATAGGGTAATGAAAGTATAGTATTCAGTAAAAAAAATGTGGGCTTTTTTTTTTTTTTTTTTTTTTTGCATTTCTCTATGATTTGGATTATCCTGAATTCAAAACTGTTATCTAGAAAAAATGTGTCTGTGTGTCTGTGGTCAGCATAACTCCCGAACAATTTGACTTACGATATTCAAATTTGGTGTGGAAGTTGATGATGGCACAGGGATCTACCATTAGGGTTTTCGTCAAAACCGCGCATGCAAATAAGGTAGTTGCCATTGAAAAAATAGTATTTTTCAGTAATTGCTAAAAAACGTCTCAAACGATTTTGTTCAAAATTGCTGTGATAATTCCTCTTGAGGTGTTCTAATCATCCCCACCTCCGAAATTCCCGTAAAAATGTTTGAATGGCTTAAAAAATTGAAGAATGAATGCCTTTAACACAGAGTTCTCTTTCCTTGAGCATACCTCATCAACGATTGTTTTTTCTTCTCTCCTCAGTTTCACTTATGGGAAACGATAATATACGAATTATAGAAAAGTAAATTGCCTAAATCATCATTTTGGCGAATTTTTTTTTTTTAAAGACCCATGCAAGAATTATCGCAAAAAATATCACCTAACTGGCCATTTTTGCTAAATGAATGATGAAAATATAAAAACCGTAAATGACACAAATCCACATCAGTATTATAGGGTAATTGAAAGTTGTGCGATGTTCAACACGCCTAGTTTTTATTATAATTATAG
Organism: Linyphia triangularis; assembly: GCA_963978545.1. Classification (NCBI taxonomy): domain Eukaryota; kingdom Metazoa; phylum Arthropoda; class Arachnida; order Araneae; family Linyphiidae; genus Linyphia; species Linyphia triangularis. The sequence goes on from OZ021730.1 coordinate 67,279,480, forward strand.
TCTATATTAAAGAAACGTAACTTTACAATCGAAATTACATCTTCCACATTGAAAAACTGATTAATTCAAAATCGAAAATCTGACTAAAATTTTATAATGATTTGTTCGAAATTCCGATAAGATGATAATTTTTATCATTCATTCCAATATTCAACAAATTTATTTCAACAAATATTTTTATTGCTTTGAAAAGAAATTCATTTCCGGAATACATGCAGTTTGGATATCCGGAATCCAAATAAATTAATAGTTAACTTTTACTGTAATTATAGTAAAGAATGGTGAGTTTTTTCTTGAAATAACTTACTGAAAGGCATCCGGCCAATATTGATTATATTATTCAAAATCGGAAATTTGATTTTAAATTTTTGTAATGGTTTGACAATTCGGATAAAAGTAACCTGGAATTTGGTTTATAGGCCAAATTAAAATAACTTCGTGAATTTTACCAATTGTAAAATCGTATAAAACGAACAACTATGACATTTGATTCTTTTATAGCAAAATTCTAATTTCTCATGAACCAGAATAACATCTAATATCGCCTCTGTTTACATCTGTGCATGGAATGTATTTTCCTCTATAATCATGGCACATTCGCAATCTACCATTTTATGCACAAAATGGTGAACGCTCAAGTCAATGAGATTCTGACCGTTCAACTTTTACCCGGAATTTAATACTGGCACAATTAAACGATCACTATGAATTGTTGCAATTGAAATTATTAAAACCAAAATATATATATATATATAAAAATTATTATTATCTGCTCTCGAAAAGCATACAAACATTAACTGAATTAAGAAAATTTAAAATAAATATGGTATCCTTTATTTTGTCCTTGCAAAAAGTAAGAATTAAATTTTGCTGAATACTATAAAGTAGTTTGCATTCTATTATTATTAAAAACTCTTTAACAATCAATCAAGTATTAAATCCGCAATACCAAAATAAATTTGTCGCATCAATAATTTTGTTTCAGTTTTATAATTGTGTTGTTTAGATTGACCAATAACCGAACGATCAAATTCAAAGGGAATTCTTTGACGATTTGCATTTCAATTCCTACATTATTTTCTATGTTTTATAAATTGTTACCGGCAATAATGTATTAAATCCGGCATTCTATAGAATACCTGCACCTAGGCATTTTAAATTATTCCAAAAATTAGCCGGCAAAGTATAAAACGATTAAACATTTCACGCATTGCTCAGGCATTCTAAAGAATGCCAAATGACAAACCGACCAAGTATAAAATACATCACCAATTTTTTGTATAGTTCATATAAATAACGATTTTACTTTTTATAAGAAATAAAGTTAAGTGAAATTGAAATTAAGTAAATTATCAACTTTCTTGGTACAACAAAAAGGTTCATATTTTATTTTGTTTCATTAATAAAATTCATAATTTTTTTTTTTTTTATTACTTAAATTCTTTTTAAGTATTTTAAATAAAAGCTTTTTCAAGGGCTGTTTTTCATTATTTTTTCAAAATTACAAATGTATTGTTGAGGAAGAACATTTTTTTTTTTCTTCAAAGTTTTATCATGGCTCTTTTTCATACTTTGCTAAAAATGTCGGTCATTATATAAGGTAGATCGGCATTTCGTACGTTGCCGGTCATGTGTTCTCAAACATACTTTTCTTGACGAGGGGCGGAGAATGAAGGAACAAGGGACAAGAATGAACAATGAAATCCCCATCAGAGTTTTCAGAATTTGACCTTGAAAGGACCCACAGAAAGAGTGGCAGCAAATGATCAACGACACGTTCTGTCGAAAATCTGACCGGTTCGTGACGTCACTCCCCGTTTTCAAGTGAACGCTGGATCACGGGACGCTTTCCTAGGAAACCAGGGCTTTTAGACGCTTTCGTTTGAAACGGTTTATCATACTTTTTTTTACAATGCTCTGTTTTCTGAATGAATTTAAGTAGTGAAAATGATTTAATTTTTTTTTTTAAATTTATATATATATATATATATATATATATATATATATATATATATATATATATATATATATATATATATATATATATATACACATTTTTATTGACTGGAAGGTTAAAATATAACATACGTATCGTTATGTTATTTTATTAAAATATTTGTTACTTTTAATTTGTCTTCTGCTGGCTCTGTAAGTTTATACAATAACAGACTTACATAGTTTTCGTTTTTTTTTTTTTTTTTTTTTTTTTTTTTTTTTTTTTTTTTTTAACTATTTAATGTGAAACAGAATTCGGTGAATATATGTGATATGTGAGCATGATAGGAATTAGAAAAAAATTACAAATATAGTAAATAAATTATTCGATTGCATCATGCTTCTTAATCGTTACTGAAATAATAAAAGGAAATAATGTTTGCTTCCAAATCAAAATAAAGTATTTTAATTGTCAATATGTGTTTTTCATGGCTCTCTCAAGTTAATTAACTATTTTTAGAAATAATAATCTTGCGGTTAAAGTTGTATTATTTTTATATTTATCTACCATTTTCAACATCATTTCCAGATTGGTTGGTGCCCATCTGATGGCTGTGTGGTTAGTTCTCTGGTCACACATGCCAAAAGGTGCTGGATCCGAATCCCGGATTAAGCAGGGATGTTCGTTGTGGTTCGGAATCCACGTTAAGCTGTAGGTCCCGTCGTAATTAGCCGTCATTGTGCATAAAAATAGGTCATTGAGCGTATAAACCAACCAAACAGATTGGTAGTATTTCTTCCATTTGTACTGCTTCCTTTATTGAACAAAATCAAATTGAAAATAAATCATTATTTGCAGTTATTTATTATTCATTTTGTTAAGTTTTAAATGAAAAGCATTAGTAAATAACCAAAGAATATCTAAGAATATTTTTCAATATTATTTGGAACGTTAACCCAATTAATAGATAAAAATGGAAAAGAAAAAAGCCGAACCTAACAAATCATGTGAGAAAATAGAATCGGTTTCTGTCAAGATTGGATCAAGGGAAAGATACTAAACTTTTCACCCCCCCCCCCCCCCTCTCCTTCACCCGACAACGCGACCAGTCTTTTAACAAACGGAACAGATGTGCAATCTTGGTTCTTTGGTTCATTGAATTTTGCTTGCGAGACAAAAAAAAAAGGAGGAACTGGAGGCCAGAGGCCAAACTGACCTAAAGCGACCCTCTATAACCATTTCAATTAGTTATCCCGCCAATCGATCTTATTATTTGTTCGCGTCTCTTGAATTGATCTCGTATTTCATCGCCTGCTGGTTTTGTAAAGACTCTTGTCTCTTCAACACAAGCTTCACATTATCAGATTATCCAAAGAAATACTTCTTCCGTAATAAAATAAAATAAATAAATAAAAAATACACCATTTTTTTAAAAAAAATCCGCAAATACCCTCATTTTCAAATTATCTTCCAAAATACCAGCCAAACTTTAAAATACGGTAATTTTTGCAGGTAATTACCCGATTACCGGCTGCTTGTGTAAGTTGTTAATTTAACCTTTTCACATGGGCTCCTGTGAGAGGAAGGGGGCATGTGACAATTTCGGAATTGGGGTGAGAGGAAGAAATTTCGACAGCACACATGGCCAGCCCATTCAGTTGGGACACAAAGGGGTATTTTGAAGCTGCTTGACAGGGGGGCAATTTAGTAAATGATAAGTGACTTTTACCTGCTAGGCGGGTTTTCGCTAACTGCATTTCTACGATTTCCTTTGCTGAATGTTTATTCTTTTGGCTCTATGAAGTCTTGATATTTTTTTACTAAATTATTTTGCAAATGTTTAAAGTATCCAAACCATAAATAAAAACTTAACTTTAAGTTAACTTTAGTGAATTTTAAGAGCATTTAATATTCTGATTCCATAAATCTGTTAAAATTTGTCGTAAAACTCTTTTTAATATTTTTCAACTTTTAATTTAAATTTTTGTAGAATCAAATTATTTTAAAAGTGTTTATTTTAAACAAAATTTTTAAAATCAAAATTCCCTTTATTGCGTGTCGATAGTCATATGACCAATTGTTATCAATTTACAGGTTATGAAATAGAAATGTGGGATGTAAATTTGGTATATTATATTTTACACTTATGTTGTATTATTACTTTTATTTACTAAAGACAGATAGATAAATTTTCTATAATCTGAAGAATTATAGTATGAAAGGTGTAAAATTAAAATAATACAGACAAAAAGTACAATAATATAATTTATCGTATGAGTTTTCATCCTTTTATTAAAAAAATATATAAAAATAAAAAAATGTCTTCAATTTTGACGATATGTAGCAACACAAATATTGTTTAGTTGGTGAAATTCCCGATAAGAGGAGGTGTAAATTTCTGAAACATGATCTGAAGAAATTGAAAGACATAGGCCCTTGAAGAAAGTTATCTCCACAGTGTAATACAGGGGCTAAAATGACGTAGTTTTAAAAAAGAAGGTAAGGAAGATGAGAAGTGTACGCGAATCTTTTTTTATTTCAGTTCACATGTCATAAACATATTGTGAATAAAAACAGTCAGTAACTGTTGCAAAATAACTGTTTTATTTTACAATTTGGTTGATTACGTCTTCTGTAAATTTTTACGCGAATTTTAGTGGTGAGGATGTTGAAATTTTTTTTTAAAGTAATAAACAATAATTGGTATATTCACTATAAAAACAAAAGTAATAAATATAACATTAATAAGCAGTTTTTAAAATAAATCAATATATATCCTTTCACGCTTTTGTACAATTGCTTTACTTTTTTTATATATATAAATGGCAGGCTTTTATAGTTCTTCGCATATATGTATTTGAAATTCATTACAAGCAATAGGTACAGTTTCTATAACATATTTTTGAATAAAAAAAGGAAATAAACGTTTCACCTTTTACCTCTCTTGTCCAAAGTATTGAATCGTTATACCTTATTCTTGTACGTTGTTCTGTATTGGAGCATTTTGAATTTATAGTAAAATATTGCAGTTTCTTACTTTAGAAAATAGTTTATGTTTATATAAAAAATGCAATAATTTTCAACTATTGTGACATAATGGTTAAGTACTATTTAGAATATTTAAGAGAACATAATAATTACACAGCAATCCAATCAATTATCCAATAATGATAAAATGTTTTATACGATCGTTCACTATTGAAACAAACTAAGATTTATACAAATAGTTAAAACTAATTGCATACAAGCAAAAAGAAAATAGTTAAAAGCACACTAAAAATGTCATTCTGATTTCAAATATTTCATACCGCATTGAGAAACATTTTTAAGGTGTATTTTTATATTTTGGAAATCTGAATAGAAATGAAAAACAGATTAAATTTTAACATTTATATTGAAAGTGTGCAAAATTTTTATTTTATATCTCATTTTTTATTAGCATCCTAAATTTTAATTGCGTCATTAGATTTCCAACAAAAAGTAGGCTACTAATATATGTACATTTTCTATTTCTACCACACAATCTTGAAATTCCAAATCTTCCACACCTGTGAGGGGCGTGAATGACTGTCTTCAAGGATGGACGACTGTATTGTACTACTACCAGTACCTTACAATGGCCAAGGAACACCCCTCTGGGTAGACTCCAATAGTGAAAATTTCTTTCCCCCCCTTCAAGAACGACCTTATGGTGAGCCCCTAGCTAATGTTGCATGCAAAATATATATATATATATATATATATATATATATATATATATATATATATATATATATATATATATATATATATATATATATATATATAAGGTTTCTGGGATAATTTTTCTTTTAATTTTTTTTTTTATTAATTAACAAATATTATAAATAAACGATTTCTAATAAAGCTACATCTCTGAAATTTTCTAGATAAGTATAGTTTCGGCCTTCTAATTGGATTTTTGCTAAACAGAATTTTAAAATTTTGATTTCTTTTTTTTTAAATTAATTTTTTTAATTAATTAACAAATATTTCATAAAACGATTTTTAATAGGACTACAGCTCTGAAATTTTCAACATAATTAGTTTTGGCCTTCTAATTAGACTTTTGACAAACATAATTTAAAATTTTGATTAGCTTTTTTTTAATTAATTTTTGTAATTAACAAATATTTTACTAAACGATTTCTAATTGGCTATAGTTCTGAAATTTGTAACATAAGTAGTTTTTGCCTTTTAATTGGTCTTTTGAAAAATAGAATTTCTTCTAATAGGCCTAGAGCTTTGAAAATTTCAACATAGTTATGGCCTTCTAATTTTGTTTTTTACAAATAAGTGTTAAAATATTCTCAAATGGGTGTTATATTATTGTATTACCAGGGATTTTTTTTTTTTTTTTTGCTTCTTGACAGGGTAGGGGCTTCTAATATTAAGGGTTTACGTAGCAATAACTTTTTAGGGAATGAAGCGAGCTTATGCTTGCATAGCAATGAACCTTTCAACGTGTGAAGTAAGCCTGTGCTTATGTGTCAATGAACTTTTCAGAGAGCAAAGCCAGCTTGGTTTTGGGTATCAATGAATCATCCTGCGAACAAAGCGTCAAAAGTTGGAACCTATACACCAATTACGGATCTCGGTCGGCAACGCAACTCTAACTAAAATATTGCACATAGCACAATTTCGCAGCGAAGCACGGGTACTATTCAGCTAGTTGCGAATAAAAACGAAAACTAATTAACTTCTGAAGTAATTCAGGAGATCATGCCTCTAGTGGCGCCATCTAGTTATAACTGGGGGACTAAATAGGGGAAAATGCAAAATTTTAAAGTAATAAAGAGATGGGAAATAAATATCATCAATATATATATATAGTTTAAAAGACACGAGTCATATCTAATACGATCAGATTTTTCTGATTAAAAATTCAGGACATGTCTCTGCTATGGGAAAGGGATAATTTTTTTTACGTATTTATTTATGGAGTTCGGAACACACAATTCTAAAATCTTCAATGTTTGCGGTTTTTTCGGAAGATATACAATATACATTGTAATTCATAGGTTTATTTAACTTTTTTATTAGCTTTCAACCATACTTAATATATTTTTTTGAGGCTATAATCCAGAAACTCTGCAGAAATATGACAAGTTAATTTTAGTTATTAACAAAGATTTCAGAGTAATTGCAGAAAGTTGTGCCTTCTCAGAATTCCAAATTTTACTAACAATAGAAAATGTTCTTTCAATATCTGCAGTTTTCCCGACAAACTAAAGCTGAATTCCACAATTTTCATAATTTGGCAATTTCAATTGAATGCTGGTGGAAATGTAAATGGGTAATGTAAATGTCGTCAAAATCACTAAGATCACATACAGATCACAATGTGATATCGCAGTGACAAAGCTTTCGTTGCGAAAATCGCATAAATCACATGGATGTCGCCAAAGTCACTAAGATCACATACAGATCACAATGTGATATCGCAGTGACAAAGTTTTCGTTGCGAAAATCGCATAAATCACATGGATGTCGCCAAAGTCACTAAGATCACATACAGATCACAATGTGATATCGCAGTGACAAAGTTTTCGTTGCGAAAATCGCATAAATCACATGGATGTCGCCAAAATCACTAAGATCACATACAGATCACAGTGTGATATCGCAGTGACAAAGCTTTCGTTGCGAAAATCGCATAAATCACATGGATGTCGCCAAAATCACTAAGATCACATACAGATCACAATGTGATATCGCAGTGACAAAGTTTTCGTTACGAAAATCGCATAAATCACATGGATGTCGCCAAAGTCACTAAGATCACATACAGATCACAATGTGACATCGCAGCGACAAAGCTTTCGTTGCTAAAATCGCATAAATCACATAGATGTCGCCAAAGTCACTAAGATCGCATACTGATCACAATGTGATATAGCAGTGACGTGAGATTCGTTGATAAAATCACATAGATGTCCCCAAAATCACATAGAGATCACACTGATACCACAAAAATAGCATAAATGTTAAAATGTGATATCCCTGTGTATCCCTGTGATATCGCAAAATTACGTCTTATATCACATACATGTCACAAAATGACTTATTTGTGATTTTCATTATATAAAATTATTTTGGGATATCACTGGATGTCGCTGCCATATCACAAAGTAACATCACGACTTCGTCACAGTGTGATGTCGCTGCGATATCACATGGAAGTCGAAAGTGACGTGAACTTTTGCGACATCGCTGCGATATCCCATGCAAGTCACATTGTGACCGTGATCTTTGCGACGAAAAACTTCGTTGCAGTGACGTAACTGTGACAAAGATGGTTAGTAGGGTATGATAAGAAGATTTGGATGTGGAACAATTAATACGCAAGTTTCAAAATTTTAACTTAGTACAATTAATTAAATAAAAAATTAATGGTTTACTTAAATTTAATAAATTTATTTAAAATTATAAGGTATATTAAATTACTCGATTGAAAATATTTAAATTAATTCGAAAACTTTTTAATGCTTATTTCTTGTTCTTAAAAAGCCACATATTTTACTATATTTTTCAATTTATGTATAAAGTTTTTCACCTCTTTCATTCAAACTTAATAAACTATCGTTTCAAAATGTAATAAAATAATTTAGTATAAACTTTTGGCCATCTACTAGAAAATTGTATTTACATTGCAATTGCATGTTAGTCATCTTCAAATCAATGCAGACTGATAGCTGCCATTTAGGTTCTTTGGATTCTTACTTTTGTATTTATTTGACTTAAAATTTTAAATTAAAAGCTATTCAAACGAACATTTAATGACGTTTTTTTTTTTCGATACACCTAAAACTGGCTCACGTGTCACCCGGTTTAATAAGTATCAGTTTGGAAAACTCCGAAGTGGCCGATTTACGGAACGCAAAATCTGTCCGATGTAACAAATAATTATATAAATTTTTGGAATTCAGTTTTTTGATTAAAAGTTTTTTTCAACTACGAACATAAAGTTAATGTACAGCTTTAAGACTGCGAAAGCTATGATCAGCATCTCAAATAATAAATACGTTCACCTTCATTATTTAAAGTCTAAAGTATTTTGATGACCAAAATAATTATCCTTTCAAAATATTCATAATCTTCAACTTTCTGATTTTTTTTTCCAATGAAAAAATTATAGCAACATTTGAGGATTACTCTGAAACAAACAGAAACGACGTGTATACTAATTTAACATATTTGTTTCCATTCTTTGTTAGTTAACTATTAGTAATTCATTATCATTCTACATTCGTTTCTATTATGTAACATTAGGTCAATGTGCCATTCATGTACAATTCTGCGACATTTCATAATAAAAATGTCGCCAAGTTAGCGAGTTTTACAGAAAATCATGAAGAAACGTTGAAATAGAAAGCGTTCATTAGTACACTTTAGCGATAATTATTAAGAAAAATCTCGCAGTATTAAAACTGACGACGTACAACAAAAACTGTCAATTTGGAGAAGGGTTTTTTTTTCTTCTTCTTGTAAATTAAAACATCGCCAAGTTGGCGAATACGATGACAAAATTTGGTACGAAAAAACTTGTTACCTAATATCTTTTAAAAGCACTCAATCCATCTAAAAACTACTAAAGAAAAGTAACATTAACCTTTAAATGTAGTGACACTGAGAAAAAGTGATTAAAAGTATTCAAATGTAAAAAAAAAAAAAAAAAAAAAAAAAAAAAAAAAAATTATTTATGTTATACTTGCTAAATACCCGTGCTTTGCTACGAAATTTTAACATGTGCAATATTTTAGCTAGCTGCAAGGCCTCGCGTTGCGAAAATCTGTTATTCGTGTATAAGGCCCAGTTTTTGGCGCTTCGCTCGCAGGAAGGTTCATCGCTACGCAAAATCGAGCTCGCTTCGTTCGCTGAAAAGTTCATGGACACATAAACACAGGCTTATTTCACTCGTTAAAAGGTTCATTGCTGCGTAAGCATAAGCTCGCTTCACTCACTAAAATCTAATTGCTACGTAAAGACTTAATATTGGAAGTCTCTCACTTGTCAAGAAAAAAAAAATTCCCCTTTAATACAACAATACAATACACCTTTAAGATTATTTTAACTCGTGTTTGTGGAAAGCAAAATTAGAGGCTAAAACTACTTATGTTGAAACTTTCAAAGATCTAGGCCTATTCGAAGTCGCTTTTTGTGAAAAAATTAATTGAGAAACAAATGAAAATTTTAATGTTCTTTTTGTCAGTCCAATTAGAAGGCCAAAACTACTTGTGTTGAAAATTTCAGAAATGTAGCCCAATTACAAATCGTTTTGTAAAATATTTGTTAATTAATTAATTTAAAAAAAAAAAAAAATTAAATTCTGTTTTTCAAAAATCCAATTAGAAGGCCACAACTATTTATGTTGAAAATTTCAAAGCTGTAGCCCTATTTAAAATCGTTTTGTAATATATATATTAATTAATTAAAAAAATTAATTAATAACGAACTACACAAAAATTTTAAATTCTGTTTTTCTATAGTCCAATTAGAAGGCCAAAACTGCTTGTGTTGAAAACTTTAGAGCTGTAGCCGTATTAGAAATCATTTTGTAATATATTTATTAAATAACTCTAAAAATTAATTAAAAAGAAACTAAATAATTTTTTTAAATTCTGTTTTTTAAAAATCCAATTAGAAGGCTAAAACTACTTATGTTGCAAATTTCAGAACTGTAACCCAATTAGTAGTCATTTTGTAAAATGTTTATTAATTAATTAAAAAAATTAATTAAAAAAGAACACAAAAAAATTAAAATTCTGTTTTTTAAAAGTCCAATTAAATGGCCAAAACTGCTTATGTTGAAAATTTCACAGCTGTAGCCCTATTAGTAATCGTTTTATGAAATGTTTATTAATTAATTAAAAAAATTAATTAAAAAAGAACAAAAAAAAATTTAAATTCTGTTTTTTAAAAGTCCGATTAAAAGGCCACAACTACTTATGTTGAAAATTTCAGAGCTGTAGCCCTATTAGATATCGTTTTGTAACATATTTATTAATTAATTAAAAAAATTAATTAAAAAATAATTAATTAAAATTTTAACATTATGTTTGTGATGCATAAAATTAGAAGGCCAAAACTATTTATGCTGAACATTTCAGATCTATACTCTAATTGTAAGTAGGTTTCTATAGATCCACAGAGCCACAGACAGACAGACACACAGTTTGTTTTATTATTATAGATACTGTTGCACAAATTGTCTGTATATATTGTAAATAGTGACGTATTATTTCAAAATTCTATTGTAATTTATTTTTATCCTATTTTATTTAGTAATTAATAGCGATTATACAAGTTAGAAAAAGGTGGCAACACCTAAAGTAATCGAGAAGTTTCGAGATATTTCGTTTCCGATAAATTGGCTGGAAATTTCGAGAATGTCTCACGCGCTTGTATATAAAGGACTGGAGAACGGGAAAGTTTTCAGATTGACTTCGGAGTTCGTTGAAAGCTGATCGCTTTATTTACCTATTGGAGTGAGCTTGTATAATCGCTGAATTCGAAGTTATTTTTGTTGAAGCTTGTGTTGAAGCTCGAGAGTAATTAAACTGTTACCTGTGAATAAATTCTGTGAGTTTTCGGAAGAGAGAATAAATATTTTTAAACCGTGAAAACTGTGCCATCATTGCCTCAGTGGGAAAATTCATAACAGTGGTGTCAGAAGTGGGATCTCGTAATTTTGAATGCCGACAACTAGAGGAATGATGGAAGACCAAATGAAGCAGTTGATGGAAATGATTGCTGGAATGAAAGCCTGCCAAGAAACCACCGCAGCCGAACTTTCCGCTACGATTGCCGCCGGTCAAGCCCGCCAAGAAACGACGAATGCCGAACTCGCCGCCGCCATTGCCGCCAGTCAAGAAGCGACATCATCGGATATTAAAGCTTTAGCATCCAAGCAAGAATCATCTTCTGCGTCCGTTGATAGATTTATGGAGCGCACAGAGAGTGTTCTTCAATCAATGAAGGCGGATATTTTGGATGTCAGAGAAGATCTTAAGACAGTGAGAAATGAAGTTGAAGGAAAAGTTTCCACCGTGCAGGAAAAAGTTTCCACCGTGCAAGAAAAAGTTTCCACCGTGCAAGAAAAAGTTTCCACCGTGCAAGAAAAAATTTCCACCATGCAAGAAAAAGTTTCCACCTTAAAGGAAGAGCAAGACAAATTCATTGACGTTGTAGAAGAAAGGTTGCGAAAAATGGAAACGCGTGAAGCTGTGGCCATAGCGTCACCTAATTGGGATAACGCTTCCATCCCCTTTAGGGCGCCGCGCTCTAACATCAAAGTGGCCACTTTTGATGGGAAGTCGTCTTGGCGCGTTTATCAAACGCAGTTTGAAATGATTGCTTCTGCGAATGGTTGGAACGATACTTCGAAAGCATTCCATCTCGCGGCATCTCTTCGAGGTGAAGCTGCTGACATTTTACAAACACTACCTGAAGAGAAGCGGGGAGAATTCGTGGCGCTGGCGAGTGCGTTGGAGCTAAGGTTTGGTGAGCAGCATCTTAAGGATTACAACAGACTGCAACTGAAAGTGAGACAGCAGAAGGCCAATGAAACTCTTCAAGAATTGGCATCGGATATAGAAAGACTGTCGCTCCTCGCTTTCCCTGACTGTCCCCCGGATGTACGAGACGATCTTTCTCTGCAGTATTTTATCGACGCTATTCAAGATCCCGATGTGCAGCAGGCGGTAAGGTTATCCCAAAACAAAAACCTGAAGTCGGCCCTCGTGTACGCCATGAGTGTGGAAGCCGCGCAGCTAGCTTCTGGAAAAGACCGACGATATGTGCGTGGTGCATTAGCCGAGGATTCGTCTGACTTTGTCACCAGTAAGCTGCGAGAACTGGAAAGCAAAATTGATAGAATGATGAGAAGCTATCCCGGAGCCAGGGATCGATGGACCAGAGTCGTTTGCTGGCACTGCAAACGGGAAGGGCATCTACGACGAAACTGTCTTGATTTGAAAAAGAGAAGGGATAACACTACCACGGATTCTCCACAACTGAATCTAAGAAGATGTCATCTCGCAGGGCAGAAGCTGCAATGTAGAACAGGTGAAGCCACGACCAGTCGTTTCCACGTTTCATCCCGACAAGGAGGAAACCAGGGTTTATTCGTGAAGGGGGAGATCAACGGAACTCCATGTCGTCTAATCGTCGATTCGGGGGCGACCGTAACGATCGTAAGGACGGACGTGGCTCGTCGCCTGAACAGCCGACTCCTCTACACAGCGCCTTCTGTTTCTCTACAAACTGTGTCTGGTGGTAATATCTCTGTTCATGGGAAATTGCAAGTGGACATTGCCCTTGGATTTAACACCTACAAGCACACCGTTTATGTTGCCGAAATTGTAGATCCGTGCATTCTCGGACTAGACTTTTTGAGGAAAAATGGAATTACGCTGAATTTTGAGAAAAGCCAGCTGCAAACATGGAGAGGCGAAGTTCCTTTGCACGATCTAGACATGAAAGAGCTGTGCGTATATCGGATTCTAGCTCATGAAGACAATGTCATAGAGAATGCTGAAGAGTCCACATCTATGGAAAGTACCTCTCCAGCCTCGGAGAGAGAACCGAAGAAAGCGACGTTGATGAAACCCTCCCAGGAAGTGGTTCATGTGGAAATGGACAAAGTTAGTGACGAGTTAATCGACATCCGTACTCCTGTTACAAGCATCGAACGGAGGTCCCGGGATCTATCAGCTGCACCCGCGGATGATTCGGACGCAATCTCAAAATCATATAACCAGCAAGATGGGGATCAGAAACTTTCACCGCTTCTGTTGGCATACGGGAGTGCAACTCACGAGACCACCGGATTTACTCCATCTCTAACGATGTGTGGAAGAGACCTTAGGCTCCCCAGCAACCTCCTCTTTGGACAACCACAGGACACTCCTTCCTCGCCTGTCCAGTATCTAGATGATCTGCAGGCACGTTTGGAAGCCGTACATCGGTTCGCCAGAGAGAGAAACAACATCATGACGGAGCGCATGAAGATCCGGTACTATGCCAAGGCCATGGACCGTTCATTCCAGGAAGGTGATAAACGTCGGAAAGGACTCTCCCCTAAGCTCCAGACGAACTGGGAAGGGCCGTATGGGATCCTTAAGAAGATCAACGACGTCGTGGTGAGAATTCAACGGACACCTTCCTGTAAACCTACAGTTGTACACTACAATAGGCTAGCCCCATATTATGGTAGAAGTCATTGAATGGCTTAAGGACTTCACTGCCCGGGACGTGCAGTCTTTAAGAAGGGGGAAATGTTGCACAAATTGTCTGTATATATTGTAAATAGTGACGTATTATTTCAAAATTCTATTGTAATTTATTTTTATCCTATTTTATTTAGTAATTAATAGCGATTATACAAGTTAGAAAAAGGTGGCAACACCTAAAGTAATCGAGAAGTTTCGAGATATTTCGTTTCCGATAAATTGGCTGGAAATTTCGAGAATGTCTCACGCGCTTGTATATAAAGGACTGGAGAACGGGAAAGTTTTCAGATTGACTTCGGAGTTCGTTGAAAGCTGATCGCTTTATTTACCTATTGGAGTGAGCTTGTATAATCGCTGAATTCGAAGTTATTTTTGTTGAAGCTTGTGTTGAAGCTCGAGAGTAATTAAACTGTTACCTGTGAATAAATTCTGTGAGTTTTCGGAAGAGAGAATAAATATTTTTAAACCGTGAAAACTGTGCCATCATTGCCTCAGTGGGAAAATTCATAACAATACCATTCTACTCTAAAAATATATGTCATCACTATTATAAAAATGTTTGTCATCACTATTATAAAAATGTTTGTCATCACTATTATAAAAATGTATTATACTGCTTTGTATAAAGATATAAGTATTTTTATTAACAAATACTGTTACGATTGGTTAACTTTAACTTTCGAGGAACTTTCTTTGAATTTTATTCTTGTTTCAGATAAAGACAAGCTATTTAAAAAAAAAAAAAAAAAAAAAAAAAAAGACGTATTAAAGTTCTCTATTAATTTAATTTCATGAACGTCTGCACATTTAGAAGCGCTATTTAAATTTAAATAAATAGTTACGTATAAAATGTGGAATTATTACTTCACTTCATCTCTTACTTTAAAGTAAAAAAACTAATTCGCAGAATATTCATTATAACAAATTTTAGATCCTTGCTCAATGTTAGTGTCAGGAAGTATAAATTATTTCCTTACTAATTAATATTTTTATTATGACATAGGAAATTATAAAATTTATTGTTGGAGAGGGATGCACTTGTCACCAACATTTGGGCATCCCCCCACTTTTTCTCCCCACTTCTACCACTGCGGTAAAGTTAAAAGTAATTAAAATTTTGGTATTTACATATCCCCCCCCCCCCCCCCGTCTCCCGTCGACCATTAGTGAGAAAAAAGCCATTTTCCCATCGAAACGGTCGATCCGAATGGATGCTGGGTCAGGCACGCAGCTGAGTTATTCTAAGGAGAGGTCCCGACGCTGATGTGAGCCGCACCGGATCTCTGACGAGATCATGTGCCATGTAGGTCAAACTTTTTGTCCCCCCCCCCCCCTTTCCCCCAAAAAAAAGTTCACCCAAGACCAACGGGATATTACCTAAGTAATAAAGTTTTTAATTAGAAAATAAAGTTTAAAGAGTATTTATTTATGCCTTTTCCAACTCTGCTGAAATAGTATTAATAGCAAAACTCAATTTTAAGAGGCTTACACTAACAAAGTTTCGTTTTATTATTCAGTTAAATTTTCTTATAATCAGCTCCTATAATTGTAGTTAGATACGGTAGGAAATATAATTTTATGAATTAAATTTTATTCAAATTATAGTAACTGATGGAATTTGTAAAATATTACTCTGTCTATAGAAGTATGGACTCAGAGGTAATCTTAATATCATACTAAAGAAAATATCCCTTTAATTTGATGCAACATATATAAAGCAAATGAAAAGAATTATTTTTATTGCTTTGATTTTTGTCTAAATCACTGTCACTGAAGTTCTGCTTATACACACGTTTCTATTACTTTCCATCGTGCCATATCTTTTATATGACTTCGCCCAAGAATAACACTTGAATGGAAACTTTATAAATGTCCTTATTAATTGCTTTCTTTAAACATATGTAAAAGTGTTTTGTACATTTTAGTGACATTTAATGACGAAAATATCTAACTGTTAAGGTTGGTGATACGTGATAACAAAAATCTTGTCAGTTTGTATAGAGTAACATATCACCAAGTTAAGCAAATTTGGTGAGAATGCTTGTCACCAAAATATCCATGTTTTTACTTTGTATTTCTGTTTGGGGCCACGATGTAAATTTCGCATATAGTTAATATTGAATCTTTCTTCTGTTAAAACTAAATTTCGGTTACAATTTCTGTTTGAAACTTATTGAAAGTTACATGTCTCGCCGAGATCTTCAAAATGATATTTCTATTGTAGTACATAAGTTGTACTATAGTTTCAAATGGCTTTCAGTCGCTACTTCGATGACTTGCGATCGGAACTTTTAGTTGAACCTGGGAATGGGAAACAATCTCGGCGAGACCTTTTATTTGACCTATCACCCGTGTTTATGATATTTGTTGTTTTGTCTAGGAATAATTATCTTAAGAGAAAGTCCTCGTAAGGATCATTCCCTATTAGAGGTCTTAAATATCGATCAAAATAAATATCGATACTGTATCGTTGCATAGAAAAAAATATCAATAAAATATCGATATATCGATACAGGTTTTTTTTTTTTAATTATTATTATAATTCTCTTGCGTAACGTCCAAATTTGGCTGTATTTCTGTGAGCAGAATGGCAACGACTTCAATCACCAATTTTCTAAATGCACTTTATGCACGAATTTCCAGCCAATCACAATATATCATTTGAAATTTGACTTATACATCTGGCAACAGCAACAACTTGGATTCGCTATATATTTTTTTTTTCTTATTACAATCTACAGATATAAATTATTGCCTATTTAAAACGTATTGATTTAATAGTTACGATGATGCAAGAATAAATAGATCCAAGATGTGTACATTTCTTTTAGATTAGAATTTCGGATAAATCAGACTTTTCGGAAAAGTTATCTGCTGGAACATGTTCCGGAGGTCGCCGGGTTGCATTCAGCGCTTCGCCAATTTAAAAAAAAAATCGCTAAGAGGCGTTGTGCAGTAAATCTGAACCTATACTCATCTTTAATCAGTGCAAATTCAGCTATTACGAATTAAAAACTATCAAAATAACGAATAAAACCACTCACTCAACTTCAAATTCTCATATGAAAATTTAAAAAAAAAACTATTGGCGAAATATGGCTAATTTTCCCGCCAAATTTGATTTTCAAAAAATTCCGGTTGATTAAATGCTGGATAATTGACCTTTCACTGTTTTATTTTATTTTCTAAGTATCGCAAAAAAGATTAAGTGAACATATGAATGCTTAGTTAAGAAATTTCGATAAGCAACTTTAATTATTTTGGCGCTTCATACAAAACCAGCCCGTAAATTTTAATTGTTCAATGAAATAACCGATCTTTTTTAAATATATCTACAAGACTGTTTATTTTTGTTGTTTTCCAAGAACTTTCTACTACGTTGCCACACTGTCCCTGCTTAACGCGTCTCGACAGCAACAGAATAATGACGTGGCAAGTATTCTGACTCTTCATAAATAATAAAAGGTTCAGTTTCATGGCATTATGCAGCTGAAACAGCTTTTTGCTAGGGCATATTTTAAATGCTTCTCTTTAAGGCGAGCAAAGGGAGCCAAGGGGATTGCATAGCAATCCAGGGGGTTGGCGAGCGTCAGCAAGCAGGGGGCGGAGCCCCCTAGTTATTATTATTATTTGATTTTCAATTTTTCCAGAAACGAGGTTTCGGGGCAAATTTCTATTTTTCATGAATTCATGCCAAAATTGTTTTAATAAATAAATTAAAAATATTTTTTTAATAAATAAATTAAAAATATTTTTTTAATACATAAATTGTAAAAATTGTTTTAATAAATAAATTATAAAAAATGTTTTAAGGAATAAATTATAAAAATTGTTTTAAGGAATAAATTATAAAAATTGTTTTAATAAATAAATTATAAAAATTATTTTATTAAATTATAAAAATTGTTTTTATAAATAAATTATAAAAATTGTTTTAATAAATAAATTATAAAAATTGTTTTTATAAATAAATTATATTATCAATCAGAATAAATAAAAGGCATTTGGATGTCAATGCATAAATTCGCATTTATTGTTAAAGAAGAAATGTTGATAAGTAGTTTACCGCATATTTTGCTGGTAGAGATGTTTTTCATATTTTAAATTAGATGCAAATTCCAGGCTCACGTTGGCAAGTGAAACGGCGCTATGTTAATGACTACTAATAAATGATCTTATCTTTCCATTACATTATGTTTTCTATTTGGTTAAGGTACCATTTTAACTGTCTCTCAGTCAAGTCCAAACTTTAAATTTGAAGTTTTTGAAAAGGGAATAAAGAAAATGGAAAAAACACATGGAACTACAAAATGCTCGTCAAAAAACTAAAAATGCTTGAAAATATCGATATATCGGTGACTTATATTTTAAAAAAAATATCGATAAAAATATCGTCATATCGATATATCGCCGACCTTTACTATACTCGCTATGTTTCAATCTTCTAGCCCAATGCATTTAGAAACTACTTTCTATAAAACCTTGACATTTCTTGAGTAGGTACGAAAATGATCCTTTAATGAAATGACATAAATTAAAAACTCGAAGATAGCGTCTAATATATTTTACTTTTTTGTTTGAAATCTTGACGTCAATACAAAGGACAGATGACTATCTTCTTTCCGCGAAATCCTATCTTACGCCATTTCTCCACGATCTCTGATTTATTATTAAAGCTATGTATTGGAGAGTAAAAAGGAGAAAAAAAAATATCACATGACTTTACTGCGAATTCTAAATTAAGTATTAGACTTTTAGTGAGAAAAGAAAGCTTTCCTTTATCTGGTTGTCGGTGAGACAAATTACTTTCAGAATGAAAGAAATCATGTAAAAAATATCGATGTAACGTTACTTTTATAATGATAGTTCCCATTCTACTTCTAATGAAATAGTAAAATCGTTTCGATATTATTCGAAGTTGAATGTCGTCTGAAACAAGGTCATAATGTAATATGGTCCAAAGGAAAGGTTATAGATACAAATTTAGCATTTTAAAGAAGTAGGGGGACAATACCAACTAGGGATGTGGAACATCGCAAAACTTTCAATTACACTATAATACTGACGTGGATTTGCGTCATTTACCGTTATTATATTTTCATCATTCATTTAGAAGAAATGGCCAGTTTGGCGATATTTTTTTTGCGATAATTCTTCTATTGGTCTTAAAAAAAAAAAAAAATTCCGCCAAAATGGTGATTTTAGCGATATACTTTTCGATAATCCTTATATTATCCTTTATTATAAGTGAAACTGAAGGAAGAAGAAAAAACCATCGTTGATGAGGTATGTTCAAAGAAAGAGAACTATGTGTTGAAGGCATTCGTTTTTCAACTTTTTATGCATTAAAGCATTTTTACGAGAATTTCGGAGGTTGGGGATGTTTAGAGCAGTCACCAGCAACCCGCATACCAAATTTGAACAATGTAGGTCAATTTGTTCGGGAGTTATTCTGACCACATACACACAGACATAAATTTTTTCTAGATCATTTTTTTTTAAAATCAGGATGTTCCAAAACGTGAAAAATTAAAAATTTTCCTCACATCTTGATTAACTGGCGATAAATCGTATTAAATTTAGGTAAAAATATAATAATTTTTTTTTGTTAAATTTTAAACAATCTTACATTTATTATTATTTCTTTGTTAAATTTTAAACAATCTTACATTTATTATTATTATTTTTTTTAACCTCTTTTTTCAAGTAAGATTTTATAAGAAAAGAAAAAAAAAAAATTAGAACAATAGCAAGATTTTTTTAAACTCAATTTAATCTGTAGGTTATGTATTACAATTTTGTAAAAAAAAAAAATAATAATAATATAACTCTACTACACTTACTAGTTTTAGGTTTTGAAGTAAAAAACTTATCCTAAAGCAATGTATGTCTCACTATCTGTACAAGATTAATATTCTTACATAAACAAGAAATTAGCAAGTATTTATATGGCCGTCTGTAAATTTGTCAATTTTTGCGATTAAGTTTAGCCAAACCATAAATTGTCAACTTCTGCTTTGTTCTTATCGCACCAATTTTTTTAGGAGGAGAAATTTCAGAGTCTTTCCAGACAATAATTTTATTTTTGGTACTACTATTATAAATTGAGAATACCCCCAGTACCTTAAATAAAATAAAATGAGCAAGCATGCACATTAGGGTGGTTCAAAAAACTTTTTTTTCAGCTATAGACCAAGACACCCTTTAATTTTTTTACATTTACCCATAGTATTATTCTCCTAAAATTTTAGCTTCCTACTCCTATAAAAAGGTGGCGCTCAATGACCATTCATTTTTGTACTTTTTTGTAATTTCGCATAATTTTCAAGTTTTATGATGATAAGAACGCATGGCTACATTTTTACAAAAAAAAGTTTTTATGCGTTTTAAATACATGTAATATAGTTTGGCAACAGTTATCTACTGTATCTGGCAACATCCATATTATCAAAAACAACGTATGATCGTGAAGCATTTCGTTTGATTGTTCCAGTATTCGCAGGTTCCTCGAACGTTTCCTCTTTAAAGAGGGGTCAATAATCAAAATAACAAACAACAACAAAACAAAAACAACAAAAAAAACTAGAAAAGAATACGCTGATTTAAGCAATGGGTAAATTCAAATCTGACTGTCCTATAGCCCTTCATTGGAAAGGCAAACTTCTGCTAAAATCTTTTGGATTAAGAAAGATTGACCGTTTGTCTTTATATGTTTCGAGAGATGGTATTGAAAAACCTATTAGTGTCTCAAAGTTGAGTGGTGGAAGAACAACGAAATATATTTCCAAAAACTGTTTTTATGCTAGACAATGACAAGTTGAGAATTAAATTTGGACAAAGTTTTGATACTACGAGTATGACTATTGCTTGTGTATAAGAGTTCATGCATTAATTTGGAGAAAAAATCAGGCATGAACTATTGTGGGTAGCCTGCTGACACCATGTCATGTAATTAATACTGGCAAAGTTATTTTAGTTGTGCTATGGACCATCATGTTTAACAGAGGTTTCTTTCTTCAACAGACTTAAAGCCGTTTGAAAAAGAATTGCACAGATAAACTTTTAGGATTTAGAACTGAAAAGTTTAAAGTTAAAAAGTTTAAAGTTTCAACTGTAGTCTTTCTTTCATCTGTGTATAAATCTATAATAGTTAGAGACGATTATAAAGAAGTAATCGAGTTGACAGTAATCGTTTTGGGCAATGTACCAGAGAAAATCAGTTGCAGAGCAGTTTCATCAATTCATTACGCACAGTGGATAGCTAAACTCCTGTACATTTTTAAATCCATCTATTCAGAGATCAGCAAGAGGGTTTCCGTATAACTAATAGAGAGAAGAAATGCAGCTCCAGCTATTTGTACAATTCAATGCTTTTTTGTACGGTAAAAACATGGATAGAGGCCCCACTTGCTTCTGGTGGTGACCTGAACTTGTGGAAAAACGTTAAAAAGTATAAAATAATTGATTCTAAAATTGGAATTGCAGCTGGAAATTTTTTGAAAAAGCTTATGTGGTATCTTTCAAATGAATTGGTTGGTTAGGCCATATTTTCAAACAGAATTACAGCAAAGGAAAAATTAAAAAGTATTTCATATATGAATAACTCAAAAGATTCCAGAAATATAAAAAGGTGCGAGCTATTAAAAATGTTGAAAGAAAATGCCAGTCTTGGAGAATTTGTGACAAAAAGAACTCTTGATATTTACTTTTTAGTCACACAAAAGAACTCTTGATATGATAGTTTTTCAATGTTTCGTTATCGAACATGTCTCTACAATGACAGTGGGTTACGATAATCTGAATGGCACCATCTACACGATTTATGTTGTTTACAATTTCCATACCTAACCCATATTTTTTAGATGTTATGAACTAGTCATTCGATTGATTTCAATGAATGTTGTTCTTGGTAGGAGATTGAGTGTCGTTTGAAAATGTTCATTAAGTACAGCTGTACATTTAGAAACTTTGAATAGAGCTGAAACTTAGAAACTATTTATACTCTCTAGTCCACTCCTTATTGAGTGAGAATTTTATGATTTCAAATAATATTTTGGTATTTAGATAATTTCCGATCGACCATTTTCGGCTTACAAAAAATGTAGCCAAGTGGTACTGTAATGCTTGGTTAAATGATGAAATAAACACCACTACTGATCTACATAACACCACACTAATTATTCATTTCGTATTTAAGTGTATTAATAGCTTATTTTGAATGTTTTTCAAGATTTTATACCGCCTAATTTATAGGGACAATTTTATCAGAATTTCAAAAGATAGTGGAGTGTAGCACGGTTGATTAACGAGCGTTTGTGAGCAGGGGGTAGAGCCCGCCACGGTTTAATTATTTCATAAACTTTTACTAACTTATTTAACATTTTTTAATTATGGTATAAATAAAAACTTTATTTAAGAAAATTGCTTTCAATTATACTTATTACCAAATCCACTAAAAATACCCAAAAACGCACAAAATGCGAGAAAATTGAGCGCCATCTTTTAATTGGAGTAGGATTCTGAAATTTTGCTAGAACATTAGTATGGGTAGATGTAAAAAAATGAGGGGGTGTCCTGGTCTCGGTAAAAAAAAAATTTTACCCATATATTTTTGAATCACCCTAATGCACATTTCTATACCACCTTCCGAGTGTGTTAGATCATTTTATTATAAACCTTATGCAAAAAACCTTATATATTAAAAGCAATGCAGCTGCATAAGCGTCAATCTTTGTAGTAACTTATTACAAAACACAAACACGTAATCGTTTGGCTTACAAAATTACTACCAGCTGACAACGCTTTGTGAAATCACGCGACTTGTGCTAAATAAGGAATTTGCATATTAGTAACATTATGTCATACGTGACATCATTGTCGGGGTTACAAAAATCGCGGGCATTGATTGGTTTCATTCATTTGAAAACATCGCCCCTTTTGGCGAAGTATCCTCATTTTATTGTTGAATTAAAAATTGTATACGAATTAACATTTGTTGGTTAAAATCTATCTTGAAACAGCTTCCTACAGCCTATTTCTTGGTTTGATTGTAGACTGAGAGGCGACTGCAAATTTAGGTGTCTCGTTAAATATCGTTCTGAATTTGTTATAGACTGTAGAGAAATGTTAGTAGATCATGAATCCACTGGTCTACAGGGGCAAAAATGGCCGAAACCATTCAAAAATCGCCGTTGAGTAAGTTGGACTAAGTCTGATTGCCAAATATACCATAACTTGCCAAAAATTTAAAATCCTTTTTAAATCCTTTTTATTAACTTCGATTTTGTGGGTTTGTCGATGGCGGCGGAATCTGCGGAGGCCTAATTAACCCCCTTGCCGTCTTCATATCGGGCTGAAACTTGGCAGATAGGTTCGATGTCGATGACAAATGCATTCTATCAAATTTTGGGGCTGTAACTGTCACTAAAAGGTCGCTTTTACAGAATCTAATAAACAAACTTGCCGTCATCCAATCGCTCTAAAATAGCATTGAACGAACGATTGTTGAAACTCTTTCCTGTTGCCAATTTGTTTTAATAAATAAATAATAGCATTGTTTTAATCAGAATAAATTAAAATATTTGAATGTGAATGTGTCTTTCATTTTTAATAAATAAATTTAGCAGCACATTTTGCTGATAGAAATATTTTTGATATTTAAAATTAGATGCAAACACTAAGCACATGCTGCTTACAGAATCGGTGCTGCATTAACGAATCTAAAAATTGGCAATGGATATAAAGGATTTATATTAAAAACTTTGCTTTTATGGGTTATATTATTTGTCAGGTAGCCCCCCCCCCCCCTTCTTTACTTTTCAATTAAGAAGGTTGCACACAATTTGTGTTTCCTTGTCCTAAGAACTTTCATTTTTTAAAAGTCAGCCAAATTGGCAAAAATATTACGTCATCAGTACTTTAATATTAAGTCAATAAATATTACGTCATTGATAGCTAATTTTGTTCACTTTAAAAAGCTGGAAGTATTTTTCAACAGAAAATAAATGTCGTCTGCACGTTCCTCATTGAAAATTAAAGAGCAGTGAATTATCACATAAAAAGAATGCTCATTATTTGGAAAGTTATGACATATTTGAGAATCAACTCAATCAAAATCCATTTTTGGACAGTTTCGGCCATTTTTGCCTCAGCAGACCAATGGATTCATGATCTGCTAACATTTATCAACTTTTTATAAAAAAAAAAATTATGTTCCATGGGGTACCTAAAGCAAGTGTATTCAAATTCTTGCTTTCTTTTTTAATAAAAAAAGTTCGCTTTCTTTTATATCTTCAAAACCATCCATCCAATTTTATCCATCAAAAACGAACAATCCTGATCAAAATTGGTCTGAAGGTTTTTTTTTTTTTTTTTTTTTTTTTGTTTTTTATGTGTTCTCAACATCTCTAAACCGAAAAATTACTAAAAGAGACATGAGGTGAAAATAAAAAAATAAATCTTCATTGAACATGCGCCAAATTCTCCTACATAAACAAATTTCGTCTGTCTGCCCGTCTGGGGTCAACATTCGCAGCCAAAAACTAGAAACTGAAAAGTACTTATGTCGCCAAACTCGCCATCATGGTATGTTCCTAAATATTCCAAATAATATCGCTATCTTAGTTGGAGAGCTTTTATTATTTTTAAGTGAAAGGATGAAAACGCCAACAATATATTACGCCAATCTGTTTCATAAATTTCAAAGTAGTGTACAATATTGGAATTTACTGGAAATAAGTGCAATAAAAATGATAGAATTCAAGTGCTCGTGCGGGATATTTTAAAGGAAAATACTTTCTGCCCGCCATCGTATCAATTATTCAAAAACCTTTGTCACGACATGGAAAATTTTCATGGAATGGGGTCACGGTTTACCACCTCCCAGTTCAGCATAAATAACACGTTTCGCTTCTAAGAGAGAGAGGGAAAGAAAATGCTAATTTGTACGGTGTACACCTAATTCCACGAAATTACTATGTTAAAACTTGATAGTAGAAACCGTCCAAATTTAACGTATACTTTGTGACAGAATTATAGAAAAGTACGTTAAAGAATAAAAGATGTTTCGTAACTTAGGTAAATGGTATAGGTTCTCTAAACGTTAAATTCGATAAAATTTCAAATGTTACATATTTTATATTTTAAAAAACTAAAGTTTTAAAAATAATTTCAAACGGTAGCTAATTCAATTATTTAAAACTCAATATGTGAGAGAAGCAGCCAAATTTGGGAATAATTCGTGATCTAAGGTTCAATGGAAAATTCAACTAATTTTAATTTAGTCGGGGTCAACATAGAAACTTAACCCACCCTTAAACCGCAGCTACTCATAAATAACTTTATTTTTGTTTTGATAACTTAAAACTTAACTTTAAGTTCAAGCGTTCACTTCCCCCCCCCCCCCCAACCCTAAATTTTTTATTTAATGAATACATAAAGGACCACAACTATGGTTGGTTACAGCATTTATCGTTAGTTAGTATGTATCAGAATTTATCAACGCATTTGAAGGAGAGTTATAGGGTTGTCTTTATTTCATTTTAATAAGGATTTGTTAGGGTTAAGATTTACTGCACGGTCCCCTTGGCGACTTTTTTTTTTAAATCGCCAAATTAAAAATGACGTCAAAAGGCTGTGTCAACAAATTCAAAATGGCGTCAAAATACGCTTTATTGCCACATCTAAACGGTCACTATTGTTATCGGAAAACCTTGGCGACGGGCCGAATCGTCAACTTTGAAAAAGTTGCCAAGAGGCACCGTAGAGTAAATCTGAGCCAAATAAGGAAAAGAATTTGAATTACGAAGAAGAATTTATCGAATTTTGGCAAGGGAACACGCCTCGATGATACTGCTATGTAATTTTTACAGAGAAAAGGACGACTCAGTTTTTACCCAATAAAAACTATAGTTTATTCTTCTTTCGAGGGCTTACAAAACGATTCCGAAAAAAAGTAAACTCGTTATCCAGGTTCAACACAAGCTTCGATGAATGCAACTTCGGATACAGCAGGCACAACGAAAGTAAACAAAATCTTCGTCCCTTTCAAAGCAGCGTCTAAAATTCGGCTGATCCAAGATTTCCGCCACAGTCGTATTTATATTAACGCGTGGGAACTTTCTCGAAAAATCCAGTCAACCAATTACGTGACGGAGACACTTCGAAATTTCGCGATTTATTTAGATGTTGCCACCTTTTTCTAATCTGTATTATCACTGTTAACAAATAAAATAATACTTTAAAAGAAATACGTCACTATTTACAATTATATACAGAAAATGTGGGTAAAAAATACCTTTCATTTGACAAATCGAAAGTGTTCCACGCATTTATCTGAGAATGTTAACCTCAAACAAACGGACAGAGTTTTTCTGTAAATTTCTCACTATGTTAGTGCCGTGAAGAAGCTCAAAGGTAATATTAAGATATACCATTTGAGGTAAAGTTTACCTAAACATTTCTGTATATTTTGCTTTCAATTACCCATGTGTATACATGGGGTAATGAAAGTATAGCATTCGGTAAAAAAAAGAAGGGGGGGGGGGGGAAAAAGATTTTTTAATTGTCTAATTTGTCTACGAAAAATGTCTGTGTGCATGTGTGTCTGTGGCCAGCATAACTTTCGGATAAATTGACCTGGGACGTTCAAATTTGGTGTACGGGTTAGTGGTGACCATGAAACCTACTATTATGGTTTTCGTCAAAATCGCGCACTCGCATAAAGTAGCTGCTATTAAAAAAAATTACTTTTTTCAATGATTGCTAAAAAAACGGATTTCCTTGAGCATATCTCATCAACGATCATTTTTTCTTCTCTCCCTAGTTTCACTTATAAAAAAGGATAATTATAAGTATTATAGAAAAGTATATCGCTAAAATTATCAATTTGGCGAAGATGTTTATTTTTTTTCCTCCCCACGCCTTTCCCCCCCCCCCCCCTTCTTTTTCTTTTTTAAAGACCCATACAAGAATTATCGAAAAAAAATATCTTTAAACTGGCAATTTTTTCAAAATGAATGATGAAAATATAAAAACGCTAAATGACACGAGACATCAGTATTATAGTGTAATTGAAAGTTGTGCGATGTTCCACACTCCTAGTTTACTTACTCCTAGTTATACTAAACTTCAACTTAACTAGACATCACTTAGACGGTAGATCGTCACAGTGCTCATAGGTATTTAATCCATTTTGGCGGAGTGAAGACATAATTCTCGCCAAACCTTATAGCCTTCTGTTCTCTATAGGGTTGTGGTTTGGCGAACATTATGCTTTCACGCCGCCAAAATGGATTAAATACCTATGAGCACTGTCACGATCTACCGTCTAAGTGATGTCTAGTTAAGTTGAAGTTTAGTATAGTTAAGTATTTAAATTGCTTTTAGTGGTAATATATTATAACTTTTATGTACAACCTTTTTCTAAAAAGCAAAGTTGGTATAAACGTTGTTGTAGGACATTTTATTGACATTGTTACATGTAATAGAAACGCATCATGAGCTACTTTTGAAGACATTTTGACCATGAGGTTAAATTTGATGATATACAATGTAATTGATTCCCATGAACAAAATCTGTTTTTTCACCTGGACCCTTTAAATATGATTTTTCAGTTTAAATACTGACTATGCCATTTATTATTATTGCACACTTTGTACGTGATGTTGTTACATAAAATCCTGCGACTCAATTTTGATTTGCTAGAAAAGCTACAATTTACTGATTCAGTCGGAACTAGGCATACATCGTAAACAAAGTGACAATACAAAATTACAACATACTAATTTATCAATCATAGTTAAAAAATATTATCCTTTATCTACGTTGTCTATGTCCAAAAGATTTTCTTTGTTTACGGCATGGCGAAAAAATAAAGTGGAAAGTTTATATTCAAGTCTTGCCTTTTTTCCTCCAACACTATGCTAAATTTGCTAGAGTTTCAAAATTTGATTTATAAAAGTTTATGTGTAAGACTAAATTGTACAAGGAGGTCATGAAATTATCTAAACTAAAGCCTCTATACCTCTATAAATTTCTGCAATTGAGAATTGAAAAAAAAAAAAAAAATTGAGATAAATTAACTCATAAAAACTAAATTTTTAGTACCAACTCTTTATATGTATTACTAACTTTATGCACGAGTTCAACTCATTTTGGTGATTTTGAGCTCAGGTCAAGTTTTCATAGTTCCTTTGTAAAGCATCTATTTCCGTGCCATTGATAAACTTTTTCTTTGCGCTCAAAATTTAATAGAATTCATTGTCATCGTCTGCGAGTTTATACGCCAAGTTTTAGACCAATTGAATGACGTTCGGTGGGTTAATCAGCTGTGCAAAGATTTTTTCTGCCACAAAAAAATCAATGTGAGTATAAACAATTTAAAAACATATAAAATGACAGTTTTTTTTTTTAATTATATGTTCGTTATTCTTAACAAGATAATGTTTCAGTCATTAAAATCACCAAATTCTACTTGCCTAATATGGTTTTGTATAGCGACCACAGAACCTGGAAAACCTGGAAATCAGGGAAATCTCAGGGAGCTTTCTGATTCTGGAAAAAATCAGGCTAACAATGAAAAATTTTGCAAAAATCAGGGAATTTTTCTATTGATTTGAAGGTACTTTTCTTGTTCATCTGCATTTTGGGGCCATTTTCCGGGAGAATTGTGATAATTCTTAGAAGTTTTAGGTTACGGTGTCATTTAAACTTTTCGTTACTGCCAAAATAATTTTTTAAAAATAGATATATTTTCTCTTTTGGCACAAATGCTGTATTTGATATCTGGAAAAATTGGCGAAATTTAAAAAAAAGTTTCCGTAAAATCAGGGAATTTTTTAGAAATCTGTAAGGGAAATCAGAGAATTATCAGGGAACTTTATTTCCTGAATTTTACGGCAATCTAGAAGTATGGATATGGCTATAGAAATGTGTGTAAAAGCCACTTTATAGTGATATACCCCAAAACTTGATAGAATGCATTACTATCGACTACCAGTCTATCTGCCAAGATTCGTTTCAATTGGATGAGAGCCAGTGTGTTAATTCGGGAGACTTTGCCCGCCATAAACACAAAAATAAAATCGAATTCAATATATAGGATTTAAAAAATATAGAATCTTTTGAATAAATCGTTCCTTTAATGGCAAACAACACTGTTTCCATAGATACAGTTTCATAGATAATATTTTCTAAGTACAAAAAATATAAAGCCCTATTTAGAGTCAGATAGTTGTCACTCTGTTACTAGTTAATTAAAATTAACAAAACTAAAAACAGAATTATAACTATTTGCCATTAAATATGACTTTATTTTTTCTGTATTTAAAGACCATTATCTACAAAATTGATTTTTGTAGATATTGTTGTTTGGTGTTAAAGCGACGAAATGCACTAAAGAGTAAAATATTTTTGTTACTTTTTTAGTGCGTTTGATAAGACATGTATTCTGAAATGTATTTACTTATATTTTCTTAAAATATAGGGAAAAGATGTGACACCTTTTATCCTATAATTCACAACGTATAATAATAACAACTTCCTGTTCATATTTTCACTTCTTTGGAGAATGCATCAATATGACAATCATAATGTACTGATAAATCTCAACGTCTTGCAGAAAACCAATAATTTACCGTTTCTTTTATTGATTTATCAACTTATTGTCGTCAAATGCGCATGGATAAAATATTGAATACCTAGGTTTTTTCTGGTTTGGGTTCAAATGCGGGAAAAAACACTCCTTAATGTAAAAAAAAAAATCAATAGTACGCTGCGAACAAAAGTCTCTCATGTAACATCTTGAGATTGAATTTAAGTGGGGCAGAGGGTTACTGTACCCGGAAGAAAAGTTACGTGACGTGAAAAGAGGGGTTTTACCATATTCACCCGTTTTTCGCCCAAGCATCTTGGGAAAAGTTCT
Organism: Linyphia triangularis; assembly: GCA_963978545.1. NCBI lineage: Eukaryota > Metazoa > Arthropoda > Arachnida > Araneae > Linyphiidae > Linyphia > Linyphia triangularis. The sequence continues at coordinate 67,309,590 of OZ021730.1, forward strand.
AAGGAATCACACACTAAAATTTAGGGTAGCCATGATTAAATTGCAACTCTTTAGAGCGAATAAGACATGTTGTAATGAATATATGTTTCTAAAATTGAGCAGATATACAATTTAGACCATGGACTATGGAATATTTGAAGAAAAAATAAACTTTAGATGAAGTATTGGTCGCTAGATGGAAATCTGGACACTTTATGAAATGTTTTTAATAAGTGGAAAAGTTGTGATGAAGTTTTGATCTACAAAAAAACCCAATTCATTAAATTTTTGAATATATATCTATATAAAATTTAAATCCCCTCGCTGAATCATCACTAATTCTTCCATTTCAAATATAACCACAACTCTGAAATTTAGCACAAGTATCAACATGGACAAACATTGGAAAAGTAAGATATTTCAATCTCAACCAAATTAAAAGGGGTGGGGGTGGGGGGGAAGAGGCTTAACGCTTCAAACGTGAAATTTGTTAATGTCTCACTTCCAATGTAATCACAACTCTGTAATTCATTACAATTATCAACAAGAACAATCACAGAAAATGTAAGCTATTTCAATCCGGTATAACTATACTTTAGAATTCAAGAATAGGTGAAAGGCTCCAAACGGTCAATTGAAAGTTGGTACAAATGTCAACAAGTGAAAGCTTAGAATGGATTAAGAAGCTATTCCGATTTTGAGAAACCAATTTTCTGGGGTCAAACGATCGAGATGTGGACTGCATGAATGTATTTTGGCTAAAATGCACATGGTAAAATTCGCGAATTCAGATAGCGTACATATAATAGTCAAAGCCCTAACTGATGACTCACTGACTCATCACTAACTCTTCTACTTCTCATATAGCCACAACCCCACAACTCTGAAATTTAGGGGATGCACATAAATCACCCCCAATTTAGAAATGTTTTTCTTCCAGAACTTCGTTTTTTCCAGTACTTCATATCGTGTCAGGTTTAATTTTGAAACAGGTATATCGACGACATCTTTCATTTGTCATATCGCATGTGTTTATATAGCATTCGTAGTTTCATCTGGAAAGGTTAACTTCAGACCGGCAAATAAATGATCAGAGCCTTTGTATAAGCTTCTCACTACATTAATATTATTGAGTATAGAAGTTAATGGGTTGAAAAGTTTGTAATCACAATGGGGGAGGGGGGGTTAGATGTTAGCACTTATACCATCGGAAAACACTGCTGCACTGGAGATATATTCATTAGAACGATAATAATATTGGAAATAAACTAATTATAATATGAGTTATCAACTTCGGAACGTCTTAATTCATGCTTTAAAATGACGAATTGATCGTAAAAATTAGCTCAGTAGTTTAGGAGGAACAAAAACACACCTTTCCTAATAATTGCATAGGCATCTCCACATTAAGAGTGTTCATTTTAAAAGTTGTGTCTTTGCCTTGAATGTTTCATTTTCCAAGAGCTTTACAAGACCTAACCTATATTTGGTGATTTTGGAGCCAACTTAGTTTTATTTATGGCGCGTCCATTAACAGTCATTTATGCAACTGTGCGGATAAGCACTATTTTTTCAAACGAGGTAAAACGCTTATTTGACGAGTGCGATAGCACGAGTCAAATAATTAGCCGAGTTAGAAAAAGTATTTTCCCACGTGTTGCATACAATATTTTTTATAATCACGTGCAAAAAAATATTTTTAATACATATATTTACTAACGTTGGCAACTCGAGTCAATTAATTTCTGCATTTCAGTACCAAGACTGTATGAATACTTAGAAAATGCTTTTTCACACTAGGGCGAAAAAGTGCTATTTTCGCCACTATTTTTCATTCAAAATGATTAAAAATAGTTTAATTTTTTGCACGTTGTTATAAAAAAGTACAATATTATGGCATTCCTATTTATTTCAGAGTTTTTTTTATACCATACGTATGCTCATCTTAACTATTATTCATCGCAAATATTTACTACACTTAGCCCAGTTTTCTCAAAGTTTTGCATTCACTAGAAATACGGTTATGAGGTTTGAAGATCAAATTTATCACCAAAATTATTACCAAATTTAAAGGGTTTTTTAAAAAATATTTTTTATCCTAAGTATTACCAAATTGGCTACATATTTTTTATCAAATGTAAATTAAACTTTTAGGCTTTTGTTTCTACGCAAATACTTCACTTTAAGTAAAAGCAACGGAGAATGTGCAAAAACAGCCTTTCTGTAGATGTCACAACACAACAAGCAAGTTGTCAGTTTTTTTTCTCTAAACCCCATTTAAAAGCTAGACCTCAAATTCTTTTTAAAAATATACTTGTCAGTTTTTTTTCTCTAAACCCCATTTAAAAGCTAGACCTCAAATTCTTTTTAAAAATATACTTATTTTACATTTGTGAAAGGAATAAGCATAAAAAAAAAAAAAATAATAATTTTTAAGCATCTAAGAATAGTTACATGTGTACAACATAATTGCAAAAAATGCGGTACTGACAAATTTCTTCAATTTTGGGAAATATATCAAAATACAATTTATTTAAAGTAATATTTTTCAGCAGAAGTGATGCGATCAAGTACATATTTTTAGAGAAGTACCCTCTCCTCTAAATCTCCAACATTGGAAACAAATATAATGTAGACTGACAAACTTAAAAATGTTTTTTAGCAAACAACAAAAAAGTTTTACACTGATGTTTAAAGTTGCTAAAACGAGCATTTGATTTGTTTGATTTTTTTTTTTTAAATTTAAATATATTTGATGCAAAGAAATTGAGAGGGGGAGGGGGGAGACAAATTCTTGCACAATTTTTAATAATAATATAGAGAGATTCCTAAATCTGGAAAAGTACTTCCTTTCTATTTTAAAGAGTATCTTAAATATTAGAAATTCTTCTCTTCTGTGCAGTTTTCTTATTAATATTTTGTACTATACAAGAGCTACAGGAGGAGTATAACTAAGCTAGAACATCGAAACAATGTTAAGACTATTAGTTATTCCATATTTTTTAAAAGAAAATGCCGTCCGTGAGCAATCGGTTGGAAAAGGAAATAGAATAGAATTCAAAGGAAATAGTAAAAATTAACTTGTTGCTATCAGAGTTAACCATTTGCACTCCAGGCCTTTTTCGCGCGGAGGAATCAGCTACTCGAGACATTTTAGGTTCGGTTGGTGTTTATGGATTTGCTTCATAGAAACTAAACACAGTCATTGGCCTTGCATCGAATTTCCGCATCATACCTAATGGTCCTCTCGTGGTTTGGCATCCAATCGTGTGGCACCACTGGAGTGCAAAGGGTTAATTCATGATTTATGACTATCGCAGTGCCTGTCTATAGGGAATTACGGAATTGTTTCCCATTACTTTTTAATAGCGTTGGAGGAAATATTTGCGGGTCGCTAAAAACTGTCTGCACTTTACCATAAATTGGATTGCAACTTAAAATTGGACGAGCCTTTTTCCGGAAGAAAAAGATTCTGGGACTGATATGGATTTAGTAGTGAAACGTAGGTGGGATCCATTTACAGCCCAGCTAAGTGTGCCACTGTTTCTATTGCACTACAAAAAGCATAGTTTGTACAGGGTGGCTACAAAATCCAGGAAAAAAAGTTCCCTGAAAGATTTCTAAAAAATTCCTTAATTTCACGGCAAACTAGTTTTCAAATTTCTCCGATTTTTCCAGATGTTAGATGATCAAATAGAATATTTATTCTAAAGAGATAATATGCCTATTTTTTCAAAATAATTTTGGCGATAATGAAGAGTTTAAATTGCTTCGTAACATGAAACTTTTAACAGTTCCCACAATTTTCCAAGAAAAAGGGCCCAAAATGCGGATTAACTGGGAAATGAACTTTCAAAACAATTGAAAAATTCGCTAATTTTTGCAAATTTTTTAAAAATTCTCTGACATTTCCCTGATTTCCAAGTTCTGTGGCCACTATGTATGTACGTAAATATAATTATTTTACCATGTGCGCAAGTGATATTCTTAAGACTTCGGATTTAACATAGGATCTTGAGTTTTTGGGATCAACGATATCGATATTCATTGTCATTACGTATATTGACGTTTGGAACTATCGATATTATATACTCGACACATATATCGATGTTTGGGACCCTCTCTAGTAAGGCTCTGCTCGATTCCTTTATTTTTTTTATTTTTTTAATAATAAGACAGAACACCATCATCACGTTCTTTAATTTAGAATACAACCATCCCAGTTTCTTACTTTCTACATACTCAAAATCTCACGTGAGAGCGCTCAGTCTTTCCTAATTGGCTCACCTAGTTTGGCGATATTTCCAAGTAGGCGAATAGGGTTCGGTCAAACGATTTCCCACACGAAATGGATAACCAGGAAAAAGAACGTGTTCTACAATGGCAGGCGGCAAAAACGAACCTAGGGTCTGATCTATGGCAATCATATTTCAGAAGCGTGCGCTTGTGATTGGAATTCGAAGAAGGATTGTGAATTTATCGATGGGATCCCAGTTCACTTCAGTTCTTTGAAGAATGTAGTAATTTTTGTTGAATTCGGAATGAACTGAAATCGTTGGTTTGAATTTCCGAGTGATAGAATTTGCGATGTTGGATAGATTTTATTTCTGAAATTTAACCGAGGTGATTTATTCTAGTTTTCACTTAAACTAAAAGTTTTATGAAAATAGTCAGTAGAATTATTCAACGCAATTTCCCCTGTGTTACGTGCTCTGAAATCGTTTGCATGTTATGCATTTGAAATCCATATCAGTTCACTTGAGTTGGAGTACAAAACAATAAATGAATAAATATCGATGCCAAAAAGAAAAATTTAAATTATAGTACATGATTTCATTCATATCAAACAGATTTCTGCAAAATAAGTTACTGCAGAAATCCGAATTCTTAACGCTATTCATCAACGTCAAAAATCTGAAAAAATGTAATGTTACGTTACCTAAAATAGAAGAGTATTGCTTGGGATATTTCCACATTTACTTGTGACTACTTTTTATTTCGGAACAATTTCGCTAGCAATAATGGATGACGTAAATGGTAGGACTAGTATCCTCAGTGTAGATTTGCCGGAATACTTATTTTCAGGTAACTATTATTTCCATATTTTCAACTATTTAGATATCATTGTATTTTAAATGCATCTTATATTAATTTTACCAATGATGTTTTAAATTTATACATAAAGTAAAGTTCTAACTCTAAAATCCCCATTGTGGGCAAAATTACCAGTACTATAAAAAAATTAAAAAAAAAAAAAAAATTAAGAGGGGATATTGATGGCAAGACGTTGTTTTTCCATCGTGTGGCAACACTTGGGCCATGCTTGTAACCAATCACGATGCACCTTCAAAAGCAAATTCGAATTTTCACATTCCATTACCCATTCACAATGCATATTTCATTTTCTGTGAACATAGCAGTTAACTGTGACGTTTAACCATGCAGACGCTCTATAAGAGGACACAACCTTATATATAGCAAACTGTCATCTCTTGTGTTCAAAACTAGATAGTGCATTGCCGTAAGATTTTACTCTATAATTCAGTCTCAACGATGAAACATGAAACCTATCGCCAGTCCCACCTTTAAATAAAAAGCAGTCTGATTGTACCTCTTGATAAAAAGTTATATCTAAAAAAAATACCCAACATTTACAACAGGTTTTTTTTGAGAAATATATTTTTCACCTAATATAGTTTTGTGGTTATTGAAATACATTGTATGATTAATACTTTAATTTTTGTTTCTAGAAATTGTGTTTTGTGATCTTTAATGTGTTGTAACTATACAATACGATGCTTCTCATATCAATTCCGATTTCAGACTAGTTTATTATGTTATGAATTTTTCATTGCCCAAAAACTATGCGAGGGCTATATTAATCAGAAACATCATAACAAATGGAAATTTTTTATTTTTTTTAAAGAAAATATTACCTCGCATTCAGTAAGACAATTAAGGTGGGAAGGGGCAGTACAGTAATATCCCCTTAAATAAGTATTTTGCCCTACCCCCAATTTTGATATCTGCTCCCATATCTGCGTCTGACAGCCCTCCAATCGAAGCCGATACCTGAGGGTGATTTCTGGTACACATTTGTCCAGACGGCATGTGGTTTTCTGGTACAAACAGATTTCGGCTTAATATAAACGGAAGTTAGAAAATTTTTATTGAAACACTCCACGACTATGTTATTGGTTATAAGTATTTATTATAGATAAGTAAAAATTACCTAAAACATAGATAAATATACACAGAAAGTGAATAGTTAGTTTAAATCATAATTGACTGAGAAGTAAAAAAAATCCATACTTTAACTAGTAAAAGTCAAACGGGTATAATTTGACAAATTTCAGTCAATAATTTATTGATGATTCTTCAATATATATAGTATTTTTGTAAAGAACCACAACTGAAATTCTTCTAATCTATCTTGAGTTCTAGTCCATTCGTAATAAATGCCAACTTAAAAACTAGTTTTCATATATTCACAACACCAAAAGGTGTAATGCATTGGAAATTATTCCTTGGCAACCGTATCACCAACTTAGACTTATTTTTATTCCTTGTTAAGAGATGTAGTTTACTATAGAAATATCTTCTTTCCTGATTTTGGTGGTAGGAAATGAATATATCCTCTAGAGAACCGAGCTTGCAAGGAGTTTTTTTTTCCCCACATTCTTTTTTTTTTTGGTGTGTGTGTGTGTTTGTTCCCCCCCCCCCTCCCCCCCCCTTTTTTTTGGGGATCAAATAACATAAAAATAATTTACCTTAAAAAAAAAGTACTGTACAAAAAATTTATAAAATGTCCATCTAAATGGACATACAACATATACAACACAAAATTCTATATACAACACAAAATTCAAATCTATTTGAATGACTTTTTAAATTGACTTATCACATAAAAATCGCATTTGAAATCAGTCTTAATTATTATTACCTGATGAATCACAAAAGGAAGGAACTTAGATTAATTAACAATAGTAATAATAGACTAGAAACCGTATTTAGTTCATAATATAAAAAATTTATAAACGAAGCAGTAGAATAATGTAAACACTGATAAAACAGTGTGTCCACTGTTCTCTAGGTCTAAAATAATGCAAGGAACAAGGAATAAAGTTGGTACCATTTGAGTAGAGAAAATAGAGGGAATTCAAAAGTGTGTCTATTTAAGTGAATGCCCGATCTCTAGAGAATATAGTACATAATTCACTTGTGCTGATGTCATGCAACAACTAGGATTTGGTTAAAATCGCACATGCGCAGAAAGTTCCTTACCATTTGAAAAATTTAAGTTTTTCAGCGGTTGTTTGAAAAATAGCTCGTGTGTGATTTTCATCAAAATCGTTTGGGTAATAATTTTTTTGATTAATAGATATGTAAAAAGTTATAAAATTGAAAATCAAACTTTCAAAATTGGTGGCTTTTGTTGTTGTTTTATACATCCTAGGGATGAGAAACAATTTTTGTTTTCAGAATTGTTGAAACATTTGTTATTAGCTAAACTGGTAGAATGAGAAACTTTCACGTGTTTTGGTTTTATTTTTAAATAAAAGTAGAGGAAAAAATCATGAAAAACAATACCATTCTTTCAAAAATTTGAGCTCGGATAGATAGTTAAAAAAAAAATCACTTTGCAATTTGGCAGGACGTCAATGGGCAGATGATGAACCAATCTAAAACTTGTTTAAGACAAGGAATGAGTGAGGTTCTCCTCCGATTTTCGACTTTATCTATGCGTAACTAACGTCAAGGTTTTTTTTTTTTGCGTTTTTGGTTACGTGACTTATGTTTTGATTTCAGCTAATTTCAAACTCGATTTTTTATTAATTGCAAGCATAAAGATAAAAAATAATTGCACTGCTCAAATATATTCGTTGGATAACATTAGAAAATACCAAAAATATTCATTTTCCTCACTTGTGCAAGTTCCTCATTTAATTCGCTTTATAACATAGTTTGAAACGAATGTTGCATTATTACTTAAAAAATTTTTTTTTTTTAAATGTATGTCTCAATAAACATTATTCCAGAAATTTTTCACATTTTGTTGAATAAACGGACATTAGATAATTTTATCATTAAACGAAAGAATACCATTCCCATGACTTTCCATTCTGTAACTTCCGTGCACGAAATTCAAATGGGCGAATAGGGTTTTGAACAAAATTTTACGCACACAACGAATATCTGTTCCTACCTTATTACACCCAGAAATAAGAATATAAAACGAAAGATTACCCTTCTAAAACCAGTTATTAGTGGACATACATTTAAGACCGTCCGTGTTTTCCTGGATGTTGAAAGATTGTGGTAGCTCTGCAAAAAAAAATATATATATATATAAAAACATGGAACCACGGTCGTTAAATACGAGCAGCTAATCGTCATTAGAAGTTCGCGTGATGAACTGCAGGAGCTGGTATTCTGCCATCTGAAGAACATATATATATATATTCCAGACTTCCGAAATATTGGGGGGTGCTAAGTAAAAGAGTCAGGTGTGGTCGGTATAACATGGGTAAAAGGGGAGCGGGGGTACTTCGTGTTGTTGACCCGAAAAGGGAATGTAAATTTCGATTTTTATGTAGAAATAAGTTCATTAAGGTTGTGATCTAGGCCAAAGTGCTCATTAAAGATTTATGTTTTTTCCTGTAATTAGATTGGGGAGGGGAAGGGGTCTTTTGTGGATTTAATACCTTTTTCGTGGGTGGTATGATTTATTTATTGGGTTGTTACTCTTTATAAAGGAGGCAATAAATCTGTTTTAGACGAATTGGGTATAAACCGCTTTTACGCTTATGGAGTGTTAGAATGAGGAACTTGCACAAGTGAGGAAAATGAATATATTTTGTATTTTCTAGTGTTATCCAACGAATATATTTGAGCATCTTTATGCTTTCAATTCAATTCAATTTCATCTTTATTTTTTATCTTTATGCTTTCAATTAATCAAAAATCGAGTTTGAAATTAGCCGAAATCAAAGCAAAAGTCACGTGACTAAAAACGCATGAAAAAACCGTGACGTGGTTACGCAGAGATAAAGTCACAAAACGAAGGAGAAACCACACTCATTCCTCGTCTAAAACAGGTTTGAGACTGATTCATTATCTGCGCTTTGACGTCTCACGCAAAAGTGGTTTTTTCCCGCCGAATCGCAAAGTGAAAAACTAAATATTTTTTTAACTATCTATCCGAGCTTAAATTTTTGAAAGAACGGTATTGTTTTTCATGATTTTTTCTCTACTTTTATTTAAAAATAAAACCAAAAAACGTGAAAGTTCCTCATTGAGCGTTTGTGTCTATAACGTTCTAGCTTTTACAAAATAAATTATTGATTATAAATTGTTAGAATGTGTTTAGATGCTTGTAAAAAGGACATTTTCTGCTTTCTATTACTCTTTATATAATAAAGGCGAAATAAAAGTATTAAATTGGGGTAACATTTTATTTTGATATTTGACTTGAACACCATATTTTGAAAGATCATGAGTCCAAAAAGCTTGTAAGAAAAAACAGGTATCTTTCTCTCCCTCTCACTCTTTTTATTTATTTTTTTAAACATCATATCTTCAGGATGAAACCAGTTACGAAACCTTTCTCTGAATACAATTCAGTAATACACTTAGAACGCGACTATTAAGATAGATTAAAATTCGGGTCACAATAGACAATTCCCGCATTTTTTTTTTTTTTTTTTTAATTCAATTCTAAATGTTTTGAAAAGGCCATAAACATAAAAATTTCTGCTCAGTGCGCTTTTTCTTTTTTGTAATTTGCGATAAAAATTACCTTGTTAGAGGTTGGCGAGAAAACGACTCATTTTGTTGGCATTGAACGTGACGTAAAGAGATCTCAAACATATTGGCTTGAAATGCAGCAGCGGAAACCAGATTTGCAAGTTTCTCGCAAATCACGCCAACCTGTCCGGAATGTGGCAATGGTCTATCAACGCCAGCTTTTTTAACGATAAGTATTTGGCAGAAACCTCACGATAACCATAGAAACGATCGGGGCTCTTTACGTCACGAATTTTGTTAAGTGTTTTGATCGGACTGCATTTGGCTCGGTTTTGGGGCATTTTCTTTTCTTAATATTTAAATAACTAATTTTTTTGGTTATTAATTAATGGTCTATCAACGCCAGCTTTTTTAACGATAAGTATTTGGCAGAAACCTCACGATAACCATAGAAACGATCGGGGCTCTTTACGTCACGAATTTTGTTAAGTGTTTTGATCGGACTGCATTTGGCTCGGTTTTGGGGCATTTTCTTTTCTTAATATTTAAATGACTAATTTTTTTAAAGAACTTTTGTTTAAATATTTGGAATCAGAAAGAAATTCTTCATAAATATATTATAATTTCACTCGTTTTTAAAAAATGCGGGAATTGTCCATTGTAAAGTTTAATATTTACAGCTCTTGCCAAAAGAAGAAGAAAAAAAACGACTCTACTCGATTTTGATCAAAATCATTTTGGCATCGCCCTTTATAGATATTCTCGGTATCTCCATCACAGAAAACCTCGTAAAAATTCTAAAACAAGGTCAAAGACAAAACCTAGTCCAAAAATAGAAAGTGTTTCCCTAACTATAACATTTTAATGTCACAAGTGCCAAAGTGAATCGCCATGTTTATTTCCAGTGTCGCCAATTTGGTGAGATTTTTGTTAATAAATATCGCCAAACTTGCTTTATTACCTAATTTTTTTCCTTTACACACCTGCATTTACAGTATTCAATTCCTTTGTAATTCCTCAATAAATTTTTTTGATCATACACACATTTAGTAAACTATTTTATCAAGTTAGAAGACAATATTAGTGTAATTCAAAGTTCTGCTTCCCCTCTCCCCATAGTTTAAACAATAATAAATCTGCATAAAGTTTTCACTTAATCTTAGTACATTGCTAACATATGATACAAAGGGGAAAAAAACTACAAATTGCCCTAATTAAATCACATCACACCAGCAACTAAGCACATCATGACAACGATAAAACATCACCATTAAATCCGATAACCAATTACCTAAACAATTCGCCCCCACGTAATCAAACGATATTCCGTTGTTTACAATTCAGTTACTAGCGTCCCCATAGCAACGCCTCGTTTATTTTGTGCCCGTGGAGGTTTCCTGTCAGAATTCTTGAGAAAATTAACCATTTTTATATGCGGGTGACACACTAAGTCTTTTGACACGTATTCGCGGCATCCCCCTATTGTGGAACGTGTCAGAAACGTTTACAATACGGAAGTATTACGTCGAAATTGCGTTGTTATAAGCTACAATAAGGGTTTTTGTTACTGGAGATAATTTCGAAGACAAGATGGTGAGTGTTTAAAAGATTTCTTTGTGTCTGTTTCAAAGTGCGCATTTGGTATTTTTATTCCGTGCAAGTTTGCTTGTTACTCTTACTGTGTTGGTAATTATACGAAATAAAGATTTATATTTTTGTGTGATGGGTTATCCAAGTAGGTCTTCATGATGTATAGTATTAAGTATCTAGTGCAAGCAAACGTTTATTTTTTGTTCTTTGTATTGAAATAGGTGTTTTGCTTATCCTATGAAAATATTTTTTGCGAAATGTCCCATATTCCGGGTTATTGCCGTTGGCGTTAATAAGAAACAGCCGATCAAACGGTATAGTGGTTAGCGTGCTAGCTTCTAGACCGCGAGGTTGCGGGTTCCGAGTCCCGTGTTAGGCATGGGTGTTTGTAAATGTATGTTGGCTTGTCTAATGACGAATGCTTCGGCTCATTATAGTCCTCGTGTTGCTGACGGTGCCAGATAATCTGAAAACAACCAACCAACCGTTAATAAGAAACATTTGGTCAAAATTGGTATTTCGAATAACTGCGATCAAATTTAAATTCTAAACATTATAATAAATGTGAAGAAGCACAAACCTTTATGTAAGAAACCATTTAGAATTCTAAATATAACTTTGAAGTTTAAAAAAAAATTTCCCAAGGTAAATGTTTTTTAATAAGAGCTGAGCCTCATGCGACGTTTTCTCGAAAACATCATAATTTTTAGCTTCCCCAAAGGCAAACTAAAAATTAATACTCCTTTATTTTTTAATAATAAAGCAGAACTCTATCACCACTTTCTTTAATTTAGAATACAACCATCCCAGTTTGTTACTTTCTACAAACTCAAAAGCTCACGTGATGTGCTCAGTCGCTCCTAATGGACAATTCCTGCATTTTTTAAAAACGAGTGAAATTAGTACATATTTATGAAGAATTTATTTCTCACTCCAAATATTTAAAGAAAAGTTCTTTAAAAAAAAAAAAAGTTTTTTAAATATTAAGAAAAGAAAATGTCCCAAAACCAGTTCGTTCGATCAAAACAGTCAAAAAAAATTTTGACTTAAAGAGTCCCGATCGTTTCTATGGTTATCATCAGGTTTCTGCCAAATAGCTGACGTTGAAAGAGTTGGCATTGGTAGACCATTGCCACATTCCGCACAGGTTGGCGTGATTTGCGAGAAACTTGCAAATCTGGTTTCCGCTGCTGTATTTTAAGCCAAGATGTTTGCGAAGCCGTGACGTCACATTCAATGCCAGCGAAATGAGTCGTTTTCTTGCCAACGTTTAACAAGGAAATTTTGATCGCAAATTTTTTTTAAAAAAAAAAAAAAAGTGCATTGAGTAGAAATTTTTGTGTTGATGGCGTTTTCGAAACATTTAGAATTGAATAAAAAAAATTTTTAAAAATTGTGGGAATTGTCCATTGGTTCAACACCTTCCAAAATTTTAAAGATTATAATAATTGTGAAGAAGCACACACAACCTTTATACAAGACACCATTTAGAATTCTAAACATAACTTTGAAGTTTGAACCTTTTTTTTTTTTCTCAAGGTAAATATTTTTTAGCAAAAACCGAGCCTCATGTAACTTTTTCTCGAAGGAATCACTATTTTTAGCATCACCAGTGGCGAACTAAAAGTTAGTAAGCTAATGTTTTTCGTCGATAATTAATGTATGACGTCATGTGGTTTCTTGAATCTTGTACCAAGCGCTGGAAATCTGTTATAGAAGTTTCACAAAGTTCAATGTTCAGAAGAAAAGATTTTATTATTATAAAATTGTTTCTTGTTGGCCCAAAATTGTATAGTTTATTTTGATTTGAAAGTTATTAGTTATAAGTTTATTTCAAATTTAAATGCGCAGTTAGTAATTTAGATACAGGGAAGTATAAAAATAGCTGCTCGATAGTCCTAGAATCTAGTTTTGCGAAGAAGAGAAAAAAAAAAATGCCTAAACCATCTCAGCTATTAGTTGATAAGGCTGCCAAAATCTTCAGCTAGAATTCGGATGGTAAAACTAAATGAAATAGAATTTTACTAAATCTTTATAGACACATGATTTTATCGCGTGTTAGCTCGTGTTAAATATCACTCAAGTTCTGCTATCACTTTTAATCATTGTTTTTTATTATTATAAACATTTTAAATAGAATTGGAAATATAAGCTTCAAAGCATCTGGATATTTCTAAAATTTCAGAGAATGTCCCCAACCTATAAAATGGGAATAACTCAAAGTCCAATCCAGGGCCGTCAGTTGATGGTTTGTATTAAGCTGTTGTAAATGAGGCTCTAGTTTTTTCAAACAGCAAGAAACTTGCGTGTTCGTTACTGTTGAGTCGGGACGACTGAAACTCTCATCTGAACTTGTTCGCGATTTGTTAACACTGAGGAAAGAATTGTAAAATTCTTCGTGAAGAATAGAAATATATTTTCTTCCTTTTTTGTAATCTAATATCATAATACCTCGAGAAGAAATTCGTAACAATGCTGTTTGTAAACATACAAAGAATGTGGTAATATGGTTCACAAGAAAGTAGCTTCTCTTAATGGCCAACCTAAAAGAGTTCACAAGAGAAGAATAACCTGAAAAATCAATAGGACCACATATACAAGTCGTTTAGCAAATATTAGATAGATGAAAATGAAAATCTACCCAAACTATTAGCTTAATTTATGGAAACAATCCAGCACATCTTTTGACAAATAACAACACAGGTGGGTCTATTGCATTGTGGGAGGTCTTTTCGTACAACAGCCAGGTCTCTTTGCTTTTTTTTTTTTTTAGATGACAAATTACACAGAAATAATCATTTGTTTGTTGCAAAATACTTTAATTATCTCTATACAGTAGAGGTCGGAAATATCGATCAAAATAAATATCGATACTATATCGTTGCATAGAAAAAAATATCGATTTATCGATACAAGATTTTTTTTCTTCTTTTTTTTTCAGAGTTTTTTGGGGCAAATTTCTACTTTTCATGAATTCATGACTAAATTGTTTTAATAAATAAATCATAAAAATTATTTTGATAAATAAATTATAAAAATTGCTTTAATAAACAGATTATAAAAATTGTTTTAATAAATAAATTATATTATCAATCAGAATAAATAAAATACATTTGGATGTCAATGCATAAATTCACATTTATTTTTAACGAAGAAATTTTGAAAAGTAGTTTATCGCATATTTTGCTGATAAAGATGTTTTTAATATTTAAAATTAGATGCAAATTCCAGGCACATCCTGGCAACAGAAACGGCGCTATGTTAATGACTACTAATAAACGATCTTATCTTTTCAGTACATTATGTTTTATTTTTGGTTAGGGTGCCATTTTAAATGTCTCTCAGCCAAGTCCAAACCTTAGTTTTGAAGTTTTTGAAAAGGGAATAAAAAAAATCGAAAAAAAAAAAAAAAAAAACACATGGAGCTACAAAACGATAATCAAAAAACTAAAAATGTTTGAAAATATCGATATATCGGTGACTTGTATCGATATTAAAAAAAAAAAAATTCGATAAAAATATCGTCGTATCGATATATCGCTGACCTCTACTATACAGGGTGTTCACAAATTAATTGGGCAATAGAGTTCAAATAGATATGTATAGCTCTTAATAACAAGGCATAATAAACAACTTTTTTTTTTTGCATATAGGGTGACATGGTGAACATAAATTAAATGGGGAAAAAGAATGGTTTATAAGGCCCAGTTATTAAGACTTAATTAGATGTATTTGAATTCCATTGCCCTACTGATTTGTGGACACCTATGTTATCTAAAATCATTTATTACCTTTCGGTGAAATTTTAGGGGAAGGAGGGAATTGGATGCATGTATATGCACGATAACCAATGCTACAAAAGACTGCACAATTGGGTAAAAAAGAAATTATTAGAACTGACTAGTACTCAGACTCTATCCAATCGATAATTTCCCTGGTATTTTAACTCCTGATGTGAAGATGAACAGACAGTAATATGTGTACGTAAATGATCAGAAAATCCCAAAGGAATGTATCGTTATTTATAATTTAGATCCTGAACTACTGCAAACTCATTTTTATGGAAAATCTCATTTGAATCGAAGTTATTCTTCACAATAGAAAACCAGGTTTAAAGAAACTTTTTTTTTTTTTTTTTTTTTTGCTTTATAATTTTAGGAGAAACCTATTTTTTCCACATTTTGAGGCAATGAAGTTATTTGCAATGCTTTTCAGCTAATTCAAAGTTCGCATATTTTCTAGAGGTCGGAAATATCGATCAAAATATGTATCGATACTATACCGTTGCATAGAAAAAAATATTGATAAAATATCGATATATCGATATTTTTTTTTTTTTTTTTTTTTTTTTAATTTTGCCAGAAACAAAGTTTTTCGAGGCAAATTTCTACTTTTCATGATTGCTTTTTTGTAAGGTGACTACTTTTTCAACTGAAATGGATCTATTACAAAAAAAAATAAATAAAAAATTATATTTTCGCTTAATTGGTGCAGTGATTTTAAGAAAAATTTAGATAATTTTCAATAGCTTTTAAGTGTATGGCAAAATATTGAATATTGGTGCCATTTTAACTGACTCTCAGCCAAGTTCAAACTTTAGTTTTGAAGTTTTTGAAAAGGTACATAATAACGAAAATCGAAAAAACACATGGAACTACAAAACGATCATCAAGAAACTAAAAATGTTTGAAAATATCGATATATCGGTGACTTTTATCGATATTTTTCATATCGATATTTTTTTAGAAATATCGATATAAATATAGTCTTATCGATATATCGCCGATCTCAAATATTTTCTGCAAGAGCAAATAACACAACACAAATGGCGTCACATTCAATTATCCTCTAACAACATGTGTCTGCTAACTGTTGACTCCACTGTAACTACAATGTAATGGGAAATTTGTACATCGGCTATGAATTCCATCCATCGGAAATCAACAAACCCACATTAAAACTACAAGCTCTACTAACAAGTGAGGTACGTCAAACGAAAAATCTCCTGGACACAGAATTTAAAATTGAAAAGGAAGTTACTACGACAAGATAAATAACAACCGAATGTTCATCTGAAACACGTACAACCAAACTAAAAAGTCGGCTGAAGTTGAGTGCATATCCCCGCTATGGTAGAACGATAACTCAAATGAAAATTTATCAAAACGGAATTAAGGTATCGATTGTATAAAGAAATACCTTGCGCATCGCTGAGAATAAAGAAGGAATTTATTCTGACAATATTATTACACAAATTTTCTGTATATAGTTGTGAATAATGACGTATTCGTTTAAAATTCTATTGTATTTTATTTTATCTTATTTTATTTGTTAACAGTGATAATACAGGTTACAAATAGGTGGCAACATCTAAAGCGATCGGGAAACTTAGAGGTGCTTCGTTTCTATCAATTGACTATCGATACAATTGACCGGTCAACTAAATATTTCGAGAAAGTTCTCACGCGCACCTATAAATACGAGACCGTAGATCGGAAGAGCTGCAGTTTGACTTCGTTTGTCGATTTGAAAAGAGCTGAACACTTTGTTTGCATATTTGAGTGTGCCTGACCTGAATTCTACGCTGAATTCAAAGTTGTTGTTTTTTAAGCTTGTGTTGAGCTTGATAGTGATTACACTATTCTTCGAATAACTTTTGTGAGCTTTTGAAAAGAGATTAAATAATAGTTTTTATCTAATAAAAACTGCGCCCTCATTGCCCCTGGGAAAAATTTACAACAATATTACTCTAGTCACAAATTGATAGACATCAATCATTGGCATCATTGATAGGCTGGTTTATAGGAGAATAAATGGTTGTGGTTTTTTTTTCGTGTTTCCTGAAAATTGCACTTATCGCAGTAACGTTATTGTTCCACCAGAGCGGCGAAAGGTCTCGGTAAGAATAGGTTTACAATAATAATAATAATAATAATAATAATATAACCCATAAAAACAAAGTTTAAAAAAAAATCTTTTATTTGCATTGTCATTTTTTATATTCATTAACACAGCGCCGATATCAAAAAACATTTCTATCGGCAAAATGTGCGGCAAACTACGTTTCAAAATTTATTTATTAAAAATGAACGTGAATCTCACACCCAAATATCGTTGATTTATTCTGATAAAAGTAATTTCATTATTAATTTTTTTGTTTTAAAAATTGGCAACAGGAAAGAGTTTTAACAATGATCGGTAAATGGTTTATTTTAATGGGATTGGATGACAGCAAGTTGGTTTATTAGTATTCCGTAAAAGCGACATTTTAGTGACAGTAACATCCAGCAAATTTGATAGAATGCATTGTCATCGACATCGAACCTATCTGCCAAGTTTCAGCCCGATTGGATGACGGCAAGAGGGTTAATTAGGTGTCCGCAGGTTTGCCTTCCATCGACAAACATAGTCGAAGTTAAGCCGGATTTATACGCTACCAGTCGGGCCTCCAGTTTAGATCGCCAGTTCTATGACGTCAGCTAAGCGACCGTTACGCCGTCTATCGGTGATCACGGGAGAGCGCACGTGATTGGTTGATCGGAGTCGCCGGCACCAGTAAATAGAAAATGTTTGGTTTACTGGAACCACTTTCCACCACCAATCTTGACGAGGTAACTTATCTTGTCAAGAAGCTTAAAATCAGAAAAGCCCCAGGCATGGACTCCATCTCTAACAAGATGATCCAGCTTTTGCCCAACAACACCCTCCAGTCCCTGGTCAACATCTTCAATGCCAGTCTGCAGAATTGCTACTTCCCAAACATCTGGAAAGAAGCCCTTGTCATCGTCATCCAGAAGCCGGGCAAAGACCACGCCATGACCTCCAGCTACAGACCTATCAGTCTCCTCTCAGGTTTGGCTAAAATCTATGAAAGGCTGATTTACAATAGATTCAAACAACACCTTATCCACATACCACCTGAGCAGTTTGGATTCATGGCGAATAGGTCCACCACCATGCAACTTGTCCGGATAATGGAATTCATTGGCGATGCAAGGCACAAGAAAGAAAGCTCGGCAGTCCTCATGCTCGATGTTGCAAAGGCCTTCGACAGGGTCTTCCACAAAGGTCTTGTCTACAAGCTTATTCAGCTCAACATTCCCTCTGACTTCATCCACCTCCTCTGGACCTATCTTAAGAACAGAACGTTTAGGGTTAGAATAGGGAAAGACGTTTCTACACCAAGGAACATCGAGGCCGGAGTACCCCAGGGCAGCATCCTTGGTCCAATACTCTACCTCTTCTATACGGCAGACTTCCCTACCTTCCCCCAAGACGCTGGATCCCTCACGGCGTTCTATGCCGATGACACGGCCATCATCACCAGGTCTCTAAGTCCCCAGATTGCTGTGAGGAAACTCCAAGATAAAACTCAAGAAATTGAAGATTGGTGCGCTAAGTGGAAGATTTCGATCAACGGAAGCAAATCTCAAATCCTCCTGATTAAATCCAGACACCAACTTCGTCCAGTGAATGAACAAGTCCTCCTCTTTGATGAAACCATTCCCATCGTCGAGAAAGCCAAATACCTTGGGGTCGTCCTCGACCACAAGCTCAACTGGTGCGCTCACATCAAAGAGGCAATCAGGAAAGGAAATTCCGTTGCTGCCAAGCTCCGTCCGTTGATCGGAAGAAAGTCCAATCTTCCACTTAACCTCAAGCGAAGACTGTACCTCAGTGCAGTTCGCCCCATCCTCACATATGCCTCCCCAGCCTGGGCCACCATCAACAGCAGGGGTGTCCACCGCCTCCAAGTTTTCCAAAACAGAATTCTCAGACAGATAGTGAACGCAGCACCATTTGTCAGGAATCGCCTCATCCATCGGGACCTTGACATAGAGCCCATTGCACTCCACCTCTACAACCTCAACAGTTCCTTCTTCATCAGTGCCACCAGTGACCAATCCATCATCCAGGCCAATCTTGACTACGAACTGATTCCAGGAGATCAAACCATTAGACCCTACGCAGCCTTCGCACTCTCGGACATGGTCCTCTCCGAGAGCGTTCAACGCAACAGTCTGCCAGCCTAAAACATCATTTTGTGTATCAGAAAACTTTTTACGGACTTTTCAATTGACTCAATAGACTTTCGTTGACCTACGAAACTCATCTATAGACACTGAACTCTCTGTGCACAAACAGTCTACGAACTTAAATAACATTTAGTGTTCAGATAAACTTTCTGCAAACCGTTCAATTGACTTTCCAATAGACTTTTATTGACTTTGAACTGCAACTATAAACTGAACTCTCTGTGCCCAACAAGTATTGATCACCTGGAATCGTCGAAGTCACTCTCATTTCACATTATTTTGCAATGTTCATCTCATCTTATATATACTCATTTTCTTGTCTCTCATATATGCTTCACCTGTTCTCACCGTGCCTTATACTCCCCTGACCTGAATGTGCATTCTCCCCACAATCTATGCCATTTTTTACTTTCTCTAATTTTGCATAAAAGTATGTTATATTCACTTTTATAGATTATACCTGTTTTTCACTGTGTATCCCCCCCCCCCCCTCATTACTGTTTCGTTACTTTGAAAATTGCCATATATATGCATTTATCCTTTTCTGTTCATCCTTGTAGAAACTACCCTGTCTCACTGTGTATTCCCCTCTTCATTGATATATTCAGATTATACCAAATTTTTTATTGCGTATCCCCCACCCCAATATTTCATCAAATGAAAATTCCTGCTCACATATTTATCAAATTTTGTTAAACTCTTTAGATCTTACCCTGCTCATGGTGTATTCCCCTTATTAATGACATTTATAACCAAGACTGCTATTGCTCATCCATTTTTGTTCATTAATTTTAGATTTTACCTGCATTCACTATGTACCCTCTCCCCATCTCAGTATCATAACCCAGAAATTCATATTCGCTATTTATCAATTACTATAGATTTTACCTGTTTACCATGTATCCCCTCCTTATTTATGCTCAACCAAGATTTTCTTCTACTACCCAGATATGTACTGGAAGTGCCTGTCTTCTACTGATTCACCTTCTTGCCTGTTAAGTTTTTCGTTTTTGTTAAGTTTTATTTTGTACCAACTCGATGTAACTCACCTCATGTAACCAACTAGATGAAGGGGTATAGTGCCTTAGGGCCGTCACCCCGCTAATAAAATGTATATTTAAGCTTAAGCTTAAGCTGGAACCAGTAGCCTGTTGACGTCACTGACTGTCGATCTAAACTAGAACCTCGACTGGTAGCTTGTAAATCCGGCTTTCATAAAAAGGATTTAAATTTTTTTTTAGTTGCGATTAGAAGTGACGTTCTTAAACGTTAGACGATAGACTAATTGGCTGCTGCCACAATAATTTTATAAAAGTTCATATTTTGACTTCAAACTGTGATATAAGTTGGAATTTAGATGCTGGAAATAAAATCTATGCAGCATTTTTATTATACTACATCCATACTTGCCCGAGGCTTGTGATTTACAATTTCACAAATACCTATTACAATTGATAAGGTTTTTTTTATACTACTATTCATTGGTTTTTCTCTGTCAAATATCTACATCAATAAGAAGTTTCGATTGGATGAATTACAAGTAAAGCGAGTGTATGAGTATATTATTAGTGAAACTGTGTACCAATACAACTTGCTTTTTTTATTCGTATATTGTATTACAAGAATTCATGTATATAAAAAAAAGTAATTAAGCAAACTAACTGCATAACATTAATTTTGTTACAGCAAAGCAATTTTCTGTTGTTATTCTTGTTTGCAATAAATTTTCCACATTAGGAGTAACAATTTTTTGTAGTTATTCTTGCTTGCGATAAATTTACCACAATAATGTGACAGCATACTTCTCCGGTTTTCTGTTTACAATAAATTTCGGCACAAGCAGTATTTATGTTGAGTGACATTTTGTTTCCTTTGTTGCAGACTCCGATTCAGAGATGGGTACAGTGGTGGACGATGGAAACCTTCCGGACAGAATTTATGTTCACCAGCTCAACTTAACGTAATTCAAGACTTGACTCAACTTCTTTTTGCACTTCAACACTTAAAAACTGCCAATTTTAATGCAGTACACGGCATGGGCGCCTCATGAATATTTGCAAGGGGGTGCAAGACTAGATTTTTATCAAAATCATTAATTTTTTTTAGAAATGTTAATTAATAATAATGCATTATAAATTATGCTCTTTGAGAATAGTTAAAATTCCTGGTATATATTTTTGAAAGAGCAACCCTGTTAAAGAGAAAAAAATACAAAATAGTAAAAACATTAAAAATATATATTTTTAACAATTTTTTTTATCATCCAACTTGATCTCACCGTATTCAGGAGACAGTGTTTAGAATAGAGGAACTCGAAGATGCAAAAGTACAGAAGAGTAAAAAATTTTTTATTTCTTCCAAGTTTCGGATATAATGAATTCTAAAAATAGATTTCAAGATAATATATCTGATGACTTAAAAAACAAAACATTTTCCTAGAATTTTGAGAACTACACAGGAAATGATTAAAGAATAAAAGGAATAAATACTTCTACTCATCAGCCTCTAATAATCATAGTCAACAAGCGCCAGAAAATTTTCACGCAAGTAGCTATAAAAAAAAAAAAACATAGCAAAGAAACAAAAGACTAAATTAATAGGGAAAAAAATGCTCATTGTAGTATAAAAGTATAAGCGGCATGTGTGCTTTTTTTTTTTATCTTGGAATTTACATCTTTTCCCTCTCTCTCTCTCTTTTTTTTTTTTTTTATAGATTTTCAAGAGCCAGGGGGGTACAAATGCACCTTCTTGCACCCTCCTGGGGGCGCCCATGGTACACGGTCATATTTATTAACCATACAAAATCAAAACACCAAACTTTTTTTCTTTGTGTAAGACAAGCATTCAAGTAAACATGTATTATTAGTTAATATAATTAGGTTATTTGATATTACCTCTTGTATTCCTCTTAATTACCCCCACCCTCTTTTTAAGGAACACGGCAAGATTTTTTAAAAGATTTCGCATGTTTTTCTTTGATGCATATACGTTTAAAATACTATGGGGTAATGGTGAAATTTGACAATTCCCGCATTTTTTAAAAACGAGTGAAATTAGTTTATATTTATGAAGAATTTCTTTCTGATTTCAAATATTAAAAAAAAAAAAAATTCTTAAAAAAAATGAGTTATTTAAATATTAAGAAATGAAAATGCCCTGAAACCCAGTCCGATCAAAAGGATCCGTTATAGCTATGACGTCATTACATCCTTTCGTTACTATTGATATCGTGAGGTTTCTGCCAAATAGTCGGTTGACAAATGCCATATCCAATACCGATTGGCGCGATTTATGGGGATTTTTCCGCTACTGCGTTTCCAGCCAAGTTGTTTCAGATGTGGTGACGTCATATTTGATTCAAGTCAAATGTGTCGTTTTCCCGCAGAAATCTAACGAACGATTTTAGGTTTCAAATTAAAAAAATGAAAAAGCGCAATGAGCAGAATTTTTTGTGTTTATGGCCTTTTCGAAACATTTAGAGGAATTGAATTTTAAAAAAATGCGGATATTGTTCATGGTATACAGTGAAACAATAAATCTCATCAGTTGATCATATTGCTATACGATTATATATTATGTGTGTATGTTTATGAAAAATATATGGTTATTGACCGGTACATTGGCGATCTCCCATCTATTAACCCTTTGCACTCGTAATTATGCTTTAGAAAGTTAGCGAATAACTCGGAATTTTGTTTCATGATCAATCAAGATGAGTTTTTTTTATGGAAATGTGTTCCAATTTAATTAGAAGGTTTACCATCCTTAAATCAAAAATTTAAAAATATAGCCCCTGAATACACCCTTGACCTAGGATGGGAATGTGGCCACATAATATTGTTGCGTGGACGGGTTCGAAAGATTTGAAGCCAAAGCAGATCAAAACTTGCCAGAAATTTATTCCAAAATAACTCTTCACAGTTCTCTTACAGCTCCAGAACTTCTCGTTCTAGTAGACACAATACAGCTCTTTTCACCTCAATAGAGCACAAAACAGCAGTTAAAAACTTGACAACAACTGCTAAATCGCCGCAAAAGACAATGCAATACAGTTCGCTTTAGAACTACTCGGAATGTTCACTGAGATTCAGAAATGCCAGTCAACTAACTGACTCAGCTAACAACTAACTTCAGTCACTCCAAATCAGTCAACTACTTCAGTGACTCAAAATCCGTCAACTAACTTTTTATATAGGGGAGGTGAAACCTCCTGAAACTTCTAGAGGTAGATATTTGGAGAACTTTCCAGATCGTAGTCGAAAAGTCCTATACATGTACATGGGATACATGTACCTATACATGTACCAAAAATGTCGCCAAATGGTCGCCAAGTTTGGCGACATTTGGTGATTTCTCGCTAAATTTGGCGGCAAAAATTAGTCGCCAAACCGTCGCCAACTTGGCTCTATCTCGCCAATTTGGCGAGATTGCCATTACCATAATGTTAAATGCCCTGCTCCTTAAAACTCGCTTCCCAGAGTTACCTCTGTAAAACTCGTTATCAAGCATTAAGACACATATTACAGGGAAGCAAACTAACGACGAACTATTGCACTGCCTTATGCGAAATGTACATAAATTACTATTTACAAAATTAACACTACGAAATATTTACAAATATACAAAAATTCGTAACAATATTTTATTTTTCAACATGTCAAAATAATTTATTGAAACTACTAAGAATACTTAAGTATATTACACTACACCGCCCTGACCCTTTGCATTCCGCTGTCCCCTCTCATGGGACATCGTAATCTAGCATATCACCCTGATGTGCCCTCTCAGGGGACATTAAAGTTTATTAGTGATTACGGAGAATTAACTTTTTCCAATACAACTTTTTGAGAAATACATGTTTTCCTGAAGTTTCTCTTGAAATGGCACAAGAAATCAAATCAAAATATGGTGAAATTACCAAGATATATATATAAAAAAAAAAAAAAAACATTTCAGCTGGGTTTTGTGTCGAAAGAGAACGTGGGAAGTGTTTTTTTCACAACGGTCCGAGCATTTTTCTGCGCCACTTGAAATGAGCAATAATGAGAGTTTGTCGATGGTTGAGTTTGTTGAAATTTACTGGCGCAAGGGCAACACTAAGGCTGAGCTGCTGGTAGCCGTCCAGAATAGTTCGGAGTGCAAAAGGTTAAAAATCTAAGAAATGTAATAATATAAACAAACTATATAAACAATATTTAGAGGCGGAACGTAATGTCGGCACCTCCACCAAAGCAAATCAACTTGGAAATACTTCGAATAGAAATGTTTTGGTTAAGTTATCACTGTTTGTCCAATACAGATGCGATGTCCCCCATACGGGGACATACGAGTGCAAAGGGTTAAAACCCCAGTTTTCTGTTCGGCTACGCCTTTTTTTATATCACTTCAATCTTCACACTAGCTAATTGTCATCATCGTCTCTCCCCTCTCTCGTCTCTGAAATTAAATTCTTGTTTCATTCGACCACGACTTGCTTTTTATGACGGTCAACACCCAATGTACTGTTATATACATATGCATTCAAGATCTTATTGGTTACTGCCAAAAATATTATTTCACCAGTTGTATAAAAGTCTTTCAAGCTATTTAACATAAATCCACAGACTTTTCTCTGGCTTGCTTAACAAGCTATATTATATTACTTTCGTATGATATTGTTCTACGGTACTGATCTGAATAGATGTGACGGATCTTATTGTGTATTGTAGGTCAGCTGACCTGGTGAAACGTCAACAAGAGAAGGCGATGGTGGAGGAGGAGAAACGGAAGGTGGTAGAGATGAAAGAGATCAAGAGGCGGCAAAAAGAAGAGGAGATGAAAAGGGTATATTTCGTTTCCTTCTCCATTGAAATAACAAACTCTTTTAACAAAACTTCTCTTGTTTGATGAGTCATCTGACTAAGTTCAAAATAAATGCAATTAAAAATTACGAGCCTTTATTGTAGAGGTTGGTTTTACAATGTTTCGGTACAGAAACTAGCAACTCCTTGTTTGATGAATAGACCACAAAAGATGAATTCAAATCAGACATGGAATCAGAAAGATCTTATCCAGATTTTTTTCTGATTGTTCTTCAAAACCAAATGAGCTTAACTCAAAATTTGGCAACTTTACAAAAGAACGAGAGAACTTAATCCTTTTATTGAATGAGTTACAATGTTATGATTTGATAGAAAAAGAAAGTTTAAGATATAATCTGTAATAAAACAAAAATCAGCAAATTTGGACTCTGAGGAGCAAATATAGTTATTTGGATATGGTAAGGAATTAGATTTTTTTTTTTTATGAGTATCATTAATTTAACTTAATTAAATTCAATGTGCTCCAGATTCCTTTGCTGGTTGGCGTATGCTAAGTCGATAATCAATGCTCCCTATATATTGTTATGAATTTTTCTCAGAGAAAATGATAACACATTTTTTATTATTCAAAAAGTATTATTTATTCTCTTTTCAAAGGCTTACGAAATTTCTTCGAACATCAGTGCAATCGCTCCCCAGCTTCAGTAAAAACAACGTCGAATATAGTGATAATTCAGGCACACTCCAATAAGTAAACAAAGAGAACAGCTTCTTTCATCGAAATTCGAAGTCGAACTGATCTCTCCCGATCTGCGGTCTGGTATTTATAGGGGCGCGTGAGAACGTTCTCAAAATATCCAGCCATCAACTGATAAAAAGAAGTATATAAACATCTCGAAATTTCTCGATTGCTTTTGGTGTTGCCACCTTTTTTCTAAGTTGTATTATCGCTGTTAACAAGTAAAATAAATTAAATAGAATTGTAAGCAAATACGTCACTATTTACAACTATATACAGAAAATTTATGTAAAAAAATATTGACCAGGAAGATTTTTGAGAACCAGGAAAGAAATTGCTGTATCAGGAATTAGAGAACAAATTTTGAAGAATGTGTAGCGAGAATTGGATTATTGACTAAGAATATTCAGATCAACAGAGGTTTAGCAGCTCTAATTGACTAAAGCAATTGATGTGGGATATATTTTCTTGTATAAAACTTTAGTAATGTATTTACCATTTCCAAAAATCTATATATCTATCAGTATTATTATGAATTTTCTTAGAGGAAATGACAGCACAACTTTTACAAAATAAAAACTGATTATCCTCCATTTAGAGGCTGACAAAACTTTTTTTTAAAAACTTCAATGCGCACAACCTTAAATACAGCGATAATTCAGGCCCCAAACAAAAAGAACTGCTAAGTTGCTTTCAGAACAGTTCTCAAAATCCAACAGACTTCAAAATTCATGACAGTTTTTATGTCCTCGCTTACGCACTTCCCGAAAATTCCAAAGCAAACCATAATTGCGAGATTTCTTGATTAAATCGCGTGCCGCCAACTTTTTCAAGTCTGTATTATCACTGTCGCCAATAATCAATGGAAAATTTGCTAATCTAAACACATAAACATTAACAACAAACAAACTAATTTTAGGAACAAACACGTTTTATTTATCAATAAGAAAAAACTGTTGTAACTGTTGCAGTTTTCCAAGATGTGTCCTTTACAAAATTCATCCAAAGGTTTAGATGGTTTTTGTATTAATTGGAGTTTTTAGTTTTAAACTTTGTGCATTTAAAAAAAAAAAATACAATATTTTATTATAAAATTCCCTTACATTTTACATCGTCGTTACGCTAGAAATAATAAAAAAAAAAAAAAATGCTTGATAGAAAATTACTAATAATCTTCTTTGACGGTCTACTTGTAATGCTAAATCTGTCTGTATCGAAATGCTTCTGTAGAAATTTTCAAAATCCACTAATAAGTATGAAAAATGGATGAGAGCCATTCCTAAAAATATAACGTAGCTTTATTTATAAACATGGAAAAAAAAGTTTAATTAAAAAAAAAAAATCCGTCAAGAGACTTTTTCGAAATCTGAGGTTCAAATTAACTGTAGTATTTTAAGTTAGTTTATTGGTTGAGTTTTCCAGGGCAACACTTGGGCCAAACTGCGCCGAGTGGAGTATTTTAAGAGATATAGAGGTGAAGTAGAAGGAAATGGGGAAAAATTCAATTTCTCAAAATTTCTATAAAATTTCCATATGTTTCAATAAAAATGTCACTGCTTTTACAACTGAACAACTGAAGCCATTATTAATGTTTTGGACTTCTTGGTCTTTAAAATTAATTAAGTTAAACTAATTTTCTCTTTTTTTATATATATATATGCAGGATATGGAGATGTTGCGGACTTACAATCCTTGGGGCAAGCCAGGAGCCGGCGCAAAAGTCGTAAGTTATCTGTTTTGTTTTATTACTGTTGCTGCTTAACGCACTGATAAACATATCGCATTCTTGCTTTAAAAAGTGACACGACTCAAAATACTTTATTTCTGATAGACTGAGAGTCGGCTGCAATTTTTGGACCCCATCGAACATCATACTGAATTTTTTATAGAAATTAGAGAAAAGTGAGTAGATTACGAATCCACTGGTATTGCCGTGGCAAAAATGGCCGAAACTGGTCGAAAATCGACTCTTAATAAGTTGAAAAAAATCCAATTGCCAAATGGGCCATAACTTGCCAAATAATGAGCATTTTTTTTTTATTTGGTAACCTTCACTCTTTAATTTTCAATTAAGAAGGTTGCAGACGATTCAGATATCTGGCGACGGTCTACTTGCATCTATTAAAAGGGAGCCAAATTGGCAATAAACATTACGTCACTGATGACGTAACTGATGTCGCCAATTTGGCTTAGTTTTAAAAGATATAAGTTTTCCGAGCCAAAGATCAGAAATCGTTTGCGCTTTTCTCATTGAAAATCAAAATGAAGGAATGTTGCCAGACGAATAAGTTTGTTCTATTTTTGGCAAGTTATAACATATTTGGCAATCGGATTTTAGTTCAACTCATTCCAAGTCGATTATTGATCAGTTTCGGCCATTTTTGCCACGACAGACCAGTGGATTCCTAACCTATTCATTTTTCTCCAATTTCTACAAAAAATTCAGAATGACGTTCGATGGGATCCAAAAATTACAGTCGCCTCTCGGACTATGAGTTAAATTGTGTACTGAATCAAAGACTGAAGAGACTTAAGGGGGTCTACAACTCAAATTTTTAAAAATCCTCAAAAAAAAAAAAAAATATTTTTGTAAAAAATAATGCAAATATTTTTAAACAAAATGGCATAAAAATGTTGCTTCTATCTTTAGTAGAACTTGGAAATATTTAAGTTTTTATGACATGACAACTGTATCTCAGACATGCTATCTTGAAACTTTGAAACAGTTTTTCTCTGTGATGGCTTTTTGTCCCTTTTTTGAGTTTAAATTGATATAACTTAAATATTACTTGATATAAATCTATGAAACTTTCCACCAATTATTTTTCATATATATTTCTTTAATTTGTATTCTTGAATTATGTTTTTTTTAACTTTAAAAAAAAAAAAAGCTTTTGGAGCTTAGCATACTATGGATTTTATACAGTTTTTGTACAAACTATATTTTTTTAAAAAATTTTCTAATTACTTTATTGAAAAATCATGAAGACAACTTTTGAAATGAATTCTACGAAGTAGTTTTAAGCAAAAATAAAGTGATTTTAAAAAAAAAAAAATTTAGATACATCAAATTTAGGAAAATTCAAAATTTTAAAGTTTAAAAAAAAAAAAAAAATTTAAATTTGAAAATTTAAAATAGTTTTTAAAGTTTTAAAGCATAAATCACTGCATATTGAAATTTCAGAAAAATAGTTCTAAAAATAAAGATCTTAGAATTTTGAGTCATAGACCCCCTAAAGGGGAAGAACAGCACAAGTCAGTTCAACTTAAAAAAAAAAAAAAAACCTGTTTTGCACTGTTCAATAAGCTCCAAGTATATAACCTTAATAAAAGGACCCCTTAATTTTGAAATGAGATAACTGCGAAATGGTGTGAGACAGAAAGATAAGACAAGTGATGTGTTGGATAGACAAGTATGGAATTCACCGGTTGGCTAAACTGGTTACAATATTGAAATGCGCCAAAAAATTGTTGTAAAATCTGATTATAACGGAATTTCATCGCTTTCCATTTGTAAAAGGGGCCTTATGATCCTTTTCACTTGGATATTGCATTCTAAGCGGACACTTTTGAAGAATGGAACTTTTTTGCAAGATACACTGAGGGTTTTTTTAGTACCCCTTATTCACCGGTTTTATTTATTGACAAATAAATGTGAATGACTTTCGACTGTAAATCAATTACAGTTGTAATTAAATCCACTCCCATCAATTAATTTTGCTAACCGGTCTATTTAAAATTCCATACCTGTCTATGCAATATAAACCCCCTTGTCTCTTCTTTTTGTCCCTCACTGTTTCACAGTTATGTCATTTCAAAGTTAGGGATTCAGTTTAAAAAAAAATAAAAAAAAATCTGTATATGGCGTTATGCGATTCTATTCACACTTTTATTCGAAATGAAATTTTTTGAATTGTGCCATTTCTGAAGCAAGGATGCAACATATTCCCTAGCAGAAGTATTTTATTTATGGGCAGCGTTCCAAAGTCAACTTACAACTTACATTACTAGCAAATGTACATCTTATTAATGAAGCCCAGTTTGATTTTTTTTTCCTCCCCATCTTTAAGCATTGTAGTCTATTATAGCTGAACCCTGTTATCATAAAAACAGTTTTTTTTTTTTTATTTCTTTTAAATGAATCCCTAACTTTGAAATGACATAACTGTGAAACAGTGAGAGACAAAAAGAAGACACAAGTGGTTTATATTAGATAGACAAGTATAGAATTTTAAATAGACCGGTTTGCAAAATTAATTGATGGGAGTGGATTTAATTACAACTGTAATTGATTTACAGTCGAAAGTCATTCGTATATACTCGTATTTGTCAATAAATAAATACGGTGAATATGGGGTACTAAAAACCCCTCAGTGTATCTTGCAAAAAAGTTCCATTCTTCAAAAGTGTCCGCTTAGAATGCAATATCCAGTGAAAAGGATCAAAGGGTCCTTTTACAAATGGAAAGCGATGAAATTTCGTTATAATCAAATTCTACAACAATTTTTTGCCGTATTGTAACCAGTTTAGCAAACCGATAAATTCCATGTTTGTTATATAGTTGAACCCTGATATCTTTCCCATCGCGTTTTCCTAAAATTGTGTACGAAAAATGCGAATTGTAAAATTGTCCAAGAAATTTGGTGAAAGATATCCTTGATCTTAATAAATGTCGAAAACAACGTGTTTTTCTAATTTGTTTGTCTTTGGGTTTAATTGGAATTTCGTATGGATTTTCTGACAAAACGGCTAAACTAACTTTGATATTTTTTAAGGGCTTTCTACTTTAGATGCATGAAAAAAACGTTATTTTTATTAATTTTTTTTTTTTTTTTTTTTTTTTTTTTTTAAGAATACTGTTATGTTTATTAATGCATTCTATCAAATTTTGGGGCTGTTACTGTCATTAAAAGGTCGCTTTTACGGAATACTAATAAACCAACTTGCCGTCATTCAATCGCATTAAAATCCAACCATTGTTGAACCTCTTTCCTGTTGCCAATTTTTTTTTTTTAATAAATAAATAATAAAATAACTTCAAACAGAATAAATAAATGATATTTGGATGACGTTCACGTTCATTTTTAATAAACAAATAAATTTTGAAACTTAGTTTGCCACACATTTTGCTGATAAAGATGTTTTTGATATCGGCGCTTTGTTTATAAATATAAAAATTGACAATGAAATATAAAGTATTTAAAAAAAAAAAATCTGTTTTTATGGGTTATATTATGGTTGGTTGAACTCCCGGCTGGGGAGTGGAAAGGAAGGACTTTTTTAACTACCTCCGCTTACATAAGGGTTATATTATTATGCACAAGGTTCACGTTAGGATTGGTCATTGTAGAGCTATATTGGTCAGCGTTGTTGTGCTACTAGGGTAGAGCTTAAGATTAATCAACTATCTATCCCTTCCATTAGTTTTTATAAGCCATCCTATAAACAAAATTTCAAATGAAATATAAAATTATCCTATAAATATACAATATAATATAAAATATATTTTTTACTATGTAAAAATTAATGCTTTCAGGCGGACGATTCCAAGCGGAAGAAATACCCAGAAGGCCTCGTTCCTGGGTCCGAAGTTGACGCCGAAGACACCATGGAGGGTTTCATCCAGAAGTTCGGCCGTCCGGGCAACGGAGCACCGAATCGGACCGAGTCCGGCCGGATCCGGACCCAGCTGCCCGGGGACCCGGCAATCCGGTTCCAGGACACTCAGCACGTGCGGCTTAGCATCGAGAACCATCTGCGATATAAGAACGAGGATAAGGAGAACTACAGGGGGAATCTGGGTCAGTGATGAAAGGGATAAGTCAAATAATTTTAAACTACTGACAAGAATAGCTCCCGCCGCGAAGTCTACCGTTGTTTGTGGCCGTGGAAACAAGACTATCCTCATTTATCTCAAGGGATTTTAAGAGATAGTATAAATTTGCAGTATTGTAACCATTATGAACGCCAACATCTAGCATCGCTTCACGCCTGTTCGAAATCGACAAGCCTTGTTTCTATAACAATGCCACCAACCAGACTATCTGGAGGGAGCTATTCTCCTGATCGATAGACAGTAGTCACTTCTGGGAAAGATGTTAACTTTTCATATTGAGTTTTAATAAATACATCCTGATGACCACAAAGCAGATGCGGCTCCTTCTTGATGAATATTGGTGTTATTTAAATATTACTGACAATTTTGATTACCATCTTCATTAATTAATGTCAAGTAATCGATATTTTTTATATCTAATGAATTATTGAAAAATACTAGCTGAGTACCCGTGCTTCGCCACGAAATTTTACCATGTGCAATATTTTAGCCAGCTGTGAGGCCCCGCGTTGCTTCAATCCGTCATTGGTGTATAGTCCCCCAATTTTTGGCACTTCACTCGCTGAAAAAGTCATTGGCGCATAAGCACAGGCTTACTTAAATCGTTGAATCGTCGCTATGCAAACATGAGCTCACTTTGCTCGATAAAAAAGTTCATTGATGCGTAAGCAAAAGGTCGCTTCACACACTAAAAACTAATTACTACATAAAGCCTTAATATTAAAAAAATTCCCCGTTAATAACTATAATACAACACTCCTTTTAGAGTATTTTAACACGTGATGTTTATAAAAAGCAAAATTAGAAGGTCAAAACTACTTATGTTGAAACTTTCAGAGCCCTAGGCCTATTAGAAGTGGCTTTTTGTGAAAATATTAATTAAAAATTCATTAAAAAACAAATTAAAATTGTAATGTTCTTTTTGTCAAAAGTCCAATTAGAAGGCTAAAACTATTTGTGTTGAAAATTTCAGAATGTAACCCAGTTAGACATAGCTTTGTAAAATATTTCTTAATTAATTAAATAAAAAACAAATAAAATTTCAAAATTCTCCAAAAGTCCAATT
Organism: Linyphia triangularis; assembly: GCA_963978545.1. NCBI lineage: Eukaryota > Metazoa > Arthropoda > Arachnida > Araneae > Linyphiidae > Linyphia > Linyphia triangularis. Next base: position 67,342,384 of record OZ021730.1, read on the forward strand.
TGAAGGCCAAAACTACTTATGTTGAAAGTTTTAGAGCTGTAACCTTATTAGAAATCCTTTTGTAAAATATTTATTAATTAATTAAATAAATAAAAATTATATTTTGTTTTTCAAAAATCGAATTAAAAGGCTAAAACTACGAATGTTGAAATTTTCAAAGCTGTAGCCATATTAGAAGTCGGTTTTGTAAAAAATTATTTTAATTCAGAAAATTAATTAAAAAATAACTAATTAAAACTTTGCCATTCTGTTTTTCAAAAGTTCAATTAGAAGGCTAAAACTACTTATGTTGAAAATTTCAGAGCTGTATCTCTATTTAAAGTCACTTTTTAAAAAATAAATTAATTAAAAAATAACTAATTAAAATTTTAACATTCTGTTTGACATACATAAAATTAGAAAGCCAAAACTTCTTATGTTGAAATTTTTAGAGCTCTATTCCAATTTTAAGTAGGTTTCTATAGATCCACAAACAGACAGACACACAGCTTTTTTTATTATTATAGATTATCATATTTTCTAAATTGATCAAGTACTCTGAACAGAATATGGATAGTAGCGCAATAATTTTATTTCATTTACATACTCAGTGAAAAAGAAAATATTTTCAAAAGAATTTTTTGGCAAAGAATTCTAAAGCACGGACCTTTTACACTGGGCTTTTAGGATAACAATGAACTGTTAACGACACAGTATCAGGTTGAATTGTAAAAACAATTTTTTTCATCGCCAACGCGCGAATTTAACGGGAGTTGGCACACATGTGCGTCATGAAATTATGTAATCGATGACATAAAATTGCTGCTAAATTGGGGCGCTAAGCAAAGGATTAAACTGTCGATGTCGATAAAACACAAAGAGAAAAATAAAGGTATTTGCTGGATTTGACGAGTTATGAAAGATTTCATTTATGGTTTGTATTTTAAGTCTTACAGCACAGTTTCCCAGGTCTTTCCGAATAAATAATCAATATAATTATCAGCCAGAGCCTTTATTTGTTGTTCCGTTAATATTGAAATACTACATAGTAATTTAAGAATGCCAAAAGTACTAATTTTAAATTAGTCGCTGCAGCATGAACTCTTCTTTGGTTTTGAATAGCAATTATTTTTAATGTTTTTCGATATGTAAAATTCAACTAACTTTGACTAGTGTCTGAATTTTTCTTACAGATGAACTAATTCAACAAAAGCTCCAAATTCAAGAGAAAGAAAAAGAATGGGAAAATAAAAAGTTCGAAGAAATGGTAAGATTTTTTTTTTTTTGTAAGTTTACTTGCTGCTTTTTAAATTCTCGTTTAGGTATAATAACTATTTTCCAACTCTCAAAATTTAAAGAATGATATAAAATATTTAAATTATGATGGTAAAATCTGAAATAAAGATGATTCAGACGTGAAATGTACCATTGCTCTTTCACAGCAAAGATTTTTGAATTTCCTTAAATCGTAAACATTTCCAGGGCCGATTGCTAGAACGGTTACTTAAAAGTTCACAGTCCAATGTCTTCTTGAAAGACTTTTTTCGAAGTTTGACACATTTACTTATCCATGAAGGAAACCTTGAAAATCCTCTAACTATTGTTTTGCCCGTTTGTTATATCCTTTTTATTTCACTCCGATTTTTACTTGTAATACTTGATTTCTAAGGGATACCAAAAGATTGTTATTTTGTACCCAAATATTCGGTAATGGTATTTTGACCCCAATACAATATTTTTATTAGAAAATATTGGATTGAGATCAAAATAGTTATCAATCTTTTTGTTTTCTGAATCATTCTAAAGATACCTTAAAAAAAAATTTAAAAAAATAGGGAAGTCCTGTGTTTGTGAAAAGTGTATCCCCAGAACAAAATGTTATGTTGTATATTCAAACTCCCTATACACATCAATAGGCCCATTGTTTACGAAAACACTATTTATCAAAATATAGCTTTAACTTTGTACAAAATTGTTTAGAAATATTTTATTAAATTTTTTTTAATATTGTCACAGCCAAAACTAGCGTAATTATTAAAAATTTACAAAGTATTACAAAATAGATCACAAAAAAAAGTCAAACTTAAAAAAGGTTTATGTTACAAAAAATGCGATAAAGAGTTAAAAAGATTCATTGAAGGATGTACAAAATTCGATTACAAGTGCAAAACCAAAGAGTCTCAAATATTCGATAAAATGAAGAAAAGATACGCTAGAGTAAAAAAAAAAAAAATTTCAAGTAACTTTGAGTAAATATTTTTAACTAGGTGCTATTTCATTTGCCGCACACAGAAACTGAATGAAGCATTTTGAAATAAGCGCAATTAAAAATATAATTACGATTTTTTTTCTTCGAGGAATAATAACACTGGATTACAAAAATATATCCTTTTATTCTTCACTAAGAAATGTCCAATTCTTTAATAAGCAGCTGCAAAGATGTATTTCAAACTCAAGCCAGCTTCCAGACATCCCGACTCAACAACAGCGAAAACGTAAGCTTCCAGCTGTACGGAAAAACCCAGAGCTGCATCCACAGCAGCTCAATCCCCAAACATCAACAAACGGAACGGGACTGAACTGACCCTGATCAATTATCACGCGAGCCTGTTATACTTAAAGGACATCCTACAAAATTCTAGAAATATCCAGATAAACCCAACCGTTGCTTCTCTTTTAAAGCTGGTATTTCTGATACTATTTACAATTTTTACACTAATAAAAAGCTTTACAGAAAGTGGTTGTTGAACTAAAATATTTATTTATAGAATTTACCAAACAATTATTTACAAATTCTCGATCGTAACAATATTGTTGCACAAATTGTCTGTGTATAGTGTAAATAGTGACGTATTATTTTAAAATTCTATTGTAGTTTATTTTATCTTATTTTATTTATTAACAATGATAATGCAGGTTAGAAAAAGGTGGCAACACCTAAAGCAATCGAGACATTTCGAGATGTTTCTTTTTCGACGAATTGGCTGGAAATTTCGAGAATATTCTCACGCGCCTGGTATAAATGAGTCCGGAGATCGGGAAAGTTTTCAGTTTGACTTCGGATTTCGATGAAAGCTGATCGCTTTGTTTACCTACTACAGTGAACTTGTATAATCGCTGTATTCGAAGTTGTTCTTACTGAAGCTTGTGTTGAAGCTTGAGAGTGATTGCACTGTAGTTTTTGAATACATTTTGTGAGTTTTTGAAGTGAATAAATAATAGTTTTTATTTAATAAAAACCGTGCCATCATTGCCTCTGTGGAAAATTCGCAACAATATTATTAGAAAAAAAGTTAATACCAAATTCTATTGAGCATTATTGTAGAACACAATATTTTCTAACTCGATGGAATCGCAGCTGACTCTTGTCTTCATTTTCTTGTTTTCAGAAAGAGCTGTACCCTTTCGGAAAAAGCTTACAATATGGTGGGTCATATCTATCTCACACAGGTACCAATTGTCTTTCTTCCCCAACTGTTGCAGTCTTCTCTCGAGTGTGGCTTTTTGTCGGCACTTTTTTCTGCACTCTTTCTATTCATTCGCATGTATTCGCACTATGTGGCGGAACGCACTCAGCATATCTGCACGCACGCACCCATAACGCACACTTTTAAGGTCATGATAGTTTTCTACAGAAAATACATTCATAAAAAGATTATAATTATTTCTTTTCATGATAAAAAGTACTGAAATTGTTGGTAGAGTTCTAGTTTTATCTTAAAAAGTGTACTGTCTAACTATGAGGAGAATACCTCCCGCCAGACAGTCTGGTTGGTGGTGGTCGTTATAGAGACACGATTTAGAATATGGGTGAAGCGTGCATGAAATTAGTGTCCCAAAAGATTAAAATACGACAAATGTAGATGTAATAACAATTTATTTTAGTATCGCAAGTTAATTTAAATTTCCCTTTCAGAGCGCATCTTCATTCCCCCCCCCCCTTTTTTTTTTTCTTCATTTTATTACTATTATTATTATTCCTTTTCACCGATCTTAATAATGATTCGATTGCTTTCCCACATTCCATTTAGTCAATGTAGGCAGTTTATAAAACTGCAAGTTAATTAATATTCAGTATTGCTCGTCATTGCGTCGTATTGCATTAGTTTCTCAGAGTAGCCATAGAACGTGAAAATCAGGGAATTGTCAGGGAGCTTTCTGATTCTGAAAAAAATCTGAGACATGTCAGAGAATTTTTTTTTTAATTTAAATTTCACGAGAATCAGAAAATTTTCTATCATTTTTTTAAGGTAGTTTCACCGTTCACCCATATTTTGGCGCCATTTACCCAAACTATTGTGGTGGTAATCGTTAGAAGTTTAATGTTACGGAATAATTTAAACTTTTCATTACCGCTAAAACAATTTTTTTTTTTTTTTTAAATAGGCATATTATCTCCATACATGTTCCATTTGATCAGTGTGTTTACACATCCGAAAAACCTGGAAAAATTGAGGAAATTTGAAAAAAAAAAAAAAATTGCTTAAAATCAGGGAATATCTTAAAAATCTATCGGGTAATCATCAGGGAACATTTCTTCTTGAATTTTTTGCCCACCCCGTTTTCTACGGGTGTTTTCATTTCTGCTGAGCTAGGCACGAACACCCACGCGTATGACTGTTTCAGAGGTTTTCACGACCACGGTTGAATCATTCGATTGCTATATACTGTCCAATCAAGAAGTATCTCTCTCTCCAAGTAACATAATAAATGTTTGGACTGCAACCTCCTGACTGTCCACTAGGGTGGATCGAAAAAAAAAAATTCAGAATTTCAAATCCGACCTATGGGGAAAAGATGTTCTACGGTATATAGATATACATGGAAAAATAATTAAAAAAAATTAAATTTTATGTTCAGTATTGCCACAAGGAGGATGAAGTTTAGGTATTTGAGCTTTTTTATAGTAAAAAGTCAAAGTCAATTAAATTTTTTTCCTGAAGAATTTCAAAACCTACGTCTACGGAAAAGATGTTCTGAGGTACATTAATTAAGGGAAAATCTCTTTGCAAGGGGGATGAAATTTTGGTATTTAAGCTTTTTAATGGTAAAATGTCAAAGGGATTTTTGTTTAAGTGAAACAGGCCTTTAGTACTTTTAAATGTTTATTGGAATGAGAGGACATATACTAAATGGTTACAGAAAAAAAAAGCTTTAAGAACATATTACAGCTTCTTAAGAATTAAATCAAGAAAAATAAAAAAATCTTCGGAATTACAGTGAACGGTAATCACGTTTGGTGTTGAAAACTGGCTTGAGGTTTCGTGATTCCAGACTATTTCTTTTTAACCCATCTCTTCTAAATGATCCGCTTATAGCAAAAAATGCTCCTGTGACTATTCGTTCTGTATCTTGAGTACGACAGGGATACCTCTTGATAGTAGATAATACTATAGTATTGCGTAGAAATGATTGCTGGGTTTATTATTGCTCCTGAAATCATGTCATCACTAAATCTTTCTGTCACATTCTCCCACTTAATCAAGTTCACATAATATGTCACACAAGGGTCAAAAGTTGATATGTTTAAGATACGGATATTAATTGCTAAAAGGGTTTAGGTTGCAGCAGACCTTTTGAATTTGCACGAAATTCTTCGGAGGACCGATTCCTTTGTGTTATTTCTGTCGTCAGCTAGCATTGATATCAGGATATTTTCAGGAAAGCCCAAACCCCCGTTTCAAAAATTACTGGATCAATGACTTTATTCATATCAATTGAGAAATAACGCGATAGAAAGATTGATTAATGCAAATGCTCTGCACCATAGATTACCGATTGTTTGGTTTTGATCTTGAATCACATAGGTGCCTAGACTTTTACGATAAACGTAATTAATGTCAATAAAGCTTTGGTTGGACTTCTTCTAAGCCAAATAGAACATGAGAATTCTGTTGGGGGTTGTAATCCACCTTGAGTGGCGAATCTTTCCAGAGTTTCTCTTCAACAGCCCTTCGCTGCTTTGTCCGCAGTGATGGCTTCACAAATTTCCATTAAGCACAGTTGATCAGTACTGAAGTCTTTCTTGTTAGTCAGTTCGCATAGGTTGGGTTTACGTGAATGAAACTACAGGTAGTATCTCGCATACGGTCACTCTTTGGCTTGTAACTGGCACACAAACCATCGTAGTGGACGCTTCAGAATCAGTTCCATATTTCGTATAACACCTTCTTTGATACCTGTGTTGACAGACTACCTATTATCACAACCAACATTGTTGTATCTATGTCATTGTCAACGCATGACCTAGCCGACCAAACGGTATAGTGGTTAGTGTGCTAGCTTCTAAACCTCGAAGTTGCGGGTACGAGTCTCGTGTAAGTCATGGATGTTTGTAAATGTATGTTAGCTTGTCAAATGACGAATGATTCGGCACATTATACCCCTCGTGTTTCTGAGGGCGCCAGATAATCTGAAAACAACCAAGTCGACGCATGAACAAAACTTACTATGTGCTTTCCTTGAGATAGCTTTCAGTTAATTTTCTAGCTTTAAAAGCGCGATATTTGTAGTAGTATGAACTTATTTTTCTCAAAATGTTGGAGTGGTCATTTATTGGTATTAAAGCTCGTTTCCAGGTCTCTTCTAACTTACTTGCAAATTATTGACACGCGGAGAAAAGTGTATTTAAATGCACTGTACTTTGCTTCCCTTTTTGAATGCCAATATACGCACCTTATTACGTTTTTCGTACGTAGGAAGCATAATCGTGGGCATATTACAGCCTGACCCAAATATAGGACAAATCATGTCTTTTCTTAACAACGCCACAGTAGAGTATTAGTCCAAGCACATAAACAAAAAAAATGTCACATAATAAAATTGTAATTTAATTTACTTTACAAGAACAGCGCTCACTGATTAGGCGTTGAATTCCATAAGCCGCTGACAGCTGCACCATAGAGTTGTAGGGCTGATTCGTCTATGGATTCAACGCTGATATGGGGGGGGGAGGGAGTTCGGTAAAAAAAGGTTGAAATATACATTGTACTACTAATTAGTCAGTAATCATCACTTTCTTAGGATTTATATTGTAAAAAACAATTATTTTTAGTGTAAAATCTTTTAACTTAAATTAGGACTTTTTGCATTTTTTTCGAAAATTCAACCCTTTTGTGGCAGTGCAAAATTTTAAAATTAATTTTTTTTTATTATTTTTTCTCTAATCTCTATATCATAGAACATCTTTCCCCCATAGATAGGTTTTGATTAACAATAATTTTTTTTTTCTCCATAGAAGAACGATCCACCCTACTGTCCATGTACTGTCAACTTTCCATTAGTCCCTTTCCAAAATAGTATGAATATTACATACATATGTTTCCTCAGGAATCCGCCTCGGAAAATGAAGCAATTCTTGTTTCCACGTTTAAAGACGACGCTAGACATTTTAGCGGGAGCTAATCCTCAAATTCATTGCTGGATACTTTTGAGGGGGCCAAACCTAACAGCAACAGTATTTGGGTTTACATGTTACCACCTTTGTAGAGGAGTTATAATAAATATACTTTCGTCTGACTGAGTTTATTTAGTCTGATGGGTTTGGTTAATCCGAAATAGGTGAAATGCAATCGAAAATCAAATGTTTCATAACAAATATTAAGCATACGATTTTCTGTGGAGGCGTCTGATCGCTGTTTTTCTACCGAAAAAGCTATTGTGTCATCACAGAAATACCAATTAGTCTTTGATATTACGTCATCTATGGCGTAAATTTATTAATCACTTTCTTAAAAAATCTTATCACTCTTTATTAAAGATTTTCTTAATGAATTTGACAAAACTTTTTCAACATTATTACAAACCTTATCATGGGCGCCGCCGGCAGGATTGTTTGAGGAGTGCAGATTGCATTTAGAGGGATGCTGAATTGTTTAAGTTTTTTCCAAACCTGATTTTTTTTTAATGATAATTCGATATCTTACTAAAATATTACTTAATAGTTATAAATTAGTTTTCTGGGCAGATGAAAATTTAAAATTCATATTTTAAATTTTTGCAAGTGAATTTAACTTTTCTATACATTATTCTTATTTTTCGAATGACACGAGAAGCCTAACGCACCCCCTTGACCCACCTTAGTAACGTCCATAAAACTAATAAAAATAAAACGTTACAAGACACACATTTCTGGACTCGTTATATTAAAAGACTAACTATGAATCTTTATCAACTCATTCTGCATGCAAATTTCGATGTTCACAAGTTGCTTTTTTGTCTTCTTTTACTTTCACATTCATTACTTTACTTGAAATCTTTGCAGACCCTATGTTTATGTCTACGCAACCGAGGAAAATACCACACAAAGACGAGGTAACGTTTACCATCTGTACATATTTCAATATTATATTCGGATGAATTAAAAGCCTTTAACATTAGGGCAGCGTTCGCCACTAAGTTTTAGAGGCGGGCCGTAATGACTTATTTTGGAGCTATTCGCGGGCCAGATACACAAAAATATGTATAATTACTATCGATTTAATAATACATAGAATTTCTGAAAACTGGAGATAATGTTGATTTTTTTATCTTAATAAGATTACAATTAATATTGTCTTTTTTTTTTTTTAAATAATTAAAAAAAAAAAATAGTTCTCATTATTAGTAAATCATAAATCAAAGTTTAAAAAAGAAGTGAATCTTTGTTTCAACGTGGCAATGCAACTTGACCTAACTTTTAATAAAAAGTATTTAAACTGTACTTCCAGATAACGCCATTTTAGTCGATATTAATTGTGAGACGATGACAGTTGAAATCGTTCAGTTTATTTTATGATAGAGTCGATGTCTTTCGGAGTATTTGTTGCTGTTAATTTTAATAAATTATCCAAATCAGAGAGATTCAGTTAAGTTATACCTATATTTATTCTTCGTATAGTTTTTTCGAACACTTAGTGTAGGACTCTGTTCTACATAGTTAACACATACTATTTCGGAGAGATTATAATTATGTATAAAAAAAAGGTCCATATCGCGAAATTTGATTATTTATTTTTTTATCTTCTGTGGTATCGGTGGGCCGCAGAAAATCCATCGCGGGCCAAATCCGGCCCGCGTGCCGTGTAGTGGCTGACGCTGCCTTGGGGAGAAAAAGCAGCTGTAATGATTGGAATAAAAGTCGTTCTAGTATTGCCTTTTCAGATGTTTTCGACATCACCACCGCCAAAATTCCTGTGAAAATGCACCAAATGCGTGAAATGTTTAAAAAAAACTAAGGGTGTGGAATATCGCACAATGTTCAATCACATTATAATTCTGACGTGGATTGTGTCATTTACCTTTTTTATATTTTCATCATTCATTTAGCAAAAATAGATAGTTTGGCGATATTTTTTGTGATCATTCTTGGAGGAGTATTTAAAAATGAAAAAAATATCGCCAAATTTATGATTTTAGAGATATACTTTTCTATAATTCTTGTATTATCTTTTCTTGTAAGTGAAACTGGGGAGAGAAGAAAAAACGATCGTTGATGAGATATGCTCAAGTGAAGGGAACTCAGTGTTAAAGGCATTCGTTTTTCAACTTTTTACGCCATTAAAGCATTTTTACGGGAATTTCGGAAGTGGGGATGTTTAGAACATCTTAAGAGGCCTTACCACAGCGATTTTGAAAGAGATCTTTAAAGCCGTTTTTTTTAGCAATTACTGAAAAACATGATTTTTTCAATGGCAACTACCTTATGCCCATGCGCGATTTTGACGAAAACAATAATGGTAAGTCCTTGTGCCATCACCATTCCTCACACTAAATTTGAACATCGTAGGTCAATTTATTCGGGAGTTATGCTGACCACGTACACACAGACAGACAATTTTTTTCTAGATCACTTTTTTGAGATCAGGATGTTCCAAAACGTGGAAAAAGCAAAAAAAAAAAAAAAAAAACGAGTTTTTTTTTTTTTACCGATTACTATACTTTCATTACCCTATATATAACATATGGGTAATTGAAAGTAAAAATATTTAAGCAAATGTAAGTGGCACATAAGAAAGATAGGACAACAATGGATAGAATATGCTAATTAATTTACAAGATTCTAAATGATTTAGAAAATAATTCGTTTATAACTTTAGTTGGTGCTGGCATTGCAAACTTTAAAAATAGATCTTTACTAGTACGTGTAAATAAATCACGTCTTCCACTACATTATTGCAGAGAGGAGCTTATACAAAGGCTTTGTTCTACCAACCTCCCATCAGAAGTAGTCAATCTCAGACAAAACTACTTATGCTAAACACACGTGCGACTTGTCAAATAAAAAGGTATCGTCAAGACTAGTTCTCCTATAGTGCATCGAGCATCATTCTGAATTTTTTATAGAGTGTAATAAAATGCTCGTAGATTATGAATCTACTGGTCCGCCGAGTCAAAAATAGCCGAAACTATTCAAAAATCGACTATGAAGTAGTTGAGCTAAATCTGATTTCCAAATATGTCATTGCTTGCCAATTTGTGAACATCCTCTTTCGTCTTGTAAATTCCCACTCTTTATATTTCAATTAAGAAAGGAGCAGACGTTAGAAAGAAAAAGAGTGCTCATTATTTAACAGGTTACGACATATTTGTCGATCGGATTTAGTTCAAGTCATTCAAAGTCGATTTTTGAACAGCTTCGGCCATTTATGCCCCGGCAGACCAGTAGATTCGTGATCTATTGGCAATCTCTACATTCTATACAAGATTCAGAATGATGTTCGATAGGGTATCTAAATTTACAGTCGTCTCTCAGTCTGATATTGAATTTAGGCCGAAGTAGCGCTTCCATAGTATCTCTGTAAATAAAGTTATCGGATAAGAACTGAAATATTTGGTGATTAGTTTCTTGATGTTAAACTAATCAAATATACTACATCTACTTATCGAGTTTTTTTTTTTTTTTTTTTTTTTTTTTTTAATAAATATGTCGTCTATCTGAACAAGGGGAGAATTCAATCGCTGAATATCGCCAAATTGAATATGAATTGAACATGATACACCACAAAAGAAACATGTGTAGAACGACTTTTTAGTGACAGTTGCTCTCATCATCCAACTTATTTTTAAATCCTTTATATTAACTTCACTTTTGTGTGTTTGTCGATGGTGGAATCTGCAGAGGCTTAATTAACCCCCTTGCCGTCATCTAATCGGGCTGAAACTTGGCAGATAGGTTCGATGTCGATGACAATGCCTTCTATCAAATTTTGAGACTGTTTCTGTCACTAAAAAGACGCTTTTACCGAATACTAACAAACCAACTTGCCGTCATCCAATCGCGCTAAAATAGCCATTAACCGATCATTGTTGAAATTTTTTCCTGTTAATTTTTTTTTTTTAAATAAATAATAAAATTACTTTTATCCGAATTAATCAATGATACTTGGATGTGAGAGCATAAATTCACGTTCATTTTTAATTAATAAATTTTGAAGCGTAGTTTGCTGATAGAAATTTTTTTGATATCGGCGCTGTGTTAATGAATATAAAAATTGACAATGCATATAAAGGATTTTTCAGAAATTCTGTTTTTATGGGTTATATTATTTTTAAAACTACTCATCAAATTCCTCAAAATTTGCAACAATTAAATAATTTTTTCGATCCAGATGAGCAAAAAAAAAATTACTTCTATCTTTACAGGATTTCGATCCATGGGGTAAGGGCTTCGGTAACCCAGCCTGGGATCAACAGGGCAACGTACAGCGACACAAGTTCGGCCCGTCCGCTGAAGAAGGAGTACAGCAGGATCCCCGAGCGCCAGCAGTGAGTTTATTTCTTATATATTACCAATCCTAATAGACGGAGAGGCGACTGCATGGTTAGATACCTTATCGAATATCATTCTAAATTTTTTATGGAATGTGGAGAAAGTTGGTAGATTACGAATCCACTGTTCTGCCGTGGCAAAAATGGCCGAAACTGGTCAAAAATCTACTTTGAATGAGTTGAACTAAATCCGATTGCCAAATATATCATAACTTGCCAAAAAAATGAGCCCACTTTTTCGTCTGGTAAACCAATCGCACTTTGATTTTCATTGAAGAAGGGCGCAAACGATTTCTGATCTCTGGGTCGGAAAACTATGGCATATTTTAAAAGTGAGCCAAATTGGCGATATCAGTTACGTCATTAGTGACGTAATATTTATTGCCAACTTGGCTCATTTTTAAAAGATGAAAGAAAGCCTTCGCCAGATGCCTGAATCGTCTACATCCTTCTTAATTGAAAATTGAAGAACGAAGGGTTACCAAATAAAAAAGAATGCTCATTATTTGGCAAGTTATGGCATATTTGGCAATCGGATTTAGTTCAATTCATTCAAAGTCAATTTTTTACCAGTTTCGGCCATTTCTGCCATGGCAGACCAGTGGATTCGTAATCTACTAACTTTTCTCCACATTCTATAAAAAATTCAAAATGATTTTTTTTAAGGTACCTAAGCATGCAGTCGCCTCTCGGACTATAACTCATTTTTATATTAATGACAGTGTATGCAATATCATTCGATTACTGAAAGCTATTTAAGATTGAAATCTCATTATTGCTGTGATGTTTTTTCCAGCATGTACTGGACACGAGACGTAACCGAGGCGGCAATGGTGCACCGCATGCGACGGAAAGCGGCCACCCTAGAACGCGACTTAAGAATACGCTCAACAACATCAAAGCTATGGGTAAGACATTTTTTCTTAAACAATTATTACAGTCCGGGAGATAATTTTTCATGTTACGAAATGTGAAAATTGCGCATAAATTGAAAAAATTTCTGTAGTGGTGGACTTAGTTTGTCGTAAAATGTTCTAAGCTCTAATCAACCCACTCACCAGCATACAATCGAGCTGAATGTTGACAGATAAACTCGTTGTAGATAAGAAAAAATACATTCTACCAAGGTTTTGGACTAAAAAAAAGTCAGTCAACGAGATGGAATCGACGATTTTTTTTTTCATAGTAAATACTTTTTTTATTGGTTAATTTTTAAAACTGGTACACTCACCCGAAAGAGTTGAAATAACTATCTCTAACGAAATCTTTAATTATTCACCAAACTATGGACTAACGGGTACCCTACCCGGTGCCTTGCTTTTAAAAAACAGTACGGCATGTTGGCATATAGCTTCAATTCATTTCTTTTCTAAGGATCCAATCTGGCGGGTTTAATGGCACATTGATGAAATAGAATGAGAATGCTTTGTAGATCGACGTCCCAGGGAAGTAATGCTTTGTCATTGAATTCAACATAGGGAAATATCGTTTAAAAATAACTTACAGATGCACGTAATTTGGTGTGCAATGACCTGATGTATTATCTTTACAAACACAAGATCACCTAAATATTAATTCTTTAACGTTTGGAATCTGTAGTTGCAATATTAGTTAATAAACGACAATGGAAATTAAGTATGAATTGCTTTAATAATAATATATTTTTTCCTACTCTACTCCATGATGTTTTCGAGAACTGTTATTACAATAAGGTACCGTTTTTCTCATTAAAACATTTTTTAAAGTATTGAAAGTCGAAGGTCGAGTGCCTTGACTTTATATTTAAAAAAAAAAAAAAAAAAAAAACTCTTAAAATAATCAAATATAATCCATCAAATGAAATCCCCAGTCAATAACCTTCCAACGATACCAAATACAAGTATCTACCATAACTCAGAAGAAAACTGACGCACAATTTACAAAGCTATATAACAAAACTGTATTTTGTAGTCCATTTCAACAGACGTGCATTTTAAAAAACTATTGCCCACCTGATGGCTATTAACGCTCTGGCCTCGCATACAAAAGGTGCCGGGATCGAGTCCTGAGTTAGGCTTGGACGCTCGTTGTGGTTCAGAATCCACGTTAAGCTATTAGTCTATACTGACTTTCAGTCATGATGTTGTTTGTTATGCTTTCTTTCCCCAACGAATATTACAATTCTAAAAATCTCATCACATTCTAAATAGAAGGGCTTTGGAGATTTTTTTTTTTTTTTTTTTTTTTTTTTGTAATCGATTTTATGTAAAATGACTTCTCCTAATTTAAAAATACTTAGAGTATCAAAAACAAGATCGCCGTTTGGAGATTGCCATCTCTGTCTTGCCCAAGACACATCAAATTAATTACGAAGTGTAATTCATTTACACAGTAGCCCGTCTTGCGTGCTAGGCGCGTTATCTGCTCCTGAGATATGAGTTTTTTCGCGAGCCTATTTGTGATGTTGATTTTTTGTTTTTTTTAAAGGACCTCACATCGATGACGAACATGAGATGTACAATCCGTGGGGTAAGCCAGGCGCTGGAGCCCCTTTCGTCAGGGAAGACGGAAAGCTCTTCGAAGAGAAACTGGTAACTCAATGTCTTTGTATGCTTGTCACTGTCGAAAAAATCAATCTATGATTGCTTACTTGCTTTTGATTGATTGGTTGATTGATTGGTATGTTGTTCGATTGATTGACTGATTGATTGATTGTTCGATTGATTGATTTATATGTTGTTCGATTGATTGTTTGATTGATTGATTGATTGATTTATTGATTTGTTAGTTGGTTGATTGATTGATTGATATTTTTGTACTTATTTGTTTCTGTTTGTCTATTTATCAATGTTTGTTTGTTTCTGTTTCTTAAAGTGTGTTCGATTGTTTGTTGGTTATTTCCTTTTTTGTTGGTTATTTCTTTACCAGGGTTATCTTTTTTGTTATTGGTTTTTGGCTATTTCCTATTATTGGTTGTTGCCTATTTCTTTGTTATTGATTTTTCCCCTGATCTCTAAGTATTGCTTCAGGAGAGCTTAAAAGTGGTTTCTGCTCTGTAAGCAGATAAAGTCAACTGAATGCTCCTACCTTTCATCTATGCTTCGTAACAAGGACCTTCGTTGATAACGAGCAACGGCTGTCATGAAGTTGTATGCTCACAATTTAGAGAGTTATGAAATCCTTGACTTTCTATTTCAGCCATTTATATGGTTAGGTCCATCAAACCAGTCTGACATAAAATTTCCGGTTGATGTAGGTTTTACTTATGCTATGAGAATTCTGTGATGTTGTTCGATGACATATCAAAACCTTCAGTCGCCTGATGTTCTTATAAGAAGCATATCTTGTTAAGGGGCCATACACAATCAGTTTAGTGTATCAATTCCTTGTGAACATTCTTAACTGACACATTAAAACTAATGAATGTATGGGAGGCTCCCATATATCTATACTAAACTCAGCCATCACTTAGACGGTAGAACTTCACCGTGTACAAAGGTAATTCATCAATTTTAGCGGCGTGAAGGCTCAGTCCAGCAACAAAAGGCTATATGATTCGGCGAGCATTATACCTTCACGCCGCCAAAATGGATTAATTGCCTATGTGGACGGTGAAGATCTACCGTCTGATTGATGTTAAGTTAAGTATAGTTGTATTTGTGGAGATTTAACACTGAAACAGGCGATGCCATAACCGACCAATCAATGTGTCTTTTTACAAAAAAAATATATGAAAATTTCCTTTTTTCTAACTAGTGAGTGCTCTAGTGCTTGATTCTGATTTTTTGCTATTTTGTATGTACTTTTATCTTAAAAAAAAAGAGTTTAAGAACTGTTTTGGAATTACTTCAACTCAATTGAGAAGTTAATTATTATTTTTAAACTCAAATCTTTTCAGGGGTGGTCAATGACGGGGCATCCGAAAAAAAGAAGTAAGGATGCCAAACAAGAGTACATGAATACTTTACGTAAGTGTTTTTTAAGTTAGCTGATCTATACAACTGTCTTTTACCGCTCTATAGATCTAATGCAATACTTTATTTAGCACACCTCGCCGCCCAAAATACTGCTTTAAAACATAAAACTCATTGGATAACGGGGGAGAGAAGTGCGACAGATTTTAATAATAGTTTAATTTAATGGCAATTAAAACTTTTATGCAAAATTTAAATTAATTTTTTTTCTTGTATAGTATAACCTGTAGCTTTACTGAAATAGAGGTGCCCGTCTGATGGCTGTGGAGTTAGATCTCTGGCCTCGCATGCCAAATGTGCCTGGTTCGAATACCGAGTTAAGCATGGATGTTTGTTGTGGTTCGGAATCCACTTTAAGCTGTAGGTCCCGGCCTAATTAGCCGTCATTGTGCATAAAAATAGGTCGTTGAGTGTCCAAACTAACCAATCCTGAAATAGAGAAACTTAATTTCATATCTCTGCTGTAGTGCAACAATAACGCTACTGTAAAAAATTTCAAAACCAGGGTAAGGTCTCTATTCTATCAAGGAATACCTAGCCCACTGAGGATAACAGAGACTGAACTGTAAAATTTATTGAAACAATATTATGCAATTTTCAAGTTAATAGGCACCACTAAGTTTCTAATGTAATCAGTTTTTTTTTTTTTTTTTTTTTTTTTTTTTTTTTTTTTTTTTTTTTTTTTTTTTTTTTTAAATTTCCAATTTTCTCAGTTGTATCAATGTAAAAGTTTTGATGCAATATTTTGGCATGTAATATAATTGGCTAAATGTTGCATTCGGTCTATAGTGAAACAAAAAAACAGTCTATTTTTTAGATCAGTTTATTATTAGACTTTTGGTTGTTTGTGGAAAATGCAGTGGGTTTTTAATTCGCTGAGTGCAGCTGGCCAATTAGAAAAACGTGTCAAATTTTTTATATATTCAATCATTCTTTTATTGTTTTTTAAGCATTTTATTGGGAAAGTTTGCAATAATTTAAATGTGCCTTCTACAATCAGAAAATTAAGGATATACAGTAAAAATATGTTTACTTTTTGTTAACAAGATAAATATAACAAATTTATAAAATATTGTCACAACATTTAATTTGGTTTTGTTTATAACTAATCTATATGCATCATTAAAAAAATTGAAAATAATTCCTGGGGGCGTGGGGAAAACTAAGTTGGGAATTGACTTTCTACTTAACAGTATTAGTAATTTCAAAGTTTACAAATTTCTAGTCTATCGGTGGACTATGAAAAAGTGGATATTAACCCTTTGCACTCCAGTGGGCGCATCTCAGGCGCCACACGATTGGATGCCAAACCACGAGAGGACCATTAGGTGTGATGCGGAAATTCGATGCAAGGCCAATGACCGTGTTTAGTTTCTATGAAGCAAATCCATAAACACCAGCCGAACCTAAAATGTCTCGAGTTGCTGATTCCTCCGCGCGAAAAAGGCCTGGAGTGCAAAGGGTTAATAATAACCCTTAATTAATAATAACATTTTATAGAAATAAATTTGTTAAACAAACGTTGGATTTTTTTTATTTAAAATTTATTATATGTTACTGTAACTTCTTTCAGAGCAAGAAATGGAAGAAAAAAAGCGAAAAAATCAAGAGGAACGCTTGCAAATCCAAGAACCGGTAAGTGTTGATGCTTATTATTCTCAAATTTGAATTTCTCTTTTAAAAAACCCTAACGATTTAACATAACGTTTTTTCACAAAGAGAAAAAAAGAGTTCTTTTCAGATATTTTCCATTTATAATGTCATTTTTATAATAAAATAACCATGTGCAACTAATGTACATTAAAATACAGTGTATTTGAAAATGACAGTTTTTCCTTTAGACTCCTGTTTTACAAAATTTCGTTAGACAGTTATATAAGAGCTACACTCTATTATTTCCTCTTCGTTTTTCATTTCTATTGCTATATCCGATAAACAATTTCATGTTTTTAACTAATATTTCTGCAGATAGTAAAATAAAACAAAATATAGCATTAATTGTGCAGTGCAAAGAAATACTAAAAAATTGCATATTAGAGTTCCTTATGCAATATATTCACAAGTACAAGATCCGATGAAATCTTAATTCATAATGTTTTAATTTTTTTTTGTGGGGGGGAGGGGGTAAAATATCAATAGAAGTTAATCAATGATATTTTTTAGGGAAAATAATAAATGTAGCTAATTAACATTTAAAAGTTGTATGTTTTTCCAAATTTAAAACTTTAATTGAAAATTAGCTGCTTTATTGTAGTTGTATGTTATCTGCTATTTTGTTAGTTTATTTGCGACGAGGAAATCTTAGGAGGGAGGGGGGGGGAGGTCATCCCATTGAGCTGAAACTTAGCAGATAGACTTGTCGATGTCAATGCATTCTATCAAGTTTGGAGTGTAAATAAAAAAAGTTAGTCAATAGCACTGATCTAAGATTTTTTTTTTTTTTTTTTTTTTTTGCAGTAGTCAAACTCTATGAATACTCTATATGAGCTCAAAATCGCTTAAATAAGTCTCACTTGCGCGTAAAAGTGGGCAATGCATATACGTGACTTACAGTAAAAACTTGGTTTTTATGGTTTAGTTTTTTATCCGGCTTTCTCCATTAGTTAAGAATTCCATTATTTGTTGATGAGTGAATTATAATGTTCTTTTAGATTGTTCGAATCCGCCCACCCCAAAAGGCCAACAGCGGAGCAGCGGTAACCTT
Source organism: Linyphia triangularis (assembly GCA_963978545.1). Taxonomy (NCBI): domain Eukaryota; kingdom Metazoa; phylum Arthropoda; class Arachnida; order Araneae; family Linyphiidae; genus Linyphia; species Linyphia triangularis. Next base: position 67,360,768 of record OZ021730.1, read on the forward strand.
TACTTGCACATCCCTTCATCTGTCTCTACTTTTACGCTCATAATATTCATTTTTTATATTCTTCTTCTAACCTATCTATATTCTTCTTCTACTAACAATACATACTAAAGTCATATTTGAATAAGCACGTGAAATAACCTCAAATATCGTATGCAAGCTTTCAAATATCAGCTGAACAACAGCTCAAGGTACTGTCTGATGGGTAGCAGTTATTAAATTCAACATGCCTATTTGTTGTTAAGACTAGACGGATACAGTGTTCATCGCTTCATAATATGCAAGAATTGTCTTGCAGATTGAAAGTTTAGTTTTGTTTGCATAATTCCGGCTGTCTGTTTCTGCCACTATGAAGTGTTTATCACAGCCAAATACAGGATCCGATACCCTTGCGGTAGAGTATCGAGCTCATAACCGGAGGGTTGTGGGTTCGGGCCTCCGTCTGCCAAATATAGGTGTATATCTAATGGGGGGCTTGTGCACATTAAATCTGCCGTGGCCTCACTGTCCTCTAGTTGGTGTGGTGGGTTCGGTGAGAGGAGTTTACACTAGAAGATTTCGATCTCGCATTCTTCTAGATGCTCAAAAATTATGAGACGCATTTGGCTGTGTTAAGCACTTTATAAGTGGCAGAAATAGACAGTCGGTACTTCCAAGAAACAAAAAACAAAACAGCCAAATACGCACCGTAATTTTGAGTTTCGATAAGACAACAAGGTCGAAATCTTACTGCGCATACTCCTTTCTTCAACATTACCACACCAACGAGAGGACATTAAGCCCGCAAACCTATTTAATATTCCTCATCGATTAAAAGTGTTCAAATTCAAACCGCAATCCAGTTCTTGCATGAATCACCATATTATGAACGGTGTGAATGCTGTATTCGTTTTGCTTTAACGACAAGAAGGAATTTTCAATTCAAAAAGTTTTTTTTTTTTTTTTTTTTTTTAGTTTTTTTTTTTATTTGCTTTGGTTCCAATTGTGCGGGAGTAATACGTTGTAGGAAACATAAATTTATGGAAAACCAAACATAAATTCATTTCTGCTTGAAAACACCACAGGGAAGATTACCGTGTTTCAATAATCTAGTTAATTATATAGATTTCTACCATTTCGATTTCAATATGTTTTCTGAACTTTTTCAGTTAAATAACCGTAGCCCATCAGACTAGTTCTCCATCCATTTTCTGTAAATATCCAAATGCTTGCATATGAAATTTGAGGGTGTCCCAAATTCCTATTCAAAAATGGTTACTACTTGCTCCTATCTGGATACTCTAGAGATAGGACAAGCAACTTTTTTTATTGATTAAATCACTCAAGAAAGTTTTCAATTTCCATGTATTTTTAACGACTTAAAACCTCATTATTATTATTATTTTTTATTTTTTTTACATTATGCTACGATTTTTAACTTTGCTTGTGTTTCCTTCAAGAAAATTGCCTTCTTAACTTCTTTTTTACAAGCACGTGTGTGTGTGTGGATGCACCTTTTATGCAATTCTCTTTCTGCATGTTCTGGTATTTTGGGGGAGGGAGGAGGGTTAACATATACTTCTTTAGAATAATATTTATAAAATGGCATATTTTCACATTTATTTTTATCATCTTCTAAATTAAATTGTATATTACTATAATATCCAGAGCATTTTTTTAAGTCTATATTTTAACTCCTATTCTAAAATGTTTGTAAAAAAACTTTTACAATCCATCTTATCTCTCCGTCCGTCAGAATGCGGTTAACTTTATCAGTCAAACTACTAATACTTAAAGCTGTTCGATATATCAAATATAAAGTCTCGTCGACATCAGTTCCAAAACCAAAATTCAACTGTTACTTTACATCATAACTGATAGTTATGATCTAAAGCAACGTACATTATTCAACTAATGTTCACTCATTCATTTCAATGAAATCTATCATAAGTTCCCTCAATCTATTATTAAAATCTTCAGATAATTAAAATCCTTCACTCAGTTCCTTAAACTCATTCACTCACTTCATTAAAGTCATTCGCTCACTTCATTAAAATCAGTCACTTCATATAAATCACTTACTTTGTTCATGTCATCATTTACTTTCTTCTTTTCAATCATTTACTTTGTTCATTTCAGCCATTTACTTTGTTCATGTCATCATTTACTTTCTTCATTTCAATCATTTACTTTGTTCATTTCAGCCATTTGCTTGGTTCATTTCAGTAATTTTCTTTTTTCATTTCAATCATTTACTTTGTTAATTTCAATGATTCACTCAGTTCATTAAAGTCATTTACCCTGTTCATTTAAGTTGGGTATTCTAATCTGATTGCAAGCAAAAGAAAATTACTCATAATATCCAGAGCGTTTCAAGGCAATCTCCCATTCAACTGGTATTTTTAGGGCAAATCGTTAACTTATGTCTTTTGTATTGCGATAGAAATATCTGCAGAGGCAGGATTAATCGACTATGACTATTTCAATCCAACTTAAATAATATTGAAAATAGAAGCACTTTTCAAATTAAATATTAAAAAAAAAATGCAAATTTTTTGCAGGGTGCCGAGTTGGCGAGCATCATACGACGTGGCGTTGGAGGCAGACCTCGCAAGGATCCCATAACAGGCGAATTGCTCCCTAATCCTCGCCAACTGACCGATGTGACGCAAGAGGTGAGGCTTGGACTTCTATTTCTTTCTTTAATCTTAAAATCGTTATAATATTTAAATATTTTTAAAATTCCATAGTGAATTTTCAGAAAATATGTAACCTTGATACTCATATTGTAAGGTTTAACGGACTTAATGCATGATCATGATATCAATTGTTGTGATCTGTTACTATGTAAAGCTTTCAGAAGGTGCTTGGTTTTAACATGGGGGGGGGGGGGGCGGGTCCTTTCACCCTTGAAATTCCGCCAGGAAAGTATTTTTTTTTTACACACGGGTTACTCTCAGAAGCTCAGGGCTTGTTCTAACTATATTCCCTAATCAAAACAGCTCTTTTGTACCTATATCCCCTCCCCTCCCCCCTCAATGGCTATGGACTATGACCGCTCTGGATTCGCATGCGAAAGGTGCCGGGTTCGAATTCTGGATTAGGCATGGATGTTGTTTGTGGTTCAGAATCCACGTTAAGCAGTAGGTCCTGTCCTGATTAGCTATTACTGTACAAAAGAAAAGCAGGTAAGTGAACATACAAGCCAACCAACAAACTAACCAACATTTTGTAGCTCTAGAAAATCTCCAATACAATTAACTAGGTTACTATTTGTGGCCAAAGCATTATAAGTTTTTTAAGGGTCAGGACCTTGATTACGTCTATGGGGAAAAAGAGACTGTGACTGACTGGCATCTGCTCTTAAATCGTCAGCAATCAAGTGATTTTTCAAATGTGTCGATTGAGTAAGTTTAAATTTTCGAACTCCATTATTTTGAAGAAAAACAAATAATTTGGGTGTTATTAATCTTTATATATACGGTTAGAGTGGTATTTTCTAACCTCCTCCCCCCCCCCCCCCAAAAAAAAAAGATGAAAAGCACACAGTGTTAATTTTTGGGTAATGTATATGCTTGGTTATTAACTTGAAACCGGAGAAGGCTTAGCAATCGTGATAGAGATCAATGTTAGCAACTCACCCCCAAACTACAGTAGAACCTCGATTAACCGACTTAATTCGGACCGAAGATAGGTCGGATAAGCGAAAATACCGGATAATAGAGAGTTGTAAAAAATAATAAAAAGTAAATTATTTTCATTTATTGAATGCAGGGCTTTTAATGTTTTTTTTTTATGACATAATTGTTGGAAATGAGTTTTTGTTGTCATAATCTTGATAATCGTTGTTTCGCGGTTCTATCCCGAAGTCTTTTTTAAAAAAATAGTTCAGTTTGATCTGCATATGATTATTGCTCTAACCATGTCAGTCCTTTTGAAAAACGGTCAGAAGCCTCACCATAACTAATGCAAATTTAGTGTAAAGGGAAATATTCCGGTTTTAAAAAGGGCAAATGATTTATTACTCATTTGTGAGATTTTTGATGTCGACTAAAGGATGGTCGGTTAACAGAGAGTTCCGAATGAAAGAGGGACGGTTAATCGAGGTTCTACTGTAATTAGTTTTTATAGGTTACAAAGGGCAACCTATTATACAGCATTAGATGACGGACAAAATGGCAGCGATTCAATCAACTATATATGAGCTTATAAAGCAAACACCGCTGATCAGTAAGTAAGGGCTCGTCTTTCCAAAAAAAGAATTCAGCACCTGAAAAGAGATTTACATCTAATAACTCTATCAAACTACTCTCGTTTAGCCTGGTGGTTAGAGTAACGAGATCATGATCGTAGGATCGGGAATTCAGTCCTCGGAGGTCATCAAAAATCGAGCCCACCTGATGGCTGTGTGGTTAGAGCTATGGCCTCGCATGTCAAAGGAATTCGGAATCCAGGTTAAGCTGTATACATCCCGGCCTGATTTGTCGTCATTGTGCATAAAAATAGGTCGTTGAGCGTACAAACCAACTGTGAGGCACGCCTGCGAGCCCCCTCTATCTACCTCTTTAAAAATGTAAGCCGGTATAATCTCTCATTCTACGCTGAGAGCTGTAACGATACGAACCTCTAAAATAAAAGCTCTATCCTAGTCACATGAACTAAATGTTTTATTCTACAAAATCTTTTATGATGTTAAGTCAATACGTCCCTACGATAGGAGGCTCCAAATAGGACAAGCCTATGTGCCAGCCTCCTTACACCAACCACTGAAGATCGGTGTGTTCTTAATGGGGATTGATGGACATTAATTCTGTCGTGACCTCAACATCGATGTCCTTTCGTTGGTGTGGTGGGGCTGGAGAGAGAGGTTTACATTACAAGATTTCGATCCCGTGTTCTTCTAGATGCTCAAAATTACGAGACGTATGGCTGTTTTGTTTTGTTTTGAAACCACCGACTGTCTATTTCTGCCACTTATAAAGTGCTTAACACAGCCAAATACATCTCGTAATTTTGAGCATCTAGAAGAATACGAGATCGAAATCTTCTAGTGTAAACCCCTCTCTCCGACCCCACCACACCAACGAGAGGACATTGAGGCCACGACAGATTTAATGTGCACCAGCCCGTATGACTGTGTTAAGCACTTTGTAAACCGCAAAAATAGACAGTCAGAACTTGCTAACCAAACCAAAACAAATCTGCGCTCGTCAATTAACTGTGGTGTTTCTTTTCCCTCCCAGAGACTGGATATCAGAAGAGCGAAATCACAAGAGAGTCTAATCTACTACAGTGAGCTGGCAGAACAAGCGGCCCAGCGACAACAGATGAGACAAAAGCAGAAACAAATCGAAAGGGCTCAGTCAGAAAAGGTATGATGCTGTTTTTATGTTTTAACCGCAGAAATCCAACGAGAGTGATGCTTAAAATTACTAACAAGTGCAAAATCTGTGTTGCAAAGGCATTACTTATTTGAGTCATTTCTGAAAAGTAAGCTCAAGTTTACATGGTAAATTACCAAATTGGATATGGATATATTTTAACCCTTTGCACTCGAGATGTAACTCTCACTTATCACATGATTTGATACGTCAAATCGAGAAGTGAAATCTCGCTCACCACAAGGTTGATTCGGAAATTCGATGCAAGGCAAAGACTGTTTAGTTTATTTGAAGCGGGTCCACAACCACGAACCGAACCAAAAATGCTATACAATGTCTCGAGTTGCTGGTTCCTCGAAGAAGAAGGGCTTAATACATGCTGAATACCTTGTCTAGGCTACGAAACTTTACTAAGTACATTTCATCAATCATGCATTCCACATTTGGAGCATTTGTCTTCATTTCGACTCCTAAAAGTTGGTTTACCTAAACCAGAATAGTTTACTTTTTCTATGATCTACCCTTGTTGATATTTACACCAAAGTGTAGAGTCTATCTGATGGCTGTGTGGTTACATTCATTCACATATCAATGAGTGAAGGCTCCGATAGACTTCGGATAGAGTATCGGGTTCATGACCGGAAGGTTTTGGGTTCGGTCCTCGGTCCTCCAAATATCGGTGTGTACCTAATGGGGGCTGGTGCACATTAAATCTGCCGTGGCCTCAGTGTCCTCTCGTCGGTGTGGTGGGGTTGGAGAGAAGGGTTTACACTAGAAGATTTCGATCTCGTATTCTTCTATACTAAACTTCAACTTAACTAGACATCACTTAGACCGTAGATCGTGACAGTGCTCATAGGTATTTAATCCATTTTGACGGAGTGAAGACATAATTCTCGCCAAACCTTAGAGTCTTTTGTTCTCTACAGGGTTGTGGTTTGGCGAACATTATGCTTTCACTCCGCCAAAATGGATTAAATACCTATGAGCACTGTCACGATCTACCGTCTAAGTGATGTCTAGTTAAGTTGAAGTTTAGTATAGATGCTCAAAATAGCGATACGTATATGGCTGTGTTAAGCACCTTATAAGTGGCAGAAATAGACAGTCAGACGTTCCAAACCAAATATCAATGAGTGGCAGTAGAAATTCTGTAAAGAAAATGTAACTTAAACTTACGCAGTACTGAGATACTAGTTGCATTCCCACTTTGCGTTGGGGTGGCAACTTAATCACTTGGGAAGTGTCCAGAAATATCCAGTTTGGAAGAAATGGAATATGCCGAAAAAAGGAGCTTTCAATTTGTTGAAATTCGATATACATTCGACAAGTAGATTATTTGGCAAAGTCTTTTCCATAAAGACTCATTAGTGTTTACCGAAGCAAAGACGTACTTGAGTTCGAAAAGGGGGACAACCTTATTTGACATTGTGGAGAGTATAAAGATATGTCCACTATAAGCTCCGGTTTTTTCGAATGAGTACGCAGCCAAGCAGGGTGTTTATTGAACTTGGACATGTTTTCATTCGAGGATGATAAATCGAAGAATATATCATCAACACTGAAACCTGATATTCTCTGATTTGCAGCACGTGAGCACTTGGGATTCATTTTGGGGTAGACCTGGCCACGGTGCACCACGGGATCCAGAAAACCACAAGAAAGAAAACTTGGTCAACCTGTTGCAGGCGGAATCGGTAAGTATATTTCATGTTATACATGTACCGTAAAATGGGGTGAATCGGAACATTTTTCAACTTTCAAAGTAATAACCGGTTGTAATAAGATCGTTAAGGAACATTTTTGACATAGAAACTTGGGTCTTACTTTCTTCTTTGAGATACAACCCAAAATTTTTTGTAAAAACTAGGACTTTAATTTATTTTGAATTTTTTCATTGTGTTCCGATTCACCCCGCAGAAAGGGGTGAATCGGAACACTCGCTACAATTTATGTCTAATCTTATTTAAATGTTTACAGGGTGGCAAAAAGCAAATAATAATGCATTGCAGTGAATAGGAACACAAAATTATCATAAAAAAATCATTTAATATGACAGATAAAATTGGTGTTTGTCAATTATTGTCAAAACAAATCATATGTTTGAAAGCGTATCAACTCTTATATAACTCTCCTATAACTCATCCAAATAGTCTTTAAAATTAAAAATACTTTTTAATCTACTTTATGTTTGCGTGTCATATGACTGCAAATTCTTAAAAATATCTTGAGAAAGGAGAAAAGCATCCTCATTTGTTTCAGAAAATCTCTTCGTTTATAAGCTCTTTTTGTAAAACACACTTATATAGCAATAATCTTGTGGGTGTAAAACTTTGCTCACATAGAGTCTTCATACATTTTTCCATATAACTTAGAGATAATGAAGTCATTTAGAGAAAAAAATACTGGAACAATCGGGTTTTCTGCCATGCGGAAACTAGGCTCCTCTTCTGACATTTATTCACGCCTGCAATCTTGATTACTGTCTTGAAGGGAGTAATTAGACTCTTATTCATTCGTTGAATCTTGTGTGGAACATAATCTTGCCAAAAACAGCTTTTTAATATCACTTTTCGAGTGTTCCGATTCACCCCGCAAATCTCAAAATCGAGACGAGGCAAAACATAAAAAATCGTAAAATAAAAAGTTTTTAAAACCAAGTTAAATTAAGTATGGCATGCAGTTGTGGATGTTTATACTTATTTAAAAATATATTAGTTAAGTCTATAACTGGTACATATTATTAATTACGGGATAAGTTTTGGAGAGGTTAAAACTCATTGGATTGTATGTTCTGTTTCAGAATTTTTTTTTAAAAAAGGACAGTGTTGAAAACCTCACAAAACATGTTCCAAGATTAAAAACATGTTAACCAAATGAAAAATATATATATAATTAATAAAGCTGCTTTATTTGTGTAAAATAATAATTTATTTGTAATTTCATGAAGTTTCGTTCCGATTCACCCCGCTGTTCCTATTCACCCCATTTTACGGTAATGACAAACCTATTTTAACCCTAGAACTACAAACCCGGTTTTTTTTTACCTGTTAACTACAAACCGGGGTAAATATTAACCCCACTGATTTTTTTGCTCGTAAAACCGTTCTGAAAGCAGTAATTTGACTTTTAAGTACTTGAACTTTTTTGTGGTTTTTTTACTGAAGAGACTGGTGAAGAGCAAATTCAATTTTATCAAGATTTAGTTGGTGAAAAATCGATTTGAATAGCTAAAAGTGCTGAAAAATGGTCAAACCGTCATTTAAGAAACAAAAGTTTATAATTATTTTTTTTAAACAATCGATTTTCAAATTTTCACCGGAATTTTAAAGAGGACACATGAGGCTTTTAGAAAAAAAATACGATCATGATTTTTTGTCAAAAAAGTCTGTTTATTTGGGACTTTGAAAATTCAAAAAAATTAGCAATCTGATCTATGGAAAAGTCAAATGACAATCGATGAAATATTGGTTTTTAAGAATATTTTTAGGTTTCTATCAAACAAACTAAAAAAAAAAGAGAAATTTTATTCATATAAAAAATATTCAAAAGTAAAGTTACGATTTGACTTATTCAAAGACACCACAATCGTTGCAGTAAATTACTCTGACTCTCGCAGATCGGTCGTTTGCACCTACACAAAACACTAACGGGAACAACAAACCGGGGTAAATATCAACCTCACACAAGATTTACGTCTTCACTGCGTCACAGTAAACAAGAAACTGAAGGTTCTGGCGACCTTGCCCTAGTGTTAGAGCCTTGAACTGAATTATTGTATAGGTCTTCGGTTGATAATGTCACTGACTAACTTGAAAACGTAGTTCAAAGTTTACCTGGGGTAGATATCTACCCCGGTTTGTAGTTCTAGGGTTAATAACGCCTTTTAATTTTATTTTTCCTTTCAAAGCGCGTCTGCTATTTTCATTTCCCTTTACCGATCATCACTTTCGTTCAATTGCTTTCCCATATTTCGACAGTCTTGTGAGTTAATTAATACTCAATGATCTGAATCTTGAGAACTCACAGTATTGCTCGCCATTGCGTCAGACTAATTTAATTTCGCACATCTTTGGTATTTTAATTTTTACTGAGCTAGACACAAACACCCACGCGTTATTGCTTATTTTCCAGTTTCTATAAGACGATTAATTCATTCCATTGCTATCTGCGAAGCGCTCGTAAAATGTATCTCTCTTTCTCCTCGGTAATTTAATAAATAATTCCCAAAGTCTGCAACTTTAAAGACTATTTTATGGCTCGCCACCTACTGCTAACTTTTCCAAATGATCTAAAAATTTCATACATACAGTTAGGGTCAAAAGTTCTTGACATAAAAGTCAACAATTTGACATATTAGTGTTAAAAGGCTTTTTATAGAAAGAATTTAAAAAAAAAAAAAAATCAAAATATCCAGCAGAGAGAGCACTGACTCTAATTTGAGAGACTGCGCCACTTTCTTTACTTAGTTTCGTTTTTGATAAATTTTTACGTCTTTTTTTCCCAAGATCCGAGGCAGAATGTTGGCCAAACGTATGAGAGAACGTGGATTAAAGTCACGGGCGTATCAGGCAAACTCTGCTAACAAAAATATTCATGAAGATTATTGAGATGTGTTCTCGTATATGTCAAAACTAATTATTCACCATCACAAACATGTTACTTCTTCGTGAATGAGATACTTTATACTTATTTTTGTATATCCCGGATTTTTCTCTTACAAGAAATCAAGACAAGTGCTAAACATTTGTGGAAGCTCTTAACATTTATATTAATGTTTATCGGGCATTCAGTTTTTTAATTTTTTTTTACTTGAGATAGTGGTGACAAATTAGTTAAAATTGCAAAAAATGTGATTTCTTTGCCCAAAACAAATCTAAATGGGTTTACTGCAGGAATAATTTATCCTTATAGGAAATCGTTAAGACGGGTTTAGTTATATACCAAAATTTATAAAATATAATTACTTTCTCCACTGCTTTCAAACTCAACAAGGCATAAAAAAATTAATGAATTCCACCACAAAAACCATGTGATTTTTAAGAAAAGTTCGAAAAAATTTTGGATTTGTAAAAGTACAGTAATTGCAAATAGTTTGAATATTTAATTTTTAGTTAGCTCATTTTAAAAAAAAATTCTTTTCGATATCGAATTAGAAAATATTTGCTTTGGTTTCAGGCTCAGCCGTATGTGAAACGATATGTAACCGAAATAGTGCCCAGTAAACATAAGAACAGATACGAATTCCCCTCCAAAGATGTCATGGCTGTCAAGGTAAGATATTCAATATTCTTTAAAGTCTTACAACCTTTATCTTCGCAACTTAATTTTAAACTCTAAAGCCAGCGAACAAATTTCAATATATTTTCTTTGTCCAACTTTAATGTATATATTTCGTGGATTTAATGTATATATTAGAGGATTTTATACAGCAGTCTCCATTGTAAACTTGCATAACAAAAAATGGTACAATTTTATTTAAAATACTTTTGTTCAATTTTGCCAGATACCTTTGTTCATGCCAGAGCAATTGAAGTTATAGTTGCATTATTTTTAGAGTTGGTTTAGGAACTTGCAAATTATTTAGCAAAGGCTCAAATGGTACTTGTATTTTACGTCTCTGATTTGTTTCTCGCAACAGGATCTAGCGACTTGCTCTTCTTTCACTCTGCCACCATTTCAATTCACATTATTTTCTCTTAATCTAACGCCATTAATCCTGAAAAATGAAGTTTCCGACTAATATTTCCCTTTGCATGCTATTAGAGTTTTTGGAATTGGCGAAAAGTGTTTTTCCCCCCTCAGGTTTGTTAATGATAAAACTTAACGGAATTTATTGAAAACGTTTAACATTCTGACTGTGAGGCACACAATCAGAAGTTTAATACTACTTATGTTTAAAATTTCAGAGTTCTTCGAATAGTGGAAGTTAGTTTCTAAAAAGGACAAGCACTCAAACTCTTTGTTTAATTATAGATGATGGTTATTTATTACTTTTTGTTTTTACCTTCATGAACTTTCTCTCTTTCTAACTCCTACTAATGATAAAAAAAATATTTATTTCCCTTCTTTTTTCAGAGAGATTATGAATTCCGAACTCCATTTCCCGCAACAGAAGCCTAGAAGACATTTCAATACTTACGAATAATAATCATATTTAAAGTGATGAAGACTTTCTTGAACAACTCCCTTCTTAATTTAATCACCATCCAAATTATTTACTAAGTTCCTATGTGAAACGTGAAATCAAATTCAAGAAAAACGACTAAGTTGTCTATGACAAGCACTTTCATATTGACCACATGAATGTATTTAATACACATATAAACATTCTTTATTTATCAAATATGAGCGTTTTCCTTTCACAATAAGGACAATAGAATGGTAAGGATAAATATATTTTTCAATTCGTTGTGTAAATAAAAAATAGTTAAATGCGTTGTGATGCAACACGATTAAAAAATTTTATAAATAATTTATAAAAAAATAAAGAACGAGCTTAGTAAAAAATTTAATTCAATGTAAATAATAATGATCCAGAAACCCAGGTTTGCTATTAAAAACAACTTTAGTTACAATTCAAACTTTAGTGACAAAGCATTTAGTGTTTAAAATGTCGGTTTCACCGCCTTTAAATATTTAAATTCAAAAGTGTTTTTATAACTAGTGTATTTATGAGAGTGTAACAAGAAAGATTCCACCACGGCAACATCTCAACATTATAATGCATGGCTTTATTTTGATAGCAGAATTATAAAGACGTTGCCCTAACTTCAGAGATGGTCTGTGATTAACTTTCATCGCCTTGTACGAGGAGATCCAAAAATAACTGTAAATATGAAAATAGATAATTCGCAAACTATACATAGTAGGACGATGCGGTTGTTACAGATCAGACCAGAACAAGAAAAAGCGGGATATTTTCCAGAATGAACGAAATGAGTTGATGGCGCTTCACGGATCTGCATGGAACTTTCTTCTTTCAACTATCGATACGCTACCGTAATCTAGAAATCGGTCTTGATGACTACGCGACGATATCTGAGCTATAGACTGAGAGGCGACTGCAATTTTTGGATCCCATCGAACATCAATCTGAATTTTTTATAGAAATTGGAGAAAAGTAAGTAGATTATGAATCCACTGGTCTGCCGTGGCAAAAGTGGCCGAAACTGGTCAAAAATCAACTTTTAATAAGTTGAACTAAATCCAATTGCCAAATGTGCCATAACTTGCCAAATAATGAACATTTTTTTTTTTTATTTGGTAGCCCTCACTCTTTAATTTTCAATTAAGAAGGTTGCAGACGATTTGGATATCTGGCGACTCTTTATTTGTATTTATTAAAAGGGAGCCAAATTGGCAAAAAACATTACGTCACTGATAACGTAACTGATGTCGCCAATTCGGCTTACTTTTAAAAGATACAAGTTTTCCTAGCCAGAGATCAGAAATCGTTTGCGCTTTTTCTCATTGAAAATCAAAATGCAGTGGGTTGCCAGACAAAAAAGTTTGTTCTCTTTTTGGCAAGTTATGACATATTTGGCAATCGGATTTTAGTTCAACTCATTCCAAGTCGATTTTTTATCAGTTGCGGCCATTTTTGCCACGGCAGACCAGTGGATTCCTAATCTACTCACTTTTCTCCAATTTCTATAAAAAATTCAGAATGATGTTCGATGGGGTCCTAAAATTGCAGTCGCCTCTCGGACTACTAGCACCTACCTTTACTTTTGGTACTGATCTATCTACCCATACGGACATTGGGGCGGCGACGGATTTAATGCGCCCTCCTTTATCATACACACAAGTGTTAGGCGAAGTAGGACCGATCTTGCGACCTCTTGATCACGTGCCAAATGGCTCAGCTCGGCAAAAAAAAATATCTTTCTGAGCATTTTCTATCTATTTTCTTATTTATTTTCTGACCCTTATAAAATTCTTGCTTTCCTATCATTTTAATTTATTAATCTTTCTTAGTTGCTGAAGTTGTACTCTACTTTTTCGACGCAGCTAAAGCGTTCTTTGTGAAGAAGAAAAGAGAGAAGCATATTTGTTGACAGCTTCTATATAGTTCTATTTCTTGTGTTGCTTTAAAGTTAACCTTATGTTCTATGAAAATGAATGCATTGGCTTCGAACCCCCAGTAAGCTTATAATCTTGTTGATAAAGAACCCTTCAATGTGCATATCGCGAAGTGTATTGCGCTTTCACTTTGTAATGGTTTGTACTATTTCAACAAAATAGGAATGGGGGGGGGGGGGGCTATTTCTTGTCTACTAAATTTAAACGTAAAACATGCAAGATACAAATTAGCAAGTTATTGGCTACCTGAATATATATATAAAAAAAAAATTATATCTATTTTCCAATCAAATGTCTACTTGTACTAAAAAGAAATCTACAGAACTCTATATCACAACTAGTTAAACTAATGACCATATAAAGCAGACCGAACGGTATAGTGGTTAGCGCGCTGGCTTCTAGGCCGCGAGGTTGCGGGTTCGAGTCCCGTGTTAGGCATGGGTGTTTGTAAATGTATGTTGGCTTGTCTAATGACGAATGTTTCGGCGCATTATAGCCCTCGTGTTGCTGATGGCGCCAGATAATCTGAATACAACCAACCAACCAATGACCATATAAACAATCCTATTTAATGTCTCTTCTTGTCTTCGCAGAACAGAAGATTAACGCTATCACTAGGTTCAGAATTTTGTTCCGTCTTTTATAACCCTTAAAAGACAAAAACAGATTCAGTCCTAAGCCCTTTGAGTTATGTGTGTTATCATATTGAATTATGATAACACAGCGAAAGCTCATTGTTATTTTCAATACTTGAAACTTTTAAGAGTCAATAGTCACCGTTTCTCTGCCCAGTAGATTCAATGCACTATTTTATAGTAATAGAATGAGAGGCGACTGCAATTTTTGGACCCCATCGAACATCATTCTGAATTTTTTATAGAAATTAGAGAAAAGTGAGTAGATTACGAATCCACTGGTCTGCCGCCGCAAAAATGGCCGAAACTGGTCAAAAATCGACTTTTAATAAGTTGAACTAAATCCAATTGCCAAATGCGCCATAACTTGTCAAATAATGAGCATTTTTTTTTTATTTGGTAACCCTCACTCTTTAAATTTCAATTAAGAAGGTTGCAGACGATTCAGATATCTGGCGACGGTCTACTTGCATCTATTAAAAGGGAGCCAAGTTGGCAAAAAATATTACGTCACTTATGACGTAACTGATGTCACCAATTTGGCTTACTTTTAAAACATATAAGTTTTCCGAGCCAAAGATCAGAAATCGTTTGCGCTTTTTCTCATTGAAAATCAAAATGCAGTGGGTTGCCAGATGAATAAGTTTGTTCTATTTTTGGCAAGTTATGACATATTTGGCAATCGGATTTTAGTTCAACTCATTCCAAGTCGATTTTTTATCAGTTGCGGCCATTTTTGCCACGGCAGACCAGTGGATTCGTAATTTTCTCACTTTTCTCTAATTTCTATAAAAAATTCAGAATGATGTTCGATGGGGTTCAAAAATTGCAGTCGCTTCTCGGACTATAAGAGCAAGGCCTCAAATCTGTGAATTTTTTCAGTCACTTTTAGTAATAGCTGATTTTTATACTGATTAAATAAAACTTGAGCCCTTTATTTACTGATAGGACATATAAGTCTCGGGACTTTGAAATCCACTTCTGTGAAGTTCGTTCTTCAATTGTTAGATGGCAGCACAAGTTTATTCCTATTTATATACAAACACATGGACGATTTTCAATCTTCTAAGAATCCATCTTGACATTGCAGCATCTTACATATTTGTCTCTAGCAAGCTTCCAAAGCGAAACAATCTTGTATGGCTAAGAACGAACTTTACAGAAGTGAATTTCCAAATCCCAAGGGATCTCAAAGCTTTTTAAATTAATACAGACAGCACTGTAAGAAATTTGACGAGACTTCGTTCCGTCTGTAAAAAAAAGGGTTAAAGTTTTTAAATCGAAAAGAATGATTAAAAATGTTGCAGTTTTCCTGAATAAGTTGTATCACGATATTGACTGAGATTAAAAAACGCTAATAGTTAAAAAGCCAGTTAATATTCTCCTTAGATTTCGTTGATGAGATTCAGTTATTGTTCTTCTTAGTACAACAATTTATACCGTTATGAAGCAATATTTCAGCCAATCGTAATTTGGGAACATATTGAATTGGTATGGAGAGGAGAAAGACTTGATGATCAATCACCCCACAAAAATAAGTAAAAGATTAACAAAATGGTTTTTTATACTATGGGATAGCGATGGTGAAACACGTGATTAACAAATTCTTCATTATTCCTCATTAATCATTACTCATCTAATGATTTTAGTTATTCATCGCTGTAATTATTGCAGTTAGTCCATACAAAATCTTATTCTATTTATATCTTATATATTATATGTAATTATGAGGAATAAAATTCGTTTCATAAATTTGTACTTTATTGCTTTTCTTTCTGTGAACAACAAATATTTTAAATTATGTGTTGATACTCTCGATATGTCGTGCATAGGTTCTGTTTATCACACAGTTTGACTTTTGACAATTTGAAGCACAACACAGTGCACAGAAGTAAATTTTGAATTACAATAATTCCTTATCCGAAATACATTTTCTCGAAAAGTGTTTTGTTGATTATTGAAGGCCTATTTTGTCCGATTCACAATAGCTATATACAGTAGACAATGTGTTAATCGACATTGCTTGGTTGTCATGGGCGCTGGCAGAATTATTTTCAGGGGGGGGGGGGTGCAGTTGACAACCAAGGGGGTGCAAAGTGGTTAGTGTTTAGTTTTAGCCTTGATTTTTTAATTGGGTATATTAATAAAATTTTAATTAATAGTTATGTATTCAATTTTTCATTCATAAGAATACTTTAAAACTTATAACGTACTTTTTTTTTTTTTATTGAAGCATACCAATTTCCACCCATGTTGGTTGTTCAGAGTGAGGTACTAGCTGAGATGTTGACCATATCATCTGACTAAGTTCGGAGTTAAGAAGCGTATTTTTATTTTTCGAGCAATAAATAGGCAGAAATAAGCAGCCGGAAGGTAATCTATTCTGGATTGCAACCAAACCAAATATGTAGAAGTTTACGAGTGGTAGAATCTGGTAATTTATCCAACTTTTAAAATTTAGGATCGTGGTTAAGTTTATTGAATCAACAGAGGATTGAACAGCGGTGTAATATTTTGAGCCTAGCAATTATGTGAGTATATATAAAGCTTTAAATTGCTCTTGAATTAGTATTAAAATTAGCCGTATAGCTAATTTTGTTCATAGCAAATATGTATGGTGCTATGAAAGTCCTAGTAAGGATCATGCCTTATATTCGCTGTTACAATCTTCTATCCCAGTGCATTTAGAAACTACTTGGCATGAAACCTTGAAAATTGGTGAGTAGGTACGAAAATGATCACTTATTGAAATGACTTGAATTAAAAACTCGAAAATTGTGTCTAATATATTTTATTTTATATTTGAAATCCCTTACGTCAATGCCTATGCAGTGGCTCCACCTGGTTTTGTCTTTCGCTGTTTTAATTTTCATTTATAATAGATAGATATCAAATGAAAACAATTTATGTCATTTCAATAAGTGATCATTTTCGTACCTACTCGTTCGCCGATCAAACGGTATAGTGGTTAGCGTGATAGCTTCTACACCGCGAGGTTGCGGGTTCGAGTCCCGTGTAAGGCATGGGTGTTTGTAAATGTATGTTGGCTTGTCAAATGACGAATGTTTCGGCGCATTATATAGCCCTCGTGTTGCTGACGGCGCCAGATAATCTGAAAACAACCAACCAACGTACCTACTCACCAAATTTCAAGGTTTTATTTAAAGTAGTTTCTAAATGCACTGTGCTAGAAGATTATAACATAGCTAGTGAAGGGAGTGATTTGGACTTTCTCTTAAAAACAATATTTATATCGAACCTTGGCCCATGAGAACGCCAAAAACTAACGTTCATTTTCAATGCATTTGATCCTATAATAGAATAGTCCGAGAGGCGACAGTAATTTTTGGACCCCATCGAACATCATTCTGAATTTTTTAAAGAAATTGGAGAAAAGTGAGTAGATTACGAATCCACTGGTCTGCCGTGGCAAAAATGGCCGAAACTGATCAAAAATCGACTTGGAATGAGTTGAACTAAAATCCGATTGCCAAATATGTCATAACTTGCCAAAAAGATAACAAACTTTTTCGTCTGGTAACCCACTGCATTTTGATTTTCAATGAGAAAAAGCGCAAACGATTTCTGATCTCTGGCTCGGAAAAATTGTATCTTTTAAAAGTAAGCCAAATTGGCGACATCAGTGACGTAATGTTTATTGCCAATTTGGCTCATTTGTGAAAGATGCAAGTAAGCCATCGCCACACATCCGAATCGTCTGCAACTTTCTTAATTGAAAATTAAAGAGTGAGGGTTACCAAATAAAAAAAAAATTCTCATTATCTGGCAAGTTATGGTGCATTTGGCAATTGGATTTAGTTCAACTTATTAAAAGTCGATTTTGGAACAGTTTAGGCTATTTTTGCCACGGCAGACCAGTGGATTCGTAATCTACTCACTTTTCTCCAATTTCTATAAAAAATTCAGAATGATGTTCGATGGGGTCCAAAAATTGCAGTCGTCTTTCAGTCTAGAACACACTAGAGGAAAATATTCACGAACTACAGCCTACATTTTCTGCTGTTTATTACAAAATACACATTTAAACAAAAATGAAATGCGCCTTTCCGTCTGTCTGACATGGGCACCTGTCCGCTACCGTTTTCCTTTTCCATCTTCCGTGGCACTGCTGGTGGGCCAAGAAGGCGAATCGCGTCGCTTTGTGGTCGACTCCGTGCCCAGTGCATCGGTAACCCAGGTCCCTCCGCATGGCGGCCATTTCGCAAGCGACGCACACTTCGGCGCCTTTTTTGGCGAGCAGGCTGTCGATTTCGCCGCCAAGAGTCTCACAGCTGTGCCTCGATTTGGTCACTTCGAATACAACACAATAGCTGTTGAGAAGGGAAAGAATTATAATTGATTAAAAATTAAATAAATAAAAAACCTAGGAGATAAAGGTAAGAGGTTAGTGTATGTAGATGGAATAAGAACAAATATCTAATTTAGCTAGTTGATAATTCAGAATATTTGACAAGTAATATCACCAATTGGCTAAATTGCCAACAATTTTGACGAGAAAATAAAGATAATTTATAGTTTAGGCCTAGAATGTTAACCTTTCATAGACAGATGTGGATAAAGCTATTATATAAGCTTATCACTAGAGTGCATACTCTAAAAAAATTTCAAAAAACTTGACGTTTATTAGAAGTTAAAATGCAAAATGGCAACAGATACAAACATTTTGATGGTACTCTTCCGTTTTCCGGGCGCAAGCGATAAATCGCCAAATAATGTAGAATTTCGCCGAATTTCTTCTTACAACCATAAGGGGAAAGTTCGTTTGGGTCCAGGTGCTCTATTCTTTGAATTCATTTTCAAAACTAAGCACGTTTTCCTACCTTTCTTCCATCTTAATTTTTGTTTAAAAAAATTATGAATATTGTTTACAATTCATTAATATCTCTTTATAGTTAAACTTGTTTTGCTTATTATTAAATAATATTTTTATATACGTTTATAATTGAGCACTTTCGACTTTTATTCTGTTGACTGTTTTGTCATTCGCTTCGCTTAGCGACGCCTCCCGTTTGGTTGGCGACATTTGCGCCCAGATAACGGAAGAGTACCATTTCGATTTTTCAGCTTCTATACCCATGCATTGCATTTACCTTAATTTTTTATTAGGATCCATTAGACGAAAAAACCAACTACATCTTTTGAGTTTCATAAAAAACAAAAAACAAATTATTTTTACTTTCGGTTCCTCAATCCAATTCTACCTATTATCCAGTGTACTTACCAGGTTAAGACAGTGAAAGACACTAAAATGTACTTACTCTTTACTGCTCTCTTCAGCGGGATCCTTCCTGTACCTCATACGAAGGTTGTTGCGAATGTCCTGCGTGGCATTCAGACGGCGGATAGGGGAATATGTGGCCTGAAGGATCATCGCAGTTTCTTAAAGAAAAACACACACTTAATTTCCATTGGTAAAAGCCAAAGTCATCATTTACTCATCGGAAATTCTCCCACCTCTTATATAACAATAACGGTGATAATTGGTACAAAGGTCAACAACAAGAATGAACTTTCCCAATACTCCAACTCAATAACCAAATGTAGAGTACACTATCCACAAAGTCATTACTCTGGAAATCGGTGCTCATTTATCCAAAGTTGTAAAAAACTCAAAGTAAACTATCACATATTCGACCAATCACCTTATGGAGTTGAAAAGGTGTAAGATGTTCCAAACGTGAAATATCCACAAGACCAAATTCACTACTTCTCGTGGAGCAGAAGCTGTAAAAATTATTAGTCAAGTTTTAATAGATGCACAGGCACACTGTAAAACAGCTATTGCAAGTTTAACTAATCACCAAAAGTTCCAAATCGCCAAAAAGTTCCAAATTACCAAAAAGTTCCAAGTGAAGAATTTTTCAATGTCCTGTTTTCCATAAAGCCAGCACGCCGAAATTAAATACACCATGCTTCAAAAGCTGTGTACAAATTGAGCTATTGCGATTTCTAATAACTTTTCTTGAAGGTCTGAAAGTTATAAAATGTTCCAAGTATGGAATACTCCAGTGTCTTACTACCAATAAAGCCAGGACATCTAAATTCATGACATAACGACACACGCTTCAAGAGCTATACACAGTGAAATTGAGCCATTACGATTTCGAATAAATAATCCTAAAGGATCTGAAAGTTATAAAAGGTCTCAAATGTAGAATACTTCATTGTCTTATACCAATAAAGCCAGGGCGTCGAAATTCATGACATGACGACACATGCTTCAAAAGCTGTACGCAATGAAATTGAGCCATTGCGATTTCGAATAAACACTCCTGAGGGTCTGAAAGTTATAAAATGTTCCAAGTATGGAATACTCCAGTGTCTTACTACCAATAAAGCCAGGACATCTAAATTCATGACATAACGACACACGCTTCAAGAGCTATACACAGTGAAATTGAGCCATTACGATTTCGAATAAATAATCCTAAAGGATCTGAAAGTTATAAAAGGTCTCAAATGTAGAATACTTCATTGTCTTATACCAATAAAGCCAGGGCGTCGAAATTCATGACATGACGACACATGCTTCAAAAGCTGTACGCAATGAAATTGAGCCATTGCGATTTCGAATAAACACTCCTGAGGGTCTGAAAGTTATAAAATGTTCCAAGTATGGAATACTCCAGTGTCTTACTACCAATAAAGCCAGGACATCTAAATTCATGACATAACGACACACGCTTCAAGAGCTATACACAGTGAAATTGAGCCATTACGATTTCGAATAAATAATCCTAAAGGATCTGAAAGTTATAAAAGGTCTCAAATGTAGAATACTTCATTGTCTTATACCAATAAAGCCAGGGCGTCGAAATTCATGACATGACGACACATGCTTCAAAAGCTGTACGCAATGAAATTGAGCCATTGCGATTTCGAATAAACACTCCTGAGGGTCTGAAAGTTATAAAATGTTCCAAGTATGGAATACTCCAGTGTCTTACTACCAATAAAGCCAGGACATCTAAATTCATGACATAACGACACACGCTTCAAGAGCTATACACAGTGAAATTGAGCCATTACGATTTCGAATAAATAATCCTAAAGGATCTGAAAGTTATAAAAGGTCTCAAATGTAGAATACTTCATTGTCTTATACCAATAAAGCCAGGGCGTCGAAATTCATGACATGACGACACATGCTTCAAAAGCTGTACGCAATGAAATTGAGCCATTGCGATTTCGAATAAACACTCCTGAGGGTCTGAAAGTTATAAAATGTTCCAAGTATGGAATACTCCAGTGTCTTACTACCAATAAAGCCAGGACATCTAAATTCATGACATAACGACACACGCTTCAAGAGCTATACACAGTGAAATTGAGCCATTACGATTTCGAATAAATAATCCTAAAGGATCTGAAAGTTATAAAAGGTCTCAAATGTAGAATACTTCATTGTCTTATACCAATAAAGCCAGGGCGTCGAAATTCATGACATGACGACACATGCTTCAAAAGCTGTACGCAATGAAATTGAGCCATTGCGATTTCGAATAAACACTCCTGAGGGTCTGAAAGTTATAAAATGTTCCAAGTATGGAATACTCCAGTGTCTTACTACCAATAAAGCCAGGACATCTAAATTCATGACATAACGACACACGCTTCAAGAGCTATACACAGTGAAATTGAGCCATTACGATTTCGAATAAATAATCCTAAAGGATCTGAAAGTTATAAAAGGTCTCAAATGTAGAATACTTCATTGTCTTATACCAATAAAGCCAGGGCGTCGAAATTCATGACATGACGACACATGCTTCAAAAGCTGTACGCAATGAAATTGAGCCATTGCGATTTCGAATAAACACTCCTGAGGGTCTGAAAGTTATAAAAGGTCTCAAATGTAGAATACTTCATTGTCTTACTACCAATAAAGCCAGGGCGTCGAAATTCATGACATAACGACACACGCTTCAAGAGCTATACACAGTGAAATTGAGCCATTACGATTTCGAATAAATAATCCTAAAGGATCTGAAAGTTATAAAAGGTCTCAAATGTAGAATACTTCATTGTCTTATACCAATAAAGCCAGGGCGTCGAAATTCATGACATGACGACACATGCTTCAAAAGCTGTACGCAATGAAATTGAGCCATTGCGATTTCGAATAAACACTCCTGAGGGTCTGAAAGTTATAAAATGTTCCAAATATGGAATACTGCAGAGTACTACTACCAATAAATCCAGGACATCTAAATTTATGACATAACGACACGCGCTTCAAAAGCTATACACAGTGCAAGGCCGAACTGGATTGTAACGAGCCCTAAGGCACTCTCCAGGCCGTGACAATTTTCAAAAGTCTATGGGTGAGAAGGAAACAAGTTGTTAGTTCCATTTTCTCCCACAAAACAAGGGGGCGCTGCAATCCAACCAGATTTGAAACTACAATATAGTGATATTAACACACTTGCCGTAAATCAATCAAGCTGAAATTTAGCAGACAGATTTGATGTCAATGACTATGCATTCTATCAAATTTTGGGGGCATTCTATCAATTTTCACTGTTACTAAAAGGTCGCTTTTACTTACACTTGTATCTTCCGATACTAAAAAAAATATTTAACAGGTAGATTCGTTGTCGATAAAGTTGCATTATATCATGTTTCGGGAGGTGTCACTGTCACTAAAAGGTCGCTTTTACACACGCTTCTATCTTCATTATACTAAAAAACCAACTTGCAGTTATCCAATCGAGCTGAAATTTGACAGGCAAGATCTATGGGTGAGAAGGAAACAAGTTGTTAGTTCCATTTTCTCCCACAAAACAAGGGGGCGCTGCAATCCAACCAGATTTGAAACTACAATATAGTGATATTAACACATTTGCCGTAAATCAATCAAGCTGAAATTTAGCAGACAGATTTGATGTCAATGACAATGCATTCTATCAAATTTTGGGGGCATTCTATCAATTTTCACTGTTACTAAAAGGTCGCTTTTACTTACGCTTGTATCTTCAGATACTAAAAAAAATATTTTGCCGTCATCCAATCGCCCTGAAATTCAACAGGTAGATTCGTTGTCGATAAAGTTGCATTATATCATGTTTCGGGAGGTGTCACTGTCACTAAAAGGTCGCTTTTACACACGCTTCTATCTTCAGTATACTAAAAAACAAACTTGCAGTCATCCAATCGAGCTGAAATTTGACAGGCAGATTCGTTGTCGATAAGGCAGATTCGTTGTCGTAGATCCGGATCCAAGGGGAATTCGTGAAATTTAACATCGGCTCTCTTTCCAGAATATGAAGTAGAGTGTGGTACGCAACAATTCACCATGTTTGGTTTTAATGGTTAGTATGATAATGAAATTAATTAATAAATGTAAATCTATGAGAATGACATCAATTCTATTTGCAAAAAATATTAGAAATTAAAAAAATTAAATCAAAAACTGTGATGAAAATTTTTTAGAACGCCAGCTAAATTAAAAATATTCATGGCTGCCAACTCTGAAATCACGAGAATTGCCAACGACGACTTTTTAATTTAGTTTTTTTAATTTCGAATATTTTTTAAAAATACGACAAAGAATTCCAAACTCTGTTTCCATAGAGAGTAATGAAAATAAAATTCAAAAATAGGCCTTATTTTAAATAAACAACTTAATTCTAAAAATTGATATCAAAGCCTTACATTTGATGCGTAATAATCTACAAAAATAAATTTTTTTTTAAATAAACGATAGTGTAGTGGGGCTTCTGACATCATATTTGCATGAAATATGAATATTAAATTTTCGCAAGTGAACTGTGTATAAATTTATTTCATTCGTTAATGTTATCGTTTGGCAATATTCGCCGTGTTCTTTTTGCATTTTAAAAATAAAGTAATTTTGTCCTCTTAGTAACGTATTGGTTTTCGTATTTGACCAAGCAAAGAAAACACATGCTCTGTTTTGGTTGGAATGCAGCGCCACTAGTCCACTGCGGCTGTTTCCACTCTTTACTATTAGTGGTCACGGCCTGGTTCAATCCAGTTTGACCTTGCACAGTGAAATTGAACCATTACGATTTCGAATAAATAATCCTAAAGGGTCTGAAAGTTATAAAAGGTCTCGAATGTGGAATACTCCAGTGTACTACTGCGGCGGCGCTAGTTCAGAGCCACCGGCTGCTAGCGCCACCTGCAAGAACAACTAAACTTGTTCCAGGACTCTCGAAGAAGGACGCTAAAAATGTGAT
The DNA here is from genome assembly GCA_963978545.1 of Linyphia triangularis. Taxonomy (NCBI): domain Eukaryota; kingdom Metazoa; phylum Arthropoda; class Arachnida; order Araneae; family Linyphiidae; genus Linyphia; species Linyphia triangularis. The sequence goes on from OZ021730.1 coordinate 67,385,068, forward strand.
TCCAAGATTCTGACTCTGATTCGTGCGCTGGATGAATGACATGTACTAAGCTCCGCGGAGAGCAAAATATTACATTTAACCTAGAATAAAAAGTGTTACGTCTAAAGAATATGTATTGTCCTAATCAATAGTAATTAATAACACATAGAAATGATAGGAGCTTTTACAAAAGCGGATGGCAAATAACCAGCCTCCGCACTACCAATAAAGGCAGGGCGTCGAAATTCATGACATGACGACACACGCTTCAAGAGCTATACACAGTGAAATTGAGCCATTACGATTTCGAATAAATAATCCTAAAGGGTCTGAAAGTTATAAAAGGTCTCGAATGTGGAATACTCCAGTGTCTTACAACCAATAAAGCCAGGGCGTCGAAATTCATGACATAACGACACACGCTTCAAAAGCTATATACAGTGAAATTGAGCCATTACGATTTCGAATAAACAATCCTAAAGGGTCTGAAAGTTATAAAATGTTCCAAATGTGGAATACTCCAGTGTTCTACAGCGAATAAAGTAAGAGTTTTGAAATTCATGACATGATGACACATGCTTCAAAAGCTGTATAAAATGAACTTGAGCCATTACGATTTCGAATAAACATTCTTGAGTGTCTGAAAGTTATAAAATATTCCAAATGTGAGGGGAATACTCCAGTGTCCTACTAGCAATAAAGCCAGGGCGTCGAAATTCATGACATGACGACACATACTTCAAAAGCTGCACTTAAAAGCTGTTGAGCTATCGCGATTTGGTCTAACCACTCTTGAGAGGTCAGAAAACTGCAAAATGTTCCAAATGTGAAGTATTCCAGTGTCCTATTTTCAAGAAAACCAGGACTTTGAAATCAGGTACAGATTTTCAAAAGAAAATCGTGCTGTTGCGATTTTGACTAAGCACTCTTGAGGGGTCTGAAAATTATAATGTGTTCCAAATGAAATATTCCAATGTCCTATGTCTAATAAAACCAGGACGTCGAAATAGGAGGATGGAAAAGGATGAATAGTTTCATAGTGTTATCCTATTTTCTTCCTCTCAAGATAACTTTTACTGTTGACACCATATCATGTAAACAAGGCTTTTTTTTTATTATTATTATTCTACTTCTCGAAGTTATTAAAATAGATGGCAGTATAATTAGAAGTGGTGAAATAGCTTACCACGGTCGTGTAAAAATTGATAGCAAGTATACTGTTTATCAGGAGAAGAGTTTCGTCCAGATAGTATGGTTGGTGGTAGTTACTATAGAAAACAAGACTCGTCCATTTAGAATAGGGCGGGATACATGTAGGAAATTGGCTACCAAAAAGGTAACATTACGGCAAATAAAGATATATTTCTCTTCGAATCCCCGTGGAAAATGGGATTAGTCTTGCTTCCACCTCAATAAACAACGCTAGGTAACTTGAAGGGAAATGTTCTCATAAAACACAGACAGTGCTTTTCACGGCTTTAGAAATGTCAGAGGAAACATATTATGAGTATTTAAATTTGAATTTAGAAATTGATCAGGAGGTGGATAAATGATAAATATATCTAAGCTGCTTGCTAGGGTTATATAACATACATACCCCTGTTGGCTTTTATGTGTGTCTTCCCTTCACACCTGCTACCATAGCAGCTTCTCTTCTGCGTTAGTTCGGGACATCCTTTTCCTCCGTTTCTGTTCTCCCGGAGGGCGTGCCTCTTTCTCGTCATAGCACCGATGCCGCAATCGACTCCGCATCCGGACCACGGACCCCACTCGGATACCTCACAGTCGACAGCTATATATATAAAAAAAAAAAATGTAACCCATAAAAACAGAATTTTAAAAAATCCTTTATATGCATTGTCATTTTTTATATTCATTAAAGCTGAGCAGAGTAGAGCAGAGTGGATTAGAGCCAATTACAAGTCTGTCAACGTCCATTGTAGCACAAGATTCGTGCTATAGTAGACGTTGGCAAACTTGTAATTGGCTTTAGTCCACTCCGCTCTGCTCTGCTCAGCGATAGTGGACGCCAAGCTTAACACAGAGCTGATATCAAAAACATTTCTATCAACAAAATGTACGGCAAACTAAGTTTCAAAATTAATTTATTAAAAATGAACGTGAACGTCGTCCAAATAACATTTAATTATTCTGATTGAAGTAATTTTATTATTTATTTATTAAAAAAAATGGCAACAGGAAAGAGTTTTACCAATGATCGGTTCAATCTTGCTATTTTTGCGATTGAATGACGGCCAGTTGGTTCATTAGTATTCCGTAAAAGCGACCTTTTAGTGACAGTAACAGCCCCAATATTTGATAGAATGCATTGTCATCGAACCTATCTGCCAAGTTTCAGCCCAATTGGATGACGGCAAGGGGGTTTATTAGGCTTACACAGATTCCACTCCCATCGACGAACATACAAAAGCGAAGTTAATATAAAGGATTTAAAAAAGAATGTGCTATACAACATAAATGGTTTTCAGAGTCATCAACGGTCTTACAAACTTTTCAGTTCCAAATCGTGGATTATTTCTTGTTAAATCGAACTTGAATGCTTAAAAAAATTTCATTGGATACTTTATGGTGGACATGCGAGATAAGATTTATCACCAGACAAACCAGCTGGACGAGCCGTACCGTGCTGATTTCTGCTTTTCCAATCAAGTTTCATTATATCTCTCAGCGGTAGAATACAATATATAACTCTGATAAAAAATTAATTCGTTTTAAAGCAATACTTCGGCAAATATTGAGGTCAAAATAATAATAATAAAGCGTTAAGTTTATAAGACAGGGTTACTAAAAATTTCATTTTTATATGAAAAAAAACCTCGTATAAAGTATTGTAAACAAGGTTCTCATTCTTTTCCCATACTTAAAAAATAATAAATTTTAATGACTTTTTAGGGATCAAAATAAAGGGGGGGGGGGGGGTCATAAAAGAAACTTTGCCTGTATATAGACTTCTAGCTTCCGTTCCGTTCAACAAATCGAAAGGGGATTTCAGGTATAGTTATTCAGAGGTATGATTCTGTGAATCGTTAAAAAAAAAAATGGCTCTCATGATTACGGTTATAGTTACGGAAACTCGAAACGCCTACTTTTTCCTGTCGCAAAATGCTCAGTGCATGCGGAAACCCTAAAGAGCGTTGGGAATGGTGAGCTCTTAATATCATATTAAATTCTTAAGAACATTTAAGGACTCAGTGTATATATCTTTCAAAAGAACACTAAACACACATTAAATAACGATAAAAATTGGGACAGTGTGAATTCTAAGTGCACATAGAAATGGTTATGGTTTACAGATTTCTTACCTCCGCACACATCTTGGAAATCGTGACAGCAATCTTCGACCTTCAAGCAAGCATGATCGCAATAGCACGGCTTTTCGAAACCCGTCACCACGACACAAGATCCGTTTCTTCCGTCACAGCAGAGACCAGCATCCCGGCACGACCCGCTGCCAGCATAACTCCGAGAAGAAAAGACCAGCAAGCCAGCGAGAAGCAGCAGCAACACGGCCATGTCGACCTACTAAATCTAAAATGCGGGTTTGTGGTATTTCTTCTCACAACCACAAGACGAGGTTTCTTATCTTCATTTTGTTCAGTTGTCCCCTTCGGGGATCTGTCTGACACGCCCCCTACCTGCTGTGACCCCCCCCCCCCTCTTGTCTCCTCGTCTCCTTGGAAAAAGTCGTTTGGGGGGGGGGGGGGATAAGGTTTAGAACGGTGCGCCGTGATGGCTAATTTTTTAATAAAAATATTCCATTCGAGCTCGGTTATTGTTAAAGCAGAGATCTTAATTTTGATTCAGCCCTAATACACGGTGAATATTCCATTTTCTTCACGGAAATTGACTATAATGTCAATAGCTCTTTACTCCTCCGGAATAGACTAAAATTTAAATATTCAGTTTCTACACGGAAATCGACTAAAATGTAGACATTCCGCTTCCGAACAAGACAGGCATGAAATAAAATATAACTATTGCGTTTCGATACCGAAATTCATGAAATGTAATGTAGATATTTTCCCGCTTCTCAACAACAATGAATTATAATAGTCCGAGAGGCGACTGCAATTTTTGGACCCCCATCGAACATCATTCTGAATTTTTTATAGAAATTGGAGAAAAGTGAGTAGATTACGAATCCAATGGTCTGCCGTGGCAAAAATGGCCGAAACTGGTCAAAAATCGACTTGTAATAAGTTGAACTAAATCTAATTACCAAATGCGTCATAACTTGCCAAATAATGAGCAATTTTTTTATTTGGTAACCCTCACTCTTTAATTTTCTATTAAGAAGGTTGCAGACGATTCGGATGTGTGGCTATGGCGTTCTTGCATCTTTCACAAATGAGTCGAATTGGCAATAAACATTACGTAACTGATGTTGCCAATTTGGCTTACTTTAAAAAGATACAAGTTTCAAGATCAGAAATCGTTTGCGCTTTTTCTCATTGAAAATCAAAATACAGTGGGTTGTCAGACGAAAAAGTTTGTGCTCTTTTTGGGATGTTATGGCATATTTGGCAATCGGATTTTAGTTCAACTCATTCCAAGTCGATTTTTGATCAGTTTCGGCCATTTTTACCACGGCAGACCAGTGGATTCGTAATCTACTCACTTTTCTCCAATTTCTATAAAAAATTCAGAATGATGTTCGATGGGGTCCAAAAATTGCAGTCGCCTCTCGAACTATAAGGTAAAATATTCAGTTTAAGCAAGAAATGGACTAAAATGTACATATTCCGCTTCTGCTCGAGAGTGAACTAAAATATAAATATTCCGTTTCTACACGAAAATTGACTAAATTGTAGATATTCCGCTTCTGAACGGGAATGAGTTGAAATGTAAAATATCCCGATTTAGCCTGGAAATGGATGTTTAAACTTTATATATTTGTAGCTGCAAGTAACCAAAATGTAGATAGTCGATTTCTGTACGGAAACGGTCTAAAATGAATCTCAAGAATAATAATAAAAAAAAGAAATGAAATCTGTTGAAAAACTTGTTCTTCTCTACCACTCCCCACAACTCTGGGGGTAGAGATTTAGCCCCCCCCCCCCCTCACACACACAATCTATCTCCCTGGATTGACTCTTCAGGGGTGGTCCAGCTTTCAAGAATGATTTATTGAATAAGATAATCTACAATTCTGGAGTTATTTATCGTTTGTTAACTGTTTCTTCGATTGCCTCTTTTGTGGTTCATCGAATCCTGGGTTCGTAGTGGTTCGGAAACCACGTTAAGTTGTAGGTTTTAATTTGATTAGCCGTTATTGTATTGTTCAAAAAAAAAAAAAAAAAATTGATCGTTGAACGTACAAATCGACCAACTTTTTGTAGTTCCATATTTATGCATTTGCATGCGCGAATAGTAGTCGAGGATTGGAAGTTTTTTTTTAGTCTTTTATTAAAAGAGTGAGATCGTCAGTCATAATGTCTATTTTAGACATAATCAAGTGAGCTCCAGGAGAGGATTTTTAGGGCCAGAACAATAAATTAATTAAATAATGTTAATAAAGTAAATAATTTTAATAAAGTATATAATTTTAATAAAGTAAATAATTTTAATAAAGTAAATAATTTTAATAAAGTAAATAATTTTAATAAAGTAAATAATTTTAATAAAGTAAATAATTTTAATAAAGTAAATAATGTTAATAAAGTAAATAATTTTAATAAAGTAAATAATTTTAATAAAGTAAATAATTTTAATAAAGTAAATAATTTTAATAAAGTAAATAATTTTAATAAAGTAAATAATTTTAATAAAGTAAATAATTTTAATAAAGTATATAATTTTAATAAAGTAAATAATTTTAATAAAGTATATAATTTTAATAAAGTAAATAATTTTAATAAAGTATATAATTTTAATAAAGTAAATAATTTTAATAAAGTATATAATTTTAATAAAGTAAATAATTTTAATAAAGTATATAATTTTAATAAAGTAAATAATTTTAATAAAGTATATAATTTTAATAAAGTAAATAATTTTAATAAAGTAAATAATTTTAATAAAGTAAATAATTTTAATAAAGTAAATAATTTTAATAAAGTAAATAATTTTAATAAAGTAAATAATTTTAATAATTAAAGAGTTTTATTAATTAATATTAAGAACATGAGTTCTATTTCTATGGTACTTTTTCTTCTAAGTTCTAGTTGAGAACATTAGCACCAGGGAGAATGATATGTGGTTGGGGATAGGGAAGAGTTTTTTTCCACCGTTCTTACGAGTTTGGTTTGACACACTTCGGGATAGGTAGTGATGCAATATTCCATAGGGAGTGAGGGATGCGAAGGGTGAAATTGAAGAAGGTCGCATTCAGGGGCGTACTAGCCATAGGGTTGCCTGATTTCAATCATCGAGTCGGTCAGTGTCTGCAAAAAATGGACGAATCCGGAAATGAAGTTTTTTTTTTTTTTTTTTTTTTTTTTTTTTACAATAAAAGTAGCTGCCTTTCTTAACAGTGTTTTTTTTTTTTTACAATAAAAGTAGCTGCCTTTCTTAACAGTGTTTTTTTTTTTACAATAAAAGTAGCTGCCTTTCTTAATTGTGTTTTTTTTTTTTTTTACAATAAAAGTAGCTGCCTTTCTTAACAGTGTTTTTTTTTTTTTTTACAATAAAAGTAGCTGCCTTTCTTAACAGTGTTTTTTTTTTTTTTTACAATAAAAGTAGCTGCCTTTCTTAACAGTGTTTTTTTTTTTTTCAATAAAAGTAGCTGCCTTTCTTAACAGTGTTTTTTTTTTTTCAATAAAAGTAGCTGCCTTTCTTAACAGTGTTTTTTTTTTTTTCCATAAAAGTAGCTGCCTTTCTTAACAGTGTTTTTTTTTTTTTCAATAAAAGTAGCTGCCTTTCTTAACAGTGTTTTTTTTTTTTTTACAATAAAAGTAGCTGCCTTTAGTGTTTTTTTTTTTTTTACAATAAAAGTAGCTGCCTTTCTTAACAGTGTTTTTTTTTTTTTTTACAATAAAAGTAGCTGCCTTTCTTAATAGTGTTTGTTTTTTTTTTACAATAAAAGTAGCTGCCTTTCTTAACAGTGTTTTTTTTTTTTTACAATAAAAGTAGCTGCATTTCTTAACAGTGTTTTTTTTTTTTTTACAATAAAAGTAGCTGCCTTTCTTAACAGTGTTTTTTTTTTTTTTTTCAATAAAAGTAGCTGCCTTTCTTAACAGTGTTTTTTTTTTTTTTTCAATAAAAGTAGCTGCCTTTCTTAACAGTGTTTTTTTTTTTTTTTTCAATAAAAGTAGCTGCCTTTCTTAACAGTGTTTTTTTTTTTTTCAATAAAAGTAGCTGCCTTTCTTAACAGTGTTTTTTTTTTTTTTTTCAATAAAAGTAGCTGCCTTTCTTAACAGTGTTTTTTTTTTTTTTCAATAAAAGTAGCTGCCTTTCTTAACAGTGTTTTTTTTTTTTCAATAAAAGTAGCTGCCTTTCTTAACAGTGTTTTTTTTTTTTTTTTCAATAAAAGTAGCTGCCTTTCTTAACAGTGTTTTTTTTTTTTCAATAAAAGTAGCTGCCTTTCTTAACAGTGTTTTTTTTTTTTTTTTCAATAAAAGTAGCTGCCTTTCTTAACAGTGTTTTTTTTTTTTTTTTTCAATAAAAGTGGCTGCCTTTCTTAGCAGTGTTTTTTTTTTTTTCAATAAAAGTGGCTGCCTTTCTTAACAGTGTTTTTTTTTTTTTTTTCAATAAAAGTGGCTGCCTTTCTTAACAGTGTTTTTTTTTTTTCAATAAAAGTGGCTGCCTTTCTTAACAGTGTTTTTTTTTTTTTTATGCCAAGTACCTTCAAATCCCGATCACTCTTCATTAAGAACTATTAACTATTACTAAACTACTATTTTTTAGTTTCAAAGATAAAGAGATAAAGTTTGTATGATAAAAAAAATTGCTAAAAATTTCATATTATTTTAATTTGTATATTATTGTATAACTACTTTTTAAATCATAAATCCTTTATATTAACTTCGTGTGTGTGTTTCGATCGAGGACAAATTTGCTGACACCCAATTAACCCACTTGTCGTAATCCGATCGGTCTGAAACTTGGTGCATAGATTCGATGACAATGCATTCTATAACATTTTGGGGCTATTACTCTCACTAAAAGGTCGCTTTTACGCACGCTTCAGCATACTAGGAAATCCCATTTAACCGATCATTTGTTGAAACTCTTTCCTGTTGCCAGATTGTTTTAATCATACTAAATGAAATATATGAGTTTTTATTCCCTTACATCAGACTTATCAGCTTTCGTAGATCGTTGTAGATGACAATGCATTTTATTAAGTTTTTTTGGGGAAAAAGAAGTTAGTAAATAGTTCGGAGTGGATCTTTTGTTCTTAGTAGTCAAACACTATGAAAACTGGAACTGAGCTCGAGAAGTTGCAATTGTACATAAAAATTGACAATGCATAAAAGGGATTTGTATTAAAAAATTTGTTTTTAGAGGCTATATTATTACTTATTGTCTATCTTTTAAGGTTAAATTATATTATCATTTCGAATGTCCTTTTCTAATAAAGATAATAGTTATATACCAGTACATTCTCTATTTTGTACTTTAGATTTCTTTAGTTTTTGTAACAAACTATGAATAGTTTATGGAAACCAAGTTCAATAAAAAAAAAAGATATAAATAGTAGAGACAGAGATAATTTTATTTAATTAATAGTTGAATTTCTGTTTAATAATTAGTTTAAAATTAATAAATAACATTTAATTATTCAAATATTAGTAAATAATTTTCTATAAGAGTTACATACATCACTGACTGCCTGACTGACTCTGTAACGCTGTATCTTTTCATTTATTTCTGTTCATGTGATATTGCTTAAATCAAATTGTTTGTTATATTCATCATTTTCAACGGACGCCTTACAACTTTCTATCAATTAAATAATAAAACCTATTAATTGGCAAAACTGTATAACTAAAAATCAATTATGTAATTAATTATTAGAAGTATTTTTATATTAAAAATAATTCTAAACATGTAATTAATGATTATATCGAAAAGTTGAGCAGTCATAAATTTAAAATCACAGGCCGATTTTATGTACCAGTATGCCTCAAGTCGCATTTGAAGTAAATTTTTAGGAGAGGAAAAAAAAAAAAAAAAGGAAAAGGAAAAGTGAAAGATTGATTTGGAAGTAAAGATTAGTTTTATGAAATTGTCAAAAAATCCTCTTCTGTGTGTTTTATATTCTGTTGCATCAGTAGAATCTTAGACTACTGTATTAATCTTTCATCATAATGACGTACATTGATTATAAGTCCTGGTTTTATCGTAGGTGACAGAAAAAGAACTTGCAATTATCATGTGAACAGAAAAATACTAGCAATTATCTTCCAAACTTTTAACATATTTAAAAAAAAATGAATAACGAAAGCATTTATATTAAGAGGATGTTCTTTCTTTTTTTCTTTTCGATTTCAAAATTTTAGTTGATGAATTAAGTTATGTATTTTGCAATTCTATGAAAAGAAAAAAAAATTAAATTTAAAAAAAATTCAAGAATTTGTGGTGCTGCCATCTTTACTACAAATTAAGAACTAACTGTTAATTTTCTCTGGTTTTGTAAGAATCATATCGTTATTTCATATTGATATACATATTTTCTATTTTATAACCGTAGAAATAACTATGTAATAATTTTTTCATTGAAAACTTTTGATTACTTGAACTCCACTTGTTGTAGAGTTTTCCTGTAACTACTAATATCGCTATTAAAAATCAAAAGTTAATTCTAATAAATTTGTCTACATTTGGCACTAATTTTTATAGAGATTCTTACCATATCCTTAATGTAGAATTATTTCGTTAAGAAATGCGAAGAAATGAGGACAAAATGATTTACATGTAACGAAAACGTTTAAAATGTGGTTACATGCGTGTTCATTACGTAAGCGGATACCCATAAGAGCCGACTATCTGTGGTGCTGACATCTATACTTAATTATAAATACTATTTTATACCCGAAAATGCTATACACGAAACATCTATTGTTTTATAAGTCTTTCAAAACACTAAGACTTAACTTTAATATTTCTATACAAAAATGTTAATGCTCAAAATTATTAGCATTTAAAAATTATTTTATTGTCTTTTTCAAAAAAATAATGGTGCCACCTATTGTTTAAAATAGGGAAAAAAATTTCACTTTTTTTTAATTTAATATTTTCTTCCTCCTGGCTGATAAATACTTGGTTTTCATGCAATTTTCAATCCAGATTTCTTCATAAAATATATATATTGAATGTGAATTGAAATTCAGAATAGTTATTATAAATAAATTTCGACCTGCTATGTTTTTAAATCCTTTATATTTAATTCGTTTTTGTACGTGTGTTGATGGTAGCGGAATCTGCGGAGGCCTACTTAACCCCTTGCCTTCATCCAATTGATCTGAAACTTGGCAGATAGGTTCGATTTCTATGACATTGCATTCTAACGAATTTTGAGGCTGTTACTATCACTAAAAATTCGCTTTTACGAAATACTACTTGCCATCATCCAATCACGCTTTGGCTAGCATTTAACCGACCATTATTGAAACTCTTTCCTGTTACCAATTTTTTTTTAATAAACAAATAATAAAATTACTTTAATCAGAATAAATAAATGAACTTTGATGTGAAACTGTAAATTCACGTACATTTTTAATAAATAAATTTTGAAATGCAGTTTGCCGCTCATTTTGCTGATAGAAATGTTTTCGATATCGGCGCTGCGTTGATGAATACAAAAATTTACTATGCATATTAAGGATTTTTTTTAAACTTTGTTTTTATGGGTTATATTACTTAAGTTTGTAATACATAAATATTATATAATACATAACATCTTTCATACGAAAAACAATCCTTTTTTCATTTTGCAGCTCAATTTGCTTCAATTGAATTTATTTTACATGACTGTAGTTGCCAGCAGTCCATGCTTCCTTCACAGGCTTATTTCACAGTAAGAAAATGAAATTCGTAAAACAGAAGTCCAATGTCCAGACCAATAACCAGTAAAGTACCTGGTAATAGGTCCAGTGCCAGGCAACTGAGACAGACAAACAGACAAGAATTTTCTTTAATATTTAGATTTCAAAATAATGTTTATATTTAGCATTTATTCACTAACCTACTGCCGAGAAATATAATGCTGGTGTGATTCGAATCAAAACGATTTGAAATGCTTTCGAAAAAACGAAAGGAAAATAGCAAAATTTTGTGAATTCAGGACTGCTACTACAACTTAAACTATTAAAAAATAAAAAATTCCAATTGGGCTAGAAATATAGGTGTCAATGGAATAAAAAAATTATTTTGATTGTTTTTTGTTTTGTTTCAACGTTCAAAAGAAAATGACAAATTCTGAGGTATTATACGTTAAAATAATACATTTGAAAGCGCTACTAGTTTGTTACTTGTACTTTAATAAAACATTGGTGAAGACAGGATTATATAGAGGGGGGGGGGGGGAGGAAGAGAGTGGTGCAATGAGGCAAGTTTGTGTTCAAACTTAGATTTTTCAAAAATGTTAATTTGATTTCCTATTTGAAATGATAATTAAAAGCTATATATTAGGTTTCTATACTAAACTCCAACTTAACTTGACATCACTAGACGATAGATCTTCACAGTACTCATAGGCAGTTAATCCATTTTGGCGGAGTGAAGACATAATTCTCGCCAAACCTTATAGCCTTTTGTTCTCTACAGGGTTGTGGTTTGGCGAACGTTATGCTTTCACGTCGCCAAACTGGATTAAATGCCTTTGAGCACTGTGACGATCTACCGTCTAGTGATGTCAAGTTAAGTTGAAGTTTAGTATAGCTCAAATGTAGAGTATGAAAAATGTAATACACTTCTTTATTTCTGTGAATTAGATTACTTTATCAACTTTTTCTGTCATTTTCAAAATACGGGGGGGGGGGGGGGATGCACTGCAAGTGCACCTCCTTGCATCTATATGGCAGCATCCTTATAATAAATAATTATGTATGCAACTAGTGGGGAAAGTAATACTTTTTCAAACGAGGTAAAACGCTTATTTGACGAGTGAGGTAGCACGAGTCAATTAACTTACAGCGTTTGAAAAAGTATTTTCCCACGTGTTGCATCGACCAAATGGTATAGTGGTTAGCGTGCTGGCCTCTAGACCGCGAGGTTGCGAGTTCGAGTCCCGTGTTAGGCATGGGTGTTTGTAAATGTATGTTGGCTTGTCTAATGACGAATGTTTTGGCTCATTATAGCCCACGTGTTGCTGACGGTGCCAAATAATCTGAAAACAACCAACCACGTGTTGCATACAATATTTTTTATAATCACGTGCAAAAAATATTTTTAATACATATATTTATTAAGTTGGCAACTCGAGTCAATGAATTTCTTCTGAAAATATGACATTTCAATACAAAGACAATATAATACTTGAGCACGAGGGATGGGAGATAGTACTTTTTCACACTAGAACGAAAAAGTTACTTTCCCAAACTCCTCGATAAAAAATACAACTTTTTCAATGATTTTTTTTTTTTTAAATGATTAAAACTGCTTAACTTTTTACACGTTGTTGTAAAAACTTTTACATAAGTCAATCTACATTATTTTGAGTCAAGAATTTAAAAATAAAATATATATTGTTGCATATTCACCGCATCTTTAGAAAAAAATACATTTGTCCTTGACGAGTATACTTTCAAAATTCACCTTGACCCCAAGAATCAAAACTTACCTCAAGGTCTTTCTTTACGTAAAAAAAATAAAAAAATAAACTTTAAAAAACTGACACAAAATTATTTGGGATTAGAAGATTATAACCTACCCCATCACTGCCCAAGCCATAATAACAACCGGTTTCAGAAAGAACCAGTTGGAAACGCCAGTTAAAATTTACGTTTTCTGAATTTCTGCTGCTGTGTATTTATTTTTGACGGCACAATCTTTGGCTGTATAAACAATTGTTTGGCCTTGAAAACGCTTTTTTCAATTTACTTGCAAAGTACGTAGACTAAATATGTAAACAAAGTACAAAAAGCCTTTGACTGTATAATATCAGTCTTGGAATAAACGTAAGGCCAGATGCAGAGTCTTTTAGAAAGGACATAACTGGGGAAAAGACATAAAAAGAAAGGACATAACTTTGAAGTGACATAACTGGGGAATAGTGAGAGACAGTAAAAAGAGACAAGGGATGTGTTAGATAGAAAGGCATGGAATTTAGAATTCACCGGTTTTCTAAATCGATTAATGGGAGTACATGCAATGACGACTGTATATGATTAATCGATGATATCTATATTCAATTGGATGGATTTATCAATGCACAAAATCACATTAAAATTTAAAAGCTCCTTCTACATTCATATAATAATATAATCCAGGAAAACAGAGTTTTTAAAAAAATCCTTTCTATGCATTGTCAATTTTTATATTCATTAACACACCGCCGATATCACAAACATTTCAATCAGAAAAAGGTGCGACAAACTACGTTTCAAAATTTATTTATTAAAAATAAACGTGAATTTATGCTCTCACATCCAAATAACATTTATTTATTTGTTTGTTTGTTTGTTTAAAAAAATTGGACCACAGGAAAGAGCTTCAACAATGATTCGTTCAATGCTATTTTAGCGCGACCGTTTAGGGACATTAACAGCCGAAAAATTGATAGAATGCATTGCAATCAACATGGAACCTATCTGCCAAGTTTCAGCCCGATTGGATAACGGCAAGAGGGTTAATTAAACCTCCACAAATTCTGCTTCCATCGACAAACATACAGAATTGAAGTTAATATACAGGATTTAAAAACAGTTGAACATCTCATAAATATTAAAATTTTATATTAATAATATTAAAGTTGGAAAAGTGGAACTGGATTTTGGTAATGTCAGAACTTTGTCGAGGTTTTTATTTTTATTACCTATAGCGACTTCTACATAGCTATGGCATAGTCAAAATAGTCAAATAGGCCTTAGTTACAAGATTGAGGGAACGGGGAAGTCACGTGGTATGACCTCACTTTCCATTGGGAGGCTGGAAGGGAGAGCGGGGTGAGGGGGGGGGGGGGGTCGAGAAAGTGACGCCCCAGGAACATAAAAAGTGGCCCTGCCACCCAAAGAAGATGAGGAGAAGGGGGGGGGGGGGTCTGTATTTAGTGTTCAGTCCTCCCTGCTACCTTGCTCATTCGGCACTGAGGGTGAGGATCGTAAAAATGCAAGGGCCTTTTGGAAGCTTGCTAGGGGGGAGGGGGAATGTTTGATTGTTCGTATTTCAGCAGGCCTCTTTGGCTGTGTGGATGACCTGGAAAAACCCATAAAACCAGAGAAAGTTCTCAAAATAAAATGTACCCCATAGGCTTTATGCTATTTGTTATAAGAATGTAACTGATGTTTGCCGAAACATTGCTTTTAAATTAGCGAATTATTTTTTTTTGCTACATTTAGCAATAAACAATGTTAAAAATCCAGTGATAATTAAAAGTTTTAAATAAAAAAAATAAAAATTATAAAAGGTATTGTAGATGTTTACCAACACCGACTTGCTCGCCAAATTTGCCGTTTCTGATGATATTTAGAATGACAAATTTCGCAAAATTAGCGATCTTGATGACAATAATAATTATAAATTTTTAACTTGAGCTAAAGGTGTTGACCTTGTGCAGACCTTTGCACTAGTGCAAACGCTGAAACTTGAAAATTATTAATTAGTTAATAAGTTTATTGGAAATTAACATATTTTTAAAAATAGAAAATAAAACTAAATGTTTAATATTTTTTATTCATTGTTATAAGTTGTATTCTGATTCCAGGATACCATTCTTCATTGTTATCATCTAGAATGGCAATCTCGCTATCTCAGCTTTTCTACTCTTTTTCATACCTGAATTTTTGTTAGGATCCAAATTAGGGATGGAACGGATGTGAGTTTTGCCGGATACCGGATTTCGGATATCCGGGGTACCATGTCTACCGGATACGGATATCCGAAACGGATTTCACCGGATATCCGGCCGGATATTCGGTCTATATACTAAAAACGATAGTTATACGATATGCTATACGAAAAAAATGGTCATGATATGAAGTATCAAGTAAATTATAATTAGTGGTTAACGCACCCAAGTGCATGCCACAGGTCCATGGTTTGATTCGCGGACTCGGCAAGGTTGACTTAGCTATTTATACCTGAAAGAAATAAACTGAGGAGGACCATGTATGCTTGAGAACTAAACACTGAGGTTTGGCGTCAGAATGACCATCTGACCGGAACATCTGCTATGTGACACACAAATGCCACAGTCAAGAAAGCTGAGCTGGGCCCAGCAGGCCTTGGTCCACACGGGCTGTCGCGCCACTGAGTTAATTTTTTTTTATTTAAACTTTAGTTGATGAAACGATGTTTTAGTGATGCCAATACCTACACTTGCTGAACAATTTTGAAACTTCATCACCATTCTGTTTGTGTGTTACTTAAAATTGTACCAAACATTCTGCAATGTGATGAAAATATTTCAGAAATACGTTTGTAAATTGATTCAATATCAATTTACTTCATGCATTGTTTATAATTGATAAATGATTACAAAATTATACCGGATGCATTTGTTAATAACAAAAGATTTATTTTAAATATTTTATGAAATTGAAGTCTATTTTTTTTTAATGCACCTAAAACATTACGGATTTAAAGAAATCTCATAGAAAACATAAATTGAATCTATCGGAATATCCCGTCTTTAAATATAAACTTAAAAAATTTCGAACCCAAAATTCATCAACATTATGTTATACCATATTTAAAATATATATTTAATATAAACAAACAAAATTAGTACTTACATATTTTTGTGGTTAAGGCTTTTGCTTAGGATCATCTAAACTCCACAATTTTGGTACAAATAATGTCGATTCCAATGTTGTCTGCGTGCATTTCTTGTTTTGATGAATTGTTTTTTCTTATTCATCAATATTTGATGCATTTACTGAGTCTTTTAAGCTTCGTAAATTTCCTTATGCACACTCATTAAATGGTTCCATAAGGGTTTTGTGGAAAAGGATTTTGGGCTTCTGCCGCGCACAATATATTTTTTAAACGATTCTGTGGAGCAAGTAACACATAGGGCTTATCTTTCGTCACTTCCATTAATTTTAAAATACTTCTAAATGGGTGATTTTAAATGAGCCATTATTAAAAATTATAAATTGGATTATAATTGGAGAAAACTATGATTCAAGACATTCTAGAGAGCTAAATATAATTCCACATTGTGGCGCTACGTTAAAGACCTAAAAATTACAATACTTCATTTTACGTCAGAAAAAATATGCCAGCTTTCAACTTCTGCCAATGAAAAATCAGAAATTAGA
This sequence comes from Linyphia triangularis, assembly GCA_963978545.1. NCBI lineage: Eukaryota > Metazoa > Arthropoda > Arachnida > Araneae > Linyphiidae > Linyphia > Linyphia triangularis. The sequence goes on from OZ021730.1 coordinate 67,401,432, forward strand.
CCATACCATTCACAGCATAAAGGGGTAGGGTATTATCGTCGATAGAAAAAAAAAAAGCATAGAGGAGTGCGCATTGGCTATTTATTGCTTTTTACTTGCTAGCAAATGTCAGAAAAAAAGGAGGAAGTAAGAAGAACTAAAATTCTTAACAAATAACTTATGTTATGGAAAAAAAATACTATTTATTAGTATTTCGTTCGTATTTTACGGAGAAGCATTCAAATATAACATCTGGAATTAATCAGATCATAAACTTGGAATGAAAAGAACATATTGCAAAACACGTATGAGGGATGTGTATGGAAAAAGATTGGAGGAATTGTTTATGCTTAGAAAGCATAGTTCTCACGAAGGAACTTTTTCGTTTTCTAACTTAACTGCAATTTATCTCCAAGAAAAAAAAAATTTAAAAAAAAAAAAGTGTAGGATACGGTGTCCCCTTTGTCCGAAAAATATCATTATTTTTGCAAAAAATTATTTCTTGTAGATACCTGGTGGCCGGATATATAGCCGGATATCCGAATGAAATTATCGGATGTCCGGTATTTCAAATCGGATATCCGACGGGGTTTCGGATATTGAAAAATCAGCCGGATATGCCGGATATCGGATATTTGCCGGATATCCGTTCCATCCCTAATCCAAATATCCTCTAACCACATGCACTTTTCGAGTTTCATTAAAAGTATTTTCTGACTTATTGAAGGTACTACTTCTAACGGGACAGACAAAAACCATCCAGAATTTTTAATATTTGTAATCAGTGGGACATATAAGACAGATATGCATACAAAAGTTTTTCTGGACAATTCTAATACTTTTTACTATGCTTTCAACGGATGAATGCGCAAGTAATCTGTCACCTTCTGAGATGAACCTATGAATCTGAATGATTCGACTGATTATTGAGAAATGTGGAATTGGACAACTTAATTCGGGATTTTGTATTTACGTACTATCCCATTGATCTTTTTGTCGTAATAAAAACTTCCCCAACTGTTGAACTTTTTTCCTGTTGCCAACATGAAAACATTAATTGTTTCGTTTATTAAGTACCATGATGTTTTTTACTCAAAATGGCCGAAAGATCAAGGTACGAACTTTTTGTTGGCATTCGCCTACATAAATGATTGAATTGATCGACTGTATTATTCTTTGAATATAAATTATTATTTGAATTTAAAAAAGTTTAAAACTAATTCTCAATAATTCAATGCGAGTGAAAATTTTTATAGCATTTTGGATACACTCACCAAAAACACACAAAATTATATTTACCGGGTTTTATATTTGTGCAGTCAATGAGAAGGATTTTTTTTTTTTAACCAGCTTAATACCTGTGCTTCGCTACGAAATTTTACCATTTGCAATTTTTTAGCTAGTTGCGGAGATCCGTCATTGGTGTATAGGTTCCAGCTTTTGGCGCTTCGCTCGCAGGAAGGTTCATCGCAACGCAAAATTGAGCTCGCTTCGCTACCTGAAAAGTTCATAGACACATAAGAATAGTCTTACTTCACTCGTTGATAGGTTCATTACAATACAAGCATAAGCTCACTTTGCTCGCTGAAAGGTTCATTGCTGCCTAAGCTTGCTTCACTCACTAAAAACTAATGGCTACGTAAAGCCAAACAAAAATTCCCCTTTAATACAATAATACAACACCCCTTTAAGAATATTTTAACACGTGTTTGTGAAAAGCAAAATTAGAAGTCCAAAACTACTTATGTTGAAACTTTCAGAGCTCTAGGCCTATTAGAAGTAGCTTTTTGTACAAATATTGATTAAAAAACAAATTAAAATTTTAACATTCTCTTGGTCAAAAGTCCAATTAGAAGGTCAAAACTATTTATGATGAAAATTTCAGAGCTGTAGCCCAAATCGTTTTGTAAAATATTTATTAGTTAATTAAAAAAATTAATTAAAAAGAACAAAACAAAAATTTAAAATTCTGTTTTTCAAAAGTCCAAAACTGCTTATGTTGAAAATTTCAGAGAAGTAGCCATATTAGAAGTCGTTTTGTAAAATATTTATCAATTAATTAGAAAAATTAATTAAAAAAGAAGTAATTAAAATTTTAACATTCTGTTTATCATAGGCAAAATTAGAAGGCCAAAACTACTTATGTTGAAAATTTCAGAGCTGTAGCCATATTAGAAATCGTTTTGTAAAATATTTGCTAATTAATTAAAAAAAAAACTAAATAACAATTTCAAATTCTGTTTTTCATAAGTCCAAAACTACTTATGTTGAATATTTCAGAGCTGTAGCTCTATTAGAAGTCATTTTGTAAAAAAATGTGTTAATTAGGAATTTTTTTTCAAAAAAACTAATCAAAATTTTACAATTTTGTTTTTCAAAACTACAATTAGAAGGCTAAAGCTACATACGTGGAAAATTTCGGAGCTGTATCTGTTTGAAGTCGCTTTGTAAAAAAAATTAATTTAAAAAGTACTAATTAAAATTTGGACATTCTGTTTGACACGTATACAATTAGAAAGCCAAAAATACTTATGCTGAAAATTTCAGATCTCTACTCCAATTTTAAGTAGGTTTCTATAGATCCACTGAGCCACAGACAGACAGACACACAGCTTGTTTTATTATTATAGATTAGAAGGCCAAAACTACTTATGTTGAAAATTCCAGAACTCTACTCCAATTTTAATTAGCTTTCTATAGATCCACAGACAGTTTGTTTTATTATTATAAATTAATAATTTATTAAAATTCGAAAAAAATGACGCAAACATTAAAGATATTCAACAATTGGCGAACATTTTGTTACCAACAAGAAGTTCGCCAATAGTCGACGGAATAATACATAATTTGTTGACCAATGTAGTTTATACATGGTTATATCACAGCCAACTGCGATTGGTATAGAATGTGCCTTTTGATTGCTATTGGTTAAGGGAATCTATTTTTCTTAAGTTGTATTTTGATAGGTCAAAAGTGTTGCTATACGATGAAGGTCCCCTGAAAGTAACATCTTGCATAAGGTCCGTTGGAAATTGTTTTTAAAAAATTGTGAAGAGCGACGAAATGTTAACAGTTGCATAACATCAGAGAAAAAATTTAAAGTATTTTCATTTGACCTTTTTTGATGTGCATGAGCAATGCTAATTTGCATCTGAGTAGAACAAGGTTGTCAAATATTCACTTTCCATGGAAAGCTCATTCCAGATCCAATGAAGTAACGCCAAACGATTTCCGCAACGGTTTTAGATGCCAAAAACTATGCGACTGCCTTCAAGAATGACATCACGAGATTAGGTAAGATACTTTTTTTTTATTTACTCTATTTGCTCACGGTTTCATAGCCGTTTTGTTTACTAATAACCCCGAGAGGGGGGGAAAAAAGCAGTTTCCTTTGTAGCACTTGGTTTGACAGAAACAGCTGACTTCCCTTTCTGTCCTTGCTTGGGAGGGTTGCTGCAACTTTTGCCACCCGTCGCCAAATCAATCGCGCCAATTTATCGATCTCGCCAAAAGTGGAGTGGAAGTTCTAGTCTTTGCAAAGCAGACGTTTTTTGTTTTGTTATTACGAATTCAAAGGTAACTGATTTTAATTTAGTGAATTTGTGTTTTAGAATAAATGAGTTTTGCATTTCAGGTCAGAAAATATGCAATGAACTGCAAAATTTAATCAAGCTCTCTCTATCATTTTTTTTTTTAATTGATTTTGGTTTTAGTCAAGAACGAGTCAGAATATGTAAAAACATTAATTTTCAAAAACTAAATTAAGGGCAATTTCAGTTGCCAAGGTAGGTCGTTAAAAAACGGGAGGGGGGGGGGGGCAGTATGTATTTGGATAAGTTGTGATATTCTTGAAAAGGAATTATTGTATTAACTGAAATGTGGGCTAAGAAATAGAGAAATTTTGTAGGATAGGTTAGTCACCCATACTAAAAATGCTGTACTTTCTAGCACAAAGATATGGCTTCATTACAAACGACATTTTGTACCAGATATAGCACTAATAATGGAAATTAAATTAACATCTAAATTTTAAAAAAATTCTTAAGGATACTCACTCACTATTAGCATCTAGAGATAGGAATTTTTAAAAAATTTCCCGCATAATCAATAAAATTCCTGAAAAGTGATATTGTACCGTGCTCAGTTTTTACAGGTCCGGAAAACGTTCCCATATAAATACGTTGTGGTTATTTGGAGAATTTAAATGAATCTGTCTTGTTTTAATTGTATATGAAATCTTAAATATTAAATAAATATGTCTTAAATAGGCAATAATTTGTATCCAAATCTATAAACTGTAATAAGAAAACAAAATATGGCGAATCCAAGTTGTTGGCTGTTGCCAGAAGTATTAGTCAAATTTCAAAAGACATATATTGTGATTGGCTGGATTGCTGAATTTGGAAAAGCTTGCATAAAGTACATTTAGGTTGGTTGGTTGGTTGGTTGAACTCCCGACTGGGAGTGGAAAGGAAGGACTTTGTGAACTAGCACCTGCCTCCGCGTACATATGTGAGAGAACCACCTCTCTGGATTAGGTTAAAGTAAAAAAAAAGTACATTTAGAAGATTTGTTATTGAATGGTTGAAGTCGTTGCATTCTGCTCACAGAAATACAGCCGAATTCAGACGACACGCAATAGAATTATAGGTATACTAAACTTCAACTTAACTAGACATCACTTAGACGGTAGATCGTGACAGTGCTCATAGGTATTTAATCCATTTTGGCGGCGTGAAAGCATAATGTTCGCCATACCACAACCCTGTAGAGAACAAAAGGCTATAAGGTTTGGCGAGAATTATGTCTTCACTCCGCCAAAATGGATTAAATACCTATGAGCACTGTGACGATCTACCGTCTAAGTGATGTCTATAGTTAAGTTGAAGTTTAGTATAGTTAATTAATAGAATCCTAAGAATTCTGCCTTAGCATGTTAAAAGTTTAATTCATTTAGAAAGCAATTCTCATCTAATATCTGAACTCTTATACATAAACAATGAATTTATAACCTTTTATTTCAGCCTACATTTAAACATACATAAACTACATCATGCAATGTTTTGACCTTTTTCTTTTTATCCTCCCTTCTTCTCCCATGTCCCACTCAGTCATATTTGATCGTCCCCCCCCCCCTCCTAAAATTACGTCACGGTGCTGAACCGCCCCTACTCAAAAAATTAATTTCATTAATTTTACAATCCTCATATCCTCCTAGTTTTGAAATCAACTTTGATGGAATACAATCTAACATATTGAAGACTAATTTTCTTGGTCAAATGATATCAAATTATTGAGAATATCTTTTTAAATATTTGAGTTATTAAAAAGGCGTTTATTAAATCAAGGTCTATCATGTTGTACAAACCCCCTCCCACTCCCTTCTGCACGGGACGTGATTTATGTATGTTGGTTTTGAGAGTGTCTTTCTGGGTGAAGGAGGGAGGATTGTATTAAAGGGGAAACGCTTAACATCAACAAATCAGAATTTTATTCAAAGCACTTTGTAAAGTAATAAAGTCACTTTATTTTCGCATGAGAAAGTTTAATTCCGGTATTTATGATAGTGTTTTATTATCACTTACGGACAATGTGTAATTTTTCTTTTATTTTCTATGGATATATATATATTTATTTCATGGCAATGAAAATTTATGCATTTTTCTTCAACCCAAATTGTAAATTAAATAACCCTAAATCTATTTGAAATTGAGAAATGATGTGAGCAATGAGCAATCAAACAGCATTGTTGATGGCATAAAAATTAACCCATAAAAACTGTTTTAAATTGAAAGAATGCTCTAGAAAATTGAACTATGAAAACAAAGTTTTCATTATAAATCCTTTGTATGCACAGCCAAATTTTATTTGCAATTAAGATTTATGTGAACGATTTTGAGCTCCGATTGAAATTTCATAGTGTTTGACCACTACGAAGAAAAGCATCGAATCCATACCTTTGATTAACTTTTTTTTGCTCCCATAACTTTATAGACCAACAGTCTATCTCCCAAAATTCAGCTCCCTTGGATGATCACAAGACAAGTGTGTTTATTATCCCTTTCAAGAGTTTCCCATAACAAACAAAATACAAGTTAATATAAGGGATTTAAAAGTAATATTTAGCTATTTGTATTCCTGAATAACTATTTACATTTGTTAGGCATTGATAAAGGGACAATATTATTCGACCTCAACTTTACCTAGATAGCAATTCTTTACTATGTAACTGTTTTTTTCGTGGTATTGTAACCCAACAAGCAAACGATTTCCAAGAAGGATTTTTTTCTGAATTTTAATTTTGTTCTTTTTAAATTCACAAAATATTGTTAAATATAATTATATCAAACTTCAATTAATTTTTAGAAAATTTCTCTTTTCTTCATTTTCCATTGACAACTGCCGCGACATCAAGTGTAAAACTCTTCAAAACGTTCAAAGTTTTAAATCATTAAAATTCGTCCACACAAAAATCGATCTCAAACAAGACAACAAAAAAATAGAGAATCCCTTTTTGATCGATAAACCTCTCAACCTAGCATTCCGCGCAACCGCCAAGCCCTCTCCCGATTGGGCACCCTCTAAGTAGGCGTGGCCGAAGCGTGTTGTCATATGACGTAGATGCTTGGCTGCAGCATAATCGCTCCTGATCAGCTGGCGTAAACATCATAGCTGGAGCTGAAAGTGTACAACAGCGATGGTTCTTAGATTGACGAACTGTTTTGGGATTTTTCGGAGCATTCTGGTGGATAAACAACTATTTCAATAGACGAAAGCTTCCCGTAGCATGAAACCTGATGAAAGTAAGTTTATTTTTGCATTAAACCAGTTCAAGAGCATCTCTGGGTTGCACAAAGACCTGAGCTTTGTATGTTTTTTTTTTTTATTGTTATCATTCGAATCTGCAAAGTCGCTGTTGCTATCGGGGTGAGATTGTAGGAATTTTACAGCTTTATTATTATTATTCGTGGGAAATATACACTGCTTAAGTATTTTGATTTTGGGTAGTATTTTTGAGTATTTTGTTTGTTTTTTGGGAAGGAGGTGCGATTTTCATTTCTTGATTGATAAATCACTCTCTCCCCCCCCCCCCCCTCTCTTCCCCCTTCTAAATTGGATTTCTCAAGGTTACACCTGTATTAATTCACTTATTATTAAAATGCAATTATTTAATTTAGTTAACTTTTTTCTCATATCCACATTCAAATTCATAGTATTTTGCAAAAACAGTCTTACTTATTTTTTTTTAAATTTTATTTTTTTAAATATATTTATACCAGTATGAAATACAATCTTGTGTAATCCAATATTGTAGCATATCTCAAATTTTCGCAATTGTGCATTATTAATAATAATAATGCATTTTTTTTCTGATGCACCTGTGGGTATTTTTCTTTTCAGTGGTAATAACCTATTCCCATTTTTCCTGCATAAATTAAAAATACAATTGTGAAATAAAAACTGTACCTTACTTTCCCATGTAGGATCCTACTTTCACATTGAACAATTTAATCACTTTCTTTTTTTTTTTACACAAAGGTTAGCACATATTTATTTTTTAGTTGCACACATACCTACAAATGCTAGCAATTTAAATTCAGATTTTTCTGCATGATCATTTATAATAATATTAAGATATTAGACCAAACAAGCAAACTTTAAGGTATAATATTTAGTTGTAAATTTTAATAATTTATCTATTCTTAAATTGTTTACTTGTGAATTGCTACAAATGTATAACATTTGAAAAGCTCATTGTAATAGTGCATAATGTTAAATTATTCTAACACAATATTAGGAAATTTTGCTTGATTTTAAGTAGCTATCTCAACTCCATTATGGATTGCTCACCTATTTACATTTAATGATTGACATACAATTGTAAAATTTAACTAGTTTCATTTGAAGAATTCACATTAAAACTGATTATTTACCATTGCGAATTATTCACAAGTTTTGCCTATCTGATGGCTGTGTGATAAGGTGCTGGATTGGAATCCTACGTTAGACATAGATGTACCTTGGTATTCAGAATCGACGTTAAGTTGTAGATTATGGCCTGAATAGATGTTATTATGCACAAAAATATGTTCGTCGTTGAGCATACAAACCAAACAACCATGTAGTCAAACCCTGTTAACGTGAAATTGCTTAACATGAAATCTCATTTAACGAGAAGTAAAACTAGTTATCCGTACTTAAAACTTAACGTTAATTTATTCGTTTAACACTAAATTCGGTTGACGAGAACAATTTCAGCTGCCCCATCGATTTTGCGTTAACGGGTTTGACTGTATATAAGTGTTCTATATTGTTGGTTGAACATCATGGTTGCTGCCTTGCGGAGAAGTGGAAGGGGGGGTACATTTGCACCTTCATGTCTTTCCAAAATCAAAAGTAAAGTTGATAAGGTAACACAAATTTTACAAGAACAAAAAAATATATCTGCTTTAAATTACTCATTTGAAAAGAAAAATAGCTAGTTGATTATTTCATTAGGAAATGTAAATTATATAGTTGAAAAATCCCTGTAAGGGCAAAAACCTTATGTCTTATTGCACCTCTCTCGTGTAAGCTCTCTTAACTTGTCTGCAAATAATCTTATCGATGGCCATTTGTTCCTGTTAATGGATCTGCAATTTTGCCAGAATTTTACTTTTGAGAGGTGCTTGTCAAATGAGATAACTAATTGATAATAGCTTATTTTTATTTAAGGATTTTGTATCAAGGCATTAAGTAATCAAGAATTTCTTTGTTTATTTTTAGATAATACAAAATTTGGTGTAAAAAAAATCATACAGGTAATCACACATGATTACCTGTGTGGTAATTGTATTAATAGTATCTGTATGACTGTTTGTGTAATTGTACCTATATGGTTATTTATGATTTTTAGATAAATCAATGTTATTTCTAGGTTAAAACAAATGTGCCCAAATGGAATTGTTTATGGACTTGTAGTTATTAATTTTTAACTGGGAAGTCTTTGAATTTTATAAATTTATTTAATGCGTAATTTATTAAATCCAAAACCTTCATGTTTTTAATTTTTCTTTCCATTTTTCTTAAACAATATTCCAATTAAGCAATTGCAGCTTGCCTGCAGCAAATTATATGAAGGAATGGAATGTTGAATTTTATAAAAAAAATATTTAACTTTTATTTATAAATAAAAGTTAAGTATTCCTTAATAAAATAAAACTAAATATTTTAAAAACTTTGCGTTAAATCACACTTTCTTTTAATGCCAACAATCAATAGTTTTTATGCAATTTTTGTAAGCTATTGATTTTTTTTTTAAATTGTAAATTATACATAAAGATTTCAACAATTTATCATTGGTTTGTTTTCATTATTTTTAAAAAGAGGTATTTGCAAAGTATTTTATACAATTCCTTTTTGAATTTCAAAATATACATAAAAAAAATAATTCCTTGTTATGTATAGTTCTAAACAATATATAGTTACCGCATTAAAATTACCTCAAATTTTTCTGCTTTGTTTAAAGTTTTAAAAAAGGAAAAAATGCATATTAAAGATTGTAAATCCTGAATTTGTCTTTATTTCTATAAATTCCATTCTCTAATTTGTATGGAATTGTTCTGTGAATAATGATTAAAATATTCAATTTAATTAAATACCGAATTTGTTTATGAAATGATTTCCTAGCTAATGAACCGTAATAATTTAAATTGGTTTTTTTTTTGTTTTTTTTTTAAATTCTCTCAACAATAATTACAACATTAAACTGTTATGACTGACAGTTGATATTTAAAAAAATTTTTTTATTATATTTTGTTGGGAGTAAGGTTTTAGGTCATATATTTTCCTTTAAAAACTTCTTTTATGGAAAGTTTTGTAATAAACAAGACTGGACCTAGTCAATGGTTTTGTAAGGCCTTCAAAGAGAAAAAAAACAAAAAAAAAGAAAGAAAAAAAAAAACTTTTTGCTTTTTTTTTATTTAAAAAAAAAAAGAAAAAAAGTAAGGTTATTTGTTCACTAAGTTACATAGCTATGTGTGCTTAGTCAATGCAAATCACAAAATGTATTAAAATAAAGTCTTGAAGAAAAAGTGATTGGTTTGAATGAAACTTTTTGCTAATATCCCTTTTCCAAAACTTGAAACGGTTTTGTAAAAGAGGTATTTCAAGTAATGTTATTCAGCTAAATTAGATTTATAATTTAACAGTTTTGGGGCCTTTGATAGAAAATGGCATCAGACAATTTTCTTTATGAACTTTTTGCCAACTAACCATCTTGTCATCAAAAATAACTATCAGTTTAAAAAATTAGTGGTGTAATCCAATCAGTGGGTGGTGCCATTCCACCCCCCCCCCCCATCCCCTTCACCTACACAGTTTTACATTTCTTGTACTTACTTTTTTTTTTTGTAATTTTCAATTCTAAAAATTTTACTTCTGGGAATTCTTTAAAGATGTACAACTTAAAATTTAAAAAAAATTCAAAAAAATAAAGAGATTCATTAGTTTTTTAAGGATCTTTGAAAACATCGGTTTATGCATCGTATTATCATATAATTTTTAGAATGCATTGCATTTAAAAGTGAATGTTTTGTTAGAATTAAAAAAACATTGTTTTTCCTGGGCTTTTTAATCACTTCAACCAGAGAGATACCCTGACCTTTGTTATTTTGTATTCAAGCACTCAATTCTGATAAAGGTGTATGTGAATTTCCAGCAATTTTTCTTCTGGTGGTAATACCTCATTCTTCTGATTCACTGCGATTCAAGATTTTTTTTTTTTTTTTTTTTTGCAACCACAGGAGGCTCAAATCGGTTTTAATTGTGATTGTGGTTACTTTTTCAGTCAGTATTTGTGATTTCATGTTGGATTTTTCGAAAATGCTTTTGAGGCGTTTGTGATGATGAGATCCCTGAAGATTTTAATTAAAACTCATGAACCATGAAACCAAGTTGGCTTGATTTTGATACTGGATCGGAAATGGAATGTCTGGCGACAGGTTTCGCCAAAATATTCAATAACTTGTTGACAATTACATTGAATATATATATATATATATATATATATATATATATATATATATATATATATATATATATATATATATATATATATATATATTGGGGAAATTTGTTTCTAATACATAGGCAACAAATGAGCAATTGCAGGGTATTGCCCTTGCAATACCAAGCTTTAAAGAAAATTAATGTATTACTAAACGTCGCCTATTTGGCGAAATTTTTCCTGCTAAATATCTCCAAACCTTATCAACTCTTGTAATTAACGTTTTCAAAATGAAAAGTTTGGAGATTTTTTTTTTCACTAATTATGTTATTAGATATTGTGAAATGTCTCAAATCATTAATGACTCGTATCTTCGATTGAAATTAATATTTCCCAATGCAAATTAGATGATTGGTGGTACTTTGTTTAGAAAATTTTACGATCGTTACTTGTATTAACCCATTAAAGACGGTTGGCAAGATGACAAGAAAACTTGCCGATCGAAATTTTAGTTTTTTCTTTGCTAATAAATTGTTTGTGGTTCCACTTAATTTTTTTTTTTTTTTTTTTCTAATCATAAAAGTAATTTTCCAGATAATCTGAAAAATTCAAAATTTACTTTGAATGATTTAAATAAACAAGATAAAAGTTAAAAACAATGACTGTTTTTCCATTTCAAAGTCGTCTTTTAATTGGTTAATATCGCCTCATTGGAGCTAGTGAGCCAAAAATTGAAAAATGTCTTAAGAACTACAAAATAAATATAAGCAGCACCAATATGAATGTTAACTGGAAATTTTTTTTACCATTTTTATGATATAACAATCATGCCAGATGAGTCAAGTCGGTAATCCATTTTTGTTTGAAATATATGCTTACAATATTCGCGAAAATTGTATTGCGAAAGGTAATGTCTACCTCAGTTGAAGACAAGAGAACAACGAACGTCTACAAAAGTTCGATGCAACTGAGACCGTAACGCTAGGTGGGAGCACTTCTATCGCGCATTTATATTGTTCCGTATTTTCGACTGAGAAGATGCCAGGGGGCACTGGTCGCTGATTTTAAATTAATATTTGAGAGGAGTGTTACCGTCCACCTTTCTTGTATCTCTGTGTTTCGTCGCTTTTTTCTTATTTCTCGGTTATGAAATTACGCTTTAAATTTTTAATGGGTTTACCCAAACAAAGCACAAATTTGTTAGCATTTATTGCTTTATTAGTTCTTGAATTACCAGCCGCATATATCCACGAGAAGAGCCGCATGCGGCCCTGCTCTAAGCCATTTTAAATGCACTACTTCAGAAATGTTTTGAAGTGTTCTTAAAATGTATGGCTTCTCTGAAGTATTTACCCGGACATATTAATAGCTCCGAACTATACACACTTGTGTACTTTGGTTTGCTTTGGAAGGGGAAGGGCCGTAAAAAAAAAGCAGCAGAAATATAGGTCAAATGGGAAATGTTGTTATGAACGAAGAAAGCTTTCTTTTATGAAGTTTTTGTTAAACGCGGGTTCTTGTATCTCTTAAGCAAGGCTTTGGATTTTGGCGCCCCGCCAAAGATTGCAAGTGTGCGCCAAAGTGGATGTTATTAAGTCGTGATGGCTTTCAGACAAGGGTTGCAATATTAGGCTATGTAGAAAGTAAATACAGCTATCCGTTAAGAGATGCAAGATTGAAAGCTTTAGTTCGAAATTCTAAAGGTGTAAACATTTTAATTATTTCGTTTTAAAAACAGTTATAGATTTGTAGCTGCATGGCAGAGTATAACAAAAAAATAATTTTGGCTGAAAATTTTAAATTTGTAGATGTGTATTGTGATTTTATCGTCTGCCGAAACTTATCGGCCATACATATTTCACGAAATGGTATGGTCGTGGTGACGTCAGAAATATGGTAATATGGGGGAATTGTAGTTTGTGATGTAGCCATGCATAAGATCTATAATAATAACTTTAGGATAATGGTAGAGCTTATTCATGGTTACGTCAGAATCAAATGTTTTCATGCAAAAATAAAAAATGCATTATGGCTCATAGAATTTAAATATTCGATTTCGTTTTTAAAGATTTATTGTAATTAATCAAAAAGTATGACCCAAATGTTGCCATAAGAGGGAATCCCATTCAAAATAGCCCCCTACGTAAAATCCATAATGAATATTTATGTATTTTGTAAAAAAAAAAAAAAAAAAAAAATTATATAAACAAAACAAATAATCTGAAATGTTTTTGTTCCTATCGTCAGTATCTCACTTGGAACAAAACATCTTTTTTCATCAATCAAATCTATTTTTTTCTTCAGATTAATAAATTATTAGGGGGCTTCGCCCCCTGCTCGCTAACGCTCGCCAACCCCCAAACGCCTCGCTGCGCTCGGATTGAGCGGCTTTGCCGCTCGAATTTATGGTTAAAACATCTTGCTGCGCACGAATAGGTTTACCAGCCATAAAAAATTTAATGTAAGGCCTAATAGAGAAAACACCTAAATTGCAAGTTTCATAATAGAAAGTTAAATATACTATCCGCCAACATTCTGACTTAAAACTTCATTAGCTATGCCCTAACATTGAAGTCCCAATATCTTTTATTTATTCTGATAAGTCGCGCCGTTAGAGAACGACATCCAACGCGAAGCATTTTCTGGATAGAAATACTTCAAAATAATAATTACACTAATACAAAAATGCTTCAGAAAAACAGAAAAAATCAACTTTGAAACGAAGAGTTTAAAAAGAGCTTTAAAATTAGCAGCGGTCAGTTGTTTACATACGTAAGGATAGCTTTAAAATTAGCAACGGGTTTGTTGTTTACATACGTAAGGGAGAACGACGTCCAACGCGAGGCATTTTCTGGATAGAAATATTTCAAAATAATAATTACTCTAATACAAAAATGCTTCAGAAATACAGAAAAAATCAACTTTGAAACGAAGAGTTTAAAAAGAGCTTTAAAATTAGCAAATTATTAAAATTATTGTTGTTTACATATAAGGATAGCTTTAAAATTAGCAACGATTGGCCCCGAGCAGCCGGTTTGTTGTTTACATACATAAGGATATTGCCAATCATATATTCAAAATCATTGAGGCTTTGTAGTAGCTTAATGATGAAAAATATTGAAATTTAACTAATTAATAAAGTGTTAATAAATTATTTTGGTACGTTTTGGCAAATCTACAGCTTATTTCCTTTAAAATGACACCTTGATCATTGAAATTGGTTGAGCGGTTTAGGCGGACGGACTAACCCCAAAAAACGTATTGCCTATTAAATATATAGATTACCCTCCAAAAGCTAATGCATATTCTGAAGAAGAAGGGAAAAAAAAAACTCCAGCTGTCTCAATCTTTAGAACATGAAATTCTGTCCTTGTAGTGACACGAGCCTTTCTGAGGTGTTGCCATCGTTTCGTAATAGCAGAAGAAAACATCCGACTCCTATAAATTTCCGAATGGCTTTCATAGAAGCTATTCATTGCAGATGTTTGGGGAAAATTTTACGCTTAGATTTCCAGAAATCTACATTTCAGTCTGCAGGTTCAATTATTCTCTGATGTCAAAAGATAAATAGCAATAGATACGACCACGACTGTTACGTATTGTCGTGTAGATTTTCGGACTACATGGAGAAGAATTTTCGTGGTTTCCTCTCATTCGAGATGTAATGCCAAGCATTTTCCAATCGAAAGACCTTCCATAAATTGGTCCTTCATTGACGTATGAAACACGTTCAGAATTTATTTATAAATTTTTGTGACAATTTCGAGCCTCGAAACTTTTTTCTGACCACAAAATTGTTTAAGAAAATACAGCTATTCTGCGGAACGATAACACGCGCTTGCTTTATTCCTGTGATGTGATCATTTTGAATTATGCATACCGCTAGCGCCATCTATTAGTAACCATACAAACGATTTCTAACACTATTTCGCATTAATTTACAAGCGAAAAGTTTATTCACTAGCGCCATCTATTAGTAACCATACAAACGATTTCCAACACTATTTCTCAATAATTCGCTAACCGAAAGTTTACTAACTTGCTTATTTCCGTTCGCAAACTACACTTTTAGCAGCGCAAGTAAATTTTCATTTAGAGCCTCCACGTTCATTTGTTCCAAAAATCAGCACAAAACGGAGAACTGAAACAAAATGAGTTATATTCGAAACGTGATCTACCTTTAAATACAATGGAATCATTTCCCAATGTCGGCAGTCCTTTGTTTTACGATGGCCTTAGAAAACGGTAAGGGTTTCAAAAACGATGCCGCCCGTATATATACGGGCAAGCTCTCGAATTATCCATTCAGTATACGCAAGCTCATTTTTTTTTACAGATGTCCTTTGATGACATAATATATGACCAAAGCTAAAAAAAAAAAGGTGGAAAATGGTTTGCCTCATAACTTTCCTCCATTTGAGTAGGGAAATCGTCAAGCTTTTGACTTCGTGGTTATTATAAGTTAGCGCTTCAAGATCATTCGAAATGTTTCTTTAAAATGTTTTTAGTTTTGTGTTGTTAGCATCCAAATGGGATACTCGAAAATGGCTCGCTATGATTAAAAACTTGTTGCATGGCCTACCCTTCAATGTATATAGATCCTAGCTTTTCACACCGTTTGCTTCGCTTGCTAAAAGATTCATCGCTACGAAAATCGATAGTTACAATTTCGAAACATTTCTCCATTAATGCACCTCTCTCCTCCCCCCCCCCCCCTCCCCTATTCGTCTCGAACAACTAAAAAATAAAAAATAATTCCCGTTAATACCAATGCCTTACGAGTCGAGTTTGTTACGCTGTCACCTGACGAGAGTTAATAATGATGAGTTATTGTTAATTTAAAAGTCAATGAAAAACCTTATTATACTTTTAACATTCTGGCTGTCAGAAGCAAAATAGAGGTATAATACTACTAGACTTGGAGGCAACTGCAATTTTTGAACCGCATCGAACATCATTCTGAATTTTTTATAGAAATTGGAGAAAAGTAAGTAGATTACGAATCCACTGGTCTGCCGTGGCAAAAGTGGCCGAAACTGGTTAAAAATCGATTTTAAATAATTTGAACTAAATCCAATTGCCAAATGTGCCATAACTTGCCAAATAATGAGCATTTTTTTTAAAATTTTGTAACCCTAACTCTTTAATTTTCAATTAAGAAGGATGCAGACGATTCGGATGTGTGGCTACGGCTTACTTTCATCTTTCACAAATGAGCCAAATTGGCAAAAAACATTACGTCACTGATGACGTAACTGATGTCGCCAATTTGGCTTACTTTTAAAAGATATAAGTTTCAAGATCAGAAATCGTGTGCGCTTTTTCTCATTGAAAATCAAAATGCAGTGGGTTGCCAGACGAAAAAGTTAGTTCTCTTTTTGGCAAGTTATGACATGTTTGGCAATCGGATTTTAGTTCAACTCATTCCATGTCGAATTTTGATCAGTTTCGGCCATTTTTGTCACGGCAGACCTGTCGATTCGTAATCTACTCACTTTTCTCCAATTTTTATAAAAAATTCAGAATGATGTTCGATGGGGTCCAAAAATTGCAGTCGTCTCTCGGACTATACTTATGTTTAACATTTCAAAATAGAGGAAAGTTAATTTCTATAGCCTGACAGACATACAAACTTGTTTTATTATTATTATTACTTTTATTACAGATTAATTTCTCAAAAACAGTTACAAGAGGTTGAAGCTACTTTTATGTTTATTGAAAAGCCAATAGAATTTTTAAAATCAATGTAAATTTTATTCACCATCCATGAAAAATTCATAAAATCCTGAAAGTTATTGACTATCCAATAAATATACAAGTAGCCTTCATTTCTTAAATAGTAACTATTATCGAGATTTCACATGGCTTCAGTGACGTCACATTCTTACAGCTAATATTTAGTCTCCTTTGCAACCACTTTTACATGACGTAATAAAAAGTTATTAGATTGCTCTCTTTTCTATCTGGTAGCCTTGGACTCCGCAGCAGTTTTTGACTTTGTTTTGGCGTTGCGGGAAAGATAAGCGCTGTAAATTTATTTAAAGGGGCTCGTCGTGGTCAAATAAGGATCTGAAGGATACTTTTTTTTATAAGGATAGATAAGGGGAAAACTCTCAGAGCATAAACTGTTTTTGAAGGTGGCTAGATCGCTGTAAATGGATATTTTAGCAATTTATTGATTTCAACGTATCAAGCTTAAATTTCCAATCCCATCTAATATTTATTCGAAAGTTAGCAATTTTAGATTTAAAATCTTTTCGTTGCTAAAGAGCAGTAAGTTGGCGACGATTTTACCGATCTTGGCGATCAGACTTTGCAGATTTGTAGAGATTAATATGAAAGTGAAAAAAATTCTATATAAACTAGCACCTATTTATGTCGTCAGCAAGTACTTTACAATTTTCTTCTCAATCAAAACTTTCTTTAGCAGTATTTGAATCATAATTTACTTTTAAAACAAACAAATTATTCGCTTTAAAAGCACCGAGAATTGCAAAGTTTGGTATATAGTATTCTATTTCCACTCCGAGATACAATTCGTCACCCCAAGTCAACGAACTTTAAAAAAAAATATTGTATAAATATATATAGCTGGACAAAGCAGCTATGGAATTATCAACGCTTGACAAACCCTGTGTTTGGATCGTCGGTTATGGATTATTACAAACAGAACCCACCTGTAACGCCTTGTCCTTGCTTTGTGTTCAGGGTCTAACTAAATCAAGTTTCCTAAGCCAGGAGTTGATTCTAATTCCGTATTTTTCTGCTGCGAGACCTTGGTTTTTGACACTTGCTTGCAAGGTCAAGTACTGCTGCGGAGAGGTTTCCAGTTGTTCTTTGTCATCTTCTTTGTTCTTTTTTCATCCTTGCCAACAGCGACACAGTCACAGTTAGCGATCAGCTGTTTAGATGATCGAAAAAGATGTCTATTTATAACGAGATCGTTTGATGGAATTTAATTGGGTTCTTGTTCCAACTTTTTAAAAAAAAAGTTGGTAGCATTGTTGTGACACTTTGTAGGGTTGCATAATTTGGAAGAGATTCGGGTTATGTGTGCCAACTAAAGTTTTCACCTTTTTGTTTATTATGCTGCTAATAGAATTGGAATGGTTTCTGGCAAAAGTTTTGTTCAGAAAGGATAGCGTGGATGTCTGGAAAAGAATATTTTAGAATGAAATTCAGAAAACTACTAGAACTAAGTTTAGATACAATCGTTGATCATACAATATAGCATTTTCTAACCACTATAGTATATAAGCTAGTTTAATTACCAAAGTTAATATGTCGGCATGGTTGTAGAACACTATAACTCAGAGATGTAAATCTTTTATCTAATCTTATTTAACTATTTTTTGTAGCTCAAAATAATGCTACGCATATTTTACTCTCTTTTACATTTTGACTGTTTTCACCCCTGATAACTATTATTTTAATTTCCGCTTAAATTCAATGTAATGTAGAATAAAGTTTGCATTTAACTTTGTTGCAGAACATTATTGCAATTATAATGAAAACGGAAATTATTGCATCAGAATTTTATTTTCTACTATAAAAGTTGTTTTTTCGGATTTACTTTTTCCCCTATACGACCATAGACCATGATCAGTTACTTTCTTTCGCAGTCTGCACTTTCGCCCTCTGGTTTCTTTCTCTGCGATGCGAACCACCTCATCGACATCTAAAATACGCTCGATTCGACTTCCAAAAGGGTCAACGACACTGCCGGACTCGTACGGTTTATTTTACCGAGAATATTCTATCCCCCCCCCCTCCCCTTACTCTTTTTTTTCTCCATATTCCGTGCATTCGAAAAAGTGTTTGTTTTCGTCTGCTATTGTATTGGACTGTTCTTCTCTTATAATTATTTTCTTTCTAAACGGCATGAGTGCGTGTAGGATAATTATTCTTTTCGTTAATGCATCGTCTGCTTGATGAGATGAGGGAATGCTAGCGTTCTAATGCTGCGTTTTCATTGGGCAATGCGCCGACCAAACGGTATAGTGGTTAGCGTGCTGGCTTCTAGACCGCGAGGTTGCGGGTTCGAGTCCCGTGTTGGCATGGGTGTTTGTAAATGTATGTTGGCTTGTCTAATGACGAATGTTTCGGCGCATTATAGCCCTCGTGTTGCTGACGGCGCCAGATAATCTGAATACAACCAACCAATCATTGGGCAATGCGTTCTAGAATCTGCAATTTCTCTTGTTTGCAACTTTGTTTATAAACTTAGTTCTGCATTTTATTTAAGTGCGCTTAATTATATGCAAATGTATTAACGCAATAATGTGAGGTTAACTAATTTTCTACAACCATATTTTGCTTTTGATAAATGCGCTTAATTAATTTTCTGCAGTTAATCACGGTGGCGTGGTAGCACTTGGAACATACCTGTGACCTATCACAATACATCTTCAAAACAAATTAGAATGTTTGCATTATATTAGCCAATTACAATTCACATTTCATTTTATAAACTAAAGCGTGACGTAGCTAATACAAAGCTCTATTAATATTTGAAAGCCCTTGTTCTAAAAAACTTTCTTTCACTACAAATATAATTTTACCAATCAAAATTGAAGAAAGAAAGTTCTGCAACTCTTCAGGGCATTGTGGAAAGCCATATCTATACAAAAACAAAAAATCAACACTTTCTTTTAATCTAACAACTGTTAAGTTAGCTACAAATTTATTATTAAGGTAGTAACAAATTCAGTGTTAATCTAGCAACAAATTCAGTGTTAATTATAAATAGTCTCCCAAATATATGGCTAGCATGCAACTATTATACACAATTAGTGAAATTTTCCCTGTTAAAATTCTAAAACAAAGTGGCAAAGAGGATTGTGGAATCCTAATACCAAAATGGTAAAAAAAAAAAATCTTTAGTTCTCCCTACTCTAGTTGTTAAACGTGTCACTAATTTTCAGAACCACAAATCTCTTCAGTGCCACACACAAAAAAAAAAAAAATTGTTGTCCAACTTTGTGCCATTTAGTATTTCCTGCAACTTTTTAAAAAAAAAGGTGACGAGCAAAGTTGTTCAACCAACTTTATTTTTAACCTCAACGCAAAGGTACGAGTGATTACGGCGTAATTTAGCTCGTCTTTAATCGTCTTCTTGAGTGGAATGCAAAAAAAAAAAATTCTCCGGGTAGAGGTAGGTGGAATATAGTTAGCGTGGGAAAAAAATGAAGTGGGCAATATCGAACGGTGACCTGCCTTTTTTAACCCTTTTTTTACGTTCGTGTTTGAATATTTTAATTGTTAGGTGTCCTCAATAGCCATTTGGTGACTTTTAATGCAAAACTTTTCGGTGTTGAAAACTTTACGGGATTCCGATCCACGATGAGGCTTTTGTGCCGGATCAATCTTCGAATTTGCCGGATATAAAATGACCGAAACTCTTTAAAAATAGACTTTGAGTTAAACTGAATCCGATTGCCAAATATATCATTAATAAGCACTCTTTTTTTTATTTGGTAACCTACGGCCCTTTAATTTTCATTTAGGAAAGATACAAGCCATTCCAGATATCAGGCGCCAAATACTTCCACGTCTTTGAAAGTGAGCCAGTTTGGCGATAATTATTACTTCATTGATGACGACTGGTTTGGCTAACTTTTAAAAGATTCATTTGGCGTCAAAGAGGTTGAAATCGTTTCCATCCTTCCTCGTTGACAATTAAAGAGCCGTGGGTTGCTAAATAAAAAAGAATGTTTATTATTGGGCAAACATTTTAGGATAATTAATAAAAAAATTAAAAACCCCAAAAATTCCCCGAGTGTTCTTTAAAACCCACCAAAAAACCCCGATATTCCTCCAGATGAAAAAAACTGTATTTAATTAAATTTGCTTGTTTGTCAAAATAGTATAACTGTTTAATTACATAACTGTTAATTCGCAAAAAAGTTGTTTGACGTTCAATTTTTCGAAAATTGGCAGCTTTTTACCGGTATTGAAACAAGATTTGGTTAAAATATGTCTGTGCTAGTAATCTATGTCAGCTTCAAAAGAAATATTCCTAAAAAATTCAAAATTATCCCTAATATTTAAAAAATTATCCCTAACATTTGTGGAAATTATCTTTAAAATGTTCCTAAAATTCCTATCTAAATTTTTTAGATAACTTACTGCGCCCCCTGGTGATGTAATTTTTCACATTTTAATTCGTAATATAACCTAAAAGTTAATACACAATCTCCTTACACTTATCGTCCATGGCAAAGCGAACCTGGGCTTGCGTCTCCAACCTAAGCATCTCCTTCACTTTTGACAAAAAAGAAGAAAAGAAAGAAAAAAAAACTGAAATTTTCCTTTTCTTTTCGTGCTTGACCTTTTGAGGGAAAAGTTCTCTTGCATTTATTCTGTGAGTAGACATGCGTAAACAGCGAGGCTTATCCCCCTTCCCCGTTTTCTATGATAAGTGTATTTTCGTCTGACTTTTCTTCTGTTTACATCAAGACCAGTGCTAGAAATATTTGTAGACGCGGGGTGACGCCCCCCCCCCCCCCCACACACACACTTTTCAAGAAAATACCCATGTGTCTCCCAACTTTTAAAACCACTGAAATCCATCCTCCCACTTTTAAAAACACTCATCAATTCTTCTAAAAACTACTAGAGAAAAATCACATTAGCCTTTAAATGTAGTGACACTGAGAAAAGGTGATTTAAAGTTTTCAAATGTAAAAAAAAACTAGGGGTGTGGAGCATCGCACAACTTTCAATTGCTCTATATTACTGATGTGAATTTGTGTCTTTTACCGTTTTTATGTTCCCATCATTCTTTTAGAAAAAAATGGTCAGTTGGCCGATATTTTTTGCGATAATTGTAATATGACTTTTTTTTTTTAAAAAAAAAAAAAAGAAAGAAAGAAGAAAAAAAAAAAAACTTCTCTAAAATGGAAATTTTGGCGATTTATCTTTCGATAATTCTTATATTATCCTTTCTTGTAAGTGAAACTGGGTAGAGAAGGAAAAACGATCGTTGATGAGGTACGGCTCAAGGAAAGAGAACTCTGTGTTAAAGGCATTCGTTTTTCAACTTTTTACGCCATTAAAGCATTTTCACGGGAAATTCGGAGGTGGGGATGCTTAAAACACTTTAAGAGGCACATTACCACGGCAATTTTTTTTATCAAAGTCGTTTTTTAAGCAAAGAGTCGTTTTTTAACAATAATTGAAAAATATGATTTTTTCAATGACAGCTACCTTATGCGCATACGCGATTTACTTTAATGGTAGGTCTCATGGACACCATGGTCGCATGGTCCGTAAAAACTAACGGAAAATCCATAGAAAGTTGACATCTATGGATATGGGGTCAAATTTCATGCTTTCCTGGGCAATATTTTGGTGTGCAATGTTTGCCCAAGAGGCGACTGCAATTTTTGGTCCCCATCGAATATCACTGAATATTTTATTGAAATTGGAGAAAAGTGAGTAGATTACGAATCCACTGGTCTGCCGTGGCAAAAGTGGCCGAAACTGATCAAAAATCGACATGAAATGAGTTGAACTAAAATCCGATTGCCAAATATGTCATAACTTGCCAAAAAGAGAACAAACTTTTTCGTCTGACAACCCACTGCATTTTGATTTTCAATGAGAAAAAGCTCAAACGATTTCTGATCTCTGGCTCGGAAAACTTGTATCTTTTAAAAGTAAGCCAAACTGGCGACATCAGTTACGTTGTCAATGACGTAATGTTGATTACCAATTTGGCTCATTTGTGAAAGATGCAAGTAATCCATAGCATTCCACACATCCGAATCGTCTGCAACCTTCTTAATTGAAAATTAATGAGTGAGGGTTACCAAATAAAATTTAAAAAATGCTAATTATTTGCCAAGTTATGTCGCATTTTGCAATTAGATTTTGTTCAACTTATTAAAAATCGATTTTTGACCAGTTTCGGCCATTTTTGCCCCGGCAGACCAGTGGATTCGTAATCTACTCACTTTTCTCCAACTTCTATAAAAAAATTCAGAATGATGTTAGATGGGGTCCAAAAATTGCAGTCGCCTCTCAATCTATGTCATATAGAAAAATATTTCATCAGGTCTAAACGCAGTAAAAAGAAAGGAAAAAAAAAACAGAGGACAGACGATTAAACATCGTCGCAAAACGCTATTAGAATTATTTGCACAGTACGTATGACACGGGTAATTTTCCGTAGGCACCAATCTCTTTTCAAAAAGAACCTTAACCCAAACGAACTATCGACTGTTCTTAATGCCTAAAAATTGTTCAAATAATAATTCACCAAATTCAAATTATCGCCAAGCCTCATGGCTATAACGGAAAATCGACGTGACACTTTTCCGATTTTTCCACTGTGCTAATTGAACGATCAAGTTTTAACTTCCTCCTTGCCCCACTTGTGGAAGGGAAGATGCTTTTGTTTAGAATTCTCATCCACATATCCAGAACGGAACACATAATCTCCATGTTCCGTTTATCTGGGTCGGATAATCGATCGACGGGCTTGCTTTTTCGGAGTGATCGGCCTTTCCTTCTTCTCGTACTCTTGCTGTTGTAGATTTAGAGATCGTACACAATATTGGTACGAAACATAGGAAATCGTTTGGTAGATAACAGTAATGTAAAATTTGATGGGAAAGTGTTGCTTTATTGTAATTATAATATTTTTTTAAAAAATAAAATTGTTGTGTAAGATTTGTAATAGAGAGTAATAATAATGACAATAATAATTTTTTTGATAATTATTATTGATAGTTATTGTTTATGTTATTAATAAAGATCATAATGACAAAAATCAAGAAGGAAACTAGGGGTGTGGAACATCGCACAACTTTCAATTACACTATAATACTGACGTGAATTTGTGTCATTTACCGTTTGTATATTTTCATCCTTCATTTAGAATAAATGGCCAGTTTGGCGTTAGTTTTTGCGATAATTCTTGTATGGGTCTAAAAAAGAAATAACATCCGCCAAAATGGTGATTTTGGCGATATACTTTTCGATTTATATTATCCTTTATTATAAGCGAAACTGAGAGAAGAAAAAACGGTCGTTGATGAGGTATGCTCAAGGAAAGAGAACTCTGTGTTGAAAACATTCATTTTTCAACTTTTTACGCCACTAAAACATTTTTACGGGAATTTTCGAAATGGGGATGTTTAGAACACCTTAAGAGGCATTATCACAGCGATTTTTATTAAAATCGTTTGAGCCGTTTTTTAGCAATCATTGAAAAACATTATTTTTTCAATGGCAGCTACCTTATGCACTTGCGTGATTTTGACGAAAACCTTAATGGTTGGTCCCATGGCCACCAGCAACTCGCATACAAAATGTGAACATCGCAGATAAATTTGTTCGGAAGTTTTACTGCCACAGACACACATACACAAACAGACAGAAATTTTTTGTAGATCACTTTTTTGAAATTAAGATGTTCCAAAACGTGGAGAAGTGCAAAAAAAAAAAAAAAAAAAAAAAATTACCGAAAGCTGTACTTTCATAACCCTATGTATATATACATATGGGTAATTGAAAGTAAAAATAGCAATAAAAATCGTTATAATAATGGTATTGAAAATACTAAAAAATTTGATTAATGATGAAAAATAATTGTTATAAAATTAGTAAAATAATTGTTTTTTTATTATAATTTTCGTTATATTATTACTAGTGTAGTATTTATTTTTATATTTATTATTACTATTTTTGTCTTGTCTAACATTTACAAAAAAAAAAAAAAAAAAAAAAAAAAAATTATAACAATGATAATGACAAAAATAAAAATTATAATACAAAATATGGCTATTGTAGTAATGATAGTAATACATAATAAATATAATATAAATAATAATGATTTTAAACTAATTATAATGATTTTAATAAATGCAATAATAATAATAGTTGTTATAATAAAAGTAATAATAATAAGTATAATAACATATAATTATAAGTATAAAAACGTAATGTTAGTGTCGTATAATTATAAGTACAATAACGTATGATTTATAAGTATCAAATAAAAATGTAGTGGAGCATTTAACATTATATAGCGAGATTTATTCAGTTCATTTCTCCCTTTCAGAAGAGCACCTTGCTCAGGGGTTACAAAAAGATACAAAAGCAATTTTCTCTTTTTGCAGTATAATCCGTTTGTGTGACTTCTAACATAGTGTGTGCTTTTATTGGCTGATGAAAAAATAAAGAGAAATTAATTTCGTGTGTTTGTGCGCATGCCCACAACCTCAACGCGTGAGATACCTCTGTTTACTGTTCGGCATTCTACCATTACTGCATCAAATGGTGTATATGCGCTCGGGTGATGTATACGGCTTGGTCAATCAAGCGCTGTGTGTACTTATCCAACAGAATTAAAGGAATAATATTACCGTAGAGCGTATGTGTCCTGTCTTGAATTGAAAGAATGCACTGAAAAACCCTCCCATAGAAACAAAAGTTTTTATTATTAATCTTTTATATGCATTGTCAGGTTTTATATGTAATTGCAATTTATCAAAGGGAATTTTAGCTAAGTGTCTTCCATAGCGTTTGACCACTACGAAGAAAACCATTGATTCCGTGCTGTTTACTTAACTTCTTTTTTTTTGCCTCCAAAACTTGATAGAATGCATTGTCATCAACAGTGAGTCTATCGGCAAAATTTCAGATCGATTGAATGACGACAAGTGGGCTAAGAAGATTTCACTACCGATACACTCCGAAGATTTCACTACTACAAACACAAACAAAATCGAAGTTAGTATTAAAGATTTTAAAAACGACTGGAGTTCTAAGTTCGAGGTGAAATCACTGTTTGTGT
Organism: Linyphia triangularis; assembly: GCA_963978545.1. Classification (NCBI taxonomy): domain Eukaryota; kingdom Metazoa; phylum Arthropoda; class Arachnida; order Araneae; family Linyphiidae; genus Linyphia; species Linyphia triangularis. The sequence goes on from OZ021730.1 coordinate 67,427,201, forward strand.
TTTTTTCGCTTAGGTATACGCTGATGTAATGATCTCTATTGCCGAGATTTGCGCCGCTATGGCTTTCGCTATTGTTGAATCTGAAGAAATGTTTTCAATAATTTGAATTAAGCTGTAAAAAAAATTGTAGGGTTTATTTAAATTTGTTGAACTATCTGTCATTATTTCGTACATTTGAATTTTTTGCTAGTTTTCATCGATTTCAACTGAAATTCAGCTTATTATTAGATCCTTTATACTAACTTCAATTTTTTTATGCGTTCGCAAATAAACAGAAGTCAAATTTACCCTCTTGCGCTCATCCAATCGAACTGAAATTTGGCAGATAAACTCTTTGTCGAAGATAATGCATTTTATCAACTTTTGGAACTGTCACGCAAAGGCCGCTTTTACACACGTTTCTATTTCCTTGCGTCAGACTTATCAGCTTTTACTCACGTTCTATTACCCAGATCCCAAGTTTAATTCAAACTAGTTCAATTTGACCTCAAAATCTTCGGAAGGCTAATTAACCCTTTGCACTCCAGGCCTTTTTCGCGCGGAGGAATCAGCAACTCGAGACATTTAAGTTCGGCTGGTGTTTATGGATTTGCTTCATAGAAACTAAACACAGTCATTGACCTTGCATCGAATTTCCGCATCACACCTAATGGTCCTCTCGGGGTTTGGCATCCAATCGTGTGGCGCCTGAGAGGCGCCACTGGAGTGCAAAGGGTTAAACCACTTGCCGTCTTCCAATAGAGCTGAATCTTGTTCGTTTGTCTCGTTGTGAATGACAATGCATTTAATCAAATTTTGCGTCAAAAAAAGTCGGAAGGGATGTTTTCTTCGTAAGCGGTCAAACACTATAAAAACCCGGTCCAAGCTCAATAAAAAATCCATAATAAACGTTGACAACTTTAATGTGCAATTGTGCATTAAAGTTGTCAATGTTTATTAAGGATTTTTTTGTTAAAACTTGAGAACAGTCAAATGTTTATTAAATAAGAATAATAATAAACACTTCTTTCACTAAATTGCGAACTCCGTTTTCTCCAAGAAAACTGGATCTTTTATTTTGGTATCCCCTTTATTTATTCCGATCCAAGAGTATAATAATAAGCGAGGTCAAGCGTTTTTGACGCTTATCCCACTGACCCATTTTTTTAAAATTATTTTTATTCAGAGAAAGTGTAGTCGCGCAAAATCGGCGATAACATCTAAAAGTAAATTCTTTTGTGCGAAAAGCGCTTTGTGATTCTATTGCATACTACGCAACTTTAAAAAAAAAAAAAAAAAAAATCTTATTTTTTTTAAACTCGATGTTTCTCAAAATGAATTAAAAAATACTGTATTTCATTCGTGCTTTGGAATATTTTAAATTTTGAACATTTATTATAAATAATTTTGTATTGCAGGCTTGATGATGATTTTAGTGTTATGTGCTCCCAAAAAATACTATCTGTAAGTGACTATTTCATCAGATTATAATTTTTTTTTTTCGTTAATTTTTATGGGTGCGGAATTTAAACGTTAGTAATTTAACCCATAAGAAAGTTTTTATTATAAATCCTTTGTAGGCATTGCCAATTTTTATATTCATTAACAAAGCGCCGTTTCTGTTGCCAGCGTGTGCTTGGGGTTGGCATCTAATTTTAAATATTAAAAACATCTCTATCAATAAAATATGCGGCAAACTTCTTTTCGAAACTCATTCATTAAAAATGAAAGGGAATTTATACACTCACATCCAAATATCTTTTATTTATTCTGATTAAAGCAATTTTATTACTTAAGAAAACAATTTTGGCAACATGAAAAAGTTTTTTCAATGATCGGTAAAATGCTATTTCAGCGCGATTGGGTGACGGAAAGTTGGTTTATTAGTATTCCGTAAAATCGACCCGTTAGTGACAGTGACATCCGCCAAAATTTGATAGAATGCATCGACATCGAATCTATCTGCCAAGTTTCAGCCTGATTGGAGGACGGTCATCGACATACCCAGCCACACACTCAAAATCGATGTTAATATAAATGGTTTTAAAATAAATTTAGTTAGCAGACATTTTCTTAAACGTGACACACGACCGAGAGCTGTAATCAAAAGTAAAGGTTGAACTGTTTTTAATATATAATTTTTTTTTTTCTTATTTTTTTTTAGCTACAACTTTTCATCATGTTAATGATTTTTTTTTTTTTAAATTTTTTTTATTGTAAGAGAATTTTTTGATGTTGGTGTTTTTTTCTACTTTTCGATTGTGTTTTTAAGAGCTTTCCATTTCTGATCAGATTGAACACAAAATACGAATACGTAAGTATCGATTTTTGTCGATTCTTACAAAACACTTACGCGATTCCTTTTCGTTGTTCGCGTAGCATACTCTGAAAAATATAACGGTCTACTTACTTCACTTTCCTCACTTACCAAACATGATCGAAAACTAGAAATAGGAAGTAACGTTCTGACATGCCTGGCGTTTTTATGCTTCATCTGCCACACTGAGTGGATCCTATTTGTGCCGCCATGTTAGGCTTAAGTTTCCGCTACTATGTTCTTTTCGAATAAAAATTGTGAACACGACAACTGGGGCAGAACCCTTTTTCCATACTGCTGCCAGATTAGAGCGGTCCAATTGGTCTAGATAAAATGTAGGGAAGGATTATCCTTAAAACTCACTCAAAAAATACACAAAAACGTTGTCTTAGTTTGTGGGATTTTTTTTTTTTTTTTAGAAGTATTATGTTCTTGGAAAGCTAATATTGACCTGCTGTTCGCTCGGATGTTCTGTTCGCGCTTTCTTGCGAGGGCTTTTTTCGATGAAAGTAAGATTCAAAATATTTTAGAAGTTATTCTCTTGTATGAAATGTATTTGTTATTTTAGAAATCCCACAATTCAACGTTGAGGTGTAGCTTCATAGTTCTGATAAGGAATAGCATCGACTGGATATAGTTCGTTGAAAAATTTGAGTTTACTGTCAATATTAAGTTTTTAGTAATTGATTTCTTATTAGGTGTAGTGGCATTGATTTGAAAAGAAACAGTGCGGTTTTCTGAACATGACTTTAAGGAGGATCTCAGAAATTTTATTTAGAAATTTTCTTTATTTCTCAAAGTTTCTCTCAACTAAATAATAGATTTTTTGTTAAATAACTTATTGAAATCAATGGAACCTACATGTTTAAGTTCTTTTATTCGATAACAACTCACCTTTTAAAATAATACTTTATTTAATTTTTAGAACTAATATTTTAGGTCCCTCCCACCCTTTTAAATAATTTTCATTATAATAATTTCGTTATAATTTGTATATGTTCATTTTAGTTTTATGGTTTCCGCACAGACCTTACTTTGAGACCATTACATTTTAAACTACTTATTAATTTTTCTTTTTTGCCTTATTGAGTTCAAAAATTACCCTTTATTAAAATGTAGTTTTACATTTTCCCACTTTTATAAATTCAAATTAGCAATCGAAATAATTATTGACAAATATAGCAATCGAAATAGTTTTTAACGAATATAGCAATCGAAATAACTGTTCATACACATATTTATTGAAACAAATTTCATAGACGCAAATTTATCTTAGCAATTTTTATTGCATTCATAGATACAAAATTATGCAAATGAATCTTATCGCATCCATAGACACATATTTACTAAAGAAATCCAATTGGCATTCATAGACAATTTACTAAACAAATCATGTAGACACATTTTTCGAACACATTCAAACGAATCTTGTCGCATTCATAGCCACATATTTATCAAACAAATCTTATGATAAGTATACTATTTAAAAAAACGGAATTCCATATGCTTCAAAATGCTTAACAAATTGTGAGTGTCCGCTCAGTAAACGCTAAATCGTGTACGCTATCTGCCTTTTAAAACATTGCTCGCTCAATGTGTTCTTTCCGAACTCTTCACCTCTAAAAAGACGAGTCCAAATGTAAATATCGATTACCTGGTATCGCACTGTTACAAAGAAAGCTTTCCTTAGTCACTTCCCGGGATAATAACTGAAACCATTTAAGTTTCACACTTCCTCGTGCGAAAAAGAAACTTTTGTGCGCGTGCATGGAGCTTGCTTATCTTTCCTGTGTGCTTACAATGAAATGGATAACTTGTGTGCAAGCTGGCTAACGTAACTGGTGTATAAATACGAAATGATTATTTGCCTTAATGAAATCGATATCTGGGCTTTGAAAAAGAAAAGTTAATATTATTGAGCGTTACAAAAAACATCGTGGTTCTGGAGCTATTTTAGAGAACGTTAGAATATCTCATAAAGCGAGTTCTCGAATTATTTTCGAGGCATTCTCATGTAGCGAATTCTCGAACTATTTCAGATCTGAAAATTTCAAAAAACTGAATTCTTTATGTAATGTGAAAAAATCTCATAGCGAGTTCTCAAACTATTTATAGAATATGAAAAAATCTCACTCAGCGAATTCTCGAATTATTTTAGAGCTAATATCTTAAAGAAAGTTTTCGAACTATTTCATTGAGATAATCTCGTACAACGAGTTCTCGAATTATTTTAGAGATAATCTCATGTAGCGAATTCTCGAACTATTTTAGGTCTGAAAATCTCAAAAAGTGAATTCTCGATCTATTTAATGTGAGAAAATCGCATATCGAGTTCTCAAACTATTTATAGAATATGAAATAATCTCACACAGCGAATTCTCGAATTATTTTAGAGCTAATATCTTAAAGAAAGTTTTAGAACTATTTCATTGAGATAATCTCGTACAACGAGTTCTCGAATTATTTTAGAGATAATCTCATGTAGCGAAATCTCGAACTATTTTAGGTCTAAAAATCTCAAAAAGTGAATTCTCGATCTATTTAATGTGATAAAATCGCATACCGAGTTCTCCAACTATTTATGGAAAATGAGAAAATCTCATATAGCGAGTTCTGGAACTATTTATAGAATATGAAAATATCTCATATAACGAATTCACGAATTATTTTATTAGAGGTATTCTCATACAACGAGTTCTCGAATTATTTTAGAGCTAATCTCGTATAAGCAAGTTTTCGAACTATTTTATAGAAATAATTTCATATATTCATATAACGAGTTCTCGAATTATTTTAGAGATAATCTCATGTAGCGAATTCTCGAACTATTTTAAGTCTGAAAATCTCAAGAAGTGAGTTCTCGATCTATTTAATGTGAGAAAATCGCATAGCGAGTTCTCGAACTATTTATAGAAAACGAGAATATCTCATACAGCGAATTCACGAATTATTTTATTAGAGGTATTCTCATATAACGAGTTCTCGAATTATTTTAGAGATTATTTCGAGTTCATGAAGTATTATAGATAATGTCTGAAACCCTCAAAAAGCAAATTCTCTGTCTACTTTAGAGAATGTGAAAAAATCTCATAGCAAGTTCTCGAACTATTTATAGAATATTAGAAAATCTTATATAGCGAGTTCACGAGCTATTTTATAAAGACTGGGAGAAAATATCATTGCGAGTTCTCCAAATAATTTTAAAAAATGGGAGAAAATCTCATAGCGAGTCCTCGAAATAATATAGAGATGGAAAAACCTACTGTGAGTTCTTTAAATATTTTACAGAATATGTGAAAGTCTTGTGTAGTTTTAAAGTTGAAAATATCTTAAAGAATTATGGACTACGATTTAACAAAGTTGTACCGCAAATATTTAACTACTTCGTTTTGTCTTTCCAACTCGAGATGGGAAACAAAGCGGAGTTATAAAACTTGAAATATATTTTATTTAACATCATAGAAAATTTATATAGAACTTTATGGGAATAGATGTTTCTTTGTGACATTGTTGAATAAAACTTGTTGACTGGAAACACAGCACCACACGTGATGTTAGTCATGATGCCATTCCACTTTTCCATTTTGAACAGAATTTAAAAAATTATGTTGTTTTCGGTTGACTTTCTGCAGAAAAAAGATCACGTGAGATTATTATGAAGCTTATCTCTGAAAATAGATAAGACTGACGGATCCATTGATAAGTTTAAGTGGAAGTCGAGTTCTTTTATCGGACGTTGCTTTATTTGATTTAACTTATGAAATGCTTGTTTATATATTTTGGATACATATATAAATTTGATATGAAAATATGTATATTATGATTAAAAAAAACGGGAACACCCCACAAATTTCAGTTATACTATAATTAAAAAAATGCACTGTTATCATTGAAATGCGTGATCACTATTAATGCATTGAAATTTTTCATTTCCATCCAAAATCCGAGAAACACCAATCGACCAAAAACAGCTTTTGCGAAATCATGGTTTTTTTCAGGGCTTTTGTTCATACGATACATAAATGTGGGTGATATTTCTCTTTGAAAGACAACCCTAAAGGTATACCGCCGCCCTCCCCCCCCCCCTTCACATTTTTGGCTTGATTTAACAAACGATCAGCTCCATTACCTAAGACTTCGTTATTATAAACTGAATCGCCGGTTAGAACTAGTGCGCTGATATAGCACTTAAGTGTAGAAATAAAGGTGGCCTCTGCAGGTTGAATCCGCCGAGTTCTCAGTGTCAAATGTGACCTGGATGTGAAGAGGGAAGTGCTGGTTCAGGTACTGTCTCATCATCTGACCAATTTAAAAATTATAGCGAGCTCTTGTAGATGTTGGCGTTACACTATTGCGCGACCTAGGTCCCAGTATTGCCCAAAAAGTTCATAGTCAATCAAAAAACCTTGATCTAAGAATGTTTCGGCGTAGTATAGCCATCTTGTAGCTCTTGCATCATAACGTCTTCAATACAATCAATTCTTCCCTTTTAACCCTCCCCCTCCCCCTTTTTCCGAAAGACGTTAAATCCACCTCTGGAATTTGGAATCAAACGGTATTTTGAAGCTGTATAACCGCTGTTTAGCTCTTGTACTAACCTATAGGTAACAGTATTTTGAGGCAGAGTAGCTCTTTGTGCTAGCCAATATGTAACGATATTTTGTTGCAGTTTAGCCCCTGTATAGCTCCTATGCCGGCCAATATGTAATGATATTTTGATTTGCAGTTTAACCCCTGTGTAGCCAGCCAATACGTAACGGCATTTTGTCACAGAGTTGCTCTTTGTGCTAGCCAACACGTAACGGTATTTTGCTGCTGAGTAGTTCTTTGTGCTAGCCACTACATAACAATATTTTGTTGCACTTTAGCCCACGTGCAGCTCCTTTGCCAGTCAACATGTAACGATATTTTATAGCAGTTTATCCCTTGTGTAGCTCCTGTGCCAGTTAATACGTAACTGTATTTTGCCGCAGAGTAACTTTTAGTGCTAACCAATACGTAACGATATTTTGTTGCAGTTTAGCTCTTGTACCATTCAATATGTAACGATATTTCGCAGCAATATAGCCCCAGTGTAACTCCTGGGTCAGCCAACACATAACTATATTTTGATGCAATGTAGCCCTTGTGTCAACCCAATACATGAAATCTCCCTGAAATTTCCAACTTGCAGAAATACCTCGCCAACCTTATTCGATTCGTTTCCCAATTTTTAATCTGATGTTATGGAGTTTGAAGTTCAACCTCTTACCCAACATCCACGAGGCAAACGCTCAGCTTTATCCGATTTATTTTAACTCCGTGACAAACTCCTAAAAATAAATCTGATTATATTTGATGACAAACCGTCTTACTGCGAGGTTAAGGAAGTTTGCTAACCTTCAGGAGATTTCACGATACCTTTCGCGGGTACTCGAAATAATCAACATTGTCGTCGCAGTTAGGCGCCGTAATTAGAAATGGGATTCAATGACCTGAATGCAAAATTATACGGAAACTGTTTATTGTGATTTCCGTTTTCTGGAAAACTCAAATTTTATGCGATGTCACCCGGCTTTCCTTAACCCGTAATTAAGGAGTCACTATGTTTTTAAATTTCTGTTAAAATACTTTTAAGCCATGTTAATTTTTTTTCCTATTAACTTTTAAGAAGTTCTAGTAAGGATAATTCCCTATACTCCGCTTTGCTACAATCTTCCAGCCCAGTGCATTTAGAAACTACTTTGTATACAACCTTGACATTCGGTGAGTAGGTTCGAAAGTGGTCACTTAATGAAATGGCATGAATTGTTTTCATTTAATGTCTATCAATTATAAATGAAAATAGCAAAAGGCTAAATCAGGTCCTACTACATATGCATTGACGTAAGGATTTCAAATTTAAAATACATTCGACACAATTTTCGAGTTTTTTAAAAAAATTATGTCATTTCATTAAGTGATAATTTTCGTACCTTCTCACCAAATGTTAAGGTCCTATAGAAAGTAGTTTCTAAATGCACTGGGCAAGAAGAGTGTAACATAGCGAGTATAGGGAATGATCCTTACTAGGATTTCCTCTTAATCGTATGTTATTTTAGTTGGTGCATGCGGATGTCTTACGTGGAGGGGCAGATGTGCAATGAACGAAAGGTTTTGACTTATCTTTTCCTTATCTCCAAACTTTTAAATTTTTTAAAAATTCCCGCTCCTTAGTTAATATGTATTCGCTTGCAATAAACACTACTTTTTAAGCTTTTCAATTTAAAAAGTGATTACAACAATAGTAAAAAAAAGATCATTCTCTTGGAGCATTGCTCATCAACTATTGTTGGTCTTCTGTTTTACTTACTTGAAAGGGTAAAGGACCGCCATTACACTTAATCAACTTTTAATTTAAATTTAATATAAAAATTTATATTTTTTATATTAAATTTCTATTCTTGTTTCATAAAGAGACAAGCCATTTTTTTTTTTTTTTCTTTTTTTAAATACATTTTAGAGTTCCCAATTAATTTTATTTAATGAAATTATGCGCATTTTGAAGCACTATTTAAACCTAAATAAACAGCAATGTTTAAAATGCTGAATTATTACTTCACTATCTCTTGCTTCCAAGCAAAAAAAATTAGTCGCAGAATATTCATTAAAATAACAATAACTTTTGGACCCTTGTTAAGTGCTAGTGTTAGGAAGTAAAAATTGTTCCCTTACTAATTAATATTTTTACTATAAGATACGAAATTTTAAAATTTATCGTTGTGGAGGAAGAAGGGGGGAGGGGGCTTGCACTTGTTACCAACTTTTGGGTATCCCCTCACTTTTTTGTTACCCACTTCTACCTCTGAATATATGTATACCATTGTAGTAATTTGATCACTGGTGGGATATATTGTCTCATTGTGAAGTGATTGGAACCATATATCTCACAAAACTGGTACGTATATACCCATTTGCGTGGAAAGATTTTCTGAATTTACAATTTTTATTCATGAATTTGAAAGTGATTACTTTGCAGGACATTTCCTCATTAAAAAAAAAAATCCTGCAAACAACGATCTTATCCCTCTAAGCTTTGTCGCGAATTCCTCTTCAACACTTTCCATTCAAACAATGCTCGCGCTAGACTGCCTTGCGCCAAAAACGAACTTTACGAGATTGCTACAAACGCCCCCACACCAAAACGTTAGGAGGCGCGTTTCGTCATAATCGAGTCCCATTGTCTTGGGTTTTTGGACTTAGCTCTGGGTCATCGCTTTGGGGACAAGACACGCATATAATCTGCATCGTTATCCTCCTGCCTGTTTATAAAATGCAGTGATTGCTCTGGGCAGATAATGCGCGTGGACTCGGGATAAATGTTAAAGGCGGTGTTAAAAGTTGTGAAACTTATCTTGTCGTGGATCAAGTCCTTGAGTACGTTCCAGATTTGGGAAGGGGGGGGGGGAGCTGTTGCGTCAGCTTGGAAGTCCTCCACGAGAATGGAATTGTTGTTCTGGTAAGCCCTCGAAGATGAGGACCTGGTATGGTCAGGGCCAGTTTATGACCAAGTGGCCACAGTTCATTTTATATTGTGCGGTCAATCTGATTTTTCCAGTTTCACCAGGATAATTGGCCAGGGAAGTCATCTTTAAGTTCCGTGTCTGCGGATTACTTTAGCTTGGGATTGGTAATTGGCGGCTGCCCAATTTAGAAACCTATAGTATTTGCAGATCATTAGATTTTATAGGAGGGACATAGTTATTTTTAGTTAAACATAGCAAAGAAAGATTTGACTAAGTTTGCTAGTGATTGAACTAAATCAGCTGTATATTTCATTTGACGAGGTTAGCTGGTTTACCAGTTATTGAACCAGATCTGGTTACACTTATAGCTTACCCTGTAGACCACCTATAATGCGATTTCAATCTATTCGTCACTTCCCTTGTCGTCCGCACAAAATCTAGATTTCTTTGGACCTGTCTCCGATTTGTGAAGGTTTGACATGAACATTTATATAGAAATTGAGTGATTTAGTCATGTAGATCAAGCATCAGATTTTGCTATGTTAGCCATTTAGTCGTTTAAGATAGCGTGCGATTGGACAAAGTTATTTGATGAAACGTTATCTCCCTTAATCCGTAGGTTATTAAACTTTTGTTGTTAATGTATAGAAAAGGGGTAAACCAATCAACTCTAATATAGAAGTAAAAACTTTAACTTGATAACTCTTCAGTAAATAGAAGGACTTAAAAATTGTATGAGTTTTCTTAACGTTCTGCACGCGATATTTTATAATGCTGGTGTGTTCCAAAGTTACTTCGTTGGAATTGGTTAATCAATGTCAATAGACAGTAAATAGCTTGTTTGATATTTCCTCTTTCCATGTTTACTAACAACTTTTTAGTTCCTTTTTAACCTTGGCCGGTATACGAATAAAATCGCCAATCGGCTTATAAAAACAAAAGTAGATCAGATTATACATTTGAACTAAATAATGCAACTCTACGATAGCGTGTACTTATTTAAGCATAAATGGTTTAATCACGTAAACTTGTTGTGCGATATGATGATTTCATGCTAAGTATATTAATTTAATTTAATTTGAGGCTTAGGTATAAGCTTGGCAAATGTACAGTTTTTTAATGAACAATAAAATAATGAACACACACAATGGCAATTTCTATACTGTTTGGGCGAGACACAAAAACACAATGGCAGGCCTTGAGCTGTTTTTTGGATTCTGTGACCTGATATTGATACAATTCACGGGATACCATTAGGTGTCCTTGTTTCTCTACCACCATCTCTGAAATTTAAATGGCATTAGCGAAAATGGATATTTTTTTTTCGGCCATTCCTTTTTGAAGGAAAGTAGTGTGCAATTCGCATTGAGAAGGCAATTGTAAGGTATTGTTGACTAAATTTTATGGGTCGATTTTCTTAAGTGAAACTGACCAAAAAAAGCCTCAGTGAAATTCAATTTGAAGAAGAATTGAATTTATATTCAAGACGGATTGGTGTTTCTTTTCTAATAACTTTTTTGTCAGATTCACTTAAAATAAATAAAATTTTAACCCGCAAAATGTCAGTTGAAAAAATTTAAAGTCTTCTTTTTACAAAGCTGTTTAAATGTTACTTTCTTAAGTGTAACTGACGTTGTTTTTTATTTGTTCGTAAATAATGGTATGTTCACGATCCGTAATATAACTTGCAAAATAACGTAAGTTTTGCATGTAGAGTAATGTAGATTTTTGTTCATAGAGAATCGCAATGTAATGTAGATTTTCGCATGTAAAGAACCATAGAGTAACGTATGTTTCTGTTTGTAGATAACCTTATAGGAGTTACGTAGGTTTTTGTATGTAGAGATCCTTAGAGTAACGTAGACTTTTGCATATAAATTAACATAATTGTTTGTAGAGAACCGTAGAGTAACGTATATTTTTGTATGTGAAGAACTGTAAAGTAACTTAGATTTTTGTATGTGGAGAACCGTAGAGTTACTTAGATTTTTATAATTTACGTAGGATACCAGTGTTGAAAAGATGCTCTTACGACATCTTAGCGTACAAACATTTTCGAAATCTATAAAACACAAATGGGAAATACTGCCTTTTTGTTCGGCATTATACACCTCGTGCATCTGAATCCTCCTTTCCAACTTCATGTTACCCCTCCCACAAAAAAAAAAAAAAAAAAAAAAAAAAAAAGAGACGCACAAAAGCCACTGAAACAAAACAACCCAGTGGCGTCCAAACCTGATGGAAGAAGTCATTATCCTGGTTATCCATGCTTCCGCATCCATTGTTTCACTTAAAGGGGGGGGGGGGCATTATCCTCCCACCCTCCCTATTTCGCTTTTACCCTGTGTGTTTCTGTTTTAGTTTCATTCCTTTTTTCATATATTCACAGTGGTATGACGGCAAGGTCGCCAAAGTGGTGTTTGTCAGCCCGTTCTGGTTTGGCTAACGCGCTAACCTCCCGATTGGATATTTGAAGGGAGGAATGTCCTTGCTTGGTATTATTGTACACGGTGGTCTAAGTGGTCATCAGACAGACTCTGTATAGAAGTCTGGAGTCTGTAAAAATCGACAGAACGATGTGTGCGTATTATATTTCGTACGTGCTAGCTGCGTGGCCGCGCGTTGCTGAGAATCGTCAAAGTGTTTAGTTCCTAGTTTTTGATACATCACGAACCATGCTTGTTAAAAGATTAATTGCTGCGCATAATGACAAAATGATATCCAAGCCGAATTTCCTGTCCTCATCCATGATTCACCAAAGAAAGTCAGGCTAGAAGCGATTTGTTTGATATTTTTTTTCCGGATTTCATTTTCCTATAATTTTTCTAACATACTATATCAAATTTTATGAAACTTGTGTTCATTAAAGCAGGCTCTAAAATGGCTCAGTTTTATTTCTGCAATTTTGTCGTGAAGAGAGCTGAATTTTTAGTCGATAGTTGAGGCCTGAACTCTAGCGGAATCGTCAATCCTTTCACATCACAAAATCGGCCGGAATTCTAATAATTGAAAACTTTCAATTTTATTCGGAAAATATATAATAATAGTTTATTAATAAAAGTGCCACCAACTTGGTTTCATTTTTATTAAATACCGTCGAAATGACAGCATTTTTTGGCAGCATATCTTGCGTCAGAAAACTCCATATCATCGGCATCTTTTACGCCGGTCACCAACAATCGAATTATCCAACTTTCCGTTATTAAATTGATCTAGAACTTGGTAGATAGACTCGTTGTCGGTTACAATGCCCTCTATTAAGTTTTGAGGTCTGTTACTAAATGGCCGCTTTTACAAACGCTTCAGTTAACGTACACTGATCCAGATTTCAAGCATATACATGTGGAGGATATTTAATTACTGAAATCTTACCTCATATGAAAAATATAAAGCCATTTTGTTATTTTATATCCTTTATATTGTATTTTGTTTGTGGCGGGTAAAATCTTCGCATATCTAAATTAACCGACTTGCCTTCCAATCGAGCTGAAATTTGACAGATAGACTCGTTAGTCTACTATCAAGTTTTGGGAGCAAAAACATGTTTGTTGATCGATGGTTTCTTTTTAGTGGTCAACCACTATGAAAACTCGATCTGAGTTCAAAATCTCTTAAATGAATAGCAATTGCGTATAAAAGTTAGCAATTCATATAATGGAATCCGTAAATCTTCGTTTTTATGGTTTATTTTTTCCTTTTATGGCTTTATTCAAAAATGAATGCATTCTACGTACTCAATCCTTCCTCTGACCTGAACTTTGCCCATCTTCCTCGTTTCTTCCCGTGCAGATGGATAGGGTGAGGTTTCCAGCAGCATGTTTTAGTACAAGAATGAAAATAAAGTGTTTTATTCTGGCCAATTCACTTAACTTCCTTATATATCTCACCAGGAAGTCAACCCTTTGGGTCGTCAGGGTGTTCAAGACAAATAGTTTTTCCGTTTTTTCTACCTCGTTTCCCCACCCCCCCTTTTTTTTTTCTTTCTTCTTCTTCCATGTATTATTCTGTGATCGTGTTGGCAACATGTACATACTATGGTCTCCTCCTATTGGCTATTAGGATGCAGGAGGAATCGAACACAAAGATTAACCCTTTATTTGCCGAATGTGCTTCTAAATTCTGACAGTTTTCTCATGTTACTGTATGTACTGTGTGTACCCTTTGAAGCACGAATTTCGATTTTATTTCCTATTTTAATGACATTTGGTAAGGGCCGTCTTTATATGTAGAAAAAAGGAGTATGCTTCCTTTTTGCGAAAAAAAAAAATAATAATAATAAAAAATACTAATAATAATAATAATAAAAAAAAAATAATAATAATAAAAAATACTACTAATAATAAAAAATAATAAAAAAAAATAATAATAAAAAATACTAATAATAATAAAAAAAAAATAATAATAATAATAAAAAATACTAATAATAATAAAAAAAAAAAAATAATAATAAAAAATACTAATAATAATAAAAAAAAATAATAATAAAATAATAAAAAATACTAATAATAATAAAATAAAAAAAAATAATAATAAAAAATACTAATAATAATAATAATAATAAAAAAAAATAATAATAAAAAATACTAATAATAATAATAAATAAAAAAAAAATAATAAAAAATACTAATAATAATAAAAAAAAAATAATAATAATAATAAAAAAAAAATTATATATTTTTACTTTTGTAATTGGTTACTTTATGAAACCACAATGCAAGTAACAGTGAACGCAAATAACATACCTAATCCAATTTTTTGTGCATAAAAAAATTGCACTTGGTTTCATTGCACTTTCTCTGTCGCGATTTGCGAAAAACTTGGAAAACTGATTTCCTCTGCTGCGTTTCAAGCCAAGTTGTTTCAGATGAAGTGACGTCATATTCAATTCGAGCCGAATGTGTCGTTTTCTCGCCAAAATCTAACAAGCGAACTTAGGTTGCAAATTTAAAAAAAAAAAAAAAAAAAAAAAACAGAATTTTTTGTGTTTATGGTCTTTTCGAAACATTTAGAATCGAATAAAAAAAATAAAAAATGCGGCAACTGTCCATTATAAAGTTTTGTATTAACATATCCTCAGGATTAACAAACGCGGTATTTTTGACGTTGAACAACAATGCTTTTTGTCCAAATGCAGTGAAAGAAAAAAGAGAGTCGGAAAATGTGTTCAGTTAGAGACCGCCAACCCGAATTTACCGTGCTTTGCTGGAAATCCGGTGCTTTTGACCTTCGTGCTCCTTTGTGGTTTGTGTGCCTCAGACTCAGTGGTCTTAGAAGGGCTTTGTCAGGGCAACTTTAAAAATTGTCGAAAAGCTCCAAGGCGTTCCCAGAGAGAAGATAGGGATGGGGAGGGGGGGGGGGGTGCCTTGCGGTTATGAATATTTTCTCAGAACCGGTGGGGTTTTTGAGTGGTATCGCGTTAATTTGAGTGGCGAACTTGCTTTGTTCAACATAAAAAGTTTTCTCTCATTCTGGAGCACGCCTGAAGGATGTGCGGTTAGCGCTGTGGCCTCGCATGCCAAAGGTGCCGGTTTCGAATCCGGGTTAGTCATAGGTGTTTGATGTGATTCGAAACGCATGTGAAGCTGTAGATCCAGAGCTGATTAGCCGTTAGTGTGCACAAAAATGGTCGTTGAGCGTACAAAGCAGACAAACAATTACAATTTAGACGTAAATGCCGAGCAGTTCCCCCTTGAATGACCTCCCGTTAGGCATCCCCCCTTCCCCACTTGAACTATTTTCTTCTGTAGACCGATGTACCCGGCTAAGTATAAATATCTTTTTTCCAACGAGAGTTGTTGGTACAAGTTTGTACAACTAGTTTGTTTCATAGTGGGTGGAATGGTTGTATTGAATTGTTTCAAGAGAAACATTAAAAACGTACTGTGCTGAAATACAAGTTTAGTAAGAATTGATCTTACCATTGTCGGTTCGGGTTCGAATATCAAAAGAACACATTCCAGGAGATATTTCGCAAAAAAAAAAACCTTCACATCCACGTTTCAGATAGGAGAATGCCCGTAAATGAACTACAAGGCAGCCCTAGACGAGTTTACCTTTCACAATAGCCATCGTGTCAACTCATTTTAGAATTCTGAAGTTGCCCGCGACGAGGTTGAACCAGAGTAGGGCCAGAGTCCACTCATAGTATCCCAACATACAGACCTCCGAGCCATAAGTTGTGCATGTCCTACAGTACAAACGCATCATAAAACTGAACATAAGTAGCCTCAAGATAAGCCAAGAGCTTCCCATCCTCTTTTAATCAAAAACTAGTTTTGCTGTTGCGAAAAAAGGATTTGAAGAAGGGGAAAAAAAAAGAACCCACACGATATCGTCCGTGGGCACTGACTCAAGTTATTATGACTTGACCTTGGGGCGCAAGGAACGTTGCCCCCCTTTCCCTTCCTCCCGGAGGGCATGTGAATCATCACCTTTTGTGTCCAACCCATCATTAACCGTTCGTTTTTTTTCTCTTTTATTCCTGTGGAGATTTTGTTTCTGCCAGTTCGATAACGAGTTCTCGATGGATTGAAAGATTCGGACTGTCCTATACCCGGGAGGTGTTGCCAGATTTAGGATCAATTGACCCTTGTTTGGTACCTGTGTAATTGGAGGAGCTAATTTTAATCTTTTAAGCGGATGTCCTAGTAAGGATAATTCCCTACACTCGTTATGGTACAATCTTCTAGCCCAGTGCATTTAGAAACTACTTTCTATAAAACCTTGCAATTTGGCGAGTAGGTACAAAAATGACTACCCTAAAATTTATAAAAAAAATTATTTTGAGTTTATTATAGTTAATTAAAATTTAAATTCTTCCCTTTAAAATGATACCTCATTTGTAATAATACCTTATTTAGAAGTGTTTTTAATAATTTTTTGAAGATAAAATTATGAACTATTAGTGTAAGTAAGCTTTTCTTTAAAATGCATTCATCTCAAAACGACATTTTTCATTACTCATGCACCTTTTTCTCAGAAAATAGTTGATATAGAAGCCTAACTCTTTTTTCATCTCATTTAGCAGACACTTATTATTCTACTGAAGTTGGGTTTAAATTATGCATAATGCATTTACTTTTTTTTTTTAAATGAATTATCGCGTAAGTCGCTCAAATTTATTAAAAATCACAAGTTTTTTTTGTCGAAATAAGCCAGAACAAAAACTGTTTTTTTAAAATAATATCAAAACATTACTTCAGTAAATACAGACACATAAAATGAATATTTGATAAATATTTTAGGTAGATAGCTTGAGAAGTTTCTGAGAAAAAGATACACGAGTAATGAAAAACGTAGTTTTGAGAAAAACGCATTTTAAAGAAAACATTACTTACACTTATAGTTCAAAATTGTTTTCTTCCAAAAATTATTAAAAATACCTCTAAATGAGGTATTATTACAAATGAGGTATCATTTTAAAGGGAAAAAGTCAAATTTTAATAAACAACAATACACTCAAAATTGATTTATTATAAATATTTGGGTACCAACTCCCCATAATGAAATGACAGAAATTAAAAACTCGAAAATAACGTCTAATATATTTTATTTTATATTTCAAATCTTTACGTCATTGTTTATGCAGTGGCTCTACCTGGTTTTGTCTATTGCTATTTTTAATTTTAATTTGTAATTAATAAGACATTGAATGAAAACAATGTCATTTCATTGAGCTTTTTCGTACCTACTCACCAAATTTCAAAGTTTTATAGAAAGTAGTTTCTGAATGCACTGGGCTAGGAGATCGTAATATAGCGAGTATAGGGGATTTCCTTAATAGGACCTCCACTTAGCATTTGCGGATGAAAAAGGGGAGGAGGCTAAAGGGATTTTCTTTTGTGCAAGAGCTATGCTGTATCGAAACAACATTCCGAATTTCAGACTGGGGAAGGTCCTTTGTAGAGGCCTTATGATGGAAATTTACAACTTATTTGGAGAGGGGGGGGGGGTGAGCTTAGTGGAGGTCTTTTTGAGGGAAAATGCAACGTCATTCGTAATATTTATCGCCTAATTGGCTCGCTTGTTAGAGGAAGTCCTATACTAAACTTCAACTTAACTAGACATCACTTAGACGGTAGATCGTGACAGTGCTCATAGGTATTTAATCCATTTTGGCGGAGTGAAGACATAATTCTCACCAAACCTTATAGCCTTTTGTTCTCTACAGGGTTGTGGTTTGGCGAACATTATGCTTTCACTCAGCCAAAATGGATTAAATACCTATGAGCACTGTGACGATCTACCGTCTAAGTGATGTCTAGTTAAGTTGAAGTTTAGTATAGTAAGGATCATTCCCTGTACTTGCTATGTTACAATCTTCTAGCTCAGTCAATTTAGAAACTACTTAGTGTAAAACCTTGAAATTTGGTGAGTAGGTTGACGAAAATGATCGCTTAATGAAATGATAGAAATTAAAAACTCGAAAATTAAGTCGAATGTATTTTAAATTTTAAATCCTTACGTCAATGCATATCAAGTAGGACCTGGTTTTGTCTTTTGCTATTTTAATTTTCATTTATAATCGATAGACATTAAATGAAAACAATTCATGCCATTTCATTAAGTGACCACTTTCGAACCTACTCACCGATTGTCAATGTTTTTTACAAAGTAGTTTCTAAATGCACTGGGCTGGAAGATTGTAGCAAAGTGGAGTTGGTGCTATAAAGTGCACCAACTGCAATAGTCTTCTGCTTTTCTAGTTTTCATTTATGATAGACAATTATGTCATTTCATTAAGTGGTCCTTTTTATACCTACTCACCAAATTTCAAGGTTTGATACTTAGTAGTTTCTTAATGAACTGGGCTAGAAGATTGGAATATAGCGATTATGGCCAATGATCCTTACTATAAGGATTTCCTCTTAAGAGATGCAATTATTTTGTGACAGAGATCTGAAATCGCCTGCACCTATCCTCATGGGAACTCAAAGTGATGGGTTATCGTACACTAAAATGAATGCTCATTAATTGGAAAGTTATAACATTTTTGGCAATCGTTTTGCTTTCAACTCATTCAGAGTCCAATTTTGACCGGTTTTGTAAAAAATTTCTGTACTTAACCTTAAAATTCCGACATTTCTCTTTTGATTGTTTATTATTTTCTGTCTCTCTGCAAATAATCGAGGATGATATAAGGAAACTACAAATTAATCTCTGGTCTGCTTTGCCGTCAGTACAAACGATAAAATCTCTTTATCTAGTGAGTGAGGTATTGGTTCAATCCGGTTCCATCGCGCAGACGATTCGCTTAGTGTTGCCATTAAATGTGCCACTGTACTCAAAATATATTATCTCATAAGCGTGTGTATGTAGTTTGCAATCGCAGCTTAAGTTTTACGACAGAAATGTCACTAAAGTCAATTACACTGAATCGTAAACAAAACTGCATCCGCCGAGTAAAAAATAAGGCTACTGGTGCTTGAAGCCAGCAAACAATCAATCAATCAATCTCTTCATTTGTCCCGGAATGTTGATCCTCTTTATTGGGGCCAAGTGTTGGACGTCGGACCGACGTATTGTCTCCATTGTGAATACTTTCTTAAAATACGTGAGTTGGATTTGATTAATGCGGAAATTTAATTCCCTTTCTTTTTACTTACAATTACCCATATATTAACATAGGGTAATGAAAGTTTTGCATTCGGGAAAAAAATAGATTTATCTGCATTTCTACTCGTGAACGTGTTTGGTTAAAAAGTATATCTGTGTGTCTCTCGAACGGATTGACCTATGATGTTAGATTTTGTGTACGTGTTAATGGTGACTATGTGACATCTCGTTAAGGTTTTCGTCAAAATTGCGCATGCGCCTAATTGAGCTGCTATTGAGAAGTTTGTTTTTCAGCATTTGCCAAAAAACTACTCGAACGATTTTGATCAAAATTGCTGTGGTAATGTCTTTTAAGGTGTTCTTAACATCCCCACCTCCGAAATTTCTATAGAAATCCAATTAAATGTGTAGAAAGTTGAAAAACGAATGTCTTGAACATTGATTTCTTTTCCGTTGAAAATCGCCCATCAACGACTGTTTCTCCTTTGTTTCACTAAACTACAAAGAGTAATGTATTATTTATCGAAACAAATAGAAAGTATTGCATTCCTGGCGGGGGTTTTTATTACTATTTTTTCAATGTAATGGTTATTGTCAAAAATATCACCAAACAGGTCATTTTTTTTTTTTAAATTTAGAAACGTATGGAACGCTGTCCCATAACTTTTGTCCTTCCCCCTTTTGAGACAGTGATCCTTATTGGCTAGAACCTCACCGATCTCTGTAATCACTTTTTTAAATTTCTTTAAAAGCATAAACTTTGTTTTCATGGGTTACATTGTTATCAAGTGAATTGTTACGGTGTTGGTACATCGCTACACTTATTTTACTGTCTGGTGGAAGTTTTTCAGTTTTTCACCCATTCCACACGCTAATGCTATTAGTTTTCCTCCCTTGAAAATCCTCCCGGAAGGCATTCCACCCATAACACACGCCAATCACATCTGCTGATGCTCCGATGCAATATATTCAAATACAATCTAGTCGGAGAATGAAATTCAGTTCGCAATGACGTAATCACCGGGGAGGGGGGGAGAGGGGATTAGGATGCAAGTTTATGTGAATATTCTTTTTAGAGGGGGAGGGAGTGTCACCAGATTCCTAGTGTCGAATTCCAAATCATCTCGTGACGACGACGCTCTCCCTCGCGGGAAAACCACATCTGCGTCAGCCGTGTTGCCAGATCGATAAGATGAAGCTTGCAGACGATAATATAGCCGAAGGAAAGCCCCATCAGAGTAAAATGTATTTGCCTTTGGATTGTACCTGGAGAAATAAGGAGGGGGGAGGGGGATGCATTTCGATCCCTCTCCTCCTTCTCCCTTGAGTCTCAGAAAGTAGGTCAAGTGTGAGAGGTGTGTTGCTATTTCTTGGAGGGTGGAATTTTCTGTTTGCTCTTGTAAAAGCGATTCCTTGTATCGTTAGTGAAGTTGGTATTTATTTCTCCTGTTTTAATACATGCAGAGCCATCCTAAAAGTGTAAGTCTACGGTGTTAAAATGGCAAAATGGATTTACAGACAATTTTCAGCATGTATTTAGAACATCGCTTAGGTGGTTTACGTTATAACTATAATATTTCCGAGATGACTTGCTTTAGAATGCTGAAAATCGTACGATTTTGATTTTTTACTTTCTAAATAGTAATCAACTCTTTGTTGATACCATATATATATACGAACGACGTTTTTTTTTTGGGAGGGAGGGCGAATCCTTTTTTTCCTCTCATTAATACATAATGAAAATTAATTACCAGTACATCAATTTAATGTCTAAAACCTTTGCTTCCAACGAAAAGGTTATTTACAATTCCACCCATTGTGTGATTTGTTTGAAAACTGAAGTTTTAAAAAAAATCTCAAATAGGCCAAAATTTTTGAGAGGTTAGTATTTTATACAGTAAATGGCAGCCCTATAGAAAAGAGAAAATCGCTAATCTACGTACGTTAAAAAATGAGTATACAACTCTGATGAATTTGCCAAAAAAGTAATTCTTCTAATCAATTTTAAACGGTTCCATTATATTTACTTCTGATTTTTTGATTTGTTTTTCTTTCATCTCGATTCACAATAGACCTTAAGCCAATCGCAACACATCCTTAAAAACAAATTCGAATTTTCTCATTCCATTAGCCAATCAAAATGCGCGGTTTCTTTTTTCCCCATACAAAGGAATCGACTGTGACATCGTCACGCGTAATCTCCATGACCGATTAGTTTCTTTGTTAAATATTATGACATTGTCACGTGAGTTCATGTTTGAAAGTATTAAATTCTTTAATATAGCTTATTCATTGTTTCTTTCAATTACCTATATGTTAACATAGGGTATTAAAATTATTACATAGGGTATATTTAACATAGTTATTGTATTATAGGGTATTCATTTCAGCACGTTATGGAATATGCAGAGTTAAAAAAAGTGGTCTAAAAATGTCTGTGTCCGTAGTCAGCATTACTTCCGCACAGATTTTCAAATTTTGTAAATGGGTTAGTGGTCTTTTAAGGTGCTTTAAACATCCTTTGCTCCGAAACTTCGTAGAAATACGAGAAAGGTGTTAAAAGTTGAAAAACGAATTTCTTTTACACAGAGTTCAAGTGGCGTCTCTTGCACTGCAGCCGGTCTGCATCTAAATTTATTAGTTCAAAACTAAATTATATATTTTACAATTTTCTAAAATGAAGATCCAATTTCTACGGTAAGTGTAAAAAAATCCAATATACCGCAAACTTTTTACCTCAATACTCAATTCAGGAGGGAAAAAAACTTCTTTCAATCAAGGTAATCTTCCACCAAACAGCAACCGTGTGTTCCTGAAACGATATTGCAATGGTAACCAATGGAACACATTAGAGCCTTCCGTCCACGTGATGTGTAGCGAGGCAGCCAGATTGCGATTTTCTGACTTCGGGCTGCCCTTGAGAATTTCTGCTTTAAAATAATCTTTAGATGGAATTTTTGCAAGATAATGGTATCCTCTGAAGGCAAGAGAGTTATTTTATTAGTTTGAAGTACTATTTTGTTCTGAAAATAAATTTGAATATTTTAAACTCATTATCTAAAAAATCGTGTTTTTGCATGTGAAACTTCATTTAAGCAGTGATAAGTGAAGTTTGATATTATGTTTTCGAAAAATGATTTGAGGATTCAAATCTGCATTAACTATTAGACATGTTTTGAACCTCAGTCAAATTGATTGGAAAAGAAAATGAATTTTGCTAGATTTTTAAATGCCAAAGTTTTTAGAAAAATTTCGATTTTTCTACTTTCGATGTTAAAAATATTCTATGCTATAATAATCACCGTTCAAAAATATGCTAATCATAACGAGTTAAATTTTAATTAATTTTTGAATAAAACTGAAATTTTTTTCATTTAAACATCATTACTAATTATGTACTTTTAAGTGCAAAAAAAAATAAAAAAATCATATTTTAAAATGATGAAAAAAAATTCAAGTGTGATTGTACATGAATGTGGAAAATGTGATTGGAGGGAGGGGTTGTTGGGAGGTCGCATGCTTCCGGCTGCACTAACATTTTTGACCACAGCCACCACTGCAGAGTTCTCGTCCTTTGAACATCGCCCATCAACGACTGTTTTTCCTCCGTTTCACTTACAAGAAAGGATAACGTAATATTTATCTAAAAACATATTCACCATTTTGGCGCGTTTTTTTTTTCCTTCTTTTCTTTGTAATGTAATTTTTTTCTTATCGCTAAAAATATATCACCTAACCGACCATTATTTAACTAATGAAAATTTGAATACGAATACCGAAGCCTTCAACCTCCCAGTGCCCTTCTCATCCAAAGATGCGCTAGTCCTTACAAGGTCTCTTCAGACAAATGGTGAAAAGCTAAGATCACCGTTGTTTGGCCCCTTGCCCAGGGAATGTAGCTTTTTTATTTCCTACCTCAGCTGGGGTTGTGTGTATAAGTGGGTTCTACCAAAGGGCGTAATCCATACGCGGAAAGCGGGGGGGAGGAAAAAAGTTGCGAATTATTATGAAATTTGTGTTGTCGTTAGAGCAACAGTACACGCAATATATTTGTGACTCTTATATCAGTGTGTTTAAACTGAATACAGTTGGATTTGCGTTCATTTCTTCAAGCGTTCGTACTATGGCGACTAGTATAGTTGTATAAGGCTCGCGTTGAAAAAAAGATGAATACTATAACAGACACTTTAATTTAATATACACGTAGAGAAGAAATTCTTCCGCGTTAACTTGGATTTCCGCTTTTCCTACAATTTTATTATTTTTAAAGGGGTTTGTCACTAGCCCGTAGCCAAAAAAAATTTCGGGAGGGGGAGGGGTATGGTTTAAGATTTAATTAAATACATATAACAAATTTCGTCCCATCATTCCCCCCCCCCCCTGTATACGGCCCTGCTTTTTCAGACTAAGCTTACCTAAAATCCTCCTCAGAAAAAAAAAATTATGGCTGTACCTCTGTTCTGTGCACATGTTAGTACACAAATATATTCTTATTCAGCTATTTTTGTAGTTCAAAATAACGCTGCGTATATGTTTTTTGACTGTTCGAAATGCTAATTAAAAATTTATTTTCTTTTTGTGCAAATTAAAATTCCATTCAATAAATCTTCCCTGCTGTGTGGATTCGATTCAATATACGCCTTCACTTGACTTGCAACTCTTGATCGTTACGCAGCCACATACAGTTAGTTGGCCGTGTGAAAATATTGAGGTCTCCAAATTGATGCCAACGTGATCAAGTGACTGGCCTTGAGCCTAGTTTATTGTAATTATTGGAAGTTATTGGAAATTGGCGGCGTTTTATTATGAAAAGTAATGTTGTGCCGGTTGGAGCGAGATCAATCCTGGGAATTAGAACTATCTTGATTGCATGTTAAAATGATTTTTTCTCCGATCAAATAGGCTCTTCCACAATCAATGTGAAAGATATTCAATGCTAGCGCCATCTTACAGAATCAGTCAGTGATGAGCTTAACTCTTATTCTATACTATGGGATTGT
This sequence comes from Linyphia triangularis, assembly GCA_963978545.1. Classification (NCBI taxonomy): domain Eukaryota; kingdom Metazoa; phylum Arthropoda; class Arachnida; order Araneae; family Linyphiidae; genus Linyphia; species Linyphia triangularis. The sequence continues at coordinate 67,451,536 of OZ021730.1, forward strand.
TTGCCTGTTCCTTCTCTTTTAGAATTAACGCTTTATTATTTTATGCACAAGGCCCATCTGATGGCCGTGTGGTTAGCGCTCTGGCCACGCATGCTAAAGGTGTCGGGTTCGAACCCCGGATTCGGCATGGATGTTCGTTGTGGTTCGGAATCCACTTTAAGCTGTAGGTCCCGGACTGATTAGCCTTCATTGTGCATAAAAATTGGTCGTTGAGCATGTAAACCAAACCAGACCATTTTGTGCACAATATCTACCGGAGTGCTTTTACTCTTTATTTACGGACGGGATTTATAAGTCCTGTCAGTTTTCTCATGGTATTGAATTAATTTAACCTTCTAAGATTTAAAACTGAGGAATTTTTATACCTGGAATATCAACAGTGCAGGTAATAAAATACCATTAACAAAACTTTAAGGCCGACCAAATGGTATAGTGGTTAGCGTTCTAGCTTCTGGACCGCGAGGTTGCGGGTTCCGAGTCCCGTGTTAGGCATGGGTGTTTGTAAATGTATGTTGGCTTGTCTAATGACGAATGTTTCGGCGCATTATACCCCTCGTGTTGTTGACGGCGCCAGATAATCTGAAAACAACCAACCAAAACTTTAAGAAAAGTAATTGGTTTTTTATTTATTATTATTATTTCTTTAAAGTTTTTTGCACTAGCTGTTCAACAGCCCTAATTATATAATTATGAATAAATTATCAAGTCAATCTGCATATCCATTTTGGCAGTGATCAAAAAAGCCCTTTTCCCTGGTCCTGATAACAGATCACTACAAAAAAAAAATCCAGTGACAACTTATTTATTTCTAGTTTTCGATCAACCAACACAGCTGTGAAAAAAAGGGTCACCCACACACAAAATTACTCACCTAACGGTCACTGAACCATATGGGGCGTACACTCGCAGTCTAACAGAGGGCATTTCCAGTTTGTTCAGGGAAAAAAAAAAAAAAAACGCCAAAAAAAACGTGGTATATAACTGTTCGCTAGAACAGCGAGGCGAACTGTAACAATTAGAGCTGAACTGCACGCAAATGAGCGATTAAATGCCTCTGTTGAACGTATCCTAATGGAATGGGGATGTATTTAATTCATAAAATGGTGACTTATTTATAACTCGTAATGGTCATTAATGATGACATCAGGTAAAAGTGTATATGAGGTGATAGATCCGGTTTGATATTTTCTGGTGCATACACAATACACATGAAATACTAATAATTTTTTAATAAATAAATTTTGAAAAATCCTCGGTTTAACGTATCCTAATGAAATAGCGATGTATTTAATTCATAAAATGGTGACTTATTTATAACTCGTAATGGTCAATAATGATGGCATGAGGTAAAAGTGTACATGAGATGATAGATCTGGTTTAATATTTTCTGGTGCATACACAATACACATGGAATACTAATAAATTTTCAATAAATAAATTTTGAAAATCGTCGGTTTTACGTATCCTAATGAAATAGCGATGTATTTAATTCATAAAATGGTGACTTATTTATAACTCGTAATGGTCATAAATGATGGCATGAGGTAAAAGTGTACATGAGATGATAGATCTGGTTTAATATTTTCTGGTGCATACACAATACACATGGAATACTAATAAATTTTCAATAAATAAATTTTGAAAATCGTCGGTTGTACGTATCCTAATGAAATAGCGATGTATTTAATTCATAAAATAGTGACTTTTTTATAACTCTTAATGGTCATAAATGATGATACGAGGTAAAAGTGTACATGAGGTGATAGATCTGGTTTAATATTTTCTGGTGCATACACAATACACATGGAACACTAATAAATTTTTAATAAATAAATTTTGAAAAATCCTCTGTTCAACGTATCCTAATGGAATAGCGATGTATTTAATTCATAAAATGGTGACATATTTATAATTCGTAATGGTCATAAATGATGACATGAGGTAAAAGTGTACACGAGGTGATAGATCCGGTTTGATATTTTCTGATGCATACACAATACACATGGAATACTAATAAATTTTTAATAAATAAATTTTGAAAAATCCTCTGTTCAACGTATCCTAATGGAATAGCGATGTATTTAATTCATAAAATGGTGACATATTTATAATTCGTAATGGTCATAAATGATGACATGAGGTAAAAGTGTACACGAGGTGATAGATCCGGTTTGATATTTTCTGATGCATACACAATACACATGGAATACTAATAAATTTTTAATAAATAAATTTTGAAAAATCCTCTGTTCAACGTATCCTAATGGAATAGCGATGTATTTAATTCATAAAATGGTGACATATTTATAATTCGTAATGGTCATAAATGATGACATGAGGTAAAAGTGTACACGAGGTGATAGATCCGGTTTGATATTTTCTGATGCATACACAATACACATGGAATACTAATAAATTTTTAATAAATAAATTTTGAAAAATCCTCTGTTCAACGTATCCTAATGGAATAGCGATGTATTTAATTCATAAAATGGTGACATATTTATAATTCGTAATGGTCATAAATGATGACATGAGGTAAAAGTGTACACGAGGTGATAGATCCGGTTTGATATTTTCTGATGCATAACACAATACACATGGAATACTAATAAATTTTTAATAAATAAATTTTGAAAAATCCTCTGTTCAACGTATCCTAATGGAATAGCATTGTATTTAATTCATAAAATGGTGACATATTTATAATTCGTAATGGTCATAAATGATGACATGAGGTAAAAGTGTACACGAGGTGATAGATCCGGTTTGATATTTTCTGATGCATAACACAATACACATGGAATACTAATAAATTTTTTCTGATGCATAACACAATACACATGGAATACTAATAAATTTTTAATAAATAAATTTTGAAAAATCCTCTGTTCAACGTATCCTAATGGAATAGCGATGTATTTAATTCATAAAATGGTGACATATTTATAATTCGTAATGGTCATAAATGATGACATGAGGTAAAAGTGTACACGAGGTGATAGATCCGGTTTGATATTTTCTGATGCATACACAATACACATGGAATACTAATAAATTTTTAATAAATAAATTTTGAAAAATCCTCTGTTCAACGTATCCTAATGGAATAGCGATGTATTTAATTCATAAAATGGTGACATATTTATAATTCGTAATGGTCATAAATGATGACATGAGGTAAAAGTATACACGAGGTGATAGATCCGGTTTGATATTTTCTGATGCATACACAATACACATGGAATACTAATAAATTTTTAATAAATAAATTTTGAAAAATCCTCTGTTCAACGTATCCTAATGGAATAGCGATGTATTTAATTCATAAAATTGTGACATATTTATAACTCGTAATGGTCATAAATGACGACATGAGGTAAAAGTATATCAGGCGATAGATCCGGTTTTTTTTTCTGGCGCGTACACAAATACACTTGGAGTTTTCTGTATTCTTAATTTAATCTATGGGATACCTTTGTCCAAGATTAAATAGCGAAAGATAAGAGAACGACTTCCGGGTGGTCTTTCAAGAGGGAATCTTTGCTCTGTCCAGAATTGCCGATGTTTCGTACTTTTTAATTCCTTTGTATTAACTTCGATTTTGTTTGTGGCTGGCCCGCAAATCTGCGGAAGCTTAGTTAATCCACGTGCCGTCATCTGATCGGGTTGAAACTTGGCAGATAGATTCGATGACAATGCATTCCATCAAGTTTGGGAGGCTGTCACTAAAGATCGTTTTTACTCACGCTTATAATCGTTTTGGAATACTGATAAATCCCATCTAACCGATCATTGTTGAAACCCAATTTCCTGTTGTGTCAAAATTGTTTTAACCCTTTTAGTGAAACGGGTGGCTGTGCAAAGATAAGTGGAGGAATTCGACGAATTTGCTAGGGGTTGGAAAAATACTCATAAAAACCAAACTAAAAAATGATATTTAAGAAATTGAAAATGCAGCTTATTGTGGGAGAAAGGAAGAATAATTTCATACCAATTATACTTCAATACTTATAAAGAAATCATAGAAATAACAGCAATATATGATAAAAAAATTATGATAGAAAACATAAAGACGAGTTGCTCTTCTCAAACAATATAGTACGAGAGGCGACTGCAATTTTTGGACCCCATCGAACTTCATTCTGAATTTTTTTATATAAATTGGAGAAAAGTTAGTAGATTAGGAATCCACTGGTCTGCCGTGGTAAAAATGGCCGAAACTGATCAAAAATCGACTTGGAATGAGTTGAACTAAAATCCGATTGCCAAATATGTCATAACTTGCCAAAAATAGAACAAACTTATTCGTCTGGCAACCCACTTCATTTTGATTTTCAATGAGAAAAAGCACAAACGATTTCTGATCTTTGGCTCGGAAAACTTATATCTTTTAAAAGTAAGCCAAATTGGCGACATCAGTTACGTCATAAGTGACGTAATATTTTTTGCCAACTTGAGTCCCTTTTAATAGATGCAAGTAGACCGTCGCCAGATATCTGAATCGTCTGCAACCTTCTTAATTGAAAATTAAAGAGTGAGGGTTACCAAATAAAAAAAAAAATGCTCATTATTTGGCAAGTTATGGCGCATTTGGCAATTGGATTTAGTTCAACTTATTAAAAGTCGATTTTTGACCAGTTTCGGCCATTTTTGCCACGGCAGACCAGTGGATTCGTAATCTACTCACTTTTCTGTAATTTCTATAAAAAATTCAGAATGATGTTCGATGGGGTCCAAAAATTGCAGTCGCCTCTCAGTCTAATATTTACACCTATCATCGCCTGATCAATTTTGTGCAAGTCTTGTAGTATGAAATATAAGGATTTCATTTTCAATAATTTTTTCAATAAATTAATCAATATCAGTCCTTCGGCACCAACCAGCAGAAAACATAACAAAAAGTTCTAATAAATAATTTTTTTAATTGCAATGCTAAGAATTTGAACCATTTATAACGTTTTATAAAGTTATTTTGAAATACGGAACTCTTGTGATGCGTAATAGGCGCCTACGCTTGCGCAACGATATATCGTCATTGTCACTTTTCGCAAGTGTAGCGAACAATGATATATCGTCGTTCGGCACTAAAAGTGTTAATCAGAATAAATAAAAGATAGTTGGACGTGAATGCATAAATTTAATATTGAGTGTGGTAAAGTCAATTCAACACTACGTTGCGTAGTAACGGTATTGGGAAATAATTTTAACCCATCATTATTGAAGCTCTTTCCTGTTGCCAAAATTGTTTTAATAAGAATAAACATTTGGACATAAATGCGTAGTTTCACATTCATTTTTAATAAATAAATTTTGAAACGTAGTTTGCCTCATATTTAGATAATAAAAATGTTCTCCAAAGTTAACCTTTAACAAAGATCAGAGTTTGAAAGAAAACGGACGCTTTAATTTAATGAGATTTTTTTTAACCCACTCAACATGTTTATTAGTAAATCCTAGATTTTTACAAAATTAAGGAACTGCTGATAAATTCATTGATTTTCTGTCCAAATGAGTAATTTAAAACTGATATTACATGGCACACAAGTGCTTTTCCCCTTTAAATTTCACCGTATTTCTCCTACAAATATCGTGCGATGTATCAAATAAAAGGTCTCACCGAGACGAGTTCTCATACCAAAATGTAATTGAGTGTTACGACCGGAAGTACCAGAAATGATGACCGGAAGATAGTAAGTATGGAACATATATATCATGTCTGCAAATAGAGATATCATATTCGATTATGGGTATCCTGTGTCAAGTTTCTCGCCAACTTGGCGACATAGCTGATAAATAAACCCTCCAAATGGGGCTTTTTGTTATTGTATGTTGTCAGCCTTAACAGCTGGAGAATTTGGTATTAAATGTCGCCAAATCGCATGGCATCTGGATTTGATGTGCATCAATGGAAACTTGTTGACTGTCGCAATCCAACTTGTTTTAATTTATAATAGTAATTTGTTTATCCTTAGAAGCTAAAGAAACAAAACACGTTACAACTTTAATAGGATACTCCTGTAGATTGAGGTCGTTTGTAGTTTCTGCTTAGAATGCTTGTTTTTGTAGTTCCGATTCGCCATTATGTCGGTTGTGATTAGTATGGCGGTGTTAAATAAGAATTTTAATTTAATTTTTTTTTTTTTTAAATTTTAGCTGACTAATGTAAACTCTTATCGTTTCTTACTGCCGAATGTTCCACTTTTGATTAATTTTAATGAAGAAAAGTCGGTCAAGAAATTTTTCCTGTAAGTTTTTTGAAGTGGGCTAATATTTTTTTGTGAAGCCGTGTTGAATATTTTGAACTATAGTAGGTCTGTACTTAGCCTGTACATTTAAATTATTTTTTTGTAAGTTCATTAGAGTCAGATATTGTATTTCAGTTGCTGAGATATACAAGAATTCTTCAATGTAGAACTAAAGTTGCGATTTTCTCTTTTCTATAGTGCCGCCATCTATTTTATACTATCGCAACACAAATGTGCAATTTTAAATAAGCTATTCTTCTGAAGTAGGGCCGTATTTCTGAATAGGCTAAGTAGGCATTAGCCTAGAGCGGCAAATTTTCAGGGGGCGGCAGTTTGGCAATTTATTCAAAAGTTAAAATGAAGTATTTCAGACGTTAATAATATTCTCCGCACGAATTTAAGAATACATGTTACTTAAAAATATGTTTTAGTCCTTCTACATAGTCTACTTTCTAAAACTATAACATAATACAAATTCACAGCACGTTAATCTTGTATTATAACTTTCTTGCAATGCAATCTAATTAAAAAAGATGAAAATGAATGAACGAATTCTATCCTTATGTTGTATAAAACAAATGTATTAAGCAAATATGAACTTTAGAGGGGGTGACAAATGGTTTTTGGCCTATAGGCAGCATACTCTTAAATCCGGGCCTGTTCAGAAGGGTAGGTCTTAGCCTTTAAATTAGTATATGACTTATTAATTTTGGTTTTGTATAAAAAGAAAAAAAATTATCGCATCACAATAATAATAATAACAAACGTCTAGAAATAATACATGGAATAATATATAAGATTAACCTGAAATAATTATTGCAAGTTATAGATTGTTATATCTCTTTATTTTATGTCTCCTATGTGCTAAATTCATGAGTTCATGGGCTCAATAATTTTACTCTATGCTACAGGTTTTTGATATATATTATTCTGTATTAATATATCAATATGCGTCACGATTAAAAGTATTTTTCTGAAAAACTACTTTCGAGATATATATTTGGGACATTTATATTGCTTCTGTCAAAATTAATATTCCAAATACTTTGTCTTGAAAATTAACAAAGAAGTTTTAGAGCAAACTTTGAAGAAATTTCTTGTGAAAATCGTTTTAAATTCCGAATACTAAATTTCATTCTATTTTTTAAAATTCATTTTCAAAAGTTCAATAATCAAAGTGTTTATAGACTTCCGAAAACTAAGTATCTCAAAATCTGGGAATATTGTATGTGCAATTTTTTTTTTTTTAACCATTAAATAAAAAATTCAATTTTAACACATATTCATTGCTCGGAGACATAATAAGCTTGATTTGGGTTCGAGTCCTCGTTAGCTTTACTTTTCTGATGAGTAAATGCGACAGTGATTGTGACAAATAGTCTTCTGATAGACCCCCCCCCCCCCCTTATATTTCGTATCATGTTATAATGATTTTTCGGTACTACCCGTAGCGTAGTCCTTATGCAAAGGAAAGTAAAATCTGCCTTAAAGGGGTCCAGTACCGAAATTTCTTAAAAAATCCCAATTTTTTTTCTGAATTTAAAAAATAGTTCATACATTCCTGAAGAGAATGATGTTTTTATCTTATTCCTCCGGTGATTAGAACGCCACAAAATTACCTGTGATTTAAACATCACTAATGGGCGTAACACCTTTAAGCGTCTGCTTAAAGTGCGTTTTTCGAGCACTAGTGTTTTTCACGGATGTTGCATATTCAAATCGATATATCTCCAGAACCATTAACAATTGGCTATTCAAATTTTTGGAGCATTTAATTTATATAGTTTTAAATATTTTGTCTTCACAGAATTTTATTTTTTTAATTCTGTTTTAAAATATAACATTTAGCGTAAAAGATACCATAAATAAAAGCAAAAATTTCAATATTTTAACTTTGAGAATTTTTTAAATTTTTTTTAAATCACCTATCAAAATTCTGTGAAGACAGAATTTTCTTTATATAATTATGTATTACAGAAAGCTTTCACTTTGAAAAAAAAATTATTTTTTCTTGACTTATATCAAAATACGCAAACATCAATTATTATGGATTTTTCTTGGTTTTTTAATTTTTTTTAAATAACTAAACACAATATTTAAAAAAACATTTTCTCAAAGATATATAAATAGTATCTCATACATAAAATAAATTTTTGACATAAAAATGTACATAAATAAAGTTTTTTTTATTTTCGGTACCGGACCCCCTTAAAGCATTTGGAAGTTAAATGTGTATTTAGAAGTTAAATGGATGGTGACTCATGTCAACCCTCCAGCTTGTTACTTTGTTATGATTTTAAAGAAAGCTTTTGCAACATTACGGGTGAGTCGCTTGGAGAAGGGAAAAAACTGTAACACTCATAACATGAATCATAGTTTCAACTCAATATCTGGAATGTTTCTTTCTTTTTTTTTTTAAATAGAATGTCGTTTTGGGAAAGTTGTTATTTTTCTGAAGAGGAAGTCGTAGTAAAGATCATTCTCTATATTCGCTTTGTTACAATCTTCTAGCCGAGTTATAATTTAGAAACTACTTGGTAAAAAACCTTTGAAGTTCGGTGAGTAGGTACAAAAATTATCACTTGGTATCTATATATTTAATAGGCAATACGTTTTTTGGGGTTAGTCCGTCCGCCTAAACTGCTCAACCAATTTCAATGATCAAGGTGTCATTTTAAAGGAAATAAGCTGTAGATTTGCCAAAACGTGCCAAAATAATTTATTAACACTTTATTAATTAGTTAAATTTCAATATTTTTCATCATTAAGCTACTACAAAGCCTCAATGATTTTGAATATATGATTGGCAACATCCTTAAGTATGTAAACAACAAACCGGCTGCTCGGGGGTTCAACCAACCGTTAAGCTATCCTTACGTATGTAAACAACAAACCCGTTGCTAATTTTAAAGCTCTTTTTAAACTCTTCATTTCAAAGTTGACTTTTTCTGTTTTTCTGAAGCATTTTTGTATTAGAGTAATTATTATTTTGAAGTATTTCTATCCAGAAAATGCTTCGCGTTGGACGTCGTTCTCTAACGGGGCGACTTATCAGAATAAATAAAAAATATTAGGACTTCAATGTAAGGGCATAGCTAATGAAGTTTTAAGTCAGAATGTTGGCGGATAGTATATTTAACTTTCTATTATGAAACTTGCAATTTGGGTGTTTTCTCTATTAGGCCTTACATTAAATTTATAAAAATTTGGTTACATTTTTTATGGTTGGCAAACCTATTCGAGCGCAGCAAGATGTTTTAACCACAAATTCGAGCGGCAAAGCCGCTCAATCCGAGCGCAGCGAGGCGTTTGGGGGTTGGCGAGCGTTAGCGAGCAGGGGGCGAAGCCCTCTAGTACATATACATTGGACCACTTTTTTTTTTATTTCTTATGCCAGCGTATCAAATTTTTGTGAGAATTACAAGAGCAAAAAATGTAATGTATTTGCAGTAACAAAAAGTAAAAAAATAAAATATTTATTTAATTAATTGAATTTTTATTCACAAATTAAGGCTTAATTGCAACGATGATAAAATAATACCTAATTAATTTTGAAACAAATTTGTTACTGGAAATTAAAGACAAGGTATTGATACATGGGCCCAAGCAAAATATAATTCATAACTTAAATATTTTTTAAATTTTAACATTTAACATGAAAAATACTAGAAAAAATAAAAAATTTCCAAAAATAAAAATATTCTAAAATACATAAAAAAAAATTATTTTTTACCAAAATTTTTGTAAACAGGTAGAGCCCGTGCTCTGAAATGTTATCTAAATTATACAGTTTAAATTTTAAAAATCAGTTAATTAACTCTTAAGATATCACCGTTGGAGTACATTCACTCAACAATGAAAAGCAGTTCTCCAGAAATCGAGTTCAAAGTTTTCGACATTTTCTTTTTTCCCAATATGTTTTAAACGTCGACCTTTACGAAATTGCGTGTAATTAAAAAAGTATTTTAACTATAAGAATGTTATTGGTATCATTTTAAAGATAATGAATTGCAGAACATTTTAGAATGAAAAAACAAAAATGCCTGTTTGGGTCAATTTTTGCGATTCCCAACGTATATGGATACCTTAATGAATTGACATAAATTTTAAATTCGAAAATAGCCTTTAATATATTTTAATTTTATATTCGAGTTTTTAATTTATGTCACTTCATTAAGTGATCATCAAATTGCAAAGTTTTATACAAAGTAGTTTTTAAATGAACTTGGTTAGAAGTCCAGGGTACAGGGAATAATCTTTATTAGAAGTTCCTCTTACGATTTGGATTTTTGTTTTTAATTTCAGTCGCAATCTTAATTACAAAACAAAGTGTGGTTTTATCTGTCGTAAGAACTCGTCAACCCGTCCTAAAAAAAATTAATTTTGCCATCGAAAGTGTTTCGAATTTTAAAAAATAAATAAAAAAATACATATTTATGAACTTTTGAAATTAAGTCAGATAGAATAAAATCCTACTTATTGTAGATTAATTTTCTCTTCAAATGACAGTTGCAATTTTTTTTTTTTTAAATGTAAAATTGAAAAAGGTGTTGATTATATTTTCCCTGCAATAAAGACATTGTACCCCAGGCAAACGATTATTTATCCATCACGTTTGGGCAAACCCCCGTCCCTTCCTCCACCGTAACGTAATTTTTGTACGTCCCCTTATCACCGACTTTTTTTTTAATATATAGACTTTAGTTACACTGATAATAAACTCTGATAAGAGAACTACAATTGATAGCTTTTTAACACAGAAATTTTTGTTGAAAAGATTAAAAAAAAATTTTATATTACTCCTGAAAAAAAGTTAAGAAATTCAAATTAACGCGTTAAAACAGGCAAACAGCCAACCAAGTACTGAAAAGTGAAACGCTAATGTTTTCAATATTAATACTTACTCAATTCAATGTCATAACTTTAACTGACACTTACGCAAAATAGCACCTGTTACCGTTCACGCACTTATTAAAACGCTTCTCAACCTTTCCTTGAAAACCTTCGTCCTTCAATATCCTTTTAAGTTTTTTTCCCTTTTTTTTTTTTTTTTTTTTTTTTCTCTTTAAAGAGCTTTTATTCTACCCTTGGAATTCGACGCAGATTGTAGTATATGAGTACTTTTATTTACTTAAATCTTAACAGATTTTTGTACTTACTGGTGAATAGTCAGCAAAAACTTAATCTGAACTTATTTTTATTTCATTGTTTATTGATAATTTGATTCAATACATCATTTTTAAGATTGTCGGATTTTTTTTTTATTATTATATTTGTTGCTACCTGAACATGGGCGTCGGCAGGATTATTTTCAAGGGGTGCAAGGCGGTTAATTTTACTTAACCTTGATTTTTCAATGAGACGTTTTAATGTAATTTTAATTAATAGTTATATGCATCAAATTTTTATTCCATTCTTCATTGAATATAGTTAAAAACTTATCACATACTTATATTTCCAATGAATAGTACCACTTTTCTCCTCATTACTTTTAATTTTTAAAATTCAGAGGCATTCTTCCGGCGGCGAAGGTGATCCCCCCCCCCCCTTTTTTTTTTTGCAACAAATTTAATGCTAGCCTAGAATTATTTGCATGGGGTTGTAAGAAGGCTGTAGGTTTAGTTCAAACTATGGTTTTTCGAATTTAGGAATTGATGTGTTAAATTAAGGGTTGCTCACTAATTTGTTTTAATTAATAATGGAATATTAGACTTTTCTCTTGCGATTTTTACCATATTTTTTAATTTACTTAGCGGCGTTCGTGAATGCTTGCGTTCGCATTGTCCGGATAGGTACGGAACCTTCGGTGTGTGAAAACTTCGATTTGATATTTTTTTCTTGCGGTTAGTTAGTTTCTACTTTGTTTAGTCGACTTCATACGTGGTAAAGCTATTCTGAATTTGATGCAGAATTTAAACTTCGTGATTTGAAATTTTTTAAATTTGAATTTGTGTAAATATAACTTTATTTACTTACATCTTCATTTTTTAAATAAACTAACATTAACTTGTATAATTGAACATAATTATAATTTCTAAATTTTTTTACGTCATTCTTTTTCTATAGATCTTATTTTAAAATAATGACAACGCATTTTCGAAAACTTACTTAATCGTACGAAAAGCTCCATTTTCGTTCGTAGTTGTGTTTATTTGTTATTTACCCGTCTAAAACGAAATGTTTTTATCAACGCCAAATTTTTTTTTATTTGTTGACATATACTTCTTTTGTTTATAGTTCGTGTTGGCGGTTGGCCAATTATGATGAAACAGTACAGAGCGCATTGAACCTCCTTGGGTGGTTTTTGAGCTTCGTTTCACAAATCCTGCAAAGTTCAAAATTCGTGGAAATTCTCGTTATTTAAAAAAATATATAAATCGGAATTTCCCAATTTCGCTTTACTTCACTAAGCGAGACCCTCAGTAATTTTTACATCATTACCGATCGCATGTGCTGCCATCTATGATTGAGCAAGAGAAAATACGACATTAATTCAAGTGACATTGATTTTTTTTTTTTTTTAGATAAAAAAGAAACATCCTTCGTGAATTGTACTTTCACGGAAAAAAATGAAAGTTATTAAACTTTAATTTTATGCTCGCTACGTTATATAACTTGCGAGAAGGCAATGAAGCTGTCAGTTCGCCTTTATTTACAAGTTGAGACAAATCTCAAACCGAATGAAATTTTTTTTACTGTAGAGTTTAAAGATTTTTAAATTGTTTCTAAAATCCGAATAATGCGAAATAGAAACATAAAATTTGCGCATGTGAAAGCAGCAGTGTGCGTGGAAATAAATTTTATCATTCATATGTGCTGTTGTTTCTATGCAATTTCTTTGTTTCTGTGCTCCAGCGAATTTGTAAGTTTTTTCTTTCTTAAATTTTTTGATTTTGAAGAATTCTTGTTATAAGCATTGTCAGAATGATTCTGCTTTTCTGGGTCACATGTTATTAAAAAAAAAAAGGATTTTTATATAAGATTGAAGTAAATATATACAGTACATACAATTGTTCAAGAGTTTTTGGTTGCAAAGAGTTTAATGTAAAAGCCTTACCACCATTTCTTAAACTTGTATGGAGTGACAATGTGGAAAACCATTTTGGAATAAAAAGAACCTTTTATTTGGTGGAAATGTATTTCAGTAACCTATTGTAATCAGCTAATATGCATGAAAATTGACAAACTGTTTAGAAACTAAAAGTTGATAAAGAAAAACAGGTTTGTGTGTGAAACCCATTCATGTGACAATGTTGTCATTATATGCTAAATAAGCAATATAAATTGTAGTCCTCAAACTTGTCTTTGAAAATTGGAGCATAGGTCTTGTAAAAAAATGAAAAACATTTTTTACCTGCTGGTGTGCAGAAAGCACAATGCATACTTAATTTAGACAAGTTTTTATCAAGCACACAAGGTTTTATTGACCGTGACAATACGGACTGGGTGGAATAAAATTTTGTTTAATATGGGTATTTGACATAATTAAATACCTTACCATGTGTTAACCTCCAAATGAGTTAAGTTAGAATGTACTCGCATTTACTTACTCACTTATTCTTTTTTGGATACCAATAAGCATATGGACCTAAGAATGCAAAATTTTTTTACAAAATAACTTTTTTAGACATTTATTTTAAAATAAATTTTGTGTGTGGCATGTGTATGAGAAGACTACTAAGTTTGAAGTTCGATTTTTTGAAAATTGTCAGTTTTTTGCTGATATCAGAACAAGCTTTCGAAAGAATATGTCTATGTTAAAAGCCTATGTCAGCTTCAAAAGAAATATCTCTAAATGTTTTGAATTATTCATACAATTTTTAGAATTATCCTAAAAATGTTTGGAAACTAATCCTAAAATGGTCCTGAAATTTTTGAAATGATCCCTAAAATTCCTATATAAATTGTTTAGAAAACTCAGTGTGCCGCTTGTTAATGCTTAAAATGTTTTTAAACTCGTCTAAAAATATTAAATTTGCTACAATGCATCATCACATTCTACTATGATAAAGATTTTTAATTAAGTTTTTTTTTCTTTCTTTTTTTAGAGATGCATGCCGCTGTGGAAGAAGTGGACCTGGACCCCTGCGACTTGTATACCGAACTGGGCACTCTCATTGTGGAGGGTAGGGTCCCTGGACTGAATGACAGGGGATTCGGAGAGGGTCCACATTGCACCACGGGACACTGCCAGAATCGACATCAATGTGATCCATCTTCACCAGAGGTCAGTATGCAGTGTTCCCAAGGTCATTGAAAGTCATTAAAAGTGCTTAATATTTTTGAACTTGTTTTCAAGGCCTTGAAAGTGCTTGAAAATGCTTAGAGGTCCTTGAAAGTACTTAATTTTTACAGATGTTGTTGTCCAACTGCAAAATTTATAAAAATACAACTCAGACTTGCTATTCCCGCTTGACCGCCACTTATCTGCACCGTATAGGAATTTTCCGACATATTTGTATTACGCATCCACCAACTTGTAACTTTTTTGATAGAATATACTTTATTAAAAATTTAAATACAGACATGATGCCTGATAGCAAATTTTCATAGGTCCTTAAAAACATTAATTAGGTCCTTAAAAGTCATTGATTTTCATTATGTGATTTGAGTGGGAACCCTGGTATGAGTTATTGTAAGAAATCCGTCAAGGTTGTACTTGAGTTGCATTTTCCTGCGATAAATAATACACAAAAGTTTGCTATATTACAAAGAAAGCCTTGAGCTAGGTTACTTTCACAGTAAGTTCCAAAAAGATGTGATTGTGTAAGATCTAAGATCTATTGCAATTGTAGGACCTATTGCAATTTGTGAAGGTTCTTTCCTCAGGAGGTTTGTTATTTTCTTTGGTACAGGGTTGCCATGTACCTGGAAAACAGGGAAAACCTGGAACTGTCAGGAAAAATGAAAATGCCGAAAAAAGGTCAGAGAAAACTAAAAAATGCGATATTTCTGGAAAAGTCAGGAATTTCTTTTAGATTTAAGTTCTCTTCCAAGAAGTTTAGACTTACAAAATATATTGATGGCGACATATGGTGTAACCGATGAGGCCCGTTTTCATTTGGACAGATATGTCACTAAACAAAACTGGTGAAAATAAGGTACTAAAAACCCATCTGTGTGTCGAGAAAAACCACTGCATTCTTCAAAAGTTACTATTTGAGCTGGTTTATAGGGCACTTTTCATGGCGGAAACAAACTCATTCTGTCATATTCAGATTTTGCCACAATTCATTGCTTCATTTCAATATCGTACTTAATTATGCAAACCTTTGTATTTTAAATTCCATACCTGTCTGTTCATCATACCACTTGTCTCTTCTTTCTGCAGCTCACTGTTTCATGTCATTTTTAAGTTAGGCAGGCCTTTCTTAAAGACTCTCTAGATGTGTAATCAGGACCTTTCAAAAGGACAATAAAACCTTGTATTTTGACCATTGAGTACAGCGTTTTCAAGAAAAATTATATGCACTTTTGTAATCTGAAGTAGGATTAAGCTGTCACTTATTTACTTCAGGAGATGAATACTTGTTTCTTCAACCAGGAACATTAGAATTTAATAAAAAATAGAGGTGTGGAACATCACACAACTTTCAGTTACACTATAATATTGGTCATTGCATTAAAATGTATGGTGTTATTTACTATTTTCATATTTTCAGTCATTTAAATAAAAATGGCCTGTTTAGCGATATTTTTGGCAAAAATATTTACATGGGCAAGAAAAAAACCTCGACAAGATGGCCGAATTGGCGATGTTATGCGATAGACATTTCATTGTCCTTCCTTGTAGGTGAAACAGAAAAAAATCAATCGTTGATGCGATGCTTAAGGGCAGAGAGCTCTGTTAAAGGCACTCATTTTTCAACCTTTTAAGCTTTTATAGGAATTTCGAAGATGGAGTCGATTAGAACACCTTAATAAGAGGCATTAGTACAGAGATTTTAATCAAAATCGTTGGAGCCATTTTTTAGCAATTGCGGGAAAAACCTAATTTTTTTATGATTTTTCATGATTTCTACCTTATGCGCAGGCGCGATTTTGACGAAAACCTAAATGTAGGTTCCATGGCCACTATTAACTCGCACACAAAATTTTAACATCGTAGGTCAATTTGTTCATGGCTTATGCTGACAAGATAGACATTTTTTCTCGACCACTTTTTTGAAATCAGTGTGCTCCAAAAAGTATAAAAGTGAAGAAAAAAAATCACAATTTTTTTTTAATCGAATGCTAGACTTTCATTCATTACCCTATAGACTGAGAGGCGACTGCAATTTTTGGACCCCCATCGAACATCATTCTGAATTTTTTATAAAAATTGGAGAAAAGTGAGTAGATTACGAATCCACTGGTCTGCCGTGGCAAAAGTGGCCGAAACTGGTCAAAAATCGACTTTTACTAAGTTGAACTAAATCCAATTGCCAAATGCACCATAACTTGCCAAATAATGAGCATTTTTTTTTATTTGGTAACCCTCACTCTTTAATTTTTAATTAAGAAGGTTGCAGATGATTCAGATATCTGGCAACGGTCTACTTGCTTCTATTAAAAGGGAGTCAAGTTGGCAAAAAATATTACGTCACTTATGACGTAACTGATGTCGCCAATTTGGCTTACTTTTAAAAGATATAAGTTTTCCGAGCCAAAGATCAGAAATCGTTTGCGCTTTTTCTCATTGAAAATCAATATGAAGTGGGTTGCCAGACGAATAAGTTTGTTCTATTTTTGGCAAGTTATGACATATTTGGCAATCGGATTGTAGTTCAACTCATTCCAAGTCGAATTTTGATCAGTTTTGGCCATTTTTGCCACGGCAGACCAGTGGATTCCTAATCTACTCACTTTTCTCTAATTTCTATAAAAAATTCAGAATGATGTTCGATGGGGTCCAAAAATTGCAGTCGCCTCTCGGACTACTATGTAAGCATATGGGTAATTGAAACTTAAGAAAGCTTGTTTTGTTATTACCTTGAGTAAGAAAATCAATTGGTGTTTTTTTTTTCAGTGCCAGAAGTACGAACAGATCCTGAAGCACATGCTGCTTCTGTGGAAGAATGGCATCCCCATGACGATCGAAGTCCTCTTGTATCCTGGCTGCTGCTCCCCTCTCCCTAATGTGGACTCTGTACACGACATGCCATACATTATGCTGGAGCAGTGGACCATACACATGCTTCCAAGAAGGTAAATCTAATAGACTAAGAGGCGACTGCTAGTTTAGGTACCCCGTCGAACAACATTCTGAATGTTTTATAAAATGTAGAGAAATACTAATAGAATATGATTAAGTTGTTATATATTACATAATCAGTAACATAATATTTATCGCCATTTTGTCTCACTTTTGAAAGATGCAAGTATTTGATGCCAGTGCTCTGAAATTGTCTACATCCTTTCTCATTGAAAATTAAAGAGCGGGACTTTAAAATATAAAAAAAATGCTTAATAGGGTGGTTCAAAAATATTTTTTTTCTGCTAAAAACCAAGACACCCCCTAATTTTTTTACATTTACCCATAGTATTACTCTCCTAAAATTTCAGCTTCCTACTCCTATAAGAAGGTGGCGCTCAATGACCATTCATTTTTGTAATTTCGCATAATTTTCGAGTTTTATTCCTACAAGAACACATGGTACATTTAAAAAAAAAAAAAATGTATGGTTGTTTAATACATGCAATTTAGTTTAGCAACAGTTCTTTTATATACTGTATCTGGAAACATCAACATTATAAAAGCACTGCTAACAAAATATCAAATTGTGAAGCACTTCGTTTGCTAGTTCCAGTAGTCGCCGTTTGCGATATGATCCACGAGCGCTTCCTTTTCCAAGAAGAGCCAAAAATCATGAAAAAAAAGCCAGAAAAGAATATGCTGAGTTAGCAATGGGTAAATTCAAACCTGACTGTCCTATAGCCCTTCATTGAGACGACAATCTTCTGCCGAAATCTTTTGAATTATAAAAGACTGATCGTTTGCCTGTTATGTTTCGGGAGATGGAATCGAAAAACTTATTTGTGTCCCAAAGTCGAGTGGAGGTAGGACAGCAAAAAATATTTCGAAAACAGTTTTCATGCTAGTAAGGCAATGGGAATTAAGAATAAAAATCAGACTTTAAGTTTTGATACTACGAGTTTAACTACTGGTTGTGTGTAAGAGGTATGCATTAATGTGGAGAAAAAAATTGGACGTGAACTATTGTGGCTAGCCTGCTGGGACCATGTCATGGAATTAAAATTGGCAAAGTTATTTAAGTTGTGCTATGAACCTTCATGTTTCACAGAGGTTTCCCTCTTCAACATACTTAAAACCATTTGAAAAAGAATTGCACAAATAAACTTTCAGGGTTTAGAACTGAAAAAAGACGTTAAAAAGTTTAAAGTTTCAACTGTAGCCTTTCTTCCATCTATGTATAAATCTATGATAATTAGAGATGATTATAAAGAAGTAATTGAGTTGACAGTAATCGTTTTGGGCAATATACCAGAGAAAATCAATTGGACAGCAGTTTCATCAATTCATCACGCACGGTGGATGGCTAAACTCCTATATATTTTAAAATCTTTTTGTTCAGAGATCAGCAAGAGATTTTTCGTATAACTAATAAAGATGACAAATGTAATTCCAGCTAGTTGGACAGTTTAGTGCTCTTTTTTATAGTAAAACATTGATAGAAGCCCCACTTGCTTCTAAAGATTCTGAAGGTGACCTGAACTTGTGGAAAAACATTAAAAAGTATAAGATAATCGATTATAAAATTAGAATTGTTGCTAGAAAGTTTTGAAAAATCTCATATGGTACCTTTCAAATTAATTGTTTGGTTTGGCCATATTTACACACAGAATTACAGCAAAAGAAAATTTAAAAAGTATTGCAGATGTGAATAATTCAAAAGATTCCAGAAATATAAGATGGCTCGAGCTATTAAAAAAGTTGAAAGATGTCAGTCTTGGCGATTTTATGACAAAAAGAACTCTTGATATTTTATCTTGTTTGAATATTAGCTATTCTTTTGTATCCATTTCACCTGAAGAATTAGAGAATAATATCCCTTTCACAAATGGGAACAAAGTTAAAGAACTTAAAGTAGTAAGCGATACTGCTGAAAGAGGTGTACAGCTAATACAAGAATTTAATAATATATTTACACATGATAAGCAGTTTCTTTTACAAGTTTTTGAATCAAACTAAAAGCAATATCTAGAGAGACAACCAAATGACCTATGCTTTGTCTTTCAGAAAAGGAAATATATATTGATAAAGCTATATCTATATATTTAGTAGGCTAGGCATAAATTTATCACAGTCACAACTCCTAAACTGCTCAACCAATTCTTACAATCAAGGTATCCTTCGAAGGAAGGTCCTTTAATTTCAATTAATTGTTCTTACTGGGAGATTGAGTGTCGTTTGAAAATGTACTTTCCGATCGACCATTTTCAGCACACTGAAAATTATCGCCAAGCGGTTCTTTAATGTTCGGTTAAATGATGAAATAATACCCACTATAACACCACACTACTTAGTAATATAGTATTTAAGGTTACTAATAACTTATTTTGAATTCTTTTCATGATTTTGTACCGCCTAATTTATAGGGGCAATTTTATCAGAATTTCATATGTTTAATGAATAGTACATGGGATTGACGAGGGTTAGTGAGCAGGGGGCGGAACCTTCTAGTATTTAATTATTTCATACACTTTTACTAACTTATTTAACATTTTCAATTATTGAATAAATAAAAACTTTCTTTGATAAAATTGCTTTCAATCACACTTATTGGCAAATCCACTACAAATACCCAAAAACACACAAAATACGAAATTTTACTGTTCATTGAGCGCCATCTTCTAATTGGCGTAAGATTCTGAACTTTTTCTAGAACATTTGTATGGGTAGATGTAAAAAAATTAGGGGTGTCCTGATCTCTAGATAAAAAAAAAAAATTACCATATATTTTTGAACCACCCTAATGCTTAATATTGTGCAAGTTATGACACATATTTGCCAATTGGATTTAGCTCAACTTATTCAGTATTGTTGTAGTACAGTTAGGTCATTTTTACCCCACTAGATCAGTATATTTATAATCTACCGGCATTTCTCTACATTTTATAAAAAATTCAGACATTTTACTGAGGGTTTCTTTCAAACAGTTTCATTTAAGAGGACTTTATTTTTCTTTAACTTCTAATTACCATATTACTTAATAAAATACTTAAATGAGTTTTTTGAATGAGAGTTGGCGAATAAGGCTGTTATAGATTTACTTAATGAATCCTTTTCAAAATTTAGCCATGGTTTTAGTTGTAAAATATTATTAACTGTTGGTTTTCTCAAAATGCACTCTGACTGATGTTTATTGCTTTTTTAGAGTTCCAGATGCCAGCATTACACCCAGGGGTTTGATCCAAGCGGTTCGCTCGTTCCTTTATTTCTCCCAGCTGTGTGCGTGGTACAGCCTCACTGGAGGAAAGTCACCACAGAACGTTCATTACAGGTCTGTACCTTGTTTCACAGGCATAATTTCCAGCACTTGTTAATTATTACAGGGTTCCCATGGTTCTTGAAAGTACTGGAATTTTTATTGATGGAATTTGGTCCTTGAAACCGTTTTGTATTTTTATGTCTAAAGTATGCAATTTTATGGTCCTTGAATTTTCTTAAACAGGTCCTTGAAAGTCCTTTATTTTTTATTTTTTTTTAAATAAGAGGTGAAACCCTGTATTAACTGAAAGTTTTTTTTTTGATTTGCTACTATCTTCTAAAATAGCTATGATTTTATTCCAGAATTTTGCACAACAAAAGAATAAAAAAAATACTTTTATAGTTTCAATTACCCCTGGTGTCTTTTTTTGTGCAATTAGTGGCACTTAAATTTATCTAAAGATGGATAAAAGAAATCATCTTATTGCTTGATATGCAGTGTACATACATGGTACAATTCTGTGGAAACACTGATTTCAGCTGTTTTAGTCTTAAATCTATTCTTTGAATGTACCTTAAAAAAATTGGAAGCTGGGTTTAATTAGAATTCGCTGGTTTGTCAGTATAGTATCATTGTTTAAAGTTGTTTGACTTCTAAAATATTTCGAAAAATTTATATTTATTGCTGATTTTCATCACATTTGTGTGGAATTCAGCTTTTTTGTGTGTGTGTGTGTGTGTGTGTGTGTGTGTGTGTGTGTGTGTGTGTGTGTGTGTGTGTGTGTGTGTGTGTGTGTGTGTGTGTGTGTGCTTGGGAGCTAAGTGTACTCTCTATGTAGTAAAGTTTTCCTTCTTCAATATGAGCTCTGTAATCTGGGCTCATATTTAAGAAGGAATACTTTTGGACCATACTATCACATTGTTAAAAATCATTAAATATGTGGAGTTTTTCAAATGGGACTTCATGAGACATACAACAACTAAAGTTTAAGACAAAAGAATAGGAAATCATTAAGCATAGCTTCCCAAGCAAGCCATTATGTATGGCAGCCTTAAACTAAATTACTCTTTTAAATATATGAATGAGTTCCTACAGTTTGATAATATCAAATGTGTCATTAAATTGTACATTCAGATACTGAAACTTATATTACTATTATCATGAGATAAATATACAGACATGGTATAGTCCATCAGAAATACTGATTTCTGCTTTTTTGACTGACATTTCAGTACTTTGAAGGTTGGTTAAAAATTAAAAAACTGGGTTCAAATAGATTCTATTGTTTGTCAATATAGTGTAATTGTTTAAAGTTGCTTCACTTCTGAAATTTTGTGAAAATTCTATTTTTCATGAGTTTTTATTGCTTTCGCATGAAGTTCAGCTTTTTTTGCTTGGGAGCTATACTATGTGTGTGTTGTAGTATTTTCTGCAATTATTTTCCTTTACAATTAAGTTTTCTTTTTGTTTATAAATAAGTATTATCAACAAAATAGAAAGAGTGGGTAGTTAAAAAAAAATGTAGACATTTGTATGTTGTTGGGTTTTTTTATGCTCTAAGTACAGAATAAAAAGGGAAATATTATTAGTTATAAAACCTTCGTAAATAGCTTATTTGTGTTACCATTTTCCAAATATGGTTAAATTGGGAACAATCTTTAGTATAATTTTTGTTAACATCCTTAATTCAGGGTCTGTGTCCCAGGCGAAGCCTTTTCCAGCAAATTCACCTCCCAGCCTGACTGCCACATCTTTCCAGTTGCCAACATAGGCCGTGGATCCGCTATGAAAGTGCTCATGAAATGCCATCCTCGCTGTGGAGAAATTCCCACAGTGCCCTGCCAGAAACACGACCTGCCACTCAAGACCTTGAAGGGAGCGGCAGGGGAACAGCTCAACTCTTCCGAGTTTGTATACGATGGTATTCTGCCGAGGAACAGCAACAGTCCAGCGGATTCCATGTTGGGAGAGAGTTTGTTGGACCCGCCAAACTCGCTCTGTATGTATCCGAAGCGATACCAGTCGCCTTCCAGGTTAGTATTTAAGGTATTAATCAATCTTTCAACACCTAAAGCAATTAAGATTGTGTTTCAATCTCTTTAACTGACTTTTGACATAATTCCCATCAAAAACAAAAAACCATTAAAAAGTGTACCTGAAAAAAAAACATTACAAAATTTCCATTAAAAAAAGACCCTTTATACAAAAACTTGTTTGGAAAAAAAGGACAATCCTAATTCCTATAAGAGTTGTGGTATAAAATAAACAAAAGTTTAACCAAAAAATTAAATATGATTTCTGTAGTCTGGGATCATAGCAATTTATGACCCCACAACTTAGAACTATCAGAGCAAATGAGAAAAGATACTGTATTTATCTCAAATTTTATTTCAGGTGCGGCAGCCCTAGTATTGAGGTTCCCGAGCATCTAATGTTCGGGAAAAAAGCTCCAGAAAAAACGCCAACCCCACCAAGACGCAGCCGTCCCCAGAGAAGGCCAGTCGTCGAACGCTTCCTCAAAAAGGACCTCGGTGAGACACAGGACCCGAAACCGAGGACGTATGACAAGCACGTGCCGGCAAAGGACAAAGACATTCAGTCGCTGAAACTGGGCTATTGTTGCATTGAGGACTGCATGAAACATGTGCCCAAAGATGAGATGGACCATGTATTGGAAAGACTCAGAGAGAGGCATATGAGGAAAAAGTTCGACAGTGGACAAAGGGCGGACTTGCAGGAGACGGACAGTCAGCCACTCGAAGGTTACCTCGAGAAGTTGAAGATCGGCACAGTCCGGGATAGTTGCAAACAAAACTCTTACTTCAAGACGAGACAAAGTGGGAGCTCTAGTTCTTGTCAGCAGCAGGATGTATCCAGAACTGCTAAAAATTGTGATAAAAAGCCTAAACCTGGTGAAAAGCTGAAGACCAAAGTCCTCAGCGACAGGGACTACAAAGCGGCACACCTGCTGCCTGACAAGTTCAGTCTGCCAAGTGCAGATAAGTTCAGTCTGCAGAGCAAAATCAGTGGCACTGACAAAGGGTTGTTATATTCAAAGTCCAAAAGTGACCAAAATGGTAGCAATTTATTGTGTTCCAATACTAAATCAGATTGTGCAATCGGAGCGAAGCAGCCCAAAACATATCAGCATCTGGGCTCGAAGGGGGTTCAACCTAAGTTCTGTGCTGTGAATATCAAAAAGTGTGGGGCTTTTCTGGCGAAGAGCGATGAACTGACTGATGAGAGAGAAATACTGGACTCCAAAAAGGAAAATCAAACGCTGATGCCTGATGAGCTTTATGAGGATGGGGTGAGTGTCAGAGATGAATATTTAGTTTCAAAAGTTCTTTGAAAGTCAGTTTCTTCTATAACAATTGGATGGTGGTATGCAAAATACAGTCAAGCAACAGAATCCTGATTCTTAGAAAGATGCGGTAAAACGTTTTTAGTCTTAATGTGGCTTTTCTGTTTAACTGAGATAAGTTAAAATTCTCAATTTTAACTGAAATAAGTTAAAATTCTCAATTTTAACTGAAATAAGTTAAAATTCTCAATTTTAACTGATATAAGTTAAAATTCTCAAATTTCGATAGAACTCAAGAAGATGGATTCGACAGTAATCATGCCTTAATTTGTTTTAGTGTGTGTGTTTGCTGGGTTTTATTATTGCATACCACCGTCAAATTGACCAAATGTTATATTTTCATTGTGGAATTTTTCCGTTCTAACAGCAGCAATTAATTTTGTTTTAATACTAATAAATTGTCAGTGGGGAATTTTTAAATTAAAAAATCTTTTTTTAGTTCGTTTCAATAGATGCCGCCTACCAAACAAATCTTTAAGTCGCTTGTCCCTTTTTATAACTCAAAATCTAAAACCAAATTACTATTACTTGCTTTATTGTTCTAAATCAGATGGTTTGATTATTTTATGGTGGAATTTCTAGCAGACGTTATCTAATTTAATAAGACTATAACAAAAGTTATATAATTGGAAGAAGTTATTATGCTGAAAAGTTTTAATGTTGAGATTGGTATTATTTTATACTATTTTGAGTTGTGAAAACTTCACCTCAAAATTATAAAACAC
Source organism: Linyphia triangularis (assembly GCA_963978545.1). Classification (NCBI taxonomy): domain Eukaryota; kingdom Metazoa; phylum Arthropoda; class Arachnida; order Araneae; family Linyphiidae; genus Linyphia; species Linyphia triangularis. Next base: position 67,476,305 of record OZ021730.1, read on the forward strand.
TTCTCTGTTGGTCCTATTTTGTTTTTCCAACTTCAAAGTTTACATGCATAGTTAAAATTTAACATGATATATTGTTAGCCTAGAATATAATTCTGCTACTCTGGTTTTCAACATATACAAGAACAATTTACATTTTATTCTCTATTTGGCATATCATTTAAATAGCAGATTTTTATGAGTTGTATTAAACTAATGTATCAATATATATTTATAACCACCATAAATCAACTAAACATTCGTTGAACCGAAGACTACCATATAGACTTCCGAACCCTACCAATTTTGTAAATTCAATATTCTCACACCACCAACATTAATTTTTGCCACTTTTCTATTTGTTAATTAAAATATTTTATTTCTTTTCATTGTAATTGTATAGTGTCCTGTCGACCATTTTCGTCAAAACTTAAACCATCCCTAAACGGCAGCTTCAGTGTGTGTTTAACAAAGCAAATGAAGAGAGCTTCAGTTACTGTTAACACAGTTTGTTATGATGTTGCTGTTATCCATTATTGGCGGTAAGGGGCTTTTTGGTGACAGCTGAAATTTGTTGATATTAATGTGACCAGACATTCCGATTTTCACCTCGCTGTCCGATTGTCCCGCTTTTTCGTTAGAGTGCTGCCAAATTCCTTCTAAACAAAACAAAAATGTCCTTCTTCAGAGCTTCGTTAATCTAGAAAAATTGACTGAGTAGGTAACTGATATAAGTTTCTGGAGATAAGTGTTGGTTGGAGGTTTTAACCCATTTCCACCTACACTCAAATGAAACTGCCAATACTATGAAAATTGGGGCATTCAGTTTTAGTTTGCCAAGAACAACTGCTGCAGTTGAAAGGGCATTTTGTATTGTTAATAAAATTTGGATTTTAGAAAACACACAACTTTCTGTGGATACTCTGAAATCTTTGTTAAATTACTAAAATTAACTTTTCATATTCTTGTAGAGAGTTTCTGTATTTCCTAACATCAAATAAATTTTTTTTATACTCAATAGCCTCAAATAATAAGCATTTGTAAAGTATGCTGAAAGTTAATTAAACATGTGGATTACAATGTATACTGTATATCTTCAGAAAAAACCTTGATCGTTGGTGGTTTTAGAATTGAATGTTTCGAACCCCATAAATAGAATATGAAAAAAAAAGACCTTTCACCATTGGTCGAGACGTGTCCTGATTTTTAGTCAGAAAAACCTGGTCACATTAGTTGATGGTACTATGCAAGTACCCTTTTTAATTTATAGTAATTTGTTTTATAAAAATGCAGGAAATATAAAAAAGGACATAAAATGTTCAAATCATTTGGAAAAGTTATGCAATATGTGACAAATTATGGGAAAAGTCTTTTAAGTTGCAATCATGGGAATTGTTTATTAAGTCGCTTGGGAGAGAGAAAAGTATTGAGGGCAAACATTAGGTACAGGAGTGGAACCCTGGACTCCTAGGTCAGTAGACAGGCGTACTAACACCTAGACAAAAGCAATCACTAGAGCCTAGGTGTTGTATCTGTCTTTTGTACACGAGACCACTACATAGCCCCTTCCCAATGAGTCACGAAGGGGCGAACGATAGAATTGCTCATGTATGAGTTGAGTACATTGCGTAAGAGTTGAGTGCGTTGAGGGGGAGTTGTGAGTTGTCAGATGTTGCTTGCTTAGTTGGTAGTTTCAGAAGGTGCCGATAAATGGCAGAATGATTCAGTTGTCCGGTAGTCACCACTTTAGGGCGTATAAGAGTCGAACCCAGGACTCCTAGGTCAGTAGACAGGCGTACTAACCCCTAGACAAAAGCAATCACTAGAGCCTAGGTGTTGTATCTGTCTTTTGTACACAAGACCGCCACAAGTGTAGGTCTTAAATTTAAATGAACAGGAGAGGGCGATAGAATGCTTGAATCTTCTCCTGAAAACTGCAGGAAAACAAGCAAAAATGAAAATACCAACGGTGTGCAAAAGTAAATCAGTCTGGCACAATGAAGAGCAATTATGTTAGTTCTCAATACATGGTTTAGATTCTTAAACATTAATTAATTCACAAGGCTGTTGAAGTGTGGAAAAGTTATTGAATGAAAGTGAAGGTCGGTGAGGGGATTAAAAATAGAAGACGTACTTCGAAAGGAAAACGAATTAAAAGGCAATACCATAATAGGTTTGTAAGTACATACATGGTTTTAATTCATAGTGTATCAGTCAAATGATTAATTAAAGAATTATACTTTTTTAAGTTTAAGGTATATAAGAAACCACACGTTTATTTCTTGTTGGAGTAATTTAACCCTGATGTCTATGCGATTTACTTTGCTTTCGGTGTAAAAAAAAAGTAAAATTTGGTTGCCATGAGTGTAAAAAGCTATACTTAGCAGCTGCTATATTATTCTACTTCATTTATTTTATTGGATTTAAAGCTAGTGATTATGTTTAATCTTTATGTATTCTTTCTTATCTACTTGAGTATAAGAATAATGTATTTGCATTTTTTAGAAATTTGAAATAAAACAAAATTCTGCAGGGATACGCAAAACATACCTCCTTTAATGAAGTAAATATCACTTTTATGATTTTATTCGAATACTGGTTTAAGCTGCTATAGGAGTTGTTCTTTTATCTCATTATGTAGTTTTTTCTGTAATATTTCTTTTTACTATATATTTATGGCAGTTTAAACCACACAATTTTAAATTATCACTACAGATATTTTGCTTAAAATAATCTTATTCAAGTTGGATCGTAAATCTTTTCTTGCTCCATAATCCAAGTGAAACAATTTGATGTTCACAAGATGAGCTGTAGTATTGCTGTCAAACTTGCAGATATCTTAAATATTACTAGCTTAACACCCGTGCCCCTCTACGAAATTTTACTATATGCAATTTTTTAGCTAGTTGCGTGGCCGCGCGTTGCAGAGATCCGTCATTTGTGTATAGGTCCCAGCTTTTGGCGCTTAACTCGCAGGAAGGTTCATCGCAATGTAAAATCGAGCTCGCTTCGCTCGCTGAAAAGTTCATAGACACATAAGCACAGTCTTCACTCGTTGGTAGGTTCATTGCTATACAAGCACAAGCTCGCTTCTCTCACTGAAAGGTTCATTGCTGCGTAAGCTCACTTCACACACTAAATTTAATTGCTACATAAAGCCTTAATATTAAAAGCCCTCCCCTGTTGAAAAAAAAAAAATTCCCCCTTAATACAATATTACAACATCCCTTTAAGAATATTTTAACATACGTTTTTGAAAAGCAAAATTAGAAGGCCAAAACCACCTTATGTGGAAACTTTCCAAGCTCTAGGTCTATTAGAAGTCGCTTTTTTTGAAAATTTTAATTAAAAAACAAATTAAAATTTTAACCTTCTCTTTGTCAAAAGTCCAATTATAAGGCCAAAATTACCTATGTTGAAAATTTCATAACTGTAGGTAGCCCAATTAGAAATCATTATGTAAAATATTTGTTAATTAAAAAAAAAATTATTAACGAAACAAATTGAATTTTAAAAATTCTGTTTTTCAAAAGTACAATTAGAAGGCCAAAACTACTTATGTTGAAAATTTCAGAACTGTAGCCTTATTAGAAATCGTTTTGATAAAATATTTATTAATTAAAATTAATTAAAAAAAACTTATCATAATTTTAAAATTCCGTTTTTCAAAACTACAATTAGAAGGCTAAAACTATTTGTATTGAAAATTTCAGAGCTCTACTCCAATTTTAAGTCGCTTTCGATAGATCCACAGACAGACACACAGGCAGCTTGTTTTATTATTATTATAGATTTCCTGGGTTTTTTTTACAATTTGTTTTCTTTTATTTTATATTTAACTGTCACGGGTTGCATTAGCCTGAAAATTTCTAATATTCCGTAAAATTGTGGTTACATGTTACGATAATCTAAACAAGCTTTGGTAAGAATATGTCTGTGTTAGGAGTCTATGTCATTTTCAAAAGAAATATCACTAAATCTTTTTAATTATCCCTAAATTTTAAGTTTTATCACTAAAGTGTTCCTGAAATTTTAGGAATAATCCCTAAAATTCCTACCTAAATTCCTTCCTATTTTTTTTTAGAAAACTTGCTGCGTCCCCTTTCTGAAAAAAATACAAGTAGTCCAAATTTTTTTAGAAGTGTTACTATGGAGTAAATATGGAAAAGAGAACATCACACAATTTAAGCAAGTTGAGGAAATTAAAGTAATCTTATCTCGCAACAATTTAATATATTAATATCTAACACTGATGAACTTGATGGCAATTTTAAATGTGAAAACAGTGCACAGGGATATTACAATTGCACCAATTACTCCAAACTGTTCTTCTTCTAAAGGAACTGACTCAAGAAACGACTCCTTTTAAATTTTTATTGCTTCAAAACTCTTGAAGTTGACAATTTCTAATGCAGTGATGATTTTAAAATTAACAGAGATTTTAACACTAAGCAAGGATTGTAAAATTATAATAAGCAGGAATTTGTTTAGAAGAAATTTGTGTCCTTTAAAGAACCCACCAAAATTCTGTGTCTGGAAAAAGATTCGTCTATTAAGTTCTTTTGTCTAAAGAAATACCCTTCTCAAAATTCTGTACCTGAAAAAAGGACTTCACAAAAATCTATGTTTAAAGTAAGAGAGATATACTAATACTCGAAGTGTTATTTACATATTTTATCAAATTTCATATTTTCATGTTAGAATTTTTTTTCTTTAAAATACTCTAGGTTTTTTCTTTTGGATAAAAATTCAGATTTTTTACGAATTTATTTAGAAATCAAATTATTCTTCACAAAATGTTTTAAAAGTTCATAAAAACAGGACTAAATTTATAAAAAAACTACACTTTATTTTAAATTCAAATTTGATTACTTCCTTTGCAAAATCAGCAATGTGTCCAAAAAATCAAAATTTATGTAAAGCTTCTAATTGGGTAAAAATGTTCTCTATATCTATAACCTTATCAAACCATTTTCATAAAAAAAAAAATTATAATAGTCACGAATCTTAATAGTCATGAATCGGAAATTAAACTTCTTTCATTCCTTCAAGTAAACTAATATGAAATGCATGGAGCAACTTTGAAATTGAAATGGTCAACTATTGTCCTCAATTTTAAATCTTGTCAAAAAATATCTTGGACTGTTGTTATATCTACCACCAAATTTGAAAACTTTTGCAGCAATACTTTGTCCGACCTCTTAATTGGAAAAAATATGGCATTGGGTTTATGAGGCAAGAAATGGCTGACGATTATTCATGAGTGTATTTATGTATCCGTCTTCTGTTCTCATCCTACATCTGTTTATTTACTTATTCATTGTTGGCCTTTAATTTTAGGTGAATTTTCATGAAATTCCGTCTGCGGAGAAAAAAGCAATATTTCGTCGCTCTCTGGACAGTGCCACCAGCTTAGTGTTCCATCAAAGAAGTGGTCTTCCCCTGACTTCCAGCCCAGTAAGTGTTCAGAGGGTTCAATTCTTTACAGATAGTTTCTAGAAGGTATTATTTCTAGAAAAAGATCTTGTGATGCTATTTTTCTAGAAGTAGCATGATTGAAGTGTGCTAATTATTTAACTCAAATGGTGTTCGCAATGAAAATAGCTTTTGCCTTTTAAAATAAACTCTTTTTTCTAAAAAAAAACATAAAATTTCATTAATATTTAAAAGAGGCAAGTATTTGACGACACCAGTGCTCTGAAATTGTCCACACCCTCCCTCATTGAAAATTAAAGAGAGGGGCATTACCAAATAAAAAATAATTTAAAAGATTATAGTTGCTTTCAGTTTACTGTTCCGGTGAACGTCAGTGTACTTCACCTTCAGGGGCGTAACCACAGATTTTTTTCAGGTGGGGGTATAAAATTATAACTTAACAAATCCTAACAATAATTTTTTTTATTAATGCCAAATATGTACTTTTATACTATATGTTTAGAAATTTAAAAATATTTTAAATAAATTTACCATTTTCAACAAAAAATTCTTCGGTTTTTGCATTCTAATAGCAAACTGAAAAATTTAAGTGCAGGATATAAATCTATAAATCCATATCCCTCTTCTGGCTACGCGCCTGATCACTTTTACCATTGTAATAAAAATATAGAAACTTTTTGTATAAATATTGAAACTTTTAGTAAACTAAAGAAACTTTTAGTTAAAATATAGAAACTTTTAGTTAAAATATAGAAACTTTCAGTTCAAATATAGAAACTTTCAGTTCAAATATAGAAACTTTTAGCAAAAATATGGAAACTTTTAGTAAAAATATGGAAACTTTTAGTTAAAACATAGGAACTTTTACTAAAAATATAGAAACTTAGAAAAGGTTTAGTAAACAACATTCAGTACAGTGCATTGAAGTATTATTGCAATAAAGTGGACATATATTTATTGATTTAACTTGAATATTAAGCTAAATGAGAATTTTTTTTTTAAACATTGAATAATGTTTAATACAACTGATTTCTTCCAACTGCAAAGTATAAATTTAGAGGAATAATACTACCTCCATTAATTAAAAAGCCCTAAATCCAAAAAAAATCAACTACATTTTTTGACTCTTTCTGATTAGTATTATAATTATCTTTTTAATTCATTGAATAGTTCAAGTTCTTAGAACATGTGTGCAAACCTTAAAAAAAAAGAGAGAAAAAAAAAAGTTATTTCAAAAGACAAATGCTAAAGCATCAAAATATGCATTTAATTTTTTTTTTTGATTTTAGAGCTTTTTAGTTTATGGATGGCAGAATACTTGACAGTGTAAAGATTGCCACAATAAACACAAAAGCAGATGGAAATGTTCCTTTTGTTGTGATTACTGTTAGTAAATTCTTGTTTAATGTTATTATTAAATTCTTTTGTGATTTCTGTTACTAAATTCTTTTGAACTTGTGACACCAGTGTGTACAAAAAGTAACTGGAAGTATGCATCAAGTGTAGACACAAGAATAATTTCATGCGATTACCATTCAACACTGTCTCAAATAACATTGAAGTTCAATGCTGAGTCATCAACCAACTTCAACGTTGAGTGTTACAAAGTTTTCCTTTGATGATATGGTCTTAAATATTTAATGGTAACTACTTTACCAGATGAATAGTTATGTGTTTGATTACTGCAGCAGGTTTTTTTTTTTTTTTTTTTTTTTTTTTTTTTTTTTTTTTGCACTTCAGATCCTAAGAAACATTTTACATAATCAAAATTGAAGGATTCACAAATTTAAACTTAATTTTGGAATAACCCATATCTGTGCTTACTTTTGTTATGTACTTTATCTTCCTAGGCTCCTATTAGAAAATGTGGAACGTGTTTTGACTATGACAGCACACTTACATCTGTGTCTGCCATTAAAAGGTATATATTTCTGTAATAAAAAAAAAATTGAACCTGTCTACAGTCTTTTCAATTATAAAAAAATGCTCCTGTCCAGTCTTTTCTGAGGTAAATTTAAATACTTTTACTTTGGAATTTTATTTTTCTGTTTGGAACCAGTTAATTTTTTCAACAAGCACCAAATTGTGCACATTCTTCCGCATCCTTCAATGTGAAGCTCATTGCTTTTTCTTTAATGATATTGTGTTTCTTTTTTCAAAATTTGAATCTTTATAATATGTTGTTTTATGCTTTATATGTAAGATTTTTTTATGCAACCTTTTTTTTATAGATATTTCATATGAATCTACTTATTGAAAATGTAAATCCTAAAGCTCTTGAAAACTGTCGTGAATATAAACCAAAGTGTTTATTTTTGATTTTCTATAACTCAGTGTTTATCTCTTAAGTTGTCTACTAATTTACTTAAGTAAAATTTCTGAAGTTTATATTAGTGATTATCTTCTAAGGAAAAATAATAGTTTGAAAAACTTTGTTTATAGTGTGATTTTTTGGTTATTATTAACTGTTTTTAATAATTGGTCAAATTGTCATTCGCTTTATTATACATCATATAGCCTAAATTTTGCATTATGTTTAAAAGCACATCGTATATGAGCAGAAATTCAGTGTCCAAATCAAATGTTCATAATTTACAGAGGCTGATGACTTAACAGAAAGTTAAAAGGCATTTTAAAAAAAGAGAACTTAACAGGACTCGCAAGGTTTTTGGAAAAAATACAGTGAACTTAATCTCCTTGTGATCGTTTGTCGCCCTAAGAATATACAGCCATTAGTTTTCCAGCAATGTTTGCTGTAGAATTTCCATAGTCACGACAATATATAACTTAATAGGCTTCCATAGCAATAACATAAAGTTAAAAAGCAGTTTTAATAAATGTAAACTTAACAGGACTTGCTAAGTTTTTAGAAAAAAATACAGTGAGCTTGATCTTCTTAGTAGCCCTAAGAATATCCAACCTGTACTTTCCCAGCAATGTTCACTGTAGCATTTCCATGGTCACAGTAGTAGCGGTTATTGAGGCTTGGAAAATCTTCAACATTATAAATGTTCCTTGAGTAGACTTTGTCTTTAAAGCAGCCCCTCCCCCCTAAAATAATCTTGTAAAAAGACATCTATATATCTTGTTGGGCAACCAATTGGGCCTTTGTGTCTAGAACCGTGGGCCGGAAAATTAAAATGTTTGCCAAAATGTAAGAATTCAGTAGCCAATTTGCCTTATACAGAGTGGCCACAAAACCGGGAAATCATGGAAATGTCAGGGAGCTTTCTGATTCTGGAAAAAATCAGGAAACTTTTTAAAATTTCATGAAAATCAGGGAAATTTTGTATTGTTTAAGGCACGTTCATCCATATTTTGGCGCTATTCATATGGAGATTTGTAGTGGTTAGCCATTAGAAGTTTAATGTTATGGAATAATTTAAACTTTTCATTACCAGCAAAACTATTCTTTAAAAATTGCATATTATCTCTTTAGAATACATGTTCTATTTGATCAGGGTGTCTAGACAACTGGAAAACCTAAGAAAATTGGGGAAATTCGGGAAAATGTTTGCCCTAAAATCAGAGAATTTTTTAGAAATCTGTCAGGGAAATCGGGGAACTTTTTTTCCAGAATTTTGTAGCCACCTTGTTATACCATTTGTTGATTGATATTGGTAGGCCAATGGGAAAGTGAATAATGAAATACTTGTTTTGATGCTTTATTTGCAGTTTTACAAAACCCAAAATACAGAATTCTTGCATATTTTTGTTTGTTTGTTTTGCAATCTAAAGTCAGATTATTATGAGAAAAGTTCTGGGGTGGATGGGAATTCTATGATGGTGGATCTAATTAAGACAAAGAATGAGTTTATTTATTATATTTTATTTTTTACATCTTAAAAACTATTTGAAATAATGTTTAAAACATAACAAACATTGAAAATTAGCATTAATAAAAAGTTGCCTATCATTCATGTTTGAGCTTTAACAAACTGTTGTGGGAAACAAAATTTAATAAAATGCGTCAATTTTACCGCGCATGCTTAAAATAACTGTCTCTTTTTAACGTTAGCCCTGTCATTTCCTTGTCAGCATCTTAATCTCTAAACATTCATTGAAAATTTACAGAAATTAGTATTCCAACATTTTTTTTAGATGTTAAATAGAAAAACGGATAATTGAGTTGCCATTAAAGTTTTTAATGTTTGATTCGCTCTTAATATGTGTAGTATTATCCTTTCCAACAAAAAAAGGTAAAAAAAAATATTTTAAAAGTTTCAACAGTGTTTCTTGTTTTTAATTCAAATCAATTAAGACGAAAAATGTAATCTAGTAATCGAATTTTTCTGCGTATTGCACAAAATTTCTTCGCAAAAATGTTAAAAGTCTATTTTCTTTCTGTCATTATTTAATAAAACAAAAACACTGGTATGCGTCATACTATATCTAATGATTATTCTAAAATAATCATTAGTAATTGAGACATTTTTTATAAAAAAAAAATTATAAATTTAAAACATAAAAGATATTATACTAAATATCAACAAGACAAGTACTTTTTTACTTGTTTTATACTTGTCTTTTATTCAATGACTAATCATCAGATGTCAAAAATAAGGAGTGCAAATTTTCTAACTAAATGTTTTAGCAAATAGAAAAGATCTGACTTTTTTTTTTAATTTTTCAAGGAAGTTCTTTAATGTTTTTTTTTTAAAAAAAGGACTTGAAAATTAATTAACGTTGTGTTCAAAGACAATGTAAGTGATAAAACAGTTAATTAAGTCATAAAAAAAAGTCTCATCAAATATTCTTATTTGTAATGTTTCTAAAGAAGTAATTATACAAGCTGTCAGAAGCTGTGATCTATACCGTATCGTTAACTTGCAGATATCAAAATAATAATAATGCAAATAAAGTTTCATTTTTAAAGTAATTTTTAGAAAAATTTTAATTAAAAAAACATTTTTTAATTGTTTGACAATCTTATTTTAATTTTTGAAAGGTTCAACAATTCGTTATTTTAATATTCATAAATGAATGCCATAACAATAATTCCAATTAACATACATACTTTTACAATAGTACAAAATTAGCATATTATTAGGACAATAGCTATTTGTTGTTATACTCGCTGCAATTTAGTAACATACTTCACAATACATCACATGTAAAACTTGCATTTAAAGTAACATAGGTTTTTTTTACTGAAATGTCTAATTTTAATTCTTTTGTAATGAATGGTGATAGTAAAGGTTTTTTGTTTTTGACAGAGCCTTGTTTGAAAAAGACAATGAGCAGGAAGTGGAAGAGCAGGACAATTATTATCTCAGCACAAGTGCACCTGCTTCCATATTCAGCAGCAGTTTACTTGGAACCTTTGAAGTGAGTTTCTGTTTGAGTCTTCCCCCGTTTCTGATTTAGTAAAACTCGTTAAGTGTGTCTGTCCATCCCTTCACTCTATTATTTTATGATTGCAAAAATTTATGAAATATTATTGCTTTTAAAAAAATATGAAATTTTTATTAGACATAATAACAGCAAAAATTTTAATCTGGCATTAATTAACCCTTTAATTACTGATGGGACTTACTGAGTCCCATCAGTTTTCTCATGGTACTGTAATAATTTAAATATTTTGATACTCATTGGGACTTTGAAATCCACTTCTATCAGTTCGTTCTTCAATTGTTGGATGGCAGCACAAGCTTATTTCTCTTTGGAAGCTTGCTAGAAACAAGCATATAAGACATTGTAACACCAAGATAGATGCCTAGAAGATTAAAAATTGTCCATGTGTTTGAATATAAAGAGAAATAAGCATCTAACAATTGAATGATGGTACTGTATTAATGTTAAAGACTTAGGGACTTAGAAATACACTTCCATGAAATTTGTTCTTCAATTGTTGAACAGCCGCACAAGCTTATTTATCTTTATATTCAAACACCTGGATGATTTTTTTTATCTTCTAGGCATCTATCTTGGCCTTACATCGTCTTATATTCTTGTCTCTTGTAAGCTTCCAAAGAAAAATAAGCTTGTGCTGCCATCTAACAATTGATGGATGAACTTCACAGAAGTGGACTTTAAAGTCACAAAGGGTTTCAGAGCATTTAAATTAAAACAGTACAATAAGGGAACTTAAAAGTCCCACCAGTTAACAAAAGGCTAAGGTTGAAAATAAAATACAAACAGTGTTGTTCTTCCATCTTTTTGACAAATAGAGAAGCTAAACTGATACAGGTTTAAAATACATTAAAAAAAAAAATAACGATAATGTTGCACTTATAAAGCCTCCACTTATTACTTTCCGAATTTAGTTCATTAAAGTTTTTATTTTTGTTAAAAGAAGTTTCTTTGTTTGAATAAATGCTTCTGCACGTATTTTGATAAGTGATATGCAGATGAATTATATAAAGAGGCTTGTCCTGATCTTTGACAGTTAAGCAACCTCTGGTCTAGTATTAACAACACATTGTTGACCGGTCAAGAGTTATACCTCATGTTTCAATGGCCAAATGTTGCCGACCGGCCACAAGTAAACTCGTGATGCACTTTTTTCCCCGCATCACCGTTGTTTCCTCAATGTGCTGTTCAAGGCTTAACTTGCATCCCTCAGCGCCCAAAACACATCATGTTTTTGGGGTCCTATACAAAATTTTAGTGGGAGCGCCCAATATTGTTTACCGGAAGGATTTTCATCTTTAGTCTTCAAGTTTATTGATAACCATTTTCTAAAGACCAAAATCACACCACAAAAAATCAAGCAAAATGTAATTCACTTTAATTTTAATTGCAGTGGGATACATCAGGGTTTGAGGATGGATTGGTATCTATCCTTCAGAAACGCATCCTCGAAATCCTGACTGGGTTCGAACCCCTTGATAACGAGATCCAGTCGGAATTTCTTAACTTTTCCATCTTTTACTTAATGTAACTTTTTATAATTTTCTATTTTTAAATTTGATGTATCTCAGATTTAAGCATTATATTTTCGTGCAGCATTGTACTGAAGATGAATTTTTCAAAGTTTTTATAATTTTTTAGTATGATAATAGTTTTGTACTTTATTTTTATATTTGCTTACCTTAATTTTAAACTTTTTTTTCTGAGATTTAGTTGTTTAATGACTGCGACTTAAAATCAGTTTTAGTTCATTGTTTATTTGTGTTCAAATCATAATTAAAAATGTTTTAAAAAAACAATGTCCAATTTAACTTTGAAAATTTTGGGGCCCCAAGCCAGGCCAATTATGAAATTATAGCCGGTGACATGAAATAAATTCTCACTAAAAATGCCTGCCAACAATGTGTTAATTCTTACTTAACATTACTTTCAAAGAGGCATTAAGTTAGAAAAAAAATATTCTGGGTGGTAAGATTTTGGTGCTGATAGGTATAGTTGATTTACATACTTTGTTATAACACTTCTATCATAATAATCATCTCTAACAATTTGCAATGTTTTAATTATACACCAATCAATATTTGTTAAAATACATCCCTGGAAAATGTTACAGCAAAGTACAGGTGTTCAGATGTTCATTAATACTTGTTAAAATACATGTTTTCTTCCAGATTAAATAACAGTTGCCTGTTACAACTTGGTATTGTACATGGACTTCTAAAAGATTAGTATCCATTGTTAATATTTTCTTTTCTACTTTAGGAATCCGTTCTCAATGGACGTTTGGAGCCAGTTAGTACCGTAGAGGGATTCACAGCAGAAATCGGAGCCAGTGGGTCATTTTGTCCACGTCACATCAGATTGCCTGTTACTGTATTTTTTTACACTTTACAAGACATGGACAAAGTTACCTCTCCGTACATGGTAACTATATTACCACTTATAAATTTATCTTGCATAATTTATTCAGCTGTAGCTATATTTTGTAAGCATTTAGATAGTGAACATATATTATTGCCAAGATAAACAGTTGAAATTTTTTATTTTCTTACACACCTTACACAAAATGTGCTAAAAGAACTGAAAGTCAAGAACATATTTAAGGGTTGTTTTAATGGGGAAGTTGCACTATACCCAAAATGCTGTAATATTATATTTTTCTGAGAGAAAAATTGATGTAGTTTCTGAATATTCAATCAAAATGTTCAAAAAACGTTCCATTGAATATGAAAAATGCAATTGAACATGAGCAAAAACGTGAACATTATCACATGACCGAAAACAGCCCTGTTGACCGGTGACGTCAGGATGCACGAAAGCTCAGGACCCGGAGCTAACTTCACATTGTGTCTAGTGCATTGAATGAAGCAATTGCTTGGATAATCTATAACTCCACACGTTAATATTTAAAATATTCATTACAAAATTTTTAAATTTGATTTTTTTTTTTAATATTCCCTACAAATTTATCATGCTGTTAGACCAAGGACTTAAAAAAGCTTAATCGGATAACCTTTCAATAGTAGATTCTATCAGTATGATATCATTTTCGTCGAGAAATCCAACCTTTGTGGGGGCAGAAATAAGAGGAGTTAAAATTCAAAGATTAGTGATTTTTAAATTATAGAATTTCCTTTAATTTTTGTTATCATTCATATGTTTTTCCCGAGTTCTAATATAATTTTGTTGGTCTTAAGGTTACCACGTTGTATACGTTTTTTCTTTAATTTTTGAACTGGACTCGCACTTTTTTTCAAAATTAAACAAGTGTCAAAAAATATATATTTGCAAAGTTTTACCATTTGATATTTAATCAATTAAAATGTAATTACTTAATTAGAGTCTAATTGCACCGGCCATAACTTAATTTGTAAATTTTTAGAACTTTGATTTCAATTGCAAATGCAATGATTCACTACAGTGAACCTACTAGAATTCTAAATAGAACTTAATTATAACTTTTCTTTTTCATACTTTTGTTTTGAAAGTATTTAAAATAACCCACTTTTTCTAAAAACATCAAAACTAATTTCTTAGTTACTAATGTGTAGTACTGTAATGTGTAGTCTTAATTTCAATATGTTTGTATAAATTATTTTCACAGAAAAGGACTAAATTTTAAACTGCTTCTGTTTAAACATATTATGGAGACAATAATGCTCCTTTTTTTTTTGACAGAGCAGGGCGTGAAAGTTATGGCGATAATGCCATCATATATATTCACGATTTGAAAATCGCCAACAACAGTTTTTTAATCTTCAAAGAAAGAAAAGATCAATAATATTTATAAATACTCTTAAAAGATCCAACTGAAATATCTCACATAATTCGTTTGTTGATTGAAGGGAAAATATTATCACAAAGCTTTGATTTTTTAACGATCTATTAAAATATAACATGAGGCGTGTTATTGATCTGAAATGCTAAAGAAAAGATATCCTAACGATAACTAATTGGTTCGCGTATATTTTTAATTAATTCAAACAAAAATAATATCAATTTACTGAAAAATAATATTCACAGCAGTAGAGAGAAGTTTTATAAAACAATTTCTTATTTTTGGTTTTGTCTCGCTTCATTGCAATGCATCATTGTTTGTGCCTTACATGATCCTTAGGTTCACTAAAAAAATACCTTATCCGGAGCATAAATGGTGGTATTTTTGCAGCAAGGAACAATACAGTACTTATACGGCAATTTGACATTGTAAATATAAAATTTCAGTGCAACAGCTTTAAAAGAAAAAAATTGAAATCACAGCAGCTTTGCTTTTGCAGGAATCGAAGAACCGGAATAACCTAGGCCATGTATTGTGACGTCACAGTGCAAAGATGGTGTTTTTAAAGGAAGTGACGTCAGGGTCATTCAAAAGTTAATTTAAATAATATAAATTGAATTTTTTCAAACTGTAAATGGTACCATTATGCTTATTTTAAAAGGAACTATTGTTTTCAAAAGAGTTTGAAAATCATGCAACTTCCCCATTCTGGAAGTATTAGGGAAATATGAACTAATTTTTCAAAATTTAGTACTTAAGTATTAAATCGTCAGCCTTTTTGTCATAACTAAAATCTCGCCAATTGTTAAATTTCTTTCCTGTTGCCAAAATGACAGAAAAAATTATTGAAAGTTTTTAGGTGTTTGGTCATTCACTATTGATCATGCATTCTTGCTTAGATTTTATTTAAAGATCAAGAAGAAACTGAATGACTGCATTTTTGTTTGTTTACTGTGTTTGTAGTTTTATTAAATTGAAATAAAATTTCAAGTTGTCCCTTGGACCCTGTTGATTTATATAAAAGATCGCCGATAATATTTTAGTTACTACTTTGAGTCAACTATATTTAGCAAACTATTTTCTACGATGTCCCTTAGACCCTAAAAGATCAACGATAATATTTTGGTTTCTACATTTAGTCAAATATGCTTGGCAAACTTTTTTTTATGACAAAAGGTATTTAATATTTTTGGAAATATTTGTTACTTCTGGGCAAAGTTCATAATCATCTATTTTAAGAACTGCTTATAGTAATTAGAATTAAAAGTTGGATTTCATTTGGCCTTTTCAATACTGCAAGTGAAGAAATACGATTACATGCATGCACAATTTATTTGGTTAAGAATTTTCAATAAATAATGAAATTGTAATATTCAACTTTGAGCTTTTTTTTGGGGGGGGGAGGGTATTCAGTTTTACCAATTTAATATTTCAGCCTTACTTTACCACATTTTGTCTTGCTCATAACCCGAGCAAATTTACAATCGTTTAATTCTTACTTTGCTTTTTAAAGGGTCACATAGATTTAAGGAGCAAAGACTATCACATACCCAAGAAAGGAACCGTTCAGGTGGTAAGTCTGAAATCTTCAACAACAATTTCTGCTTAACTTAAAAACACAGTACCACAGTCAATACTAGCTGTAATTTTTTTAATACACTAACACTCTCTAATGAATATACAGGTGTTTATAAGTTCAACTTTCAAAACGCTGTAAAAAAAATACTGGTCAGAATGACCCAAAATTTAACCATTATATACTCGGAAAAAGAGGAAGCGGAATGGCTATTTGGGGAAAAAAAATTCTTATGGGGGTTGGGCCACTTTTCCATTCTTTGCGCTTTTTGAGATTAAATTTTGGTTAATTCTGACGAGTGTTTTTTTGCAACATTTTGAAAGTTGAACTTAAGATATAATTATAACCACACCGAGATGATTGTAAACAATTTCAACTTCTAAAAAGCATTATTTCAAAAATGTAGCATTTTCTCTTACGCCAAATCATGGTTTCAGAACACAATGTTATATCATAAAATTTTTTTTTTTTAAATAGTTTTTTCTTCTTCCTATTCTTAACAAAATTTCAGTTCATTCTGACCAATGTTCCTTTTTACAGTTTTTTGAAAGTTGAACTTTAATTATAAACACATTGTACTTCATTGTATTTTAAGAGGAAATCGTAGTAAGTATCATTCCCTATACTCAGTATGTTACAATCTTCTAGCCCAGTGCATTTAGAAACTACTTTGTATAAAACCTTGAAATTTGCTGAGTAGGTACAAAAATGATTACTTAATGAAATGATATAAATTAAAAACTCAAAAATGGCATCTAATATATTTTATTTTCTATTTGAAATCTTTTCTTCAATGCATATGCAGTGGCTCCACCTGGTTTTGTCTATTGCTATTTTAATTTTCATTTATAATAGATAGATATTAAATGAAAGCAATTTACGTCGCTTCAGTAGGGGGATACTTTTCGTACCTATTCATCAAATATGAAAGTTTTATTGAGAGTAGTTTCTAAATGCACTGGGCTAGAAGATTGCAACATAGTAATTATAGAGAATGATCCTTACTAGGACTTCCTCTTATTAAAATATATGTTACATTTTATCAAAAAAATTACTCTTCCGATGTTTGCAAGTGCTTCAATGAATATTTAGTAATTACTTCCATTATCCATACTATTTTAGTTTCATTTAAGATATTTTTTAGGCCAATTTAGAAAATATTACTGTGTTCTTAAGCTTTACACAAACTTTTCCTTCGAAAATTCAGTAGTGTTGTACTTGCTTTAAGTCAATATTTCTGTTCCAAGGTGCATGAACACCCATTTTTTTTTGCCAATTTATCTACAGGATATCTCAGAAAGGACTTGACACATTTGAAAAATGAATAAAAAACAAACAATGATAGAGATGTACTTTTTGCTGCATACTACTGTGGATACTAGGAAATTTTATCTCTTCAAATTAGTTATAAAGTTCACTAACAGATGGTACTGTTGATTGTTGAAGTAAAAAAAAGTGGTTGAACACGTTGCAAAAACAACAAAATGTTTTTAAAATAACCATCGTTTTGTAGTTTTTCAACATGTTCAGACTTTTTATTCAATAGCTCCATCTGTTTGTGAATTTTCTAAATATTTTCTGTTTTTTTATTATTATTACTATTCATTTTTAGAATGTGTTGGTCCTTTTGGAGACACTCTGCCACAGAAATTAACAAATTTTGAAAAAATATTGTTGAATATCTATATCTTGTATTTTGACTTTACTATTCATAGATTTTTTATATTACAACTTGCCAAAAATGATGCAATGCTCTGTACATGTAATTCGTACGTTTTTTAAAAAAAACTTTCATTTTCAAGTGCTTAGAAATGGGAACTGTACTGGTCTTTCTCATATTCAAGATATAAATTCCTGATCGTTTCTCTAGAAAGACTTGCCAGAAGACATTACCTCATTGAAATTCAGATTACTGTCAGTCAGTAGTCTTGATATTGTTGCAATGTTTTGACGCTATATAGCTTTTTGCAAGAAAATCGAAATCCAAAAATAGTTTCCATCGTAATATACCAGGAGGGAATACTAGATAATAGTTTTACAAAAAATTCTTGATTCTTTTTTTTTTATGGTTTAAGAAGGCCTGTCAGACTTTTTCTGCCTTACTAGACAATTTATTTTTCTTACTCCTAGTATCACTCGAAGTATTCCTTTAAAACACCTGAGCTTTTTCACTAGATATAATAATTGTAATAAAAGTCAAAGGGGAAAAATATGTATTTTTTTAACTTTTGTAATATCTTGTGAAGCATCTGTTAAACTATCCAAATGAAAACTTAATTTTAGATTTTTTTACATGAATCACAACCTTTTATTTATCATTAAAGTAATATTAAAAATAAATTCTTGTCATACTTCTACTTCACCATCAATTTTTTTTTCCAAAGAGATCAGACATGACAGTATTCAAGAAAGATAGTCTTGTGCTGGCTGTCTGGTGGAAGTTTTCCTGGTTTTCTCGCATTGAAGGCACAAATTCAGGGCATTTTCCCTAAAGACTTTCCAGAAAGCATTTTTGAATGATGTTGCATAGCCCTCACATATTCAGGCTTAATATTCAGGCACCAAACAATCTCCAACTTAATCAATCTGTCATTCTTTTTATAAGAGCAACTTCAGCTATGAAAACTTTTAGCCTCGGAAAAAAATTAAGTTTTCTCTGCCCCATTAGGTCTGCGAGCCAAAAGAAATCTAACGATTTCTCTTAAACTTTTATTTTACATCCTTATTAAAAATATAACGATTTTTTAACAAGTGACTTTTACTGCAGACGCTGTTCAACCCCCACTCCACAGTTGTTAAGATGTTCGTGGTGCGTTACGACCTGAGCGACATGCCCGTCAACTGCCAGACATTCCTGAGGCAACGCACACTCTACATGCCCCAAGAAGCACGAGACTCCGATCCAGACGCACAAAAGTGGCTGAGGTACCTCATCCACCTGCGGTAAGTGTATATTGAATAGATTTGATTGAGAGAATAGATAGAATTGTATATCGAATAGATAGTGATGAATAGCTAGATAGATAGAATTTGATCGAAAGAAAATATGCAAATTATATGAAACTGAATTAATCCTTTTCAGGTTCGTGAGCTCAAAGTCCGGCCGCATCTATCTCCACACGGACATCCGAGTGATCGTCTTCCGCAAAAGCGACCTCGACGCTGCGACAGTCCACGGGCAGAGGCCGTACGAGCTGCGTACCTTCACCCACTCTCCACTCAACCCGAAGTTTTCGCCACACAAGCCATGAAACACATAAGACACGAGAGAGACAGCTGCTTCGTAAACTTGCCTTTGTTCTTGTTAGAAATGGGAAAATAAAAAATAGCCCGAGTGGATTTATAGGAAATTTATCGCTGTTCGAATGGTACTCCGAGATATGATAGTGACTTGCAGGGTCGCATGCGTCCTAAAAGTCCTTAAAATTTTGTTTCTTCCAAAAACAGTGTTTACATTTTTCGATAATTCCTAAAAAAAATTAAAAACTTCGATAACTCAACAATTTTCCTCCAAAACCGACGAATAAACTCTGATATTTCTCTAGACGAAAAAATATTTTCGGAGATTTTAATCATCCCATTTTTTAAAAAATTGGCCATTTAAACATGCTTTGAAAAGAATGTCTGTGTTAGGAGATTATGTCAGCTTTAAAAGAAATATCCCTAAAATTTTTTACTTTAATTTTTTTTTAATTACCCCTAAACTTTTTAAGAATGATCTCTAAATTTCTACCAATTTTTTAGAAAACTCACTGCATCCTTCGGACTTGTGAACATTTAGTATAAAGCCTTTAACTTCCATTAGTTCCCATTGGAAAAAACCAATTAGCTGCAAGGGAAAATATTGAAATTTTTTCTGGAAATAGTCCTATGTGGAAACTATTAGAAATTTATTTTCATCAAATTGTAAATGCAATGAGAATTTGCTTCTTTACCATATAATCATCAAGGTTATCATGGAAAGACTTGGGATTCTTGTAAAAATGTCCGGAAAAATAATCAGTGGAAAATCTAGACTTTTCTTTTTCGGTTTTTCTCATATATTGTTAATTTTGCATTAAGGGATACGAATCTATTTCTCCCCAGGATTGCTCAACAGTGATGAAAATAAGTCCTAATTTTCTGTATTTTGAAAGGTTTAATTACATTTACATCAATTTTAATTTCAAGCAATAATGGTAGTTTTTTCACTGAATAATAACTGGAATTTTTTTTAATTTGTCAGGGAAACCAAAGAAAGACAGTAAATTTTCATTAATTGACAACCATGAATTATTAAACCTGGTAACTTCCCTTTTGAAAAGATTAAGACCAATAATTTTCATGGATTCCGAGCAACGAGCGTTATGAATTTTCATATAGTTTCAAGACTGGTATTTTTAAAAAGGGTCAAGGACGAGAGTGGTGTCATTTTTAAGGAAAAAAAATTGAGTAATTCAAGAGGAAATTTATGGTTGATCAACGACAATCTTACTGAGAAATTTATGGCTATCTAATTTTCCAAAAATGGATTGCAATAAATTAAAGCTAGTGTTATAGGGAATGCAATTTTATTAGAACTAAAAAAACATTATTAGTTAAAATTATTTGAGATATACAACAGTAAGAATTACATGAGTTAACTCTAATTCTTTTTTTTAATTTAATCTTCAATAGAAATATCAAAACTAATAAGCTCTTTTAACAGTAAACAACTCAATTGATTTCAAATCCACTCGTATAGCTACTGCATTGACTTTCCTTCGAAATATCAACCGGTGAATGACAAAGGTGTGGTTACAAGGTGGCTTTCTCTCTTTCATCTGCAAACTTCGGACCCCTCCTGTATATAGAACTTAGAGAGAATACTCCTCCAAATGTGATCAAATGCATATATATATACAAAGGCCTAGTATAATGTTTAATTATATAATTGAAGATTTTGAATTATATTAATACACATATATATATACTTAGATCCTTGTGGTTAACTTATTGTCTATATTATCAAAGTAAAAGGGTGCACTAAGTGAACTTATGTGTCTTCTCTTCGCAATACAGCATTTTCGTACACTAACACATGCACATTTGACACACAAGAATATAAATAAATCGAGACCAATTTATTACTTTTTATCTATTGAATATGAATAAGGGTGTATACTAATAGGTAAATTTACAATTATGGAAAAATCGAGCATTTTTCAGGGATTTTTTTTTTTTATGCCTTAAAATCAAGTATCCAAATTTTTTTAACGAGAATTTTTCCATCAATAACTGATAAAGCAAATCAAGTATGAAAAATTTATTATTTTTTGAGTTATTCATATTCTATGGATATCTAGTATCAGAGAAAATATAGAAACCAGGGAAATGTATCTGTTATAGAAAAAAAATTTGAACTAGAAAAGGAAATTGCATTTTCCAGCAATAAATTTCTTTGAATTTTGTTTTTAATAGTTTATATATGCAATATCGTAAAGGCGACCGGGAATCGTCAGGGAAATATAAATTGTTTTTCATCTGAATACAGATTAATGAGATTTATTTATAATAAGAGTAAAAAAAAGTAATATTTACACCTGATTATCGAAACTAAAATTCCGATAAAGAACCAATACATCGATTCAAGAGTAATTCAAAAGTTTATGGTTATTTCCTAAAGTAAACCTGGTATAGTTATTTGTTTTTTCAGCTCGCCTCACATTCTAAAATATTACTGTCTTTCTATCACAAAATACCTCCCGTCACATTTTCTAGTTTTGCCTTGCAGTGGAACCCAGACTAACCTCATTTTCCACTAAGAGATTCCAGGACATCTTAAGTAGTGTAAACTTATTTGAGGGCAATTTCCTGTGGCCCACCTGATGGTTCTGTTGTTTGCGCTTTGGCTTTGCATGCCAAAGGTGTAGGTTTCGAATCCTGAAATAAACATGAATGTTTGTTGTAGTTCAGAATCCACGTTAAGCTGTAGGTCCCGTCCTGACTAACCATTATTGATATAAAGGTCGTTGAGCGCTCAAACCAACCACAGGGTTAGTATTCGCCTTAATATTCCTTAAATATTTGAGCTCTCAAACCAACCACAGGGTTAGTATTCGCCTTAATATTCCTTAAATTTTTCGTTTATTCCTAAAATTAAAAAACGTAAATTTCCTGATATTCCTCTAGCGGAGAAGATATTTTCTGAAATTTTAATTATTGACAAACTATTTTAAATTGTAGATAAAGTCACACTAAGTTTTAAAGTTCAACAATATTCTTTTGGAAGTATTTTGAATGTTGCTTAAAAATTATTAGATTTAATTAAATTTGCATGTCTGTCAAAATAGTATGATTATATAACTGACTGATGTTCAATTTCTTTTAAATTGGTATTTGTCTGTTAAGGAGTCTTATATCAGCTTTTAAAGAAATATCCGTGAAATTTTTTGGAGTTGTCCCTAAAATTCTAACCTAAATTAATTAGTATTAACTCATTGAGCCCCCTGCAACCAACCAAGCCAATTTCCTGCATGCTACACCCTATTCTAAATCGACGAGGCTTGTTTCTATAGTGACAACTACCATCCAGACCGTTTCGGCAGTAGCTAGTGGCATATGGTAGAAATAATTTAACCAAAGCTGATAAGAGCAATAACTAGCTGTTAGGAAACTGAGGGGAATGGGTATTGTAGGCCTTGAAATCTGGGCAACTCTGCTGCACAAGTTAATACACGCCTAACGAATCCATTCGGTAGTCTAGAGTTAAGATGGCTTATAAATTTTGAAACACTTAAGTCCTTTGACAAGTAAATCGGCTTGTCATCAAGGGTTAAAAATTATTTCTATTTACAAATTTTCTTAAAAATTCAAACAATTTACATCTTTGGTTCACAATGGTTTGGTTTAATGTTGCATAGAAATATATCTGGAGATATTTATTACATAAATACACCTTGAATAATTAAATAAGAATTTATTTAAAAAGCAATTAGGAAGTGCAATTAATCGAAAATCCATTATTTTAACGTACAATTAAACTGAAAATTGTGGTATGAATTTCATGAAAAGGTCAAATTTCTAAAATGGTCAACTAAGAAAACACTTTATTCTCTAGATTTTACTGTTCAAAATGCCAATAAAAGCACAGGTTTTTTTTTTTATGTTTTTTAATCTGATAAAAAGTTTTACAAGATTATTCATAAAAATCTAGTTTTACAGAGAATGAAATTTCATTTTTAAAGGAAAATATCGCACATGTTTTACCATTACCTAGGATGTGACTTATTATTTACCAACTAACATAGGATGCGACAATGAATGCCTTGGTTCGGAATCCATGTTAAACTGTAGAACCCTTCCTGATTAGCCATCATAGTGCATAAAAATAGGTTGTTAAGTGTACAAAACAACCATATTCTTGAGCATTAAATACATAAATAAATGGTAAAAGTGCTAACATAAGGACAACTTGCACATGAATATCCATGCCTAACACTGGCCTTGCATGTCTTTTGGTATGTGAGACCAGAGAGCTCTCCCCAAAGCCATTATTTAGACCAAGTGACGATCGGAGAATCTGAAGGATAAATTAAATTAAAGAGCAATTTTGGTCAACAAATTCGTTGTCATCTCAAAACAACTGGGATGGGACTTGAGTGAGATCGCTTGTATTGTAAGCCAGCGACTCAATATAACTACAGTTTAAATAGCTTGTATACGAAAAGTCAACATATTTTATATTTCTCAGGATACAACATATTTTAAATATACAATAAAATAAGGGCATCATTTCGTATGTCTACATCCATAATTACTTCTTTTTGCATTTGCTGATTAGTTTTAAAATACAAATTTGGCATAAAATACAATGCATTTAAAGAGCAATTAGTTTTCCTAAACTTATACAAATTTTAAAATTTCATAAAGTTTGTTTTAAATTTTATAACTTGTTGGTTTTTTGTATTCATGGATCAGTTGAATTCTTAGTTTTACTTAAGTTGATTGTCGGCACCATCACTTTTGAATTATTAATGCTTCAGTGATTGTATAAGTAGTGTTCTATCTGCAGAAAATTAAGTAGCATTTCAGGTATCAGCTTAGTTGCAATTACATTTTTAGATAAAAAAAATTACAATGAAATAAATTCCGTAATTTTTGTGTTAAAGATGCCTTATAACTTTGACGAGTAATTCTCTGTGTCATAAAGTGTTAAAATGATTATATGTAAAAAATGTATTTATAATAATCCAAACATATTAAAAAAACATTCCAAAAAGAAAAAATCATGTTACATAGTTATAAAATCCTTGGATACTAATTAGGTCAATCTTTTCAATTGATCACAACAGTTATCTTTTCACAAATGAATAAGAAATAAAACCTTTACCTTATTTTTATTCCTTAAAATTATTTTTGAAATTTTGCCAAGTAAAAAATATTCAGATATAAAAGAATAATTGTATTAGTATGAGTCCTAAGCATTAACTTTCATAGAAAACCCAAATCAGAAATTACAATGGGAATCCATTCAGTAGTCTTTGAATTAAAATGGCTTATAATTTTTTTAAACACTGAAATCTTTTGACCAGCAACTTGGCCTGTCATCGAGGGTAAATATTTACAACATTTCTTAAAAATGACACAACTTACATCTTTGTTTCACAATGATTATAATATTTAATGTTGCATTTTCCACAGAAATCATCAACAGTAAATAATATTCATATACTAATTCCATTAATCTTTTTGATTGATAAAAACAGTTATAAAAATGTTTTTTAAAAAATTACAAGTATAACTGGATATATTTATTAACTCAATACACATTGAGTAATTAAATAAAAAATTATTTAAAAATCAATTTGGAAGTGTAATTAGTAGAAAATCCATTATTTTTACACACAATAAAACTGAAGATCGTGGTATAAATTTCATGAAAAGATCAAATTTCGAAGATGATTATCTAACTAAAACACTTTTTGATGATTTTTACAATTTTACTGTACAAAATGCCAATAAAAGCACAGATTTCCAACGTCCGATTTTTTTATATATTTTTCAATTTAATAAAATGTTTTATAAGATTATTTGTAAAATTGTAAATTAAAAGAGGATAAAATTTTATTTTCCCAGGAAAACTTAAAACGCTTTTTACCATTACCTAGAATGGGGGAAAGTATACCCTGCCCCCCCCCCCATCCCCACACACATTAAACTATGGATGGATCTGCTGTTATACCCTTCTATGTCACACACTGGAAGAATTTTTTTTATCCATGGACTTTTTGCAATTTGACCAGGCTGCATACAAATCTAAATAGTTTGATAATAATAATAATATAAAACACAAATAACTTAATTAGGAGATATAATTTTTCTTTATCAAGTTATGAATAAAAGGCACTTTAGTTTTTGTGTGGTAGATATTTTCTGCAGGAGATAGGTTACTTTGATTTTCTGCGACAATATTGGAACTTCCAAAGTTTTCTGCTTGAAGGTTGTTAGATTTACTGGTAGAGTGAACACAAAGATGATCTTTGATACTTCCTTTAGTTAGAAAAGTCACACTACAGGTATCACAAGCAAACTGCTTTTTCCCAGTATGAGTAAAAAGATGTTTCTGAAGATGCTGCTTATGGACAAAAGCCTTGTGACAGATTTCACAAATGAAAGACTTTTCCCCAATGTGCGATAGAATATGTCTAGCGAGGTCAAACTTTCGAAAAAAATCTTTTTGGCAAGCTTCACAAACAAATGGTTTTTTCCCAGTATGAATAAAATGATGCTTAATGAAGTCTTTCTTCAGGGAGAAAGCTTTTTGACAAGTTTCACAAACAAATGACTTTCTTTTTCTAATGTGAGTACGAAGATGTTTAATGAAGTCGTTCTTCAGAGAGAAAGCTTTTTGACAAGTTTCGCAAACAAATGACTTTCTTTTTCTAATGCGAGTACGAAGATGTCTATTGATGTGTTTATTGAGGTTCCCTTTATCAGAAAAAGCTTTTAGGCAAGTTCCACAAACAAAGGGTTTTTCTCCAGTGTGAATAAGAAGATGGCTATTGAGATGAGGTTTTTGGGCAAAAGCTTTTTGACAAATTTTACAAACATGTGGTTTTAATGGTTCTTCATCAGTGTGAGTAAGATGGTGTTTTTTGAGCACCTGGTTTGAAGAAAAACCTTTATTGCAAACTTCACAAACAAATGGTTTTTCTCCAGTGTGAATACGAAGATGTTTAAGGAGGTTTCCTTTTTCAGAAAAAGCTTTTAGGCAAGTTTCACAAACAAAGGGTTTTTCTCCATTGTGAATAAGAAGGTGCTTATTGAGATGATGCTTTTGGGCAAAAGCTTTTTGACAAATTTTACAAACATGTGGTTTTAATGGTTCTCGATCAGTGTGTGTAAGAAGGTGTTTATTGAGGCTACCTTTTACAGAAAAAACTTTTTGACATAATTCACAAACAAAAGGTTTTTCTCCAGTGTGAATATGAAGATGTTTATTGAGGTTCCCCCTTTCAGAAAAAGCTTTTAGACAAGTTTCACAGACAAATGGTTTTTCTCCAGTATGAATAAGAAGGTGCTTATTGAGATGATCCTTTTGGGCAAAAGCTTTTTGACAAATTTTACAAACATGCGGTTTTAATGGTTCTTCATCAGTGTGAGTAAGAAGGTGTTTATTGAGGTTCCCTTTTTCAGAAAAAGCTTTTAGGCAAGTTTCACAGACAAATGGCTTTTCTCCAGTATGAATAAGAAGGTGATTATTGAGATGAGACTTTTGGGCAAAAGCTTTGTAACAAGTTTCACAAACATGTGGTTTTAATGATCCCTCGTCAGTGTGAGTAAAAAGGTGTTTTTTGAGTCCAGGTTTAGAAAAATAAGATTTTTGGCAAATTTCACAAACATAAGGCTTTTTCCCAGTAAGAGTGTGTGATAAAATATTGGAACTTGCAGTAAAAATTTTGTCACCATTATGGGATGTGCATGGAATTTTGCCTTTGGACATGATCAAAGGTTTCTAAAACATAAAAGAAACAAGTAGGTTTATAAATTTTTGCTACTCTATTAAGCACAATGTTTTGCTATTTCTAATTGGAACACATGCCCCTTCATTACAATAATTTTTCTTCTTCTTGTGATTAAAGCAACAGCGTAATAATAGAGACACTCCCTGCAAAAAAAGAAAATGTGTTTCAGTAAACCCAATTAGACAAACAGTGAAGCAAACATACCAAAATTAATTGAAATCAATATTTAATAGGAAACCTCAATTATGAATGCCATTTTTATTGACTCAAGTGTATTTATGATAATGTCATTTACAAAGGAACTTTGAATTTTCTTGTAGAAGTAATGATATTAGAATATTTAAACAGAGTTAATAACAAAGTATGAGAATCAAAATGTGAGAATCAAACAGCATTAACAAAGTATGAATCTCAAAATGCTTTCAATCGAAACTGAATTTTTAAATTGGGTTAAAAGCATTCTGGTTTTACTAACTACAAAGGTTGAATAATGATAGTTTTATTCCATTGAAAAGGTTAGGCACGTTATTCTGATGATAAATCCTTGTTCCTATTTCTATGTGGCGGTTCGGATATCCTGACAACAACTCAAGCTGGGAACTCTGTAGTCAAATGTAACTGCACAGGATAGAACAGCCGTGCTTAACTTGTATCTGTGAACATTTCTTTTATTGTCGATCTTCACAATTTTTATGTTCAGTATTTATTGGAGTTTGTTAAATTGTAATAAACGTATTCATATTAACAAAATCCTCTCTGAAATTATTTGGAATTAGAAATAAATTAAGTGTATTCCAGAAGAATATCTCTTACTCGCATAAATCCAAAGCTGGTGACCCGCTTAGTTAATGCGAATTTCCGAGATTAGTTATGGCAAGTTTTCGAAATGGTTGCTGGACTTAATGTGACAGTTTTTGCAATAACTTCATTTCCAAGTCCTGTTGGTCATTTGGATAAATATTACCATGAAGATGTCGTTATTCACATTTTAAAAAATTCTGCTTCTATCTGACAAGTGAAAAGGTTTCTGACTGTTACCTAGAAAAACGGTGAGTTTTTTCACGGATAGTCGTAAGCTTCGCGAACTGTGCATGCGATTTCTAAGCATATATTTTTTTCTTAACTTGTACTAATGTATTTTATTATGGATCCACTGGAAGAAATTAGGGAAGTGGCATGCGTTGCATTTTGCGTTCCTCGTATTTGGAAATCGGATTTAGAACTGTGGTTTTTACAAGTCGAGTCTGGTTTCGTAACGGCCGGAATAACTAATGAAACTACAAAATACCATCGCATTGTATCCATCTTGGAAGTCGCGATATTGTCGTGTATTAGGGATATTATAAGGGCACCTCCTACTGACAATCTGCACACTTCAGTAAAACAACGTATTATCCAACAATTCGCGCTATCTGAAAATGTTAGATTAAAAACTCTATTGCAGGATATCCTACATTTAGCGGTTTTCACATGAAATGCGAAGTTTGGCTGCAGGTAAGGTTTCGGATGAAGTTTTGCCAACAATTTTATTTTTTACAACGATTGCCAAATAATGTACAACAGATACTGTCCATTAGCAAAGACAGTACGACTGATTTAACACTTATTGCAGACAAAATTTGTGAAGTTTCAAAATTTTCAGCACAATTTTTTGAAATTAAAAACCAGGTTTCAAGTACAGAGTTTCGGGAACTAAAAAAAAAAAAATCTTGACAGCTAATCTTGTAAAACTCTCTGTGATTTTTAATAAACCAAATTTAAGTTCATAACGCAGTCGTTTGTATTCCTAAACAAGGTTGGATGTGCCTAGGAAAGCTGATATACACAAAAAGTGTTTAAATCTTGCAAGAAGGTAAACAATTGAGTTTTCACCACAGACTGTGGTTTATTTCTGTAAATATTACTTTGATAAAAGAAATAGTTTATTCAATTCATTTAAATGTGTTTTTAAAAAGTCAACTTTTGATTCCAGAATTTTTTTTTATTAATTGAAAGAATTTATTTTCAATTTGTTATGTTAACTTAAGCACACTTGAGTAAGCACAACTTAAGCATGTTTGTTTACGGCAGCGTTCGCTACTAATTTATACAGATGGGCCATATGACTTACGTTGGAGCTTTTCGCTGGCCGGATACACCAATATATGTATTTTTATTATCAATTTCACAATGCGTAGCATTTCTAAACACTGGAGAAAAAAAATGATTTTTTAATCTTAATCAATTTGCAATTGATATTTGATTATTTTTTTAATAATTAAAAAATAATAATTTTCATTATTAGTAAATTAAATTCTAAAAGAGAAGTGGGAATCTTTTGTTCCAACGTGACAATTAAACTCGACCTAACTTTTAATATAAATATTTAAACTGTATTTCCAGATTACTCTGCTTTAGTGGGTTGTAGTCAATATAAATTGGGACACGATGGCGGTCGAAATTGTTCAGTTTATTTTGTGATAGAGTCGATGTTTGTCGCAGTATTTTTTTACAGCCAATCTTAATAAATAGTCCAAATGAGATTCAGTTAAGTTATTCCTGTATTTAATCTTTATGAAAACCATCTTTCTGAAAGTTTCTTTATATAGTTTCTTCGGACACGTAATGAAGAACTCTGTTCGACATACTTAACACAAACTATAATATTTCGGAAAATTACAATTATGTAGAAAAAAAAGTGATTCAGTGATTTTTTTTTATCTTCTGTGCTATTGGCGGGCAGCAGAAATATCCGGCCCGCGTAGTGCGTAGTGGCTGATGCTGGTTTAGGGTCTTTGTTGTTGTTTTGGATGTCAGCCATCTTAGAAATATTTCATTTTGGTGTAAAAAATGTGGCACAAAAATCATGTGGCACCGTATTCTGTACTTATACTCATTTTAATTTTTTATGGAGTATACAGTTATAAGAAAAGCCAAAATGTTGTACAAACTTAACAAGGCAAAAAGTCTTTCAGTAAATCCAATAATCATTCCAAATCAAAGTAGCCATTCTCGGTTTCAAAGTCCCTCGACCTTCCTCTATTAGTGACTAGCTAAATGCCCGTACTTTGCCACGAAATTTTACCAGGTGCATTATTTTAGCCAGCTGCGAGGCCTCGCATAGCGGAAATCCGTCATTGGTGTATAGACCCAAATTTTTGGCGCTTCGCTCGCAGGAAAGTTCATTGCAACGTAAAATCGAGCTCGCTTCACTCGGTGAAAAAGTCCTTGACACATAAGCACAGGGTTACTTAACTCGTTGAAAGGATCATTGCTATGCAAACATGAGATCACTTTGTTCGATGAAAAGTTCATTGCTGCGCAAGCGTAAGGTCGCATCACACACTAAAAACTAATTGCTACGTAAAACCTTAATATTAGAAGCCCCTCCCTTGTTGAGAACCAATACAAAAATTCCTCGTTAATAACTATAATATAACACCCCTTTAAGAATATTTTAACACGTGATGTTTGTAAAAAGCAAAATTAGAAGGACAAACCTACTTATGTTGAAACTTTCAGCGCTCTAGGCCTAATAGAAGTTGATTTTTGTGAAAATATTAATTAAAAATTCATTAAAAAACAAATACAAATTTTAATGTTCTTTTTGTCAAAAGTCCAATTAAAAGGACAAAATTATTTGTGTTGAAAATTTCAGAGCTGTAGCCCTATTAGAAATCGTTTTGTAAAATATTTATTAATTAAAAAATTAATAAAAAAAAAAACTAAATAAAAATTAAAAATTCTGTTTTTCAAAAATCCAATTTGAAGGCAAAAACTACTTGTGTTGAAAATTTTAGAGCTTATTAGAAATCACTTTGTAAAATATTTATTAATTAAAGAAATTAATTAAAAAAGAACTAAATAAAAATTTAAAATTTTGTTTTTCAAAAGTCCAATAACAATTAGAAGGCTAAAACTACTTATGTTAAAAATTTTACAGCTATAGCCCTATTAGAAATCATTTTGTAAAATATTTATTAATTAAAAAGAACTAAATAAAAATTTCAAATTCTGTTTTTCTAAAGACTAATTAGAAGGCCAAAACTACTTATGTTGAAAATTTCAGAACTGTAGCCCTATTAAAAGTCGTTTTGTAAAAAAAATTTGTTAATTAAGAAATTAATTAAAAAATAAATAATTAAAATTTTAACATTCTGTTTTTCAAAAGTCCAGTTAGAAGGCTAAAACTACTCATGTTGAAAATTTCAGAGCTGTATCTCTATTTGAAGTCACTTTGTAAAAAATAAATTAATTAAAACATAATTAATTAAAACTTTAACATTCTGTTTGCCATACATAAAATTAGAAAGCCAAAACTTCTTGTGTTTAAAATTTCAGAGCTCTACTAAAATTTTAATTAGGTTTATGTAAATCCACCAGCTTGTTTTATTATTATAGATTCAATCATATTAGTGGTTCAGGTACTTGCGTATTAACGCCACCGTAGCGACAGATTTGTCGGTTTTTAAGAGGGAAAAATGGCGTTAAAAATCAGCAAACAACAAGGAATCCAAAAGATAACTGCATGCGCGTGCGAACAACAAGATTGCTCTTAATTGATGGCACTTAAAAACAGCCAAATCTGTAGCTGCTGTGGCGTTAATATGTAAGTACAGTGGCTCATTTCAAATGAGTAACATGTAAATGTAAGTTAGTTGCTTAATATATATCCATGAAAATGTATTGTAGTTTTTTAAACAAACTGTAATTTCGTATATTCCAAATCTTAAAATGAGCAATTCTCAAAATCTTTTTTTTTTTTTTTTTTTACACTTTCATCTGAAAATGGCTTTTTTCCCGGGATCATAGCATGCTTATAGCAAAAATTTTAGTAACTTCCTAGTCTATAGGGCAACTTTCCAAAAATTTGTAACAAGGACAAAATGTTGTGTGATCCCGTTAGGGGTGAAATGAAAATCCCAATCTAATAATGAGGGTTGCCAAACACAAAAATATCTTAACTTTATCACTATAAAATCGCCACGAAATCCTGACCAACAATTTTCCCTTCTTCATAAAACAGAAAAGCCTAGTAGGTACTTGAACAAAGAAGGAAAATTAAAACTTCACTGAGATATAGGAATATAGCCTATAGTCCCCACATCAAGAACTTTGTAGTTATTAACACTCACCAAGTTTTTCAATTGGGTACTATTACTCGGAATAAAGAATAGACAATATAAATTATAATTTATAAAAAAATACTTACAGATAATGGGATACTTTAATCCTTGTTTATTACGGAGTTATCAGCTATTTGCACTCCATTTAAATAGAAGGTATATTCGCTGCAAGTGTATTCGATAACATGCAACAGTAAAAAATCTATTTCTTAATAATAAAATGTATTTGTAAAATAATAATATAATAGATGGACGCGTAAGGAGCCATTTATTTTGTATACTATACTTCACTCTCTTCAGCTATTTCTGGTTTACAGCTCCTCCCCCCCCCCCCCCTTCTCTCTCTCTTTTAGCTATAAACTTTATACATGTGACATCACAGTCAACTACTTGATTTTATCATCAAACCGGCTTGTTTTCAGTTTCCATGAATCAAAGATCTTTCAAACAATTTTGTTTGGAATTTATGTTTGTATGATAAGTTTTCTTTTTGCTTTAGAAATTCTGGAAATTTGTCTCAATATATATCGGAAACACCTTCTTTTAAAAATATTCGACTGAGAAACAATCTTCGTTCATAAAATGGATGATTAACATAAAATTTTAAACAGTAATAATTCTTTTTGAAGAACACAAGCATGCCAAACTTTGTTTAGTGCATTTTGAAGACTTGTTTGTTGTTATAATAAAAATTCAGGCCAAAACTTAAAATGTTATTCTTGGCATTCAAGATGGTTGGTTGGTTGGTTGAATCCCCCGAGCAGAGGGTGGAAAGGAAGGACTTTGTGACTAAGCACCGTGTGACTTTGTGACGGCAATATCGATAAATTCTTCTATATACATATTTTTATGATTATATCGCTATTTTACTGTAATCTTGTTTTAAAATTTGTATATACATAAGTTTATTAAAAAAAAAAAAAGAATGACGACATTTTTATATTATTTTCCTTTACAATGAAATTTTTCGAATATATTTTTAATGTATAAATACAGCCGAAACCGAGTGGTAGAGCATTGCGTTCCCACGCCAGAGGTCCGCGGTTCGATCCAAGGACTGGGGAAGGTTGATTCAGCCTTTCATCCTTTAAGTGAGTCGATTAAATGAGAAACAAGCATGTGTGTACAGATGTGCGCTAACGGGGAGTTAAACCAGGGACTCCCTAGAT
The DNA here is from genome assembly GCA_963978545.1 of Linyphia triangularis. Lineage (NCBI taxonomy): Eukaryota > Metazoa > Arthropoda > Arachnida > Araneae > Linyphiidae > Linyphia > Linyphia triangularis. The sequence continues at coordinate 67,509,682 of OZ021730.1, forward strand.
CAATAGACAGCGAATGTTAAGCACTAGACAAAAGTGACTCAACGACCTATTTTTATGCCCAATGACGGCTAATCAGGCCGGGACCTACAGCTTAAAGTGGATTTCGAACCACAACGAACATCCATGCCTAACTCGGGATTCGAACTCGGCACCTTTAGCATGTTTGGCCAGAGCGCTAACCCCACAGTCATCAGATAGGCACTAGTGCATAGGTTTTGTATCTGTCATTTGTACAAGAGACAACTACATAACCTTCCCAGTGAGTCGCGAACAACTGAGTTGCTTGCGTGTGAGTTCAGTGCGTTACGTTGAGTGTAGCAGTGAGTCACCAGAGGTTACTTTCTGAGGTGGTAGTGTTGAAATCGTGCTGTACTTTCAGAAGGTTCGAATAGATGGCAGCATGATTTGTTGGCCAGTAGTCACCAATGTAGGCGAAGTGCTTACGAGGAATCGAACCAGGGACTCCTAGATCAGTATACAGCCGTATTAACCACTAGACAAAAGTGACCACTAGTGCCTACCCTAGTAGCAATCACTGCATGACGTTTCGTCGGCCAATGATCGGAATTCATCTAAGTCATCGGCGATTCCCCAGACTGATATATAAACACACCCGTATTTCCTAGTCTGCCGATTACCCTAAACTCATCGGCAAAATATATCTTCCCAACATCGGTGGCCGGTTAGAATTTCTGATCATCGTTTTTTTGATCGGCAAGATATCGGAATCGGAACCACATCGACAGGCGATAAAAAACTTATGTTTCTTTTTCTTGCAATTCCACTGAATTAGAGGCGATCCTTGAATGTATTTCAAATTTAAATCAAGTATACAATTTGCTAAACATTTCGCTTTGGCAATAAGTGAAAAATATTTAAAAAATAAGTGTACGAAAAATTTTAAATGTAAAAATATATTTTGAAAAAACACAAACCATATAATTATATATTGCTTATCTAATACGTCAATAAAATCCATAAATAAAAGTTTTTATATAGTAAAACAATATAGGAACAATTTTCTAAAATTAAAAATAAATTCTCATTTCAATTTAATATAAAATAAAAATATAGTCCTTGTTTTTAAATAGTTTTCATTATAATTTGCTGAACTCATTTTGGTCCGTTTTTTAAACATCTTTTAAGTAAAATAAAAATATATTTATATGTTTCAAAAAGTTAATCAAATTGGATATAGTTTTTTAAAAATTTAAAAATTAAATAATGTTTTTAAATGTCAAAATTATTAAGTAAACTCTTAAATTGCATTTTAAAAAATATAATAAAATGTGTACTGGTCAGTTAGTTAATATTTTACAAAATAGATGGCGACACTATTTATTTGACACTATTATTTTTTTGCTATAATAAATAAATTAATATCATTTTCCCAAATTTATGGAAGATTTGCTATTTTCCGAAAATACCCCATATATAAAAAAAAATGTCGGTCAATTTCCTTTCAAAGTCTGTATGATAGTATAGTTTTGTACTACAATACAATTGCTATACCAAGAAACACAAGTAACTACAGTCCAGTGGCCATGTCAACGCACTCCGGAGATAACCGTCCTCGGTTCGATCCCAGGGTAAGTAATTTAGACAATTCTGGTGTGAGTAATTTGGTAGTGTTATAACTTCGATTTGTACTCTTAAAATGTCACTGGAAATACTACCATATAAGAATTACGCGCTCTGGGTAAATATTTTAGTTTTGCATTATTTTAACTTGTCGTTTTTAATATTCGATACTTACATCTTTATAATTATTTAATGTTTATTAATCGATATTTTCGACAAAATAATAACTACCATTGTTTCGATATTTCTTGAGAGCAAAATTTTCCTCGGATAGTGCTCGTATTTCCCCCTTTTCCCTCGGCCTTCGAACTAATTCTTGTCGACTTCTGCTCGAATTCGATCAGTTTCCGGACATCGGCCAACGGCCGGCCACGGGACAAAATGGATTAGTTGCCAAGGGAAAGATAAGTTTAGGGTGAGTTTCCGGTGAATCGACAATCACCGGCGATTCACCTGGGGATGGAATTCCGATCATCGCCCGAGGTAAAATTGCTACTAGGGTAGGTGTTGTGTAACTGTCATTTGTGCACGAGACCACCACACATTAGGGATGGGAAATAAAAGAACAGTCTGCTATTTTGAGCCTGTTCCTTAAAAAGAGCAAGAACATCCTGTTCTTTGATCTCACCAAAACCCTGTTCCTTAACATTCTTCGATGATATCCTTCCAGCTCCGATCCTATGCGTCACACCTCTGACGTCGCACTTGAGGAAGAAGGTTTCGTTTCCCCCTCTCCCTCCACACACACATTCCTCATCCGTGATCTATCTCCTAACAGCAGGGCTGCGTTGCGCAGGCGCAGAGTAGATGAACAACATCGGTATGGAGTACTATCGATGAGCAGGTTTGTTTCAAAGAGCCAGTTCTTTTCAACCAGCTCTGTTCAGAACAGTTGAGCTGAGTTGCTCTTTCCGAACGGCTCAGTTTGAACTGCTCCGTAAAGAGCTAGTTCATTTGAACTATTCCCGTTCACTTGTTCTCTGCTCATTTCCGCTCTGTGTCGGAACGGGAGCTTCTACAGAACTGGTTCCGTGTTTCTCGGATATGCTGTTGATTTCATTATTAGGACTGTGTTGAAATGCTCGCGGGGAGGGGGGGGGGGAGATCTTTTCAATTAATTTCAGCAGGTATAATGCTTATATGTTGTTGTTTTTTATTGTTTTAATAATAATAAGGTAATTATTTCATTTCTCGTTTATATTCAAACTATCAATGCATTGAATGAAACTGCGTTTTTCTTATATTGTAATGTGTGTTACAAGTGTGTTTTTAAATTAAGTAAACTTAATTTTTGGTAAATTTGGAAAAAGGAAACATAATTTATGATAACAAAATGTTGTGGAATATTTAACTTTGGAATTTTTAATTTTTTTTTTTTAATTTTTAATGTATTAGGTCTATGTTACATTGGTCCGGTAAATCCCATCCGGCAAAACAACAAAATATTTTTTTTTTACTCTGGTTTTAAATTGAAATTATTATAATTTTTTTTCACTAGATTTGTATGTAACAAATAAAAGCTAGTTTTGAAAGAATTAAAAAAATAAATTTGCGGAGTTTATAATAAATTTGTCAAGAACATGTTCTTTCACAGAATTCTCGGCATGTGAGGACTTGCAAACAGTTTGACTTTCTTTACTTACGAAATATATACACAATGCATAATAGGAATACATAATTGAAAATGTTGAATTCTGCAATTTCGGTATTTTCTATTATGCATTCTGCATATTCGGTTTTTTATAATGTGTATTTTATAAATTCAGTATTTTATTTTGTCTAGACCAACCCTCCTGGATCATAAGCCTCTTCTTGGTCTTCTAATTTGTATTAATTAAGAAAGAAACGAAATGTCGTATTTTGTTTAACGCAATTCCAAAGGTTGCTTGTCATACTCTTAAGGTGCTAGGTTCGAATCCTTATAGCAGGCTGAGTTGTTCGTTGTGTTTCGAAATCCACTGTAATGAAGGTTGTATTTTTTATATAATGTGTAATAAAACTAGTATAATGTGTAATAGTCCCATTATATTGTAAATCTATTGTGAAATATTATTTTGGTAAAAGGACCTGGGCTATCTCTAACATTTTTGTTTCAAGTTAATTTTTTCTACACTACATTATCACTGTGGGAATCTTTCACAAATTACTCATACTCTATCGCCCCATCGGGCCAATGCAATTTCTACTATCCAGAAACGAGTAGGCACGACAGTGATTGTAACAAATTATCTCTCACTAGTTGTGAAGGTGTTACATTTGTTTTTTTTAATTTTCTCCAGTATAATAAGTGTTATATAGCAAGATAGTTATAATATTATAAGAATTTTGTTTTCAGAAACGAGTATGTTCAAAAATAATTTAAATTTTTGAGTTACTTATATAAAATTATAACTTTCTAGAAATTAAAAAAAAAACAACTAAAACGTTGTTCAGATGGCGCCGATTAAATGCGTGTTTTTCTTAGCATAGTTTACCATTGAAATGAAAACTAGGGGTGTGGAACATCGCACAACTTTCAATTACATACTGACGTGAACTTGTGTCATTTACCGTTTTTATATATTATCCTTTATTATAAGTGAATCTGAGGGGAGAAGAAAAAAACAATCGTTGATGAGGTATGCTCAAGGAAAGAGAACTTTTGTAGAAGGCATTCATTTTTCAACTTTTTACGCCATTAAAGCATTTTTATAAGAATTTCGAAGGTGGGTATATCTAGAACACCTTAAGAAGCATTTCCACAGTGATTTTGATGAAAATCGTTGGAGCCGTTTTTTAGCAATAATTGAAAAACATGATTTTTTCAATGGCAGTTACCTTGTGCGCATGCGCAATTTTGACGAAAACCTAAATGGTATCCATGGCCACCACATACCCGCATACTAAATTTGAACATCGTAGGTCAACTTTTTCGGGAGTTATGCTGACCACAGACGTATATTTTTTCTAGATCACTTTTTTGAAAGCCGAATGTTTCAAAACGTGGTGAAATGCAAATACAAAATCGATTTTTTTTTTGTTGACCGAATGCTATACTTTCATTACCCTATGTATACATATGGGTAATTCAAGCGTTTTTTTAGTCCCAAAATTTTTAGGTTTGCCATTAAAACACAAAAATCAATTTATATTTTGTTTAAAATATTAAATTTATTTAAAACTAGCTGAATACCCGTGCTTCACTACGAAATTTTATCATGTGCAATATTTCAGCTACCTGTGAGGCCTCGCGTTGCGGAAAACTGTCATTCGTGTATAGGAACCAGTTTTTGGCGCTTCACTAGTAGAAAGGTTCATCACTACGCAAAATCGAGCTCGCTTCGTTTGCTGAAAAGTTCATTGACACATAAACACAGGCTTACTTTACTCGTTGAAAGGTTCATTGCTATGCAAGCATAGGTTCGCTTCGCTGGCTGAAAGTTTCATTGCTGCGTAAGCATAAGCTCACTTCACTCACTAAAATCTAATTGCTACGTAAAGCCTTAATATTGGAAGCCTCTCCCTTGTCGAGGAAAAAAATTTCCCCTTTAGTACAATAATACAACACCCCTTTAAGATTATTTTAACATGAGTTTGTGGAAAGCAAAATTAGAGACCAAAACTACTTATGTTGAAACTTTCAGAACTCTAGGCCTATTCGAAGTCGCTCTTTAGGAAAAAATTAATTAAAAAACAAATTAAAATTTTAACCTTCCTTTTGTCAGTCCAATTAGAAAGCCGTTGTGGCTTTCTAATTGGACTGACAAAAGGACTTTGCTACTTGTGTTGAAAATTTCAGAAATGTAGCCCTATTTGAAAGCGTTTTGTAAAATATATATTAATTAATTAATGAATTAAAAAGAAACTGAATAAAAATTTAAAATTCTGTTTTTCTAAAGTCCAATTGGAAGGTCAAAACTACTTATGTTGAAAAATTTAGAGCTGTAGTCCTATTAGAAATCGTTTTGTAAAATATTAATTAATTAATTAAAAAGAAACTAAATAAAAATTTAAAATTCTGTTTTTCAAAAGTTCAATTAGAAAGCCAAAACTAATTATGTTGAAAATTTCAGAGCTGTAGCCCCATTAGTAATCGTTTTGTAAAATGTTTATTTATTAACTAAAAAGAATTAATCAAAAAAGAACAAAATAAAAATTTAAAATTCTGTTTTTTAGAAATCCAATTAAAACGCCAAAGCTACTTATGTTGAAAATTTCAGAGCTGTAGCCCTATTAGATATCGTTTTGTAACATATATATTAATTAAAACAATTAATTAAAAAATAATTAATTAAAATTTTAACTTTCTGTTTTGTGATGTATACAATTAGAAGGAAAAAACTACTTATGCTGAAAATTTCAGAGCTCTACTCCAATTTTAAGTAGGTTTCTATTATAGATCCACAGACAAATAGACAGACAGACACACAGCTTATTTTACTATTATAGATGTTTTTGAATGTCTAAGGATACAGACAAAATAGCTATTATCTTGATTACTAAATACATGCGGCATTGATAAAGAGGATTGTATGATTTATTGATATGATTTCATATCCCCTCCCGAAATTTTTTTCTTCTGGCTACGCCCTTGGGGTAAATGAAAGTAAAAAAAAAATCATTTCTAGGGTGTCGGGAAAAAAATTATACAATATTCACCATCGTTTGTGATTTTGTATACCTCCATTAATTTCTAATTTAAAGTTTTAATTTATTTATTTATCCCTTTTAATAAATTATAGACTAAATAAAATGCAATAATATTTGTTTTTGTCCATTGAGGTTTTGAACATTCTTTGAGTCCCAGTGTTTTGGAAACTTTATATATTAAAAACTCCATTCACTTAAAATTACTACATTATAAATGCAAATATTCAGCCTAAAATTATATGTAGAGCTTATAATTTAAGGAGTGTGACTGTCACAATCATATTTTCGAAAATATCAAAAAGTCTTCTAATTTGTATATATTATTCTGACGCAGTCATAGGAAAATCAAACAAAAACTTAGTAACTTTCCCTCTCATTCTTTAAAACGCAACGTCATCAGAGCAGCGAAGTGCGGGAAGATTCGTCCTTGACCCTTGTGATCTACCCCAAAGACCGACCGGCACTTCTTCGCAATGATTTCGGTAAATGGAAAAAAAGAACTGGTTCTTCAAAAGAACGGGTTAATGAGTAGTTCATTTTAAAAGAACAGGAGCAGAGAACACCTGTTCAGCAAAAAGAACGTAAATATCACATCTCTACCACACATGCTTGGGAACTCAACACTGGGGGTTCAGCGTCAGACTGATCATCTGACCGGAATATTGCTGTATGGCACCCCGTAATTTTGGAGTGCATTAAATTATTTGTAACTATCAGCAGATGAATATCTTTCTTCATAGAAACTATGATTGCTCAGTCGATATCCTTTGTTATATCTAGTATAATGAACCAGAAAACTTCCTTTATCGTTATCCGAATAAATTTAAATTTTATGTAACTGTATGAGTTAAAGGTAATTGAAATATGAAAAAATTCTTGATTCTTTCTTCTTTTTTTTTTATGGTTTAAGAAGGCCTGTCAGACTTTTTCTGCCTTACTAGACAATTTATTTTTCTTACTCCCAGTATCACTCGAAGTATTCCTTTAAAACACCTGAGCTTTTTCACTAGATATAATAATTGTAATAAAAGTCAAAGGGGGAAAAATATGTATTTTTTTAACTTTTGTAATTTCTTGTGAAGCATCTGTTAAACTATCCAAATGAAAACTTAATTTTAGATTTTTTTACATGAATCACAACCTTTTATTTATCATTAAAGTAATATTAAAAATAAATTCTTGTCATACTTCTACTACACCATCAAATTTTTTTTTTTTTTCAAAGAGATCAGACATGACAGTATTCAAGAAAGATAGTCTTGTGCTGGCTGTCTGGTGGAAGTTTTCCTGGTTTTCTCGCATTGAAGGCACAAATTCAGGGCATTTTCCCTAAAGACTTTCCAGAAAGCATTTTTGAATGATGTTGCATAGCCCTCACATATTCAGGCTTAATATTCAGGCACCAAACAATCTCCAACTTAATCAATCTGTCATTCTTTTTATAAGAGCAACTTCAGCTATGAAAACTTTTAGCCTCGGAAAAAAATTAAGTTTTCTCTGCCCCATTAGGTCTGCGAGCCAAAAGAAATCTAACGATTTCTCTTAAACTTTTATTTTACATCCTTATTAAAAATATAACGATCTTTTAACAAGTGACTTTTACTGCAGACGCTGTTCAACCCCCACTCCACAGTTGTTAAGATGTTCGTGGTGCGTTACGACCTGAGCGACATGCCCGTCAACTGCCAGACATTCCTGAGGCAACGCACACTCTACATGCCCCAAGAAGCACGAGACTCCGATCCAGACGCACAAAAGTGGCTGAGGTACCTCATCCACCTGCGGTAAGTGTATATTGAATAGATTTAATTGAGAGAGTAGGTAGAAGTGTATATTGAATAGATTTGATTGAGAGAATAGATAGAATTGTATATTGAATAGATAGTGATGAATAGCTAGATAGATATAATTTGATCGAAAGAAAATATGCAAATTATATGAAACTGAATTAATCCTTTTCAGGTTCGTGAGCTCAAAGTCCGGCCGCATCTATCTCCACACGGACATCCGAGTGATCGTCTTCCGCAAAAGCGACCTCGACGCTGCGACAGTCCACGGGCAGAGGCCGTACGAGCTGCGTACCTTCACCCACTCTCCACTCAACCCGAAGTTTTCGCCACACAAGCCATGAAACACATAAGACACGAGCGAGACAGCTGCTTCGTAAACTTGCCTTTGTTCTTGTTAGAAATGGGAAAATAAAAAATAGCCTGAGTGGATTTATAGGAAATTTATCGCTGTTCGAATGGTACTCCGAGATATGATAGTGACTTGCAGGGTCGCTTGCGTCCTAAAAGTCCTTAAAATTTTGTTTCTTCCAAAAACTGTGCTTACATTTTTCGATAATTCCTAAAAAAAAATTAAAAACTTCGATAACTCACCAATTTTCCTCCAAAACCGACGAATAAACTCTGATATTTCTCTAGACGAAAAAATATTTTCGGAGATTTTAATCATCCCATTTTTTTAAAAATTGGCCATTTATCAAGCTTGCATTTTAAATTGCCATTTAAACATGCTTTGAAAAGAATGTCTGTGTTAGTAGATTATGCCAGCTTTAAAAGAAAAATGGATTGCAATAAATTAAAGCTAGTGTTATAGGGAATGCAATTTTATTAGAACTAAAAAAACATTATTAGTTAAAATTATTTGAGTTATACAACAGTAAGAATTACATGAGTTAGCTCCAATTCTTTTTTTTATTTAATCGCCAATAGAAATATCAAAACTAATAAGCTCTTTTAATAGTAAACAACTCAATTGATTACAAATCCACTCCTATAGCTACTGTATTGACTTTCCTTCGAAATATCAACCGGTGAATGACAAAGGTGTGGTTACAAGGCGGCTTTCTCTCTTTCATCTGCAAACTTCGGACCCCTCCTGTATATAGAACTTAGAGAGAATACTCCTCCAAATGTGATCAAATGCATATATATATACAAAGGCCTAGTATAATGTTTAATTATATAATTGAAGATTTTGAATTATATTAATACACATATATATATACTTAGATCCTTGTGGTTAACTTATTGTCTATATTATCAAAGTAAAAGGGTGCACTAAGTGAACTTATGTGTCTTCTCTTCGTAATACAGCATTTTCATACACTAACACATGCACATTTGACACACAAGAATATAAATAAATCGAGACCAATTTATTACTTTTTATCTATTGAATATGAATAAGTGTGTATACTAATAGGTAAATTTACAATTATGGAAAAATCGAGCATTTTTCAGGGTTTTTTTATGACATTAAATCTAATATACAAATTTTTTTAACGAGAATTTTTCCATCAATAACTGCTAAAGCAAATCAAGTATGAAAAATTTATTATTTTTTGAGTTATTCATATTCAATGTATATCTAGTATCAGAGAAAATATAGAAACCAGGGAAATTGATCTATTATAGAAAAAAAAATTTAACTAGAAAAGGAAATTGCATTTTCCAGCAATAAATTTCTTTGAATTTTGTTTTTAATAGATTATATGCGCAATTTCGTAAAGGCAACCGGGAATCGTCAGGGAAATTCAAATTGTTTTTTATCTGGATACAGATTAATGAGATTTATTATAATAAGAGTAAAAAAAAAGTAATATTTACACCAGACTATCGAAACTAAAATTCTGATAAAGTACAAATACATCGATTTAAGAGTATTTCAAAAGTTTATGGTTATTTCCTAAAGTAAACCTGGTAGTTACTTGTCTTCTCAGCTCGCCCCACATTCTAAAATATTACTGTCTTTCTATCACAAAATACCTCCCGTTACATTTTCTAGTTTTGTCTTGCAGTGGAACCCAGACTAACCCCATTTTCTACAAGAGATTCCAGGACATCTTAAGTAGTGTAAACTTATTAGAGGGCAATTTCCTGTGGCCCACCTGATGGCTCTGTGGTTTGCGCTTTGGCTTTGCATGCCAAAGGTGTAGGTTTCGAATCCTGAGTTAAACATAAATGTTTGTTATAGTTCAGAATCCACGTTAAGCTGTAGGTCACAGCCTGATTAACCATTATTGATATAAAGGTCGTTGAGCGCTCAAACCAACCACAAGGTTAGTATTCGCCTTAATATTCCTTAAATTTTTCGTTTATTCCTAAAATTAAAAATCATAAATTTCCTGATATTCCTCTAGCGGAGAAGATATTTTCTGAAATTTTAATTATTGACAAACTATTTTAAATTGTAGATAAAGTCACACTAAGTTTTAAAGTTCAGCAATATTCTTTTGGAAGTATTTTGAATGTTGCTTAAAAATTATTAGATTTAATTAAATTTGCATGTCTGTCAAAATAGTATGATTATATAACTGACTGATGTTCAATTTCTTTTAAATTGGTATTTGTCTGTTAAGGAGTCTTATATCAGCTTTTAAAGAAATATCCGTGGAATTTTTTGGAATTGTCCCTAAAATTCTAACCTAAATTAATTAGTATTAACTCATTGAGCCCCCTGCAACCAACCAACCAAGCCAATTTCCTGCATGCTTCACCCTATTCTAAATCGACGAGGCTTGTTTCTATAGCGACAACTACCATCCAGACCGTTTCGGCAGTAGCTAGTGGCATATGGTAGAAATAATTTAACCAAAGCTGATAAGAGCAATAACTAGCTGTTAGGAAACTGAGGGGAATGGGTATTGTAGGCCCTGAAATCTGTGCAACTCTGCTGCACAAGTTAATACAAGTCTACCGAATCCATTCGGTAGTCTAGAGTTAAGATGGCTTATAAATTTTGAAACACTTAAGTCCTTTGACAAGTAAATCGGCTTGTCATCAAGGGTTAAAAATTATTTCTATTTACAAATTTTCTTAAAAATTCAAACAATTTACATCTTTGGTTCACAATGAGTATAATATTTAATGTTGCATAGATATATATATGGAGATATTTATTACATAAATACACCTTGAATAATTAAATAAGAATTTATTTAAAAAGCAATTAGGAAGTGCAATTAATCGAAAATCCATTATTTTAACATACAATTAAACTGAAAATTGTGGTATGAATTTCATGAAAAGGTCAAATTTCTAAAATGGTCAACTAAGAAAACACTTTATTCTCTAGATTTTACTGTTCAAAATGCCAATAAAAGCACAGTTTTTTTTTTTTTTTTTTATGTTTTTTAATCTGATAAAAAGTTTTACAAGATTATTCATAAAAATCTAGTTTTACAGAGAATGAAATTTCATTTTTAAAGGAAAATATCGCACATGTTTTACCATTACCTAGGATGTGACTTATAATTTACCAACTAACCTAGGATGCGACAATGAATGCCCTGGTTCGGAATCCATGTTAAGCTGTAGAACCCTTCCTGATTAGCCATCATAGTGCATAAAAATAGGTTGTTAAGTGTACAAAACAACCATATTCTTGAGCATTAAATACATAAATAAATGGTAAAAGTGCTAACATAAGGACAACTTGCACATGAATATCCATGCCTAACACTGGCCTTGCATGTCTTTTGGTATGTGAGACCAAAGAGCTCTCCCCAAAGCCATTATTTAGGCCAAGTGACGATCGGAGAATCTGAAGGATAAATTAAATTAAAGAGCAATTTCGGTCAATAAATTCGTTGTCATCTCAAAACAACAGGGATGGGACTTGAGTGAGATCGCTTGTATTGTAAGCCAGCGACTCAATATAACTACAGTTTAAATAGCTTGTATACGAAAAGTCAACATATTTTATATTTCTCAGGATACAACATATTTTAAATATACAATAAAATAAGGGCATCATTTCGTATGTCTACATCCATAATTACTTCTTTTTGCATTTGCTGATTAGTTTTAAAATACAAATTTGGCATAAAATACAATGCATTTAAAGAGCAATTAGTTTTCCTAAACTTATACAAATTCTAAAATTTCATAAAGTTTGTTTTAAATTTTATAACTTGTTGGTTTTTTGTATTCATGGATCAGTTGAATTCTTAGTTTCACTTAAGTAGATTGTCGGCTCCATCACTTTTGAATTATTAATGCTTCAGTGATTGTATAAGTAGTGTTCTATCTGCAGAAAATTAAGTAGCATTTCAGGTATCAGCTTAGATGCAATTACATTTTTAGATAAAAAAAATTACAATGAAATCCATTCCGTAATTTTTGTGTTAAAGATGCCTTATAACTTTGACGAGTAATTCTCTGTGTCATAAAGTGTTAAAATGATTATATGTAAAAAAATGTATTTATAATAATCCAAACATATTAAAAAAAACATTCAAAAAAGAAAAAATCATGTTACATAGTTATAAAATCCTTGGATACTAATTAGGTCAATCTTTTCAATTGATCACAACAGTTATCTTTTCACAAATGAATAAGAAATAAACCCTTTACCTTATTTTTATACCTTAAAATTATTTTTGAAATTTTGCCAAGAAGTAAAAACTATTCAGATATAAAAGAATAATTGTATTAGTATGAGTCCTAAGCATTAACTTTCATAGAAAACCCAAATCAGAAATTACGTTGGGAATCCATTCAGTAGTCTTTGAATTAAAATGGCTTATAAATTTTTTAAACACTGAAATCTTTTGACCAGCAACTTGGCCTGTCATCGAGGGTAAATATTTACAACATTTCTTAAAAATGCACACAACTTACATCTTTGTTTCACAATGATTATAATATTTAATGTTGCATTTTCCACAGAAATCATCAGCAGTAAATAATATTCATATACTAATTCCATTAATCTTTTTGATTGATAAAAACAGTTATAAAAATGTTTTTTAAAAAATTACAAGTATAACTGGATATATTTATTAACTCAATACACATTGAGTAATTAAATAAAAAATTATTTAAAAATCAATTTGGAAGTGTAATTAGTAGAAAATCCATTATTTTTACACACAATAAAACTGAAGATCGTGGTATAAATTTCATGAAAAGATCATATTTCGAAGATGGTTATCTAACTAAAACACTTTTTGATGATTTTTACAATTTTACTGTACAAAATGCCAATAAAAGCACAGATTTCCAATGTCCGATTTTTTTATATATTTTTCAATTTAATAAAATGTTTTATAAGATTATTTGTAAAAATGTAAATTAAGAGAGGATAAAATTTTATTTTCCCAGGAAAACTTAAAACGCTTTTTACCATTACCTAGAATGGGGGAAAGTATACCCTGCCCCCCCCCCCCCCCCATCCCCCCACACATTAAACTATGGATGGATCTGCTGTTATACCCTACTATGTCACACACTGGAAGAATTTTTTTTATCCAAGGACTTTTTGCAATTTGACCAGGCTGCATACAAATCTAAATAGTTTGATAATAATAATAATATAAAACAACACAAATAACTTAATTATGAGATATAATTTTTCTTTATCAAGTTATGAATAAAAGGCACTTTAGTTTTTGTGTGGTAGATATTTTCTGCAGGAGATAGGTTACTTTGATTTTCTGCGACAATATTGGAACTTCCAAAGTTTTCTGCTTGAAGGTTGTTAGATTTACTGGTAGAGTGAACACAAAGATGATCTTTGATACTTCCTTTAGTTAGAAAAGTCACACTACAGGTATCACAAGCAAACTGCTTTTTCCCAGTATGAGTAAAAAGATGTTTCTGAAGATGCTGCTTAGGAAAACTTAAAACGCTTTTTACCATTACCTAGCCAAAAGCCTATTACATTACCAAAAGCCTTGTGACAGATTTCACAAACGAAAGACTTTTCCCCAATGTGCGATAGAATATGTCTAGCGAGGTCAAACTTTCGAAAAAAATCTTTTTGGCAAGCTTCACAAACAAATGGTTTTTTCCCAGTATGAATAAAATGATGCTTAATGAAGTCTTTCTTCAGGGAGAAAGCTTTTTGACAAGTTTCACAAACAAATGACTTTCTTTTTCTAATGTGAGTACGAAGATGTTTAATGAAGTCGTTCTTCAGAGAGAAAGCTTTTTGACAAGTTTCGCAAACAAATGACTTTCTTTTTCTAATGCGAGTACGAAGATGTCTATTGATGTGTTTATTGAGGTTCCCTTTATCAGAAAAAGCTTTCAGGCAAGTTCCACAAACAAAGGGTTTTTCTCCAGTGTGAATAAGAAGATGGCTATTGAGATGAGGTTTTTGGGCAAAAGCTTTTTGACAAATTTTACAAACATGTGGTTTTAATGGTTTTTCATCAGTGTGAGTAAGATGGTGGTTTTTGAGCACCTGGTTTGAAGAAAAACCTTTATTGCAAACTTCACAAACAAATGGTTTTTCTCCAGTGTGAATACGAAGATGTTTAAGGAGGTTTCCTTTTTCAGAAAAAGCTTTTAGGCAAGTTTCACAAACAAAGGGTTTTTCTCCATTGTGAATAAGAAGGTGCTTATTGAGATGATGCTTTTGGGCAAAAGCTTTTTGACAAATTTTACAAACATGTGGTTTTAATGGTTCTCGATCAGTGTGAGTAAGAAGGTGTTTATTGAGGCTACCTTTTACAGAAAAAACTTTTTGACATAATTCACAAACAAAAGGTTTTTCTCCAGTGTGAATATGAAGATGTTTATTGAGGTTCCCCCTTTCAGAAAAAGCTTTTAGACAAGTTTCACAGACAAATGGTTTTTCTCCAGTATGAATAAGAAGGTGCTTATTGAGATGATCCTTTTGGGCAAAAGCTTTTTGACAAATTTTACAAACATGCGGTTTTAATGGTTCTTCATCAGTGTGAGTAAGAAGGTGTTTATTGAGGTTCCCTTTTTCAGAAAAAGCTTTTAGGCAAGTTTCACAGACAAATGGCTTTTCTCCAGTATGAATAAGAAGGTGATTATTGAGATGAGACTTTTGGGCAAAAGCTTTGTAACAAGTTTCACAAACATGTGGTTTTAATGATCCCTCGTCAGTGTGAGTAAAAAGGTGTTTTTTGAGTCCAGGTTTAGAAAAATAAGATTTTTGGCAAATTTCACAAACATAAGGCTTTTTCCCAGTAAGAGTGTGTGATAAAATATTGGAACTTGCAGTAAAAATTTTGTCACCATTATGGGATGTGCATGGAATTTTGCCTTTGGACATGATCAAAGGTTTCTAAAACATAAAAGAAACAAGTAGGTTTATAAATTTTTGCTACTCTATTAAGCACAATGTTTTGCTATTTCTAATTGGAACACATGCCCCTTCATTACAATAATTTTTCTTCTTCTTGTGATTAAAGCAACAGCGTAATAATAGAGACACTCCCTGCAAAAAAAGAAAATGTGTTTCAGTAAACCCAATTAGACAAACAGTGAAGCAAACATACCAAAATTAATTGAAATCAATATTTAATAGGAAACCTCAATTATGAATGCCATTTTTATTGACTCAAGTGTATTTATGATAATGTCATTTACAAAGGAACTTTGAATTTTCTTGTAGAAGTAATGATATTAGAATATTTAAACAGAGTTAATAACAAAGTATGAGAATCAAAATGTGAGAATCAAACAGCATTAACAAAGTATGAATCTCAAAATGCTTTCAATCGAAACTGAATTTTTAAATTGGGTTAAAAGCATTCTGGTTTTACTAACTACAAAGGTTGAATAATGATAGTTTTATTCCATTGAAAAGGTTAGGCACGTTATTCTGATGATAAATCCTTGTTCCTATTTCTATGTGGCGGTTCGGATATCCTGACAACAACTCAAGCTGGGAACTCTGTAGTCAAATGTAACTGCACAGGATAGAACAGCCGTGCTTAACTTGTATCTGTGAACATTTCTTTTATTGTCGATCTTCACAATTTTTATGTTCAGTATTTATTGGAGTTTGTTAAATTGTAATAAACGTATTCATATTAACAAAATCCTCTCTGAAATTATTTGGAATTAGAAATAAATTAAGTGTATTCCAGAAGAATATCTCTTACTCGCATAAATCCAAAGCTGGTGACCCGCTTAGTTAATGCGAATTTCCGAGATTAGTTATGGCAAGTTTTCGAAATGGTTGCTGGACTTAATGTGACAGTTTTTGCAATAACTTCATTTCCAAGTCCTGTTGGTCATTTGGATAAATATTACCATGAAGATGTCGTTATTCACATTTTAAAAAATTCTGCTTCTATCTGACAAGTGAAAAGGTTTCTGACTGTTACCTAGAAAAACGGTGAGTTTTTTCACGGATAGTCGTAAGCTTCGCGAACTGTGCATGCGATTTCTAAGCATATATTTTTTTCTTAACTTGTACTAATGTATTTTATTATGGATCCACTGGAAGAAATTAGGGAAGTGGAATGCGTTGCATTTTGCGTTCCTCGTATTTGGAAATCGGATTTAGAACTGTGGTTTTTACAAGTCGAGTCTGGTTTCGTAACGGCCGGAATAACTAATGAAACTACAAAATACCATCGCATTGTATCCATCTTGGAAGTCGCGATATTGTCGTGTATTAGGGATATTATAAGGGCACCTCCTACTGACAATCTGCACACTTCAGTAAAACAACGTATTATCCAACAATTCGCGCTATCTGAAAATGTTAGATTAAAAACTCTATTGCAGGATATCCTACATTTAGCGGTTTTCACATGAAATGCGAAGTTTGGCTGCAGGTAAGGTTTCGGATGAAGTTTTGCCAACAATTTTATTTTTTACAACGATTGCCAAATAATGTACAACAGATACTGTCCATTAGCAAAGACAGTACGACTGATTTAACACTTATTGCAGACAAAATTTGTGAAGTTTCAAAATTTTCAGCACAATTTTTTGAAATTAAAAACCAGGTTTCAAGTACAGAGTTTCGGGAACTAAAAAAAAAAAAATCTTGACAGCTAATCTTGTAAAACTCTCTGTGATTTTTAATAAACCAAATTTAAGTTCATAACGCAGTCGTTTGTATTCCTAAACAAGGTTGGATGTGCCTAGGAAAGCTGATATACACAAAAAGTGTTTAAATCTTGCAAGAAGGTAAACAATTGAGTTTTCACCACAGACTGTGGTTTATTTCTGTAAATATTACTTTGATAAAAGAAATAGTTTATTCAATTCATTTAAATGTGTTTTTAAAAAGTCAACTTTTGATTCCAGAATTTTTTTTTATTAATTGAAAGAATTTATTTTCAATTTGTTATGTTAACTTAAGCACACTTGAGTAAGCACAACTTAAGCATGTTTGTTTACGGCAGCGTTCGCTACTAATTTATACAGATGGGCCATATGACTTACGTTGGAGCTTTTCGCTGGCCGGATACACCAATATATGTATTTTTATTATCAATTTCACAATGCGTAGCATTTCTAAACACTGGAGAAAAAAAATGATTTTTTAATCTTAATCAATTTGCAATTGATATTTGATTATTTTTTTAATAATTAAAAAATAATAATTTTCATTATTAGTAAATTAAATTCTAAAAGAGAAGTGGGAATCTTTTGTTCCAACGTGACAATTAAACTCGACCTAACTTTTAATATAAATATTTAAACTGTATTTCCAGATTACTCTGCTTTAGTGGGTTGTAGTCAATATAAATTGGGACACGATGGCGGTCGAAATTGTTCAGTTTATTTTGTGATAGAGTCGATGTTTGTCGCAGTATTTTTTTACAGCCAATCTTAATAAATAGTCCAAATGAGATTCAGTTAAGTTATTCCTGTATTTAATCTTTATGAAAACCATCTTTCTGAAAGTTTCTTTATATAGTTTCTTCGGACACGTAATGAAGAACTCTGTTCGACATACTTAACACAAACTATAATATTTCGGAAAATTACAATTATGTAGAAAAAAAAGTGATTCAGTGATTTTTTTTTATCTTCTGTGCTATTGGCGGGCAGCAGAAATATCCGGCCCGCGTAGTGCGTAGTGGCTGATGCTGGTTTAGGGTCTTTGTTGTTGTTTTGGATGTCAGCCATCTTAGAAATATTTCATTTTGGTGTAAAAAATGTGGCACAAAAATCATGTGGCACCGTATTCTGTACTTATACTCATTTTAATTTTTTATGGAGTATACAGTTATAAGAAAAGCCAAAATGTTGTACAAACTTAACAAGGCAAAAAGTCTTTCAGTAAATCCAATAATCATTCCAAATCAAAGTAGCCATTCTCGGTTTCAAAGTCCCTCGACCTTCCTCTATTAGTGACTAGCTAAATGCCCGTACTTTGCCACGAAATTTTACCAGGTGCATTATTTTAGCCAGCTGCGAGGCCTCGCATAGCGGAAATCCGTCATTGGTGTATAGACCCAAATTTTTGGCGCTTCGCTCGCAGGAAAGTTCATTGCAACGTAAAATCGAGCTCGCTTCACTCGGTGAAAAAGTCCTTGACACATAAGCACAGGGTTACTTAACTCGTTGAAAGGATCATTGCTATGCAAACATGAGATCACTTTGTTCGATGAAAAGTTCATTGCTGCGCAAGCGTAAGGTCGCATCACACACTAAAAACTAATTGCTACGTAAAACCTTAATATTAGAAGCCCCTCCCTTGTTGAGAACCAATACAAAAATTCCTCGTTAATAACTATAATATAACACCCCTTTAAGAATATTTTAACACGTGATGTTTGTAAAAAGCAAAATTAGAAGGACAAACCTACTTATGTTGAAACTTTCAGCGCTCTAGGCCTAATAGAAGTTGATTTTTGTGAAAATATTAATTAAAAATTCATTAAAAAACAAATACAAATTTTAATGTTCTTTTTGTCAAAAGTCCAATTAAAAGGACAAAATTATTTGTGTTGAAAATTTCAGAGCTGTAGCCCTATTAGAAATCGTTTTGTAAAATATTTATTAATTAAAAAATTAATAAAAAAAAAAACTAAATAAAAATTAAAAATTCTGTTTTTCAAAAATCCAATTTGAAGGCAAAAACTACTTGTGTTGAAAATTTTAGAGCTTATTAGAAATCACTTTGTAAAATATTTATTAATTAAAGAAATTAATTAAAAAAGAACTAAATAAAAATTTAAAATTATGTTTTTCAAAAGTCCAATAACAATTAGAAGGCTAAAACTACTTATGTTAAAAATTTTACAGCTATAGCCCTATTAGAAATCATTTTGTAAAATATTTATTAATTAAAAAGAACTAAATAAAAATTTCAAATTCTGTTTTTCTAAAGACTAATTAGAAGGCCAAAACTACTTATGTTGAAAATTTCAGAACTGTAGCCCTATTAAAAGTCGTTTTGTAAAAAAAAATTGTTAATTAAGAAATTAATTAAAAAATAAATAATTAAAATTTTAACATTCTGTTTTTCAAAAGTCCAGTTAGAAGGCTAAAACTACTCATGTTGAAAATTTCAGAGCTGTATCTCTATTTGAAGTCACTTTGTAAAAAATAAATTAATTAAAACATAATTAATTAAAACTTTAACATTCTGTTTGCCATACATAAAATTAGAAAGCCAAAACTTCTTGTGTTTAAAATTTCAGAGCTCTACTAAAATTTTAATTAGGTTTATGTAAATCCACCAGCTTGTTTTATTATTATAGATTCAATCATATTAGTGGTTCAGGTACTTGCGTATTAACGCCACCGTAGCGACAGATTTGTCGGTTTTTAAGAGGGAAAAATGGCGTTAAAAATCAGCAAACAACAAGGAATCCAAAAGATAACTGCATGCGCGTGCGAACAACAAGATTGCTCTTAATTGATGGCACTTAAAAACAGCCAAATCTGTAGCTGCTGTGGCGTTAATATGTAAGTACAGTGGCTCATTTCAAATGAGTAACATGTAAATGTAAGTTAGTTGCTTAATATATATCCATGAAAATGTATTGTAGTTTTTTAAACAAACTGTAATTTCGTATATTCCAAATCTTAAAATGAGCAATTCTCAAAATCTTTTTTTTTTTTTTTTTTTACACTTTCATCTGAAAATGGCTTTTTTCCCGGGATCATAGCATGCTTATAGCAAAAATTTTAGTAACTTCCTAGTCTATAGGGCAACTTTCCAAAAATTTGTAACAAGGACAAAATGTTGTGTGATCCCGTTAGGGGTGAAATGAAAATCCCAATCTAATAATGAGGGTTGCCAAACACAAAAATATCTTAACTTTATCACTATAAAATCGCCACGAAATCCTGACCAACAATTTTCCCTTCTTCATAAAACAGAAAAGCCTAGTAGGTACTTGAACAAAGAAGGAAAATTAAAACTTCACTGAGATATAGGAATATAGCCTATAGTCCCCACATCAAGAACTTTGTAGTTATTAACACTCACCAAGTTTTTCAATTGGGTACTATTACTCGGAATAAAGAATAGACAATATAAATTATAATTTATAAAAAAATACTTACAGATAATGGGATACTTTAATCCTTGTTTATTACGGAGTTATCAGCTATTTGCACTCCATTTAAATAGAAGGTATATTCGCTGCAAGTGTATTCGATAACATGCAACAGTAAAAAATCTATTTCTTAATAATAAAATGTATTTGTAAAATAATAATATAATAGATGGACGCGTAAGGAGCCATTTATTTTGTATACTATACTTCACTCTCTTCAGCTATTTCTGGTTTACAGCTCCTCCCCCCCCCCCCCTTCTCTCTCTCTTTTAGCTATAAACTTTATACATGTGACATCACAGTCAACTACTTGATTTTATCATCAAACCGGCTTGTTTTCAGTTTCCATGAATCAAAGATCTTTCAAACAATTTTGTTTGGAATTTATGTTTGTATGATAAGTTTTCTTTTTGCTTTAGAAATTCTGGAAATTTGTCTCAATATATATCGGAAACACCTTCTTTTAAAAATATTCGACTGAGAAACAATCTTCGTTCATAAAATGGATGATTAACATAAAATTTTAAACAGTAATAATTCTTTTTGAAGAACACAAGCATGCCAAACTTTGTTTAGTGCATTTTGAAGACTTGTTTGTTGTTATAATAAAAATTCAGGCCAAAACTTAAAATGTTATTCTTGGCATTCAAGATGGTTGGTTGGTTGGTTGAATCCCCCGAGCAGAGGGTGGAAAGGAAGGACTTTGTGACTAAGCACCGTGTGACTTTGTGACGGCAATATCGATAAATTCTTCTATATACATATTTTTATGATTATATCGCTATTTTACTGTAATCTTGTTTTAAAATTTGTATATACATAAGTTTATTAAAAAAAAAAAAAGAATGACGACATTTTTATATTATTTTCCTTTACAATGAAATTTTTCGAATATATTTTTAATGTATAAATACAGCCGAAACCGAGTGGTAGAGCATTGCGTTCCCACGCCAGAGGTCCGCGGTTCGATCCAAGGACTGGGGAAGGTTGATTCAGCCTTTCATCCTTTAAGTGAGTCGATTAAATGAGAAACAAGCATGTGTGTACAGATGTGCGCTAACGGGGAGTTAAACCAGGGACTCCCTAGATCAATAGACAGCGAATGTTAAGCACTAGACAAAAGTGACTCAACGACCTATTTTTATGCCCAATGACGGCTAATCAGGCCGGGACCTACAGCTTAAAGTGGATTTCGAACCACAACGAACATCCATGCCTAACTCGGGATTCGAACTCGGCACCTTTAGCATGTTTGGCCAGAGCGCTAACCCCACAGTCATCAGATAGGCACTAGTGCATAGGTTTTGTATCTGTCATTTGTACAAGAGACAACTACATAACCTTCCCAGTGAGTCGCGAACAACTGAGTTGCTTGCGTGTGAGTTCAGTGCGTTACGTTGAGTGTAGCAGTGAGTCACCAGAGGTTACTTTCTGAGGTGGTAGTGTTGAAATCGTGCTGTACTTTCAGAAGGTTCGAATAGATGGCAGCATGATTTGTTGGCCAGTAGTCACCAATGTAGGCGAAGTGCTTACGAGGAATCGAACCAGGGACTCCTAGATCAGTATACAGCCGTATTAACCACTAGACAAAAGTGACCACTAGTGCCTACCCTAGTAGCAATCACTGCATGACGTTTCGTCGGCCAATGATCGGAATTCATCTAAGTCATCGGCGATTCCCCAGACTGATATATAAACACACCCGTATTTCCTAGTCTGCCGATTACCCTAAACTCATCGGCAAAATATATCTTCCCAACATCGGTGGCCGGTTAGAATTTCTGATCATCGTTTTTTTGATCGGCAAGATATCGGAATCGGAACCACATCGACAGGCGATAAAAAACTTATGTTTCTTTTTCTTGCAATTCCACTGAATTAGAGGCGATCCTTGAATG
This sequence comes from Linyphia triangularis, assembly GCA_963978545.1. Classification (NCBI taxonomy): domain Eukaryota; kingdom Metazoa; phylum Arthropoda; class Arachnida; order Araneae; family Linyphiidae; genus Linyphia; species Linyphia triangularis. Next base: position 67,532,032 of record OZ021730.1, read on the forward strand.
TATTTCAAATTTAAATCAAGTATACAATTTGCTAAACATTTCGCTTTGGCAATAAGTGAAAAATATTTAAAAAATAAGTGTACGAAAAATTTTAAATGTAAAAATATATTTTGAAAAAACACAAACCATATAATTATATATTGCTTATCTAATACGTCAATAAAATCCATAAATAAAAGTTTTTATATAGTAAAACAATATAGGAACAATTTTCTAAAATTAAAAATAAATTCTCATTTCAATTTAATATAAAATAAAAATATAGTCCTTGTTTTTAAATAGTTTTCATTATAATTTGCTGAACTCATTTTGGTCCGTTTTTTAAACATCTTTTAAGTAAAATAAAAATATGTTTATATGTTTCAAAAAGTTAATCAAATTGGATATAGTTTTTTAAAAATTTAAAAATTAAATAATGTTTTTAAATGTCAAAATTATTAAGTAAACTCTTAAATTGCATTTTAAAAAATATAATAAAATGTGTACTGGTCAGTTAGTTAATATTTTACAAAATAGATGGCGACACTATTTATTTGACACTATTATTTTTTTGCTATAATAAATAAATTAATATCATTTTCCCAAATTTATGGAAGATTTGCTATTTTCCGAAAATACCCCATATATAAAAAAAAATGTCGGTCAATTTCCTTTCAAAGTCTGTATGATAGTATAGTTTTGTACTACAATACAATTGCTATACCAAGAAACACAAGTAACTACAGTCCAGTGGCCATGTCAACGCACTCCGGAGATAACCGTCCTCGGTTCGATCCCAGGGTAAGTAATTTAGACAATTCTGGTGTGAGTAATTTGGTAGTGTTATAACTTCGATTTGTACTCTTAAAATGTCACTGGAAATACTACCATATAAGAATTACGCGCTCTGGGTAAATATTTTAGTTTTGCATTATTTTAACTTGTCGTTTTTAATATTCGATACTTACATCTTTATAATTATTTAATGTTTATTAATCGATATTTTCGACAAAATAATAACTACCATTGTTTCGATATTTCTTGAGAGCAAAATTTTCCTCGGATAGTGCTCGTATTTCCCCCTTTTCCCTCGGCCTTCGAACTAATTCTTGTCGACTTCTGCTCGAATTCGATCAGTTTCCGGACATCGGCCAACGGCCGGCCACGGGACAAAATGGATTAGTTGCCAAGGGAAAGATAAGTTTAGGGTGAGTTTCCGGTGAATCGACAATCACCGGCGATTCACCTGGGGATGGAATTCCGATCATCGCCCGAGGTAAAATTGCTACTAGGGTAGGTGTTGTGTAACTGTCATTTGTGCACGAGACCACCACACATTAGGGATGGGAAATAAAAGAACAGTCTGCTATTTTGAGCCTGTTCCTTAAAAAGAGCAAGAACATCCTGTTCTTTGATCTCACCAAAACCCTGTTCCTTAACATTCTTCGATGATATCCTTCCAGCTCCGATCCTATGCGTCACACCTCTGACGTCGCACTTGAGGAAGAAGGTTTCGTTTCCCCCTCTCCCTCCACACACACATTCCTCATCCGTGATCTATCTCCTAACAGCAGGGCTGCGTTGCGCAGGCGCAGAGTAGATGAACAACATCGGTATGGAGTACTATCGATGAGCAGGTTTGTTTCAAAGAGCCAGTTCTTTTCAACCAGCTCTGTTCAGAACAGTTGAGCTGAGTTGCTCTTTCCGAACGGCTCAGTTTGAACTGCTCCGTAAAGAGCTAGTTCATTTGAACTATTCCCGTTCACTTGTTCTCTGCTCATTTCCGCTCTGTGTCGGAACGGGAGCTTCTACAGAACTGGTTCCGTGTTTCTCGGATATGCTGTTGATTTCATTATTAGGACTGTGTTGAAATGCTCGCGGGGAGGGGGGGGGGGGAGATCTTTTCAATTAATTTCAGCAGGTATAATGCTTATATGTTGTTGTTTTTTATTGTTTTAATAATAATAAGGTAATTATTTCATTTCTCGTTTATATTCAAACTATCAATGCATTGAATGAAACTGCGTTTTTCTTATATTGTAATGTGTGTTACAAGTGTGTTTTTAAATTAAGTAAACTTAATTTTTGGTAAATTTGGAAAAAGGAAACATAATTTATGATAACAAAATGTTGTGGAATATTTAACTTTGGAATTTTTAATTTTTTTTTTTTAATTTTTAATGTATTAGGTCTATGTTACATTGGTCCGGTAAATCCCATCCGGCAAAACAACAAAATATTTTTTTTTTACTCTGGTTTTAAATTGAAATTATTATAATTTTTTTTCACTAGATTTGTATGTAACAAATAAAAGCTAGTTTTGAAAGAATTAAAAAAATAAATTTGCGGAGTTTATAATAAATTTGTCAAGAACATGTTCTTTCACAGAATTCTCGGCATGTGAGGACTTGCAAACAGTTTGACTTTCTTTACTTACGAAATATATACACAATGCATAATAGGAATACATAATTGAAAATGTTGAATTCTGCAATTTCGGTATTTTCTATTATGCATTCTGCATATTCGGTTTTTTATAATGTGTATTTTATAAATTCAGTATTTTATTTTGTCTAGACCAACCCTCCTGGATCATAAGCCTCTTCTTGGTCTTCTAATTTGTATTAATTAAGAAAGAAACGAAATGTCGTATTTTGTTTAACGCAATTCCAAAGGTTGCTTGTCATACTCTTAAGGTGCTAGGTTCGAATCCTTATAGCAGGCTGAGTTGTTCGTTGTGTTTCGAAATCCACTGTAATGAAGGTTGTATTTTTTATATAATGTGTAATAAAACTAGTATAATGTGTAATAGTCCCATTATATTGTAAATCTATTGTGAAATATTATTTTGGTAAAAGGACCTGGGCTATCTCTAACATTTTTGTTTCAAGTTAATTTTTTCTACACTACATTATCACTGTGGGAATCTTTCACAAATTACTCATACTCTATCGCCCCATCGGGCCAATGCAATTTCTACTATCCAGAAACGAGTAGGCACGACAGTGATTGTAACAAATTATCTCTCACTAGTTGTGAAGGTGTTACATTTGTTTTTTTTAATTTTCTCCAGTATAATAAGTGTTATATAGCAAGATAGTTATAATATTATAAGAATTTTGTTTTCAGAAACGAGTATGTTCAAAAATAATTTAAATTTTTGAGTTACTTATATAAAATTATAACTTTCTAGAAATTAAAAAAAAAACAACTAAAACGTTGTTCAGATGGCGCCGATTAAATGCGTGTTTTTCTTAGCATAGTTTACCATTGAAATGAAAACTAGGGGTGTGGAACATCGCACAACTTTCAATTACATACTGACGTGAACTTGTGTCATTTACCGTTTTTATATATTATCCTTTATTATAAGTGAATCTGAGGGGAGAAGAAAAAAACAATCGTTGATGAGGTATGCTCAAGGAAAGAGAACTTTTGTAGAAGGCATTCATTTTTCAACTTTTTACGCCATTAAAGCATTTTTATAAGAATTTCGAAGGTGGGTATATCTAGAACACCTTAAGAAGCATTTCCACAGTGATTTTGATGAAAATCGTTGGAGCCGTTTTTTAGCAATAATTGAAAAACATGATTTTTTCAATGGCAGTTACCTTGTGCGCATGCGCAATTTTGACGAAAACCTAAATGGTATCCATGGCCACCACATACCCGCATACTAAATTTGAACATCGTAGGTCAACTTTTTCGGGAGTTATGCTGACCACAGACGTATATTTTTTCTAGATCACTTTTTTGAAAGCCGAATGTTTCAAAACGTGGTGAAATGCAAATACAAAATCGATTTTTTTTTTGTTGACCGAATGCTATACTTTCATTACCCTATGTATACATATGGGTAATTCAAGCGTTTTTTTAGTCCCAAAATTTTTAGGTTTGCCATTAAAACACAAAAATCAATTTATATTTTGTTTAAAATATTAAATTTATTTAAAACTAGCTGAATACCCGTGCTTCACTACGAAATTTTATCATGTGCAATATTTCAGCTACCTGTGAGGCCTCGCGTTGCGGAAAACTGTCATTCGTGTATAGGAACCAGTTTTTGGCGCTTCACTAGTAGAAAGGTTCATCACTACGCAAAATCGAGCTCGCTTCGTTTGCTGAAAAGTTCATTGACACATAAACACAGGCTTACTTTACTCGTTGAAAGGTTCATTGCTATGCAAGCATAGGTTCGCTTCGCTGGCTGAAAGTTTCATTGCTGCGTAAGCATAAGCTCACTTCACTCACTAAAATCTAATTGCTACGTAAAGCCTTAATATTGGAAGCCTCTCCCTTGTCGAGGAAAAAAATTTCCCCTTTAGTACAATAATACAACACCCCTTTAAGATTATTTTAACATGAGTTTGTGGAAAGCAAAATTAGAGACCAAAACTACTTATGTTGAAACTTTCAGAACTCTAGGCCTATTCGAAGTCGCTCTTTAGGAAAAAATTAATTAAAAAACAAATTAAAATTTTAACCTTCCTTTTGTCAGTCCAATTAGAAAGCCGTTGTGGCTTTCTAATTGGACTGACAAAAGGACTTTGCTACTTGTGTTGAAAATTTCAGAAATGTAGCCCTATTTGAAAGCGTTTTGTAAAATATATATTAATTAATTAATGAATTAAAAAGAAACTGAATAAAAATTTAAAATTCTGTTTTTCTAAAGTCCAATTGGAAGGTCAAAACTACTTATGTTGAAAAATTTAGAGCTGTAGTCCTATTAGAAATCGTTTTGTAAAATATTAATTAATTAATTAAAAAGAAACTAAATAAAAATTTAAAATTCTGTTTTTCAAAAGTTCAATTAGAAAGCCAAAACTAATTATGTTGAAAATTTCAGAGCTGTAGCCCCATTAGTAATCGTTTTGTAAAATGTTTATTTATTAACTAAAAAGAATTAATCAAAAAAGAACAAAATAAAAATTTAAAATTCTGTTTTTTAGAAATCCAATTAAAACGCCAAAGCTACTTATGTTGAAAATTTCAGAGCTGTAGCCCTATTAGATATCGTTTTGTAACATATATATTAATTAAAACAATTAATTAAAAAATAATTAATTAAAATTTTAACTTTCTGTTTTGTGATGTATACAATTAGAAGGAAAAAACTACTTATGCTGAAAATTTCAGAGCTCTACTCCAATTTTAAGTAGGTTTCTATTATAGATCCACAGACAAATAGACAGACAGACACACAGCTTATTTTACTATTATAGATGTTTTTGAATGTCTAAGGATACAGACAAAATAGCTATTATCTTGATTACTAAATACATGCGGCATTGATAAAGAGGATTGTATGATTTATTGATATGATTTCATATCCCCTCCCGAAATTTTTTTCTTCTGGCTACGCCCTTGGGGTAAATGAAAGTAAAAAAAAAATCATTTCTAGGGTGTCGGGAAAAAAATTATACAATATTCACCATCGTTTGTGATTTTGTATACCTCCATTAATTTCTAATTTAAAGTTTTAATTTATTTATTTATCCCTTTTAATAAATTATAGACTAAATAAAATGCAATAATATTTGTTTTTGTCCATTGAGGTTTTGAACATTCTTTGAGTCCCAGTGTTTTGGAAACTTTATATATTAAAAACTCCATTCACTTAAAATTACTACATTATAAATGCAAATATTCAGCCTAAAATTATATGTAGAGCTTATAATTTAAGGAGTGTGACTGTCACAATCATATTTTCGAAAATATCAAAAAGTCTTCTAATTTGTATATATTATTCTGACGCAGTCATAGGAAAATCAAACAAAAACTTAGTAACTTTCCCTCTCATTCTTTAAAACGCAACGTCATCAGAGCAGCGAAGTGCGGGAAGATTCGTCCTTGACCCTTGTGATCTACCCCAAAGACCGACCGGCACTTCTTCGCAATGATTTCGGTAAATGGAAAAAAAGAACTGGTTCTTCAAAAGAACGGGTTAATGAGTAGTTCATTTTAAAAGAACAGGAGCAGAGAACACCTGTTCAGCAAAAAGAACGTAAATATCACATCTCTACCACACATGCTTGGGAACTCAACACTGGGGGTTCAGCGTCAGACTGATCATCTGACCGGAATATTGCTGTATGGCACCCCGTAATTTTGGAGTGCATTAAATTATTTGTAACTATCAGCAGATGAATATCTTTCTTCATAGAAACTATGATTGCTCAGTCGATATCCTTTGTTATATCTAGTATAATGAACCAGAAAACTTCCTTTATCGTTATCCGAATAAATTTAAATTTTATGTAACTGTATGAGTTAAAGGTAATTGAAATATGAAAAAATTCTTGATTCTTTCTTCTTTTTTTTTTATGGTTTAAGAAGGCCTGTCAGACTTTTTCTGCCTTACTAGACAATTTATTTTTCTTACTCCCAGTATCACTCGAAGTATTCCTTTAAAACACCTGAGCTTTTTCACTAGATATAATAATTGTAATAAAAGTCAAAGGGGGAAAAATATGTATTTTTTTAACTTTTGTAATTTCTTGTGAAGCATCTGTTAAACTATCCAAATGAAAACTTAATTTTAGATTTTTTTACATGAATCACAACCTTTTATTTATCATTAAAGTAATATTAAAAATAAATTCTTGTCATACTTCTACTACACCATCAAATTTTTTTTTTTTTTCAAAGAGATCAGACATGACAGTATTCAAGAAAGATAGTCTTGTGCTGGCTGTCTGGTGGAAGTTTTCCTGGTTTTCTCGCATTGAAGGCACAAATTCAGGGCATTTTCCCTAAAGACTTTCCAGAAAGCATTTTTGAATGATGTTGCATAGCCCTCACATATTCAGGCTTAATATTCAGGCACCAAACAATCTCCAACTTAATCAATCTGTCATTCTTTTTATAAGAGCAACTTCAGCTATGAAAACTTTTAGCCTCGGAAAAAAATTAAGTTTTCTCTGCCCCATTAGGTCTGCGAGCCAAAAGAAATCTAACGATTTCTCTTAAACTTTTATTTTACATCCTTATTAAAAATATAACGATCTTTTAACAAGTGACTTTTACTGCAGACGCTGTTCAACCCCCACTCCACAGTTGTTAAGATGTTCGTGGTGCGTTACGACCTGAGCGACATGCCCGTCAACTGCCAGACATTCCTGAGGCAACGCACACTCTACATGCCCCAAGAAGCACGAGACTCCGATCCAGACGCACAAAAGTGGCTGAGGTACCTCATCCACCTGCGGTAAGTGTATATTGAATAGATTTAATTGAGAGAGTAGGTAGAAGTGTATATTGAATAGATTTGATTGAGAGAATAGATAGAATTGTATATTGAATAGATAGTGATGAATAGCTAGATAGATATAATTTGATCGAAAGAAAATATGCAAATTATATGAAACTGAATTAATCCTTTTCAGGTTCGTGAGCTCAAAGTCCGGCCGCATCTATCTCCACACGGACATCCGAGTGATCGTCTTCCGCAAAAGCGACCTCGACGCTGCGACAGTCCACGGGCAGAGGCCGTACGAGCTGCGTACCTTCACCCACTCTCCACTCAACCCGAAGTTTTCGCCACACAAGCCATGAAACACATAAGACACGAGCGAGACAGCTGCTTCGTAAACTTGCCTTTGTTCTTGTTAGAAATGGGAAAATAAAAAATAGCCTGAGTGGATTTATAGGAAATTTATCGCTGTTCGAATGGTACTCCGAGATATGATAGTGACTTGCAGGGTCGCTTGCGTCCTAAAAGTCCTTAAAATTTTGTTTCTTCCAAAAACTGTGCTTACATTTTTCGATAATTCCTAAAAAAAAATTAAAAACTTCGATAACTCACCAATTTTCCTCCAAAACCGACGAATAAACTCTGATATTTCTCTAGACGAAAAAATATTTTCGGAGATTTTAATCATCCCATTTTTTTAAAAATTGGCCATTTATCAAGCTTGCATTTTAAATTGCCATTTAAACATGCTTTGAAAAGAATGTCTGTGTTAGTAGATTATGCCAGCTTTAAAAGAAAAATGGATTGCAATAAATTAAAGCTAGTGTTATAGGGAATGCAATTTTATTAGAACTAAAAAAACATTATTAGTTAAAATTATTTGAGTTATACAACAGTAAGAATTACATGAGTTAGCTCCAATTCTTTTTTTTATTTAATCGCCAATAGAAATATCAAAACTAATAAGCTCTTTTAATAGTAAACAACTCAATTGATTACAAATCCACTCCTATAGCTACTGTATTGACTTTCCTTCGAAATATCAACCGGTGAATGACAAAGGTGTGGTTACAAGGCGGCTTTCTCTCTTTCATCTGCAAACTTCGGACCCCTCCTGTATATAGAACTTAGAGAGAATACTCCTCCAAATGTGATCAAATGCATATATATATACAAAGGCCTAGTATAATGTTTAATTATATAATTGAAGATTTTGAATTATATTAATACACATATATATATACTTAGATCCTTGTGGTTAACTTATTGTCTATATTATCAAAGTAAAAGGGTGCACTAAGTGAACTTATGTGTCTTCTCTTCGTAATACAGCATTTTCATACACTAACACATGCACATTTGACACACAAGAATATAAATAAATCGAGACCAATTTATTACTTTTTATCTATTGAATATGAATAAGTGTGTATACTAATAGGTAAATTTACAATTATGGAAAAATCGAGCATTTTTCAGGGTTTTTTTATGACATTAAATCTAATATACAAATTTTTTTAACGAGAATTTTTCCATCAATAACTGCTAAAGCAAATCAAGTATGAAAAATTTATTATTTTTTGAGTTATTCATATTCAATGTATATCTAGTATCAGAGAAAATATAGAAACCAGGGAAATTGATCTATTATAGAAAAAAAAATTTAACTAGAAAAGGAAATTGCATTTTCCAGCAATAAATTTCTTTGAATTTTGTTTTTAATAGATTATATGCGCAATTTCGTAAAGGCAACCGGGAATCGTCAGGGAAATTCAAATTGTTTTTTATCTGGATACAGATTAATGAGATTTATTATAATAAGAGTAAAAAAAAAGTAATATTTACACCAGACTATCGAAACTAAAATTCTGATAAAGTACAAATACATCGATTTAAGAGTATTTCAAAAGTTTATGGTTATTTCCTAAAGTAAACCTGGTAGTTACTTGTCTTCTCAGCTCGCCCCACATTCTAAAATATTACTGTCTTTCTATCACAAAATACCTCCCGTTACATTTTCTAGTTTTGTCTTGCAGTGGAACCCAGACTAACCCCATTTTCTACAAGAGATTCCAGGACATCTTAAGTAGTGTAAACTTATTAGAGGGCAATTTCCTGTGGCCCACCTGATGGCTCTGTGGTTTGCGCTTTGGCTTTGCATGCCAAAGGTGTAGGTTTCGAATCCTGAGTTAAACATAAATGTTTGTTATAGTTCAGAATCCACGTTAAGCTGTAGGTCACAGCCTGATTAACCATTATTGATATAAAGGTCGTTGAGCGCTCAAACCAACCACAAGGTTAGTATTCGCCTTAATATTCCTTAAATTTTTCGTTTATTCCTAAAATTAAAAATCATAAATTTCCTGATATTCCTCTAGCGGAGAAGATATTTTCTGAAATTTTAATTATTGACAAACTATTTTAAATTGTAGATAAAGTCACACTAAGTTTTAAAGTTCAGCAATATTCTTTTGGAAGTATTTTGAATGTTGCTTAAAAATTATTAGATTTAATTAAATTTGCATGTCTGTCAAAATAGTATGATTATATAACTGACTGATGTTCAATTTCTTTTAAATTGGTATTTGTCTGTTAAGGAGTCTTATATCAGCTTTTAAAGAAATATCCGTGGAATTTTTTGGAATTGTCCCTAAAATTCTAACCTAAATTAATTAGTATTAACTCATTGAGCCCCCTGCAACCAACCAACCAAGCCAATTTCCTGCATGCTTCACCCTATTCTAAATCGACGAGGCTTGTTTCTATAGCGACAACTACCATCCAGACCGTTTCGGCAGTAGCTAGTGGCATATGGTAGAAATAATTTAACCAAAGCTGATAAGAGCAATAACTAGCTGTTAGGAAACTGAGGGGAATGGGTATTGTAGGCCCTGAAATCTGTGCAACTCTGCTGCACAAGTTAATACAAGTCTACCGAATCCATTCGGTAGTCTAGAGTTAAGATGGCTTATAAATTTTGAAACACTTAAGTCCTTTGACAAGTAAATCGGCTTGTCATCAAGGGTTAAAAATTATTTCTATTTACAAATTTTCTTAAAAATTCAAACAATTTACATCTTTGGTTCACAATGAGTATAATATTTAATGTTGCATAGATATATATATGGAGATATTTATTACATAAATACACCTTGAATAATTAAATAAGAATTTATTTAAAAAGCAATTAGGAAGTGCAATTAATCGAAAATCCATTATTTTAACATACAATTAAACTGAAAATTGTGGTATGAATTTCATGAAAAGGTCAAATTTCTAAAATGGTCAACTAAGAAAACACTTTATTCTCTAGATTTTACTGTTCAAAATGCCAATAAAAGCACAGTTTTTTTTTTTTTTTTTTATGTTTTTTAATCTGATAAAAAGTTTTACAAGATTATTCATAAAAATCTAGTTTTACAGAGAATGAAATTTCATTTTTAAAGGAAAATATCGCACATGTTTTACCATTACCTAGGATGTGACTTATAATTTACCAACTAACCTAGGATGCGACAATGAATGCCCTGGTTCGGAATCCATGTTAAGCTGTAGAACCCTTCCTGATTAGCCATCATAGTGCATAAAAATAGGTTGTTAAGTGTACAAAACAACCATATTCTTGAGCATTAAATACATAAATAAATGGTAAAAGTGCTAACATAAGGACAACTTGCACATGAATATCCATGCCTAACACTGGCCTTGCATGTCTTTTGGTATGTGAGACCAAAGAGCTCTCCCCAAAGCCATTATTTAGGCCAAGTGACGATCGGAGAATCTGAAGGATAAATTAAATTAAAGAGCAATTTCGGTCAATAAATTCGTTGTCATCTCAAAACAACAGGGATGGGACTTGAGTGAGATCGCTTGTATTGTAAGCCAGCGACTCAATATAACTACAGTTTAAATAGCTTGTATACGAAAAGTCAACATATTTTATATTTCTCAGGATACAACATATTTTAAATATACAATAAAATAAGGGCATCATTTCGTATGTCTACATCCATAATTACTTCTTTTTGCATTTGCTGATTAGTTTTAAAATACAAATTTGGCATAAAATACAATGCATTTAAAGAGCAATTAGTTTTCCTAAACTTATACAAATTCTAAAATTTCATAAAGTTTGTTTTAAATTTTATAACTTGTTGGTTTTTTGTATTCATGGATCAGTTGAATTCTTAGTTTCACTTAAGTAGATTGTCGGCTCCATCACTTTTGAATTATTAATGCTTCAGTGATTGTATAAGTAGTGTTCTATCTGCAGAAAATTAAGTAGCATTTCAGGTATCAGCTTAGATGCAATTACATTTTTAGATAAAAAAAATTACAATGAAATCCATTCCGTAATTTTTGTGTTAAAGATGCCTTATAACTTTGACGAGTAATTCTCTGTGTCATAAAGTGTTAAAATGATTATATGTAAAAAAATGTATTTATAATAATCCAAACATATTAAAAAAAACATTCAAAAAAGAAAAAATCATGTTACATAGTTATAAAATCCTTGGATACTAATTAGGTCAATCTTTTCAATTGATCACAACAGTTATCTTTTCACAAATGAATAAGAAATAAACCCTTTACCTTATTTTTATACCTTAAAATTATTTTTGAAATTTTGCCAAGAAGTAAAAACTATTCAGATATAAAAGAATAATTGTATTAGTATGAGTCCTAAGCATTAACTTTCATAGAAAACCCAAATCAGAAATTACGTTGGGAATCCATTCAGTAGTCTTTGAATTAAAATGGCTTATAAATTTTTTAAACACTGAAATCTTTTGACCAGCAACTTGGCCTGTCATCGAGGGTAAATATTTACAACATTTCTTAAAAATGCACACAACTTACATCTTTGTTTCACAATGATTATAATATTTAATGTTGCATTTTCCACAGAAATCATCAGCAGTAAATAATATTCATATACTAATTCCATTAATCTTTTTGATTGATAAAAACAGTTATAAAAATGTTTTTTAAAAAATTACAAGTATAACTGGATATATTTATTAACTCAATACACATTGAGTAATTAAATAAAAAATTATTTAAAAATCAATTTGGAAGTGTAATTAGTAGAAAATCCATTATTTTTACACACAATAAAACTGAAGATCGTGGTATAAATTTCATGAAAAGATCATATTTCGAAGATGGTTATCTAACTAAAACACTTTTTGATGATTTTTACAATTTTACTGTACAAAATGCCAATAAAAGCACAGATTTCCAATGTCCGATTTTTTTATATATTTTTCAATTTAATAAAATGTTTTATAAGATTATTTGTAAAAATGTAAATTAAGAGAGGATAAAATTTTATTTTCCCAGGAAAACTTAAAACGCTTTTTACCATTACCTAGAATGGGGGAAAGTATACCCTGCCCCCCCCCCCCCCCCATCCCCCCACACATTAAACTATGGATGGATCTGCTGTTATACCCTACTATGTCACACACTGGAAGAATTTTTTTTATCCAAGGACTTTTTGCAATTTGACCAGGCTGCATACAAATCTAAATAGTTTGATAATAATAATAATATAAAACAACACAAATAACTTAATTATGAGATATAATTTTTCTTTATCAAGTTATGAATAAAAGGCACTTTAGTTTTTGTGTGGTAGATATTTTCTGCAGGAGATAGGTTACTTTGATTTTCTGCGACAATATTGGAACTTCCAAAGTTTTCTGCTTGAAGGTTGTTAGATTTACTGGTAGAGTGAACACAAAGATGATCTTTGATACTTCCTTTAGTTAGAAAAGTCACACTACAGGTATCACAAGCAAACTGCTTTTTCCCAGTATGAGTAAAAAGATGTTTCTGAAGATGCTGCTTAGGAAAACTTAAAACGCTTTTTACCATTACCTAGCCAAAAGCCTATTACATTACCAAAAGCCTTGTGACAGATTTCACAAACGAAAGACTTTTCCCCAATGTGCGATAGAATATGTCTAGCGAGGTCAAACTTTCGAAAAAAATCTTTTTGGCAAGCTTCACAAACAAATGGTTTTTTCCCAGTATGAATAAAATGATGCTTAATGAAGTCTTTCTTCAGGGAGAAAGCTTTTTGACAAGTTTCACAAACAAATGACTTTCTTTTTCTAATGTGAGTACGAAGATGTTTAATGAAGTCGTTCTTCAGAGAGAAAGCTTTTTGACAAGTTTCGCAAACAAATGACTTTCTTTTTCTAATGCGAGTACGAAGATGTCTATTGATGTGTTTATTGAGGTTCCCTTTATCAGAAAAAGCTTTCAGGCAAGTTCCACAAACAAAGGGTTTTTCTCCAGTGTGAATAAGAAGATGGCTATTGAGATGAGGTTTTTGGGCAAAAGCTTTTTGACAAATTTTACAAACATGTGGTTTTAATGGTTTTTCATCAGTGTGAGTAAGATGGTGGTTTTTGAGCACCTGGTTTGAAGAAAAACCTTTATTGCAAACTTCACAAACAAATGGTTTTTCTCCAGTGTGAATACGAAGATGTTTAAGGAGGTTTCCTTTTTCAGAAAAAGCTTTTAGGCAAGTTTCACAAACAAAGGGTTTTTCTCCATTGTGAATAAGAAGGTGCTTATTGAGATGATGCTTTTGGGCAAAAGCTTTTTGACAAATTTTACAAACATGTGGTTTTAATGGTTCTCGATCAGTGTGAGTAAGAAGGTGTTTATTGAGGCTACCTTTTACAGAAAAAACTTTTTGACATAATTCACAAACAAAAGGTTTTTCTCCAGTGTGAATATGAAGATGTTTATTGAGGTTCCCCCTTTCAGAAAAAGCTTTTAGACAAGTTTCACAGACAAATGGTTTTTCTCCAGTATGAATAAGAAGGTGCTTATTGAGATGATCCTTTTGGGCAAAAGCTTTTTGACAAATTTTACAAACATGCGGTTTTAATGGTTCTTCATCAGTGTGAGTAAGAAGGTGTTTATTGAGGTTCCCTTTTTCAGAAAAAGCTTTTAGGCAAGTTTCACAGACAAATGGCTTTTCTCCAGTATGAATAAGAAGGTGATTATTGAGATGAGACTTTTGGGCAAAAGCTTTGTAACAAGTTTCACAAACATGTGGTTTTAATGATCCCTCGTCAGTGTGAGTAAAAAGGTGTTTTTTGAGTCCAGGTTTAGAAAAATAAGATTTTTGGCAAATTTCACAAACATAAGGCTTTTTCCCAGTAAGAGTGTGTGATAAAATATTGGAACTTGCAGTAAAATTTTTGTCACCATTATGGGATGTGCATGGAATTTTGCCTTTGGACATGATCAAAGGTTTCTAAAACATAAAAGAAACAAGTAGGTTTATAAATTTTTGCTACTCTATTAAGGACAATGTTTTGCTATTTCTAATTGGAACACATGCCCCTTCATTACAATAATTTTTCTTCTTCTTGTGATTAAAGCAACAGCGTAATAATAGAGACACTCCCTGCAAAAAAAGAAAATGTGTTTCAGTAAACCCAATTAGACAAACAGTGAAGCAAACATACCAAAATTAATTGAAATCAATATTTAATAGGAAACCTCAATTATGATGCCATTTTTATTGATCAAGTGTATTTATGATAATGTCATTTACAAAGGAACTTTGAATTTTCTTGTAGAAGTAATGATATTAGAATATTTAAACAGAGTTAATAACAAAGTATGAGAATCAAAATGTGAGAATCAAACAGCATTAACAAAGTATGAATCTCAAAATGCTTTCAATCAAAACTGAATTTTTAAATTGGGTTAAAAGCATTCTGGTTTTACTAACTACAAAGGTTGAATAATGATAGTTTTATTCCATTGAAAAGGTTAGGCACGTTATTCTGATGATAAATCCTTGTTCCTATTTCTATGTGTCGGTTCGGTTATCCTGACAACAACTCAAGCTGGGAACTCTGTAGTCAAATGTAACTGCACAGGATAGAACAGCCGTGCTTAACTTGTATCTGTGAACATTTCTTTTATTGTCGATCTTCACAATTTTTATGTTCAGTATTTATTGGAGTTTGTTAAATTGTAATAAACGTATTCATATTAACAAAATCCTCTCTGAAATTATTTGGAATTAGAAATAAATTAAGTGTATTCCAGAAGAATATCTCTTACTCGCATAAATCCAAAGCTGGTGACCCGCTTAGTTAATGCGAATTTCCGAGATTAGTTATGGCAAGTTTTCGAAATGGTTGCTGGACTTAATGTGACAGTTTTTGCAATAACTTCATTTCCAAGTCCTGTTGGTCATTTGGATAAATATTACCATGAAGATGTCGTTATTCACATTTTAAAAAATTCTGCTTCTATCTGACAAGTGAAAAGGTTTCTGACTGTTACCTAGAAAAACGGTGAGTTTTTTCACGGATAGTCGTAAGCTTCGCGAACTGTGCATGCGATTTCTAAGCATATATTTTTTTCTTAACTTGTACTAATGTATTTTATTATGGATCCACTGGAAGAAATTAGGGAAGTGGCATGCGTTGCATTTTGCGTTCCTCGTATTTGGAAATCGGATTTAGAACTGTGGTTTTTACAAGTCGAGTCTGGTTTCGTAACGGCCGGAATAACTAATGAAACTACAAAATACCATCGCATTGTATCCATCTTGGAAGTCGCGATATTGTCGTGTATTAGGGATATTATAAGGGCACCTCCTACTGACAATCTGCACACTTCAGTAAAACAACGTATTATCCAACAATTCGCGCTATCTGAAAATGTTAGATTAAAAACTCTATTGCAGGATATCCTACATTTAGCGGTTTTCACATGAAATGCGAAGTTTGGCTGCAGGTAAGGTTTCGGATGAAGTTTTGCCAACAATTTTATTTTTTACAACGATTGCCAAATAATGTACAACAGATACTGTCCATTAGCAAAGACAGTACGACTGATTTAACACTTATTGCAGACAAAATTTGTGAAGTTTCAAAATTTTCAGCACAATTTTTTGAAATTAAAAACCAGGTTTCAAGTACAGAGTTTCGGGAACTAAAAAAAAAAAAATCTTGACAGCTAATCTTGTAAAACTCTCTGTGATTTTTAATAAACCAAATTTAAGTTCATAACGCAGTCGTTTGTATTCCTAAACAAGGTTGGATGTGCCTAGGAAAGCTGATATACACAAAAAGTGTTTAAATCTTGCAAGAAGGTAAACAATTGAGTTTTCACCACAGACTGTGGTTTATTTCTGTAAATATTACTTTGATAAAAGAAATAGTTTATTCAATTCATTTAAATGTGTTTTTAAAAAGTCAACTTTTGATTCCAGAATTTTTTTTTATTAATTGAAAGAATTTATTTTCAATTTGTTATGTTAACTTAAGCACACTTGAGTAAGCACAACTTAAGCATGTTTGTTTACGGCAGCGTTCGCTACTAATTTATACAGATGGGCCATATGACTTACGTTGGAGCTTTTCGCTGGCCGGATACACCAATATATGTATTTTTATTATCAATTTCACAATGCGTAGCATTTCTAAACACTGGAGAAAAAAAATGATTTTTTAATCTTAATCAATTTGCAATTGATATTTGATTATTTTTTTAATAATTAAAAAATAATAATTTTCATTATTAGTAAATTAAATTCTAAAAGAGAAGTGGGAATCTTTTGTTCCAACGTGACAATTAAACTCGACCTAACTTTTAATATAAATATTTAAACTGTATTTCCAGATTACTCTGCTTTAGTGGGTTGTAGTCAATATAAATTGGGACACGATGGCGGTCGAAATTGTTCAGTTTATTTTGTGATAGAGTCGATGTTTGTCGCAGTATTTTTTTACAGCCAATCTTAATAAATAGTCCAAATGAGATTCAGTTAAGTTATTCCTGTATTTAATCTTTATGAAAACCATCTTTCTGAAAGTTTCTTTATATAGTTTCTTCGGACACGTAATGAAGAACTCTGTTCGACATACTTAACACAAACTATAATATTTCGGAAAATTACAATTATGTAGAAAAAAAAGTGATTCAGTGATTTTTTTTTATCTTCTGTGCTATTGGCGGGCAGCAGAAATATCCGGCCCGCGTAGTGCGTAGTGGCTGATGCTGGTTTAGGGTCTTTGTTGTTGTTTTGGATGTCAGCCATCTTAGAAATATTTCATTTTGGTGTAAAAAATGTGGCACAAAAATCATGTGGCACCGTATTCTGTACTTATACTCATTTTAATTTTTTATGGAGTATACAGTTATAAGAAAAGCCAAAATGTTGTACAAACTTAACAAGGCAAAAAGTCTTTCAGTAAATCCAATAATCATTCCAAATCAAAGTAGCCATTCTCGGTTTCAAAGTCCCTCGACCTTCCTCTATTAGTGACTAGCTAAATGCCCGTACTTTGCCACGAAATTTTACCAGGTGCATTATTTTAGCCAGCTGCGAGGCCTCGCATAGCGGAAATCCGTCATTGGTGTATAGACCCAAATTTTTGGCGCTTCGCTCGCAGGAAAGTTCATTGCAACGTAAAATCGAGCTCGCTTCACTCGGTGAAAAAGTCCTTGACACATAAGCACAGGGTTACTTAACTCGTTGAAAGGATCATTGCTATGCAAACATGAGATCACTTTGTTCGATGAAAAGTTCATTGCTGCGCAAGCGTAAGGTCGCATCACACACTAAAAACTAATTGCTACGTAAAACCTTAATATTAGAAGCCCCTCCCTTGTTGAGAACCAATACAAAAATTCCTCGTTAATAACTATAATATAACACCCCTTTAAGAATATTTTAACACGTGATGTTTGTAAAAAGCAAAATTAGAAGGACAAACCTACTTATGTTGAAACTTTCAGCGCTCTAGGCCTAATAGAAGTTGATTTTTGTGAAAATATTAATTAAAAATTCATTAAAAAACAAATACAAATTTTAATGTTCTTTTTGTCAAAAGTCCAATTAAAAGGACAAAATTATTTGTGTTGAAAATTTCAGAGCTGTAGCCCTATTAGAAATCGTTTTGTAAAATATTTATTAATTAAAAAATTAATAAAAAAAAAAACTAAATAAAAATTAAAAATTCTGTTTTTCAAAAATCCAATTTGAAGGCAAAAACTACTTGTGTTGAAAATTTTAGAGCTTATTAGAAATCACTTTGTAAAATATTTATTAATTAAAGAAATTAATTAAAAAAGAACTAAATAAAAATTTAAAATTATGTTTTTCAAAAGTCCAATAACAATTAGAAGGCTAAAACTACTTATGTTAAAAATTTTACAGCTATAGCCCTATTAGAAATCATTTTGTAAAATATTTATTAATTAAAAAGAACTAAATAAAAATTTCAAATTCTGTTTTTCTAAAGACTAATTAGAAGGCCAAAACTACTTATGTTGAAAATTTCAGAACTGTAGCCCTATTAAAAGTCGTTTTGTAAAAAAAAATTGTTAATTAAGAAATTAATTAAAAAATAAATAATTAAAATTTTAACATTCTGTTTTTCAAAAGTCCAGTTAGAAGGCTAAAACTACTCATGTTGAAAATTTCAGAGCTGTATCTCTATTTGAAGTCACTTTGTAAAAAATAAATTAATTAAAACATAATTAATTAAAACTTTAACATTCTGTTTGCCATACATAAAATTAGAAAGCCAAAACTTCTTGTGTTTAAAATTTCAGAGCTCTACTAAAATTTTAATTAGGTTTATGTAAATCCACCAGCTTGTTTTATTATTATAGATTCAATCATATTAGTGGTTCAGGTACTTGCGTATTAACGCCACCGTAGCGACAGATTTGTCGGTTTTTAAGAGGGAAAAATGGCGTTAAAAATCAGCAAACAACAAGGAATCCAAAAGATAACTGCATGCGCGTGCGAACAACAAGATTGCTCTTAATTGATGGCACTTAAAAACAGCCAAATCTGTAGCTGCTGTGGCGTTAATATGTAAGTACAGTGGCTCATTTCAAATGAGTAACATGTAAATGTAAGTTAGTTGCTTAATATATATCCATGAAAATGTATTGTAGTTTTTTAAACAAACTGTAATTTCGTATATTCCAAATCTTAAAATGAGCAATTCTCAAAATCTTTTTTTTTTTTTTTTTTTACACTTTCATCTGAAAATGGCTTTTTTCCCGGGATCATAGCATGCTTATAGCAAAAATTTTAGTAACTTCCTAGTCTATAGGGCAACTTTCCAAAAATTTGTAACAAGGACAAAATGTTGTGTGATCCCGTTAGGGGTGAAATGAAAATCCCAATCTAATAATGAGGGTTGCCAAACACAAAAATATCTTAACTTTATCACTATAAAATCGCCACGAAATCCTGACCAACAATTTTCCCTTCTTCATAAAACAGAAAAGCCTAGTAGGTACTTGAACAAAGAAGGAAAATTAAAACTTCACTGAGATATAGGAATATAGCCTATAGTCCCCACATCAAGAACTTTGTAGTTATTAACACTCACCAAGTTTTTCAATTGGGTACTATTACTCGGAATAAAGAATAGACAATATAAATTATAATTTATAAAAAAATACTTACAGATAATGGGATACTTTAATCCTTGTTTATTACGGAGTTATCAGCTATTTGCACTCCATTTAAATAGAAGGTATATTCGCTGCAAGTGTATTCGATAACATGCAACAGTAAAAAATCTATTTCTTAATAATAAAATGTATTTGTAAAATAATAATATAATAGATGGACGCGTAAGGAGCCATTTATTTTGTATACTATACTTCACTCTCTTCAGCTATTTCTGGTTTACAGCTCCTCCCCCCCCCCCCCCCTTCTCTCTCTCTTTTAGCTATAAACTTTATACATGTGACATCACAGTCAACTACTTGATTTTATCATCAAACCGGCTTGTTTTCAGTTTCCATGAATCAAAGATCTTTCAAACAATTTTGTTTGGAATTTATGTTTGTATGATAAGTTTTCTTTTTGCTTTAGAAATTCTGGAAATTTGTCTCAATATATATCGGAAACACCTTCTTTTAAAAATATTCGACTGAGAAACAATCTTCGTTCATAAAATGGATGATTAACATAAAATTTTAAACAGTAATAATTCTTTTTGAAGAACACAAGCATGCCAAACTTTGTTTAGTGCATTTTGAAGACTTGTTTGTTGTTATAATAAAAATTCAGGCCAAAACTTAAAATGTTATTCTTGGCATTCAAGATGGTTGGTTGGTTGGTTGAATCCCCCGAGCAGAGGGTGGAAAGGAAGGACTTTGTGACTAAGCACCGTGTGACTTTGTGACGGCAATATCGATAAATTCTTCTATATACATATTTTTATGATTATATCGCTATTTTACTGTAATCTTGTTTTAAAATTTGTATATACATAAGTTTATTAAAAAAAAAAAAAGAATGACGACATTTTTATATTATTTTCCTTTACAATGAAATTTTTCGAATATATTTTTAATGTATAAATACAGCCGAAACCGAGTGGTAGAGCATTGCGTTCCCACGCCAGAGGTCCGCGGTTCGATCCAAGGACTGGGGAAGGTTGATTCAGCCTTTCATCCTTTAAGTGAGTCGATTAAATGAGAAACAAGCATGTGTGTACAGATGTGCGCTAACGGGGAGTTAAACCAGGGACTCCCTAGATCAATAGACAGCGAATGTTAAGCACTAGACAAAAGTGACTCAACGACCTATTTTTATGCCCAATGACGGCTAATCAGGCCGGGACCTACAGCTTAAAGTGGATTTCGAACCACAACGAACATCCATGCCTAACTCGGGATTCGAACTCGGCACCTTTAGCATGTTTGGCCAGAGCGCTAACCCCACAGTCATCAGATAGGCACTAGTGCATAGGTTTTGTATCTGTCATTTGTACAAGAGACAACTACATAACCTTCCCAGTGAGTCGCGAACAACTGAGTTGCTTGCGTGTGAGTTCAGTGCGTTACGTTGAGTGTAGCAGTGAGTCACCAGAGGTTACTTTCTGAGGTGGTAGTGTTGAAATCGTGCTGTACTTTCAGAAGGTTCGAATAGATGGCAGCATGATTTGTTGGCCAGTAGTCACCAATGTAGGCGAAGTGCTTACGAGGAATCGAACCAGGGACTCCTAGATCAGTATACAGCCGTATTAACCACTAGACAAAAGTGACCACTAGTGCCTACCCTAGTAGCAATCACTGCATGACGTTTCGTCGGCCAATGATCGGAATTCATCTAAGTCATCGGCGATTCCCCAGACTGATATATAAACACACCCGTATTTCCTAGTCTGCCGATTACCCTAAACTCATCGGCAAAATATATCTTCCCAACATCGGTGGCCGGTTAGAATTTCTGATCATCGTTTTTTTGATCGGCAAGATATCGGAATCGGAACCACATCGACAGGCGATAAAAAACTTATGTTTCTTTTTCTTGCAATTCCACTGAATTAGAGGCGATCCTTGAATGTATTTCAAATTTAAATCAAGTATACAATTTGCTAAACATTTCGCTTTGGCAATAAGTGAAAAATATTTAAAAAATAAGTGTACGAAAAATTTTAAATGTAAAAATATATTTTGAAAAAACACAAACCATATAATTATATATTGCTTATCTAATACGTCAATAAAATCCATAAATAAAAGTTTTTATATAGTAAAACAATATAGGAACAATTTTCTAAAATTAAAAATAAATTCTCATTTCAATTTAATATAAAATAAAAATATAGTCCTTGTTTTTAAATAGTTTTCATTATAATTTGCTGAACTCATTTTGGTCCGTTTTTTAAACATCTTTTAAGTAAAATAAAAATATGTTTATATGTTTCAAAAAGTTAATCAAATTGGATATAGTTTTTTAAAAATTTAAAAATTAAATAATGTTTTTAAATGTCAAAATTATTAAGTAAACTCTTAACATTTTAAAAAATATAATAAAATGTGTACTGGTCAGTTAGTTAATATTTTACAAAATAGATGGCGACACTATTTATTTGACACTATTATTTTTTTGCTATAATAAATAAATTAATATCATTTTCCCAAATTTATGGAAGATTTGCTATTTTTCGAAAATACCCCATATATAAAAAAAAATGTCGGTCAATTTCCTTTCAAAGTCTGTATGATAGTATAGTTTTGTACTACAATACAATTGCTATACCAAGAAACACAAGTAACTACAGTCCAGTGGCCATGTCAACGCACTCCGGAGATAACCGTCCTCGGTTCGATCCCAGGGTAAGTAATTTAGACAATTCTGGTGTGAGTAATTTGGTAGTGTTATAACTTCGATTTGTACTCTTAAAATGTCACTGGAAATACTACCATATAAGAATTACGCGCTCTGGGTAAATATTTTAGTTTTGCATTATTTTAACTTGTCGTTTTTAATATTCGATACTTACATCTTTATAATTATTTAATGTTTATTAATCGATATTTTCGACAAAATAATAACTACCATTGTTTCGATATTTCTTGAGAGCAAAATTTTCCTCGGATAGTGCTCGTATTTCCCCCTTTTCCCTCGGCCTTCGAACTAATTCTTGTCGACTTCTGCTCGAATTCGATCAGTTTCCGGACATCGGCCAACGGCCGGCCACGGGACAAAATGGATTAGTTGCCAAGGGAAAGATAAGTTTAGGGTGAGTTTCCGGTGAATCGACAATCACCGGCGATTCACCTGGGGATGGAATTCCGATCATCGCCCGAGGTAAAATTGCTACTAGGGTAGGTGTTGTGTAACTGTCATTTGTGCACGAGACCACCACACATTAGGGATGGGAAATAAAAGAACAGTCTGCTATTTTGAGCCTGTTCCTTAAAAAGAGCAAGAACATCCTGTTCTTTGATCTCACCAAAACCCTGTTCCTTAACATTCTTCGATGATATCCTTCCAGCTCCGATCCTATGCGTCACACCTCTGACGTCGCACTTGAGGAAGAAGGTTTCGTTTCCCCCTCTCCCTCCACACACACATTCCTCATCCGTGATCTATCTCCTAACAGCAGGGCTGCGTTGCGCAGGCGCAGAGTAGATGAACAACATCGGTATGGAGTACTATCGATGAGCAGGTTTGTTTCAAAGAGCCAGTTCTTTTCAACCAGCTCTGTTCAGAACAGTTGAGCTGAGTTGCTCTTTCCGAACGGCTCAGTTTGAACTGCTCCGTAAAGAGCTAGTTCATTTGAACTATTCCCGTTCACTTGTTCTCTGCTCATTTCCGCTCTGTGTCGGAACGGGAGCTTCTACAGAACTGGTTCCGTGTTTCTCGGATATGCTGTTGATTTCATTATTAGGACTGTGTTGAAATGCTCGCGGGGAGGGGGGGGGGGAGATCTTTTCAATTAATTTCAGCAGGTATAATGCTTATATGTTGTTGTTTTTTATTGTTTTAATAATAATAAGGTAATTATTTCATTTCTCGTTTATATTCAAACTATCAATGCATTGAATGAAACTGCGTTTTTCTTATATTGTAATGTGTGTTACAAGTGTGTTTTTAAATTAAGTAAACTTAATTTTTGGTAAATTTGGAAAAAGGAAACATAATTTATGATAACAAAATGTTGTGGAATATTTAACTTTGGAATTTTTAATTTTTTTTTTTTAATTTTTAATGTATTAGGTCTATGTTACATTGGTCCGGTAAATCCCATCCGGCAAAACAACAAAATATTTTTTTTTTACTCTGGTTTTAAATTGAAATTATTATAATTTTTTTTCACTAGATTTGTATGTAACAAATAAAAGCTAGTTTTGAAAGAATTAAAAAAATAAATTTGCGGAGTTTATAATAAATTTGTCAAGAACATGTTCTTTCACAGAATTCTCGGCATGTGAGGACTTGCAAACAGTTTGACTTTCTTTACTTACGAAATATATACACAATGCATAATAGGAATACATAATTGAAAATGTTGAATTCTGCAATTTCGGTATTTTCTATTATGCATTCTGCATATTCGGTTTTTTATAATGTGTATTTTATAAATTCAGTATTTTATTTTGTCTAGACCAACCCTCCTGGATCATAAGCCTCTTCTTGGTCTTCTAATTTGTATTAATTAAGAAAGAAACGAAATGTCGTATTTTGTTTAACGCAATTCCAAAGGTTGCTTGTCATACTCTTAAGGTGCTAGGTTCGAATCCTTATAGCAGGCTGAGTTGTTCGTTGTGTTTCGAAATCCACTGTAATGAAGGTTGTATTTTTTATATAATGTGTAATAAAACTAGTATAATGTGTAATAGTCCCATTATATTGTAAATCTATTGTGAAATATTATTTTGGTAAAAGGACCTGGGCTATCTCTAACATTTTTGTTTCAAGTTAATTTTTTCTACACTACATTATCACTGTGGGAATCTTTCACAAATTACTCATACTCTATCGCCCCATCGGGCCAATGCAATTTCTACTATCCAGAAACGAGTAGGCACGACAGTGATTGTAACAAATTATCTCTCACTAGTTGTGAAGGTGTTACATTTGTTTTTTTTAATTTTCTCCAGTATAATAAGTGTTATATAGCAAGATAGTTATAATATTATAAGAATTTTGTTTTCAGAAACGAGTATGTTCAAAAATAATTTAAATTTTTGAGTTACTTATATAAAATTATAACTTTCTAGAAATTAAAAAAAAAACAACTAAAACGTTGTTCAGATGGCGCCGATTAAATGCGTGTTTTTCTTAGCATAGTTTACCATTGAAATGAAAACTAGGGGTGTGGAACATCGCACAACTTTCAATTACATACTGACGTGAACTTGTGTCATTTACCGTTTTTATATATTATCCTTTATTATAAGTGAATCTGAGGGGAGAAGAAAAAAACAATCGTTGATGAGGTATGCTCAAGGAAAGAGAACTTTTGTAGAAGGCATTCATTTTTCAACTTTTTACGCCATTAAAGCATTTTTATAAGAATTTCGAAGGTGGGTATATCTAGAACACCTTAAGAAGCATTTCCACAGTGATTTTGATGAAAATCGTTGGAGCCGTTTTTTAGCAATAATTGAAAAACATGATTTTTTCAATGGCAGTTACCTTGTGCGCATGCGCAATTTTGACGAAAACCTAAATGGTATCCATGGCCACCACATACCCGCATACTAAATTTGAACATCGTAGGTCAACTTTTTCGGGAGTTATGCTGACCACAGACGTATATTTTTTCTAGATCACTTTTTTGAAAGCCGAATGTTTCAAAACGTGGTGAAATGCAAATACAAAATCGATTTTTTTTTTGTTGACCGAATGCTATACTTTCATTACCCTATGTATACATATGGGTAATTCAAGCGTTTTTTTAGTCCCAAAATTTTTAGGTTTGCCATTAAAACACAAAAATCAATTTATATTTTGTTTAAAATATTAAATTTATTTAAAACTAGCTGAATACCCGTGCTTCACTACGAAATTTTATCATGTGCAATATTTCAGCTACCTGTGAGGCCTCGCGTTGCGGAAAACTGTCATTCGTGTATAGGAACCAGTTTTTGGCGCTTCACTAGTAGAAAGGTTCATCACTACGCAAAATCGAGCTCGCTTCGTTTGCTGAAAAGTTCATTGACACATAAACACAGGCTTACTTTACTCGTTGAAAGGTTCATTGCTATGCAAGCATAGGTTCGCTTCGCTGGCTGAAAGTTTCATTGCTGCGTAAGCATAAGCTCACTTCACTCACTAAAATCTAATTGCTACGTAAAGCCTTAATATTGGAAGCCTCTCCCTTGTCGAGGAAAAAAATTTCCCCTTTAGTACAATAATACAACACCCCTTTAAGATTATTTTAACATGAGTTTGTGGAAAGCAAAATTAGAGACCAAAACTACTTATGTTGAAACTTTCAGAACTCTAGGCCTATTCGAAGTCGCTCTTTAGGAAAAAATTAATTAAAAAACAAATTAAAATTTTAACCTTCCTTTTGTCAGTCCAATTAGAAAGCCGTTGTGGCTTTCTAATTGGACTGACAAAAGGACTTTGCTACTTGTGTTGAAAATTTCAGAAATGTAGCCCTATTTGAAAGCGTTTTGTAAAATATATATTAATTAATTAATGAATTAAAAAGAAACTGAATAAAAATTTAAAATTCTGTTTTTCTAAAGTCCAATTGGAAGGTCAAAACTACTTATGTTGAAAAATTTAGAGCTGTAGTCCTATTAGAAATCGTTTTGTAAAATATTAATTAATTAATTAAAAAGAAACTAAATAAAAATTTAAAATTCTGTTTTTCAAAAGTTCAATTAGAAAGCCAAAACTAATTATGTTGAAAATTTCAGAGCTGTAGCCCCATTAGTAATCGTTTTGTAAAATGTTTATTTATTAACTAAAAAGAATTAATCAAAAAAGAACAAAATAAAAATTTAAAATTCTGTTTTTTAGAAATCCAATTAAAACGCCAAAGCTACTTATGTTGAAAATTTCAGAGCTGTAGCCCTATTAGATATCGTTTTGTAACATATATATTAATTAAAACAATTAATTAAAAAATAATTAATTAAAATTTTAACTTTCTGTTTTGTGATGTATACAATTAGAAGGAAAAAACTACTTATGCTGAAAATTTCAGAGCTCTACTCCAATTTTAAGTAGGTTTCTATTATAGATCCACAGACAAATAGACAGACAGACACACAGCTTATTTTACTATTATAGATGTTTTTGAATGTCTAAGGATACAGACAAAATAGCTATTATCTTGATTACTAAATACATGCGGCATTGATAAAGAGGATTGTATGATTTATTGATATGATTTCATATCCCCTCCCGAAATTTTTTTCTTCTGGCTACGCCCTTGGGGTAAATGAAAGTAAAAAAAAAATCATTTCTAGGGTGTCGGGAAAAAAATTATACAATATTCACCATCGTTTGTGATTTTGTATACCTCCATTAATTTCTAATTTAAAGTTTTAATTTATTTATTTATCCCTTTTAATAAATTATAGACTAAATAAAATGCAATAATATTTGTTTTTGTCCATTGAGGTTTTGAACATTCTTTGAGTCCCAGTGTTTTGGAAACTTTATATATTAAAAACTCCATTCACTTAAAATTACTACATTATAAATGCAAATATTCAGCCTAAAATTATATGTAGAGCTTATAATTTAAGGAGTGTGACTGTCACAATCATATTTTCGAAAATATCAAAAAGTCTTCTAATTTGTATATATTATTCTGACGCAGTCATAGGAAAATCAAACAAAAACTTAGTAACTTTCCCTCTCATTCTTTAAAACGCAACGTCATCAGAGCAGCGAAGTGCGGGAAGATTCGTCCTTGACCCTTGTGATCTACCCCAAAGACCGACCGGCACTTCTTCGCAATGATTTCGGTAAATGGAAAAAAAGAACTGGTTCTTCAAAAGAACGGGTTAATGAGTAGTTCATTTTAAAAGAACAGGAGCAGAGAACACCTGTTCAGCAAAAAGAACGTAAATATCACATCTCTACCACACATGCTTGGGAACTCAACACTGGGGGTTCAGCGTCAGACTGATCATCTGACCGGAATATTGCTGTATGGCACCCCGTAATTTTGGAGTGCATTAAATTATTTGTAACTATCAGCAGATGAATATCTTTCTTCATAGAAACTATGATTGCTCAGTCGATATCCTTTGTTATATCTAGTATAATGAACCAGAAAACTTCCTTTATCGTTATCCGAATAAATTTAAATTTTATGTAACTGTATGAGTTAAAGGTAATTGAAATATGAAAAAATTCTTGATTCTTTCTTCTTTTTTTTTTATGGTTTAAGAAGGCCTGTCAGACTTTTTCTGCCTTACTAGACAATTTATTTTTCTTACTCCCAGTATCACTCGAAGTATTCCTTTAAAACACCTGAGCTTTTTCACTAGATATAATAATTGTAATAAAAGTCAAAGGGGGAAAAATATGTATTTTTTTAACTTTTGTAATTTCTTGTGAAGCATCTGTTAAACTATCCAAATGAAAACTTAATTTTAGATTTTTTTACATGAATCACAACCTTTTATTTATCATTAAAGTAATATTAAAAATAAATTCTTGTCATACTTCTACTACACCATCAAATTTTTTTTTTTTTTCAAAGAGATCAGACATGACAGTATTCAAGAAAGATAGTCTTGTGCTGGCTGTCTGGTGGAAGTTTTCCTGGTTTTCTCGCATTGAAGGCACAAATTCAGGGCATTTTCCCTAAAGACTTTCCAGAAAGCATTTTTGAATGATGTTGCATAGCCCTCACATATTCAGGCTTAATATTCAGGCACCAAACAATCTCCAACTTAATCAATCTGTCATTCTTTTTATAAGAGCAACTTCAGCTATGAAAACTTTTAGCCTCGGAAAAAAATTAAGTTTTCTCTGCCCCATTAGGTCTGCGAGCCAAAAGAAATCTAACGATTTCTCTTAAACTTTTATTTTACATCCTTATTAAAAATATAACGATCTTTTAACAAGTGACTTTTACTGCAGACGCTGTTCAACCCCCACTCCACAGTTGTTAAGATGTTCGTGGTGCGTTACGACCTGAGCGACATGCCCGTCAACTGCCAGACATTCCTGAGGCAACGCACACTCTACATGCCCCAAGAAGCACGAGACTCCGATCCAGACGCACAAAAGTGGCTGAGGTACCTCATCCACCTGCGGTAAGTGTATATTGAATAGATTTAATTGAGAGAGTAGGTAGAAGTGTATATTGAATAGATTTGATTGAGAGAATAGATAGAATTGTATATTGAATAGATAGTGATGAATAGCTAGATAGATATAATTTGATCGAAAGAAAATATGCAAATTATATGAAACTGAATTAATCCTTTTCAGGTTCGTGAGCTCAAAGTCCGGCCGCATCTATCTCCACACGGACATCCGAGTGATCGTCTTCCGCAAAAGCGACCTCGACGCTGCGACAGTCCACGGGCAGAGGCCGTACGAGCTGCGTACCTTCACCCACTCTCCACTCAACCCGAAGTTTTCGCCACACAAGCCATGAAACACATAAGACACGAGCGAGACAGCTGCTTCGTAAACTTGCCTTTGTTCTTGTTAGAAATGGGAAAATAAAAAATAGCCTGAGTGGATTTATAGGAAATTTATCGCTGTTCGAATGGTACTCCGAGATATGATAGTGACTTGCAGGGTCGCTTGCGTCCTAAAAGTCCTTAAAATTTTGTTTCTTCCAAAAACTGTGCTTACATTTTTCGATAATTCCTAAAAAAAAATTAAAAACTTCGATAACTCACCAATTTTCCTCCAAAACCGACGAATAAACTCTGATATTTCTCTAGACGAAAAAATATTTTCGGAGATTTTAATCATCCCATTTTTTTAAAAATTGGCCATTTATCAAGCTTGCATTTTAAATTGCCATTTAAACATGCTTTGAAAAGAATGTCTGTGTTAGTAGATTATGCCAGCTTTAAAAGAAAAATGGATTGCAATAAATTAAAGCTAGTGTTATAGGGAATGCAATTTTATTAGAACTAAAAAAACATTATTAGTTAAAATTATTTGAGTTATACAACAGTAAGAATTACATGAGTTAGCTCCAATTCTTTTTTTTATTTAATCGCCAATAGAAATATCAAAACTAATAAGCTCTTTTAATAGTAAACAACTCAATTGATTACAAATCCACTCCTATAGCTACTGTATTGACTTTCCTTCGAAATATCAACCGGTGAATGACAAAGGTGTGGTTACAAGGCGGCTTTCTCTCTTTCATCTGCAAACTTCGGACCCCTCCTGTATATAGAACTTAGAGAGAATACTCCTCCAAATGTGATCAAATGCATATATATATACAAAGGCCTAGTATAATGTTTAATTATATAATTGAAGATTTTGAATTATATTAATACACATATATATATACTTAGATCCTTGTGGTTAACTTATTGTCTATATTATCAAAGTAAAAGGGTGCACTAAGTGAACTTATGTGTCTTCTCTTCGTAATACAGCATTTTCATACACTAACACATGCACATTTGACACACAAGAATATAAATAAATCGAGACCAATTTATTACTTTTTATCTATTGAATATGAATAAGTGTGTATACTAATAGGTAAATTTACAATTATGGAAAAATCGAGCATTTTTCAGGGTTTTTTTATGACATTAAATCTAATATACAAATTTTTTTAACGAGAATTTTTCCATCAATAACTGCTAAAGCAAATCAAGTATGAAAAATTTATTATTTTTTGAGTTATTCATATTCAATGTATATCTAGTATCAGAGAAAATATAGAAACCAGGGAAATTGATCTATTATAGAAAAAAAAATTTAACTAGAAAAGGAAATTGCATTTTCCAGCAATAAATTTCTTTGAATTTTGTTTTTAATAGATTATATGCGCAATTTCGTAAAGGCAACCGGGAATCGTCAGGGAAATTCAAATTGTTTTTTATCTGGATACAGATTAATGAGATTTATTATAATAAGAGTAAAAAAAAAGTAATATTTACACCAGACTATCGAAACTAAAATTCTGATAAAGTACAAATACATCGATTTAAGAGTATTTCAAAAGTTTATGGTTATTTCCTAAAGTAAACCTGGTAGTTACTTGTCTTCTCAGCTCGCCCCACATTCTAAAATATTACTGTCTTTCTATCACAAAATACCTCCCGTTACATTTTCTAGTTTTGTCTTGCAGTGGAACCCAGACTAACCCCATTTTCTACAAGAGATTCCAGGACATCTTAAGTAGTGTAAACTTATTAGAGGGCAATTTCCTGTGGCCCACCTGATGGCTCTGTGGTTTGCGCTTTGGCTTTGCATGCCAAAGGTGTAGGTTTCGAATCCTGAGTTAAACATAAATGTTTGTTATAGTTCAGAATCCACGTTAAGCTGTAGGTCACAGCCTGATTAACCATTATTGATATAAAGGTCGTTGAGCGCTCAAACCAACCACAAGGTTAGTATTCGCCTTAATATTCCTTAAATTTTTCGTTTATTCCTAAAATTAAAAATCATAAATTTCCTGATATTCCTCTAGCGGAGAAGATATTTTCTGAAATTTTAATTATTGACAAACTATTTTAAATTGTAGATAAAGTCACACTAAGTTTTAAAGTTCAGCAATATTCTTTTGGAAGTATTTTGAATGTTGCTTAAAAATTATTAGATTTAATTAAATTTGCATGTCTGTCAAAATAGTATGATTATATAACTGACTGATGTTCAATTTCTTTTAAATTGGTATTTGTCTGTTAAGGAGTCTTATATCAGCTTTTAAAGAAATATCCGTGGAATTTTTTGGAATTGTCCCTAAAATTCTAACCTAAATTAATTAGTATTAACTCATTGAGCCCCCTGCAACCAACCAACCAAGCCAATTTCCTGCATGCTTCACCCTATTCTAAATCGACGAGGCTTGTTTCTATAGCGACAACTACCATCCAGACCGTTTCGGCAGTAGCTAGTGGCATATGGTAGAAATAATTTAACCAAAGCTGATAAGAGCAATAACTAGCTGTTAGGAAACTGAGGGGAATGGGTATTGTAGGCCCTGAAATCTGTGCAACTCTGCTGCACAAGTTAATACAAGTCTACCGAATCCATTCGGTAGTCTAGAGTTAAGATGGCTTATAAATTTTGAAACACTTAAGTCCTTTGACAAGTAAATCGGCTTGTCATCAAGGGTTAAAAATTATTTCTATTTACAAATTTTCTTAAAAATTCAAACAATTTACATCTTTGGTTCACAATGAGTATAATATTTAATGTTGCATAGATATATATATGGAGATATTTATTACATAAATACACCTTGAATAATTAAATAAGAATTTATTTAAAAAGCAATTAGGAAGTGCAATTAATCGAAAATCCATTATTTTAACATACAATTAAACTGAAAATTGTGGTATGAATTTCATGAAAAGGTCAAATTTCTAAAATGGTCAACTAAGAAAACACTTTATTCTCTAGATTTTACTGTTCAAAATGCCAATAAAAGCACAGTTTTTTTTTTTTTTTTTTATGTTTTTTAATCTGATAAAAAGTTTTACAAGATTATTCATAAAAATCTAGTTTTACAGAGAATGAAATTTCATTTTTAAAGGAAAATATCGCACATGTTTTACCATTACCTAGGATGTGACTTATAATTTACCAACTAACCTAGGATGCGACAATGAATGCCCTGGTTCGGAATCCATGTTAAGCTGTAGAACCCTTCCTGATTAGCCATCATAGTGCATAAAAATAGGTTGTTAAGTGTACAAAACAACCATATTCTTGAGCATTAAATACATAAATAAATGGTAAAAGTGCTAACATAAGGACAACTTGCACATGAATATCCATGCCTAACACTGGCCTTGCATGTCTTTTGGTATGTGAGACCAAAGAGCTCTCCCCAAAGCCATTATTTAGGCCAAGTGACGATCGGAGAATCTGAAGGATAAATTAAATTAAAGAGCAATTTCGGTCAATAAATTCGTTGTCATCTCAAAACAACAGGGATGGGACTTGAGTGAGATCGCTTGTATTGTAAGCCAGCGACTCAATATAACTACAGTTTAAATAGCTTGTATACGAAAAGTCAACATATTTTATATTTCTCAGGATACAACATATTTTAAATATACAATAAAATAAGGGCATCATTTCGTATGTCTACATCCATAATTACTTCTTTTTGCATTTGCTGATTAGTTTTAAAATACAAATTTGGCATAAAATACAATGCATTTAAAGAGCAATTAGTTTTCCTAAACTTATACAAATTCTAAAATTTCATAAAGTTTGTTTTAAATTTTATAACTTGTTGGTTTTTTGTATTCATGGATCAGTTGAATTCTTAGTTTCACTTAAGTAGATTGTCGGCTCCATCACTTTTGAATTATTAATGCTTCAGTGATTGTATAAGTAGTGTTCTATCTGCAGAAAATTAAGTAGCATTTCAGGTATCAGCTTAGATGCAATTACATTTTTAGATAAAAAAAATTACAATGAAATCCATTCCGTAATTTTTGTGTTAAAGATGCCTTATAACTTTGACGAGTAATTCTCTGTGTCATAAAGTGTTAAAATGATTATATGTAAAAAAATGTATTTATAATAATCCAAACATATTAAAAAAAACATTCAAAAAAGAAAAAATCATGTTACATAGTTATAAAATCCTTGGATACTAATTAGGTCAATCTTTTCAATTAATCACAACAGTTATCTTTTCACAAATGAATAAGAAATAAACCCTTTACCTTATTTTTATACCTTAAAATTATTTTTGAAATTTTGCCAAGAAGTAAAAACTATTCAGATATAAAAGAATAATTGTATTAGTATGAGTCCTAAGCATTAACTTTCATAGAAAACCCAAATCAGAAATTACGTTGGGAATCCATTCAGTAGTCTTTGAATTAAAATGGCTTATAAATTTTTTAAACACTGAAATCTTTTGACCAGCAACTTGGCCTGTCATCGAGGGTAAATATTTACAACATTTCTTAAAAATGCACACAACTTACATCTTTGTTTCACAATGATTATAATATTTAATGTTGCATTTTCCACAGAAATCATCAGCAGTAAATAATATTCATATACTAATTCCATTAATCTTTTTGATTGATAAAAACAGTTATAAAAATGTTTTTTAAAAAATTACAAGTATAACTGGATATATTTATTAACTCAATACACATTGAGTAATTAAATAAAAAATTATTTAAAAATCAATTTGGAAGTGTAATTAGTAGAAAATCCATTATTTTTACACACAATAAAACTGAAGATCGTGGTATAAATTTCATGAAAAGATCATATTTCGAAGATGGTTATCTAACTAAAACACTTTTTGATGATTTTTACAATTTTACTGTACAAAATGCCAATAAAAGCACAGATTTCCAATGTCCGATTTTTTTATATATTTTTCAATTTAATAAAATGTTTTATAAGATTATTTGTAAAAATGTAAATTAAGAGAGGATAAAATTTTATTTTCCCAGGAAAACTTAAAACGCTTTTTACCATTACCTAGAATGGGGGAAAGTATACCCTGCCCCCCCCCCCCATCCCCCCACACATTAAACTATGGATGGATCTGCTGTTATACCCTACTATGTCACACACTGGAAGAATTTTTTTTATCCAAGGACTTTTTGCAATTTGACCAGGCTGCATACAAATCTAAATAGTTTGATAATAATAATAATATAAAACAACACAAATAACTTAATTATGAGATATAATTTTTCTTTATCAAGTTATGAATAAAAGGCACTTTAGTTTTTGTGTGGTAGATATTTTCTGCAGGAGATAGGTTACTTTGATTTTCTGCGACAATATTGGAACTTCCAAAGTTTTCTGCTTGAAGGTTGTTAGATTTACTGGTAGAGTGAACACAAAGATGATCTTTGATACTTCCTTTAGTTAGAAAAGTCACACTACAGGTATCACAAGCAAACTGCTTTTTCCCAGTATGAGTAAAAAGATGTTTCTGAAGATGCTGCTTAGGAAAACTTAAAACGCTTTTTACCATTACCTAGCCAAAAGCCTATTACATTACCAAAAGCCTTGTGACAGATTTCACAAACGAAAGACTTTTCCCCAATGTGCGATAGAATATGTCTAGCGAGGTCAAACTTTCGAAAAAAATCTTTTTGGCAAGCTTCACAAACAAATGGTTTTTTCCCAGTATGAATAAAATGATGCTTAATGAAGTCTTTCTTCAGGGAGAAAGCTTTTTGACAAGTTTCACAAACAAATGACTTTCTTTTTCTAATGTGAGTACGAAGATGTTTAATGAAGTCGTTCTTCAGAGAGAAAGCTTTTTGACAAGTTTCGCAAACAAATGACTTTCTTTTTCTAATGCGAGTACGAAGATGTCTATTGATGTGTTTATTGAGGTTCCCTTTATCAGAAAAAGCTTTCAGGCAAGTTCCACAAACAAAGGGTTTTTCTCCAGTGTGAATAAGAAGATGGCTATTGAGATGAGGTTTTTGGGCAAAAGCTTTTTGACAAATTTTACAAACATGTGGTTTTAATGGTTTTTCATCAGTGTGAGTAAGATGGTGGTTTTTGAGCACCTGGTTTGAAGAAAAACCTTTATTGCAAACTTCACAAACAAATGGTTTTTCTCCAGTGTGAATACGAAGATGTTTAAGGAGGTTTCCTTTTTCAGAAAAAGCTTTTAGGCAAGTTTCACAAACAAAGGGTTTTTCTCCATTGTGAATAAGAAGGTGCTTATTGAGATGATGCTTTTGGGCAAAAGCTTTTTGACAAATTTTACAAACATGTGGTTTTAATGGTTCTCGATCAGTGTGAGTAAGAAGGTGTTTATTGAGGCTACCTTTTACAGAAAAAACTTTTTGACATAATTCACAAACAAAAGGTTTTTCTCCAGTGTGAATATGAAGATGTTTATTGAGGTTCCCCCTTTCAGAAAAAGCTTTTAGACAAGTTTCACAGACAAATGGTTTTTCTCCAGTATGAATAAGAAGGTGCTTATTGAGATGATCCTTTTGGGCAAAAGCTTTTTGACAAATTTTACAAACATGCGGTTTTAATGGTTCTTCATCAGTGTGAGTAAGAAGGTGTTTATTGAGGTTCCCTTTTTCAGAAAAAGCTTTTAGGCAAGTTTCACAGACAAATGGCTTTTCTCCAGTATGAATAAGAAGGTGATTATTGAGATGAGACTTTTGGGCAAAAGCTTTGTAACAAGTTTCACAAACATGTGGTTTTAATGATCCCTCGTCAGTGTGAGTAAAAAGGTGTTTTTTGAGTCCAGGTTTAGAAAAATAAGATTTTTGGCAAATTTCACAAACATAAGGCTTTTTCCCAGTAAGAGTGTGTGATAAAATATTGGAACTTGCAGTAAAATTTTTGTCACCATTATGGGATGTGCATGGAATTTTGCCTTTGGACATGATCAAAGGTTTCTAAAACATAAAAGAAACAAGTAGGTTTATAAATTTTTGCTACTCTATTAAGGACAATGTTTTGCTATTTCTAATTGGAACACATGCCCCTTCATTACAATAATTTTTCTTCTTCTTGTGATTAAAGCAACAGCGTAATAATAGAGACACTCCCTGCAAAAAAAGAAAATGTGTTTCAGTAAACCCAATTAGACAAACAGTGAAGCAAACATACCAAAATTAATTGAAATCAATATTTAATAGGAAACCTCAATTATGATGCCATTTTTATTGATCAAGTGTATTTATGATAATGTCATTTACAAAGGAACTTTGAATTTTCTTGTAGAAGTAATGATATTAGAATATTTAAACAGAGTTAATAACAAAGTATGAGAATCAAAATGTGAGAATCAAACAGCATTAACAAAGTATGAATCTCAAAATGCTTTCAATCAAAACTGAATTTTTAAATTGGGTTAAAAGCATTCTGGTTTTACTAACTACAAAGGTTGAATAATGATAGTTTTATTCCATTGAAAAGGTTAGGCACGTTATTCTGATGATAAATCCTTGTTCCTATTTCTATGTGTCGGTTCGGTTATCCTGACAACAACTCAAGCTGGGAACTCTGTAGTCAAATGTAACTGCACAGGATAGAACAGCCGTGCTTAACTTGTATCTGTGAACATTTCTTTTATTGTCGATCTTCACAATTTTTATGTTCAGTATTTATTGGAGTTTGTTAAATTGTAATAAACGTATTCATATTAACAAAATCCTCTCTGAAATTATTTGGAATTAGAAATAAATTAAGTGTATTCCAGAAGAATATCTCTTACTCGCATAAATCCAAAGCTGGTGACCCGCTTAGTTAATGCGAATTTCCGAGATTAGTTATGGCAAGTTTTCGAAATGGTTGCTGGACTTAATGTGACAGTTTTTGCAATAACTTCATTTCCAAGTCCTGTTGGTCATTTGGATAAATATTACCATGAAGATGTCGTTATTCACATTTTAAAAAATTCTGCTTCTATCTGACAAGTGAAAAGGTTTCTGACTGTTACCTAGAAAAACGGTGAGTTTTTTCACGGATAGTCGTAAGCTTCGCGAACTGTGCATGCGATTTCTAAGCATATATTTTTTTCTTAACTTGTACTAATGTATTTTATTATGGATCCACTGGAAGAAATTAGGGAAGTGGCATGCGTTGCATTTTGCGTTCCTCGTATTTGGAAATCGGATTTAGAACTGTGGTTTTTACAAGTCGAGTCTGGTTTCGTAACGGCCGGAATAACTAATGAAACTACAAAATACCATCGCATTGTATCCATCTTGGAAGTCGCGATATTGTCGTGTATTAGGGATATTATAAGGGCACCTCCTACTGACAATCTGCACACTTCAGTAAAACAACGTATTATCCAACAATTCGCGCTATCTGAAAATGTTAGATTAAAAACTCTATTGCAGGATATCCTACATTTAGCGGTTTTCACATGAAATGCGAAGTTTGGCTGCAGGTAAGGTTTCGGATGAAGTTTTGCCAACAATTTTATTTTTTACAACGATTGCCAAATAATGTACAACAGATACTGTCCATTAGCAAAGACAGTACGACTGATTTAACACTTATTGCAGACAAAATTTGTGAAGTTTCAAAATTTTCAGCACAATTTTTTGAAATTAAAAACCAGGTTTCAAGTACAGAGTTTCGGGAACTAAAAAAAAAAAAATCTTGACAGCTAATCTTGTAAAACTCTCTGTGATTTTTAATAAACCAAATTTAAGTTCATAACGCAGTCGTTTGTATTCCTAAACAAGGTTGGATGTGCCTAGGAAAGCTGATATACACAAAAAGTGTTTAAATCTTGCAAGAAGGTAAACAATTGAGTTTTCACCACAGACTGTGGTTTATTTCTGTAAATATTACTTTGATAAAAGAAATAGTTTATTCAATTCATTTAAATGTGTTTTTAAAAAGTCAACTTTTGATTCCAGAATTTTTTTTTATTAATTGAAAGAATTTATTTTCAATTTGTTATGTTAACTTAAGCACACTTGAGTAAGCACAACTTAAGCATGTTTGTTTACGGCAGCGTTCGCTACTAATTTATACAGATGGGCCATATGACTTACGTTGGAGCTTTTCGCTGGCCGGATACACCAATATATGTATTTTTATTATCAATTTCACAATGCGTAGCATTTCTAAACACTGGAGAAAAAAAATGATTTTTTAATCTTAATCAATTTGCAATTGATATTTGATTATTTTTTTAATAATTAAAAAATAATAATTTTCATTATTAGTAAATTAAATTCTAAAAGAGAAGTGGGAATCTTTTGTTCCAACGTGACAATTAAACTCGACCTAACTTTTAATATAAATATTTAAACTGTATTTCCAGATTACTCTGCTTTAGTGGGTTGTAGTCAATATAAATTGGGACACGATGGCGGTCGAAATTGTTCAGTTTATTTTGTGATAGAGTCGATGTTTGTCGCAGTATTTTTTTACAGCCAATCTTAATAAATAGTCCAAATGAGATTCAGTTAAGTTATTCCTGTATTTAATCTTTATGAAAACCATCTTTCTGAAAGTTTCTTTATATAGTTTCTTCGGACACGTAATGAAGAACTCTGTTCGACATACTTAACACAAACTATAATATTTCGGAAAATTACAATTATGTAGAAAAAAAAGTGATTCAGTGATTTTTTTTTATCTTCTGTGCTATTGGCGGGCAGCAGAAATATCCGGCCCGCGTAGTGCGTAGTGGCTGATGCTGGTTTAGGGTCTTTGTTGTTGTTTTGGATGTCAGCCATCTTAGAAATATTTCATTTTGGTGTAAAAAATGTGGCACAAAAATCATGTGGCACCGTATTCTGTACTTATACTCATTTTAATTTTTTATGGAGTATACAGTTATAAGAAAAGCCAAAATGTTGTACAAACTTAACAAGGCAAAAAGTCTTTCAGTAAATCCAATAATCATTCCAAATCAAAGTAGCCATTCTCGGTTTCAAAGTCCCTCGACCTTCCTCTATTAGTGACTAGCTAAATGCCCGTACTTTGCCACGAAATTTTACCAGGTGCATTATTTTAGCCAGCTGCGAGGCCTCGCATAGCGGAAATCCGTCATTGGTGTATAGACCCAAATTTTTGGCGCTTCGCTCGCAGGAAAGTTCATTGCAACGTAAAATCGAGCTCGCTTCACTCGGTGAAAAAGTCCTTGACACATAAGCACAGGGTTACTTAACTCGTTGAAAGGATCATTGCTATGCAAACATGAGATCACTTTGTTCGATGAAAAGTTCATTGCTGCGCAAGCGTAAGGTCGCATCACACACTAAAAACTAATTGCTACGTAAAACCTTAATATTAGAAGCCCCTCCCTTGTTGAGAACCAATACAAAAATTCCTCGTTAATAACTATAATATAACACCCCTTTAAGAATATTTTAACACGTGATGTTTGTAAAAAGCAAAATTAGAAGGACAAACCTACTTATGTTGAAACTTTCAGCGCTCTAGGCCTAATAGAAGTTGATTTTTGTGAAAATATTAATTAAAAATTCATTAAAAAACAAATACAAATTTTAATGTTCTTTTTGTCAAAAGTCCAATTAAAAGGACAAAATTATTTGTGTTGAAAATTTCAGAGCTGTAGCCCTATTAGAAATCGTTTTGTAAAATATTTATTAATTAAAAAATTAATAAAAAAAAAAACTAAATAAAAATTAAAAATTCTGTTTTTCAAAAATCCAATTTGAAGGCAAAAACTACTTGTGTTGAAAATTTTAGAGCTTATTAGAAATCACTTTGTAAAATATTTATTAATTAAAGAAATTAATTAAAAAAGAACTAAATAAAAATTTAAAATTATGTTTTTCAAAAGTCCAATAACAATTAGAAGGCTAAAACTACTTATGTTAAAAATTTTACAGCTATAGCCCTATTAGAAATCATTTTGTAAAATATTTATTAATTAAAAAGAACTAAATAAAAATTTCAAATTCTGTTTTTCTAAAGACTAATTAGAAGGCCAAAACTACTTATGTTGAAAATTTCAGAACTGTAGCCCTATTAAAAGTCGTTTTGTAAAAAAAATTTGTTAATTAAGAAATTAATTAAAAAATAAATAATTAAAATTTTAACATTCTGTTTTTCAAAAGTCCAGTTAGAAGGCTAAAACTACTCATGTTGAAAATTTCAGAGCTGTATCTCTATTTGAAGTCACTTTGTAAAAAATAAATTAATTAAAACATAATTAATTAAAACTTTAACATTCTGTTTGCCATACATAAAATTAGAAAGCCAAAACTTCTTGTGTTTAAAATTTCAGAGCTCTACTAAAATTTTAATTAGGTTTATGTAAATCCACCAGCTTGTTTTATTATTATAGATTCAATCATATTAGTGGTTCAGGTACTTGCGTATTAACGCCACCGTAGCGACAGATTTGTCGGTTTTTAAGAGGGAAAAATGGCGTTAAAAATCAGCAAACAACAAGGAATCCAAAAGATAACTGCATGCGCGTGCGAACAACAAGATTGCTCTTAATTGATGGCACTTAAAAACAGCCAAATCTGTAGCTGCTGTGGCGTTAATATGTAAGTACAGTGGCTCATTTCAAATGAGTAACATGTAAATGTAAGTTAGTTGCTTAATATATATCCATGAAAATGTATTGTAGTTTTTTAAACAAACTGTAATTTCGTATATTCCAAATCTTAAAATGAGCAATTCTCAAAATCTTTTTTTTTTTTTTTTTTTACACTTTCATCTGAAAATGGCTTTTTTCCCGGGATTATAGCATGCTTATAGCAAAAATTTTAGTAACTTCCTAGTCTATAGGGCAACTTTCCAAAAATTTGTAACAAGGACAAAATGTTGTGTGATCCCGTTAGGGGTGAAATGAAAATCCCAATCTAATAATGAGGGTTGCCAAACACAAAAATATCTTAACTTTATCACTATAAAATCGCCACGAAATCCTGACCAACAATTTTCCCTTCTTCATAAAACAGAAAAGCCTAGTAGGTACTTGAACAAAGAAGGAAAATTAAAACTTCACTGAGATATAGGAATATAGCCTATAGTCCCCACATCAAGAACTTTGTAGTTATTAACACTCACCAAGTTTTTCAATTGGGTACTATTACTCGGAATAAAGAATAGACAATATAAATTATAATTTATAAAAAAATACTTACAGATAATGGGATACTTTAATCCTTGTTTATTACGGAGTTATCAGCTATTTGCACTCCATTTAAATAGAAGGTATATTCGCTGCAAGTGTATTCGATAA
This sequence comes from Linyphia triangularis, assembly GCA_963978545.1. NCBI lineage: Eukaryota > Metazoa > Arthropoda > Arachnida > Araneae > Linyphiidae > Linyphia > Linyphia triangularis. The sequence continues at coordinate 67,573,312 of OZ021730.1, forward strand.
CATGCAACAGTAAAAAATCTATTTCTTAATAATAAAATGTATTTGTAAAATAATAATATAATAGATGGACGCGTAAGGAGCCATTTATTTTGTATACTATACTTCACTCTCTTCAGCTATTTCTGGTTTACAGCTCCTCCCCCCCCCCCCCTTCTCTCTCTCTTTTAGCTATAAACTTTATACATGTGACATCACAGTCAACTACTTGATTTTATCATCAAACCGGCTTGTTTTCAGTTTCCATGAATCAAAGATCTTTCAAACAATTTTGTTTGGAATTTATGTTTGTATGATAAGTTTTCTTTTTGCTTTAGAAATTCTGGAAATTTGTCTCAATATATATCGGAAACACCTTCTTTTAAAAATATTCGACTGAGAAACAATCTTCGTTCATAAAATGGATGATTAACATAAAATTTTAAACAGTAATAATTCTTTTTGAAGAACACAAGCATGCCAAACTTTGTTTAGTGCATTTTGAAGACTTGTTTGTTGTTATAATAAAAATTCAGGCCAAAACTTAAAATGTTATTCTTGGCATTCAAGATGGTTGGTTGGTTGGTTGAATCCCCCGAGCAGAGGGTGGAAAGGAAGGACTTTGTGACTAAGCACCGTGTGACTTTGTGACGGCAATATCGATAAATTCTTCTATATACATATTTTTATGATTATATCGCTATTTTACTGTAATCTTGTTTTAAAATTTGTATATACATAAGTTTATTAAAAAAAAAAAAAGAATGACGACATTTTTATATTATTTTCCTTTACAATGAAATTTTTCGAATATATTTTTAATGTATAAATACAGCCGAAACCGAGTGGTAGAGCATTGCGTTCCCACGCCAGAGGTCCGCGGTTCGATCCAAGGACTGGGGAAGGTTGATTCAGCCTTTCATCCTTTAAGTGAGTCGATTAAATGAGAAACAAGCATGTGTGTACAGATGTGCGCTAACGGGGAGTTAAACCAGGGACTCCCTAGATCAATAGACAGCGAATGTTAAGCACTAGACAAAAGTGACTCAACGACCTATTTTTATGCCCAATGACGGCTAATCAGGCCGGGACCTACAGCTTAAAGTGGATTTCGAACCACAACGAACATCCATGCCTAACTCGGGATTCGAACTCGGCACCTTTAGCATGTTTGGCCAGAGCGCTAACCCCACAGTCATCAGATAGGCACTAGTGCATAGGTTTTGTATCTGTCATTTGTACAAGAGACAACTACATAACCTTCCCAGTGAGTCGCGAACAACTGAGTTGCTTGCGTGTGAGTTCAGTGCGTTACGTTGAGTGTAGCAGTGAGTCACCAGAGGTTACTTTCTGAGGTGGTAGTGTTGAAATCGTGCTGTACTTTCAGAAGGTTCGAATAGATGGCAGCATGATTTGTTGGCCAGTAGTCACCAATGTAGGCGAAGTGCTTACGAGGAATCGAACCAGGGACTCCTAGATCAGTATACAGCCGTATTAACCACTAGACAAAAGTGACCACTAGTGCCTACCCTAGTAGCAATCACTGCATGACGTTTCGTCGGCCAATGATCGGAATTCATCTAAGTCATCGGCGATTCCCCAGACTGATATATAAACACACCCGTATTTCCTAGTCTGCCGATTACCCTAAACTCATCGGCAAAATATATCTTCCCAACATCGGTGGCCGGTTAGAATTTCTGATCATCGTTTTTTTGATCGGCAAGATATCGGAATCGGAACCACATCGACAGGCGATAAAAAACTTATGTTTCTTTTTCTTGCAATTCCACTGAATTAGAGGCGATCCTTGAATGTATTTCAAATTTAAATCAAGTATACAATTTGCTAAACATTTCGCTTTGGCAATAAGTGAAAAATATTTAAAAAATAAGTGTACGAAAAATTTTAAATGTAAAAATATATTTTGAAAAAACACAAACCATATAATTATATATTGCTTATCTAATACGTCAATAAAATCCATAAATAAAAGTTTTTATATAGTAAAACAATATAGGAACAATTTTCTAAAATTAAAAATAAATTCTCATTTCAATTTAATATAAAATAAAAATATAGTCCTTGTTTTTAAATAGTTTTCATTATAATTTGCTGAACTCATTTTGGTCCGTTTTTTAAACATCTTTTAAGTAAAATAAAAATATGTTTATATGTTTCAAAAAGTTAATCAAATTGGATATAGTTTTTTAAAAATTTAAAAATTAAATAATGTTTTTAAATGTCAAAATTATTAAGTAAACTCTTAACATTTTAAAAAATATAATAAAATGTGTACTGGTCAGTTAGTTAATATTTTACAAAATAGATGGCGACACTATTTATTTGACACTATTATTTTTTTGCTATAATAAATAAATTAATATCATTTTCCCAAATTTATGGAAGATTTGCTATTTTTCGAAAATACCCCATATATAAAAAAAAATGTCGGTCAATTTCCTTTCAAAGTCTGTATGATAGTATAGTTTTGTACTACAATACAATTGCTATACCAAGAAACACAAGTAACTACAGTCCAGTGGCCATGTCAACGCACTCCGGAGATAACCGTCCTCGGTTCGATCCCAGGGTAAGTAATTTAGACAATTCTGGTGTGAGTAATTTGGTAGTGTTATAACTTCGATTTGTACTCTTAAAATGTCACTGGAAATACTACCATATAAGAATTACGCGCTCTGGGTAAATATTTTAGTTTTGCATTATTTTAACTTGTCGTTTTTAATATTCGATACTTACATCTTTATAATTATTTAATGTTTATTAATCGATATTTTCGACAAAATAATAACTACCATTGTTTCGATATTTCTTGAGAGCAAAATTTTCCTCGGATAGTGCTCGTATTTCCCCCTTTTCCCTCGGCCTTCGAACTAATTCTTGTCGACTTCTGCTCGAATTCGATCAGTTTCCGGACATCGGCCAACGGCCGGCCACGGGACAAAATGGATTAGTTGCCAAGGGAAAGATAAGTTTAGGGTGAGTTTCCGGTGAATCGACAATCACCGGCGATTCACCTGGGGATGGAATTCCGATCATCGCCCGAGGTAAAATTGCTACTAGGGTAGGTGTTGTGTAACTGTCATTTGTGCACGAGACCACCACACATGCTTGGGAACTCAACACTGGGGGTTCAGCGTCAGACTGATCATCTGACCGGAATATTGCTGTATGGCACCCCGTAATTTTGGAGTGCATTAAATTATTTGTAACTATCAGCAGATGAATATCTTTCTTCATAGAAACTATGATTGCTCAGTCGATATCCTTTGTTATATCTAGTATAATGAACCAGAAAACTTCCTTTATCGTTATCCGAATAAATTTAAATTTTATGTAACTGTATGAGTTAAAGGTAATTGAAATATGAAAAAATTCTTGATTCTTTCTTCTTTTTTTTTTATGGTTTAAGAAGGCCTGTCAGACTTTTTCTGCCTTACTAGACAATTTATTTTTCTTACTCCCAGTATCACTCGAAGTATTCCTTTAAAACACCTGAGCTTTTTCACTAGATATAATAATTGTAATAAAAGTCAAAGGGGGAAAAATATGTATTTTTTTAACTTTTGTAATTTCTTGTGAAGCATCTGTTAAACTATCCAAATGAAAACTTAATTTTAGATTTTTTTACATGAATCACAACCTTTTATTTATCATTAAAGTAATATTAAAAATAAATTCTTGTCATACTTCTACTACACCATCAAATTTTTTTTTTTTTTTTCAAAGAGATCAGACATGACAGTATTCAAGAAAGATAGTCTTGTCCTGGCTGTCTGGTGGAAGTTTTCCTGGTTTCCTCGCATTGAAGGCACAAATTCAGGGCATTTTCCCTAAAGACTTTCCAGAAAGCATTTTTGAATGATGTTGCATAGCCCTCACATATTCAGGCTTAATATTCAGGCACCAAACAATCTCCAACTTAATCAATCTGTCATTCTTTTTATAAGAGCAACTTCAGCTATGAAAACTTTTAGCCTCGGAAAAAAATTAAGTTTTCTCTGCCCCATTAGGTCTGCGAGCCAAAAGAAATCTAACGATTTCTCTTAAACTTTTATTTTACATCCTTATTAAAAATATAACGATCTTTTAACAAGTGACTTTTACTGCAGACGCTGTTCAACCCCCACTCCACAGTTGTTAAGATGTTCGTGGTGCGTTACGACCTGAGCGACATGCCCGTCAACTGCCAGACATTCCTGAGGCAACGCACACTCTACATGCCCCAAGAAGCACGAGACTCCGATCCAGACGCACAAAAGTGGCTGAGGTACCTCATCCACCTGCGGTAAGTGTATATTGAATAGATTTAATTGAGAGAGTAGGTAGAAGTGTATATTGAATAGATTTGATTGAGAGAATAGATAGAATTGTATATGGAATAGATAGTGATGAATAGCTAGATAGATAGAATTTGATCGAAAGAAAATATGCAAATTATATGAAACTGAATTAATCCTTTTCAGGTTCGTGAGCTCAAAGTCCGGCCGCATCTATCTCCACACGGACATCCGAGTGATCGTCTTCCGCAAAAGCGACCTCGACGCTGCGACAGTCCACGGGCAGAGACCGTACGAGCTGCGTACCTTCACCCACTCTCCACTCAACCCGAAGTTTTCGCCACACAAGCCATGAAACACATAAGACACGAGCGAGACAGCTGCTTCGTAAACTTGCCTTTGTTCTTGTTAGAAATGGGAAAATAAAAAATAGCCTGAGTGGATTTATAGGAAATTTATCGCTGTTCGAATGGTACTCCGAGATATGATAGTGACTTGCAGGGTCGCATGCGTCCTAAAAGTCCTTAAAATTTTGTTTCTTCCAAAAACTGTGCTTACATTTTTCGATAATTCCTAAAAAAAAATTAAAAACTTCGATAACTCACCAATTTTCCTCCAAAACCGACGAATAAACTCTGATATTTCTCTAGACGAAAAAATATTTTCGGAGATTTTAATCATCCCATTTTTTTAAAAATTGGCCATTTATCATGCTTGCCATTTAAACATGCTTGCATTTTAAATTGCCATTTAAACATGCTTTGAAAAGAATGTCTGTGTTAGCAGATTATGCCAGCTTTAAAAGAAAAATGGATTGCAATAAATTAAAGCTAGTGTTATAGGGAATGCAATTTTATTAGAACTAAAAAAACATTATTAGTTAAAATTATTTGAGTTATACAACAGTAAGAATTACATGAGTTAGCTCCAATTCTTTTTTTTATTTAATCGCCAATAGAAATATCAAAACTAATAAGCTCTTTTAATAGTAAACAACTCAATTGATTACAAATCCACTCCTATAGCTACTGTATTGACTTTCCTTCGAAATATCAACCGGTGAATGACAAAGGTGTGGTTACAAGACGGCTTTCTCTCTTTCATCTGCAAACTTCGGACCCCTCCTGTATATAGAACTTAGAGAGAATACTCCTCCAAATGTGATCAAATGCATATATATATACAAAGGCCTAGTATAATGTTTAATTATATAATTGAAGATTTTGAATTATATTAATACACATATATATATACTTAGATCCTTGTGGTTAACTTATTGTCTATATTATCAAAGTAAAAGGGTGCACTAAGTGAACTTATGTGTCTTCTCTTCGTAATACAGCATTTTCATACACTAACACATGCACATTTGACACACAAGAATATAAATAAATCGAGACCAATTTATTACTTTTTATCTATTGAATATGAATAAGTGTGTATACTAATAGGTAAATTTACAATTATGGAAAAATCGAGCATTTTTCAAGGTTTTTTTATGACATTAAATCTAATATACAAATTTTTTTAACGAGAATTTTTCCATCAATAACTGCTAAAGCAAATCAAGTATGAAAAATTTATTATTTTTTGAGTTATTCATATTCAATGTATATCTAGTATCAGAGAAAATATAGAAACCAGGGAAATTGATCTATTATAGAAAAAAAAAAATTAACTAGAAAAGGAAATTGCATTTTCCAGCAATAAATTTCTTTGAATTTTGTTTTTAATAGATTATATGCGCAATTTCGTAAAGGCAACCGGGAATCGTCAGGGAAATTCAAATTGTTTTTTATCTGGATACAGATTAATGAGATTTATTATAATAAGAGTAAAAAAAAAGTAATATTTACACCAGACTATCGAAACTAAAATTCTGATAAAGTACAAATACATCGATTTAAGAGTATTTCAAAAGTTTATGGTTATTTCCTAAAGTAAACCTGGTAGTTACTTGTCTTCTCAGCTCGCCCCATATTCTAAAATATTACTGTCTTTCTATCACAAAATACCTCCCGTTACATTTTCTAGTTTTGTCTTGCAGTGGAACCCAGACTAACCCCATTTTCTACAAGAGATTCCAGGACATCTTAAGTAGTGTAAACTTATTAGAGGGCAATTTCCTGTGGCCCACCTGATGGCTCTGTGGTTTGCGCTTTGGCTTTGCATGCCAAAGGTGTAGGTTTCGAATCCTGAGTTAAACATAAATGTTTGTTATAGTTCAGAATCCACGTTAAGCTGTAGGTCACAGCCTGATTAACCATTATTGATATAAAGGTCGTTGAGCGCTCAAACCAACCACAAGGTTAGTATTCGCCTTAATATTCCTTAAATTTTTCGTTTATTCCTAAAATTAAAAATCATAAATTTCCTGATATTCCTCTAGCGGAGAAGATATTTTCTGAAATTTTAATTATTGACAAACTATTTTAAATTGTAGATAAAGTCACACTAAGTTTTAAAGTTCAGCAATATTCTTTTGGAAGTATTTTGAATGTTGCTTAAAAATTATTAGATTTAATTAAATTTGCATGTCTGTCAAAATAGTATGATTATATAACTGACTGATGTTCAATTTCTTTTAAATTGGTATTTGTCTGTTAAGGAGTCTTATATCAGCTTTTAAAGAAATATCCGTGGAATTTTTTGGAATTGTCCCTAAAATTCTAACCTAAATTAATTAGTATTAACTCATTGAGCCCCCTGCAACCAACCAAGCCAATTTCCTGCATGCTTCACCCTATTCTAAATCAACGAGGCTTGTTTCTATAGCGACAACTACTATCCAGGCCGTTTCGGCAGTAGCTAGTGGCATATGGTAGAAATAATTTAACCGCAGCTGATAAGAGCAATAACTAGCTGTTAGGAAACTGAGGGGAATGGGTATTGTAGGCCTTGAAATCTGGGCAACTCTGCTGCACAAGTTAATACACGCCTAACGAATCCATTCGGTAGTCTAGAGTTAAGATGGCTTATAAATTTTGAAACACTTAAGTCCTTTGACAAGTAAATCGGCTTGTCATCAAGGGTTAAAAATTATTTCTATTTACAAATTTTCTTAAAAATTCAAACAATTTACATTTTTGGTTCACAATGAGTATAATATTTAATGTTGCATAGAAATATATCTGGAGATATTTATTACATAAATACACCTTGAATAATTAAATAAGAATTTATTTAAAAAGCAATTAGGAAGTGCAATTAATCGAAAATCCATTATTTTAACGTACAATTAAACTGAAAATTGTGGTATGAATTTCATGAAAAGGTCAAATTTCTAAAATGGTCAACTAAGAAAACACTTTATTCTCTATATTTTACTTGTCAAAATGATAATAAAAGCACAGTTTTTTTTTTTTTTTTTTTTTATGTTTTTTAATCTGATAAAAAGTGTTACAAGATTATTCATAAAAATCTAGTTTTACAGAGAATGAAATTTCATTTTTAAAGGAAAATATCGCACATGTTTTACCATTACCTAGGATGTGACTTATAATTTACCAACTAACCTAGGATGCGACAATGAATGCCCTGGTTCAGAATCCATGTTAAGCTGTAGAACCCTTCCTGATTAGCCATCATAGTGCATAAAAATAGGTTGTTAAGTGTACAAAACAACCATATTCTTGAGCATTAAATACATAAATAAATGGTAAAAGTGCTAATATAAGGACAACTTGCACATGAATATCCATGCCTAACACTGGCCTTGCATGTCTTTTGGTATGTGAGACCAGAGAGCTCTCCCCAAAGCCATTATTTAGGCCAAGTGACGATCGGAGAATCTGAAGGATAAATTAAATTAAAGAGCAATTTTGGTCAACAAATTCGTTGTCATCTCAAAACAACTGGGATGGGACTTGAGTGAGATCGCTTGTATTGTAAGCCAGCGACTCAATATAACTACAGTTTAAATAGCTTGTATACGAAAAGTCAACATATTTTATATTTCTCAGGATACAACATATTTTAAATATACAATAAAATAAGGGCATCATTTCGTATGTCTACATCCATAATTACTTCTTTTTGCATTTGCTGATTAGTTTTAAAATACAAATTTGGCATAAAATACAATGCATTTAAAGAGCAATTAGTTTTCCTAAACTTATACAAATTTTAAAATTTCATAAAGTTTGTTTTAAATTTTATAACTTGTTGGTTTTTTGTATTCATGGATCAGTTGAATTCTTAGTTTCACTTAAGTTGATTGTCGGCTCCATCACTTTTGAATTATTAATGCTTCAGTGATTGTATAAGTAGTGTTCTATCTGCAGAAAATTAAGTAGCATTTCAGGTATCAGCTTAGTTGCAATTACATTTTTAGATAAAAAAAATTACAATGAAATCCATTCCGTAATTTTTGTGTTAAAGATGCCTTATAACTTTGACGAGTAATTCTCTGTGTCATAAAGTGTTAAAATGATTATATGTAAAAAATGTATTTATAATAATCCAAACATATTAAAAAAACATTCCAAAAAGAAAAAATCATGTTACATAGTTATAAAATCCTTGGATACTAATTAGGTCAATCTTTTCAATTGATCACAACAGTTATCTTTTCACAAATGAATAAGAAATAAAACCTTTACCTTATTTTTATACCTTAAAATTATTTTTGAAATTTTGCCAAGAAGTAAAAACTATTCAGATATAAAAGAATAATTGTATTAGTATGAGTCCTAAGCATTAACTTTCATAGAAAACCCAAATCAGAAATTACGTTGGGAATCCATTCAGTAGTCTTTGAATTAAAATGGCTTATAATTTTTTTAAACACTGAAATCTTTTGACCAGCAACTTGGCCTGTCATCGAGGGTAAATATTTACAACATTTCTTAAAAATGCACACAACTTACTTCTTTGTTTCACAATGATTATAATATTTAATGTTGCATTTTCCACAGAAATCATCAACAGTAAATAATATTCATATACTAATTCCATTAATCTTTTTGATTGATAAAAACAGTTATAAAAATGTTTTTTAAAAAATTACAAGTATAACTGGATATATTTATTAACTCAATACACATTGAGTAATTAAATAAAAAATTATTTAAAAATCAATTTGGAAGTGTAATTAGTAGAAAATCCATTATTTTTACACACAATAAAACTGAAGATCGTGGTATAAATTTCATGAAAAGATCATATTTCGAAGATGATTATCTAACTAAAACACTTTTTGATGATTTTTACAATTTTACTGTACAAAATGCCAATAAAAGCACAGATTTCCAATGTCCGATTTTTTTATATATTTTTCAATTTAATAAAATGTTTTATAAGATTATTTGTAAAAATGTAAATTAAGAGAGGATAAAATTTTATTTTCCCAGGAAAACTTAAAACGCTTTTTACCATTACCTAGAATGGGGGAAAGTATACCCTGCCCCCCCCCCATCCCCACACACATTAAACTATGGATGGATCTGCTGTTATACCCTACTATGTCACACACTGGAAGAATTTTTTTTATCCATGGACTTTTTGCAATTTGACCAGGCTGCATACAAATCTAAATAGTTTGATAATAATAATAATATAAAACAACACAAATAACTTAATTATGAGATATAATTTTTCTTTATCAAGTTATGAATAAAAGGCACTTTAGTTTTTGTGTGGTAGATATTTTCTGCAGGAGATAGGTTACTTTGATTTTCTGCGACAATATTGGAACTTCCAAAGTTTTCTGCTTGAAGGTTGTTAGATTTACTGGCAGAGTGAACACAAAGATGATCTTTGATACTTCCTTTAGTTAGAAAAGTCACACTACAGGTATCACAAGCAAACTGCTTTTTCCCAGTATGAGTAAAAAGATGTTTCTGAAGATGCTGCTTATGGACAAAAGCCTTGTGACAGATTTCACAAACGAAAGACTTTTCCCCAATGTGCGATAGAATATGTCTAGCGAGGTCAAACTTTCGAAAAAAATCTTTTTGGCAAGCTTCACAAACAAATGGTTTTTTCCCAGTATGAATAAAATGATGCTTAATGAAGTCTTTCTTCAGGGAGAAAGCTTTTTGACAAGTTTCACAAACAAATGACTTTCTTTTTCTAATGTGAGTACGAAGATGCTTAATGAAGTCTTTCTTCAGGGAGAAAGCTTTTTGACAAGTTTCGCAAACAAATGACTTTCTTTTTCTAATGCGAGTACGAAGATGTCTATTGATGTGTTTATTGAGGTTCCCTTTATCAAAAATAGATTTTAGTCAAGTTCCACAAACAAAGGGTTTTTCTCCAGTGTGAATAAGAAGATGGCTATTGAGATGAGGTTTTTGGGCAAAAGCTTTTTGACAAATTTTACAAACATGTGGTTTTAATAGTTCTTCATCAGTGTGAGTAAGATGGTGTTTTTTGAGCACCTGGTTTGAAGAAAAACCTTTATTGCAAACTTCACAAACAAATGGTTTTTCTCCAGTGTGAATACGAAGATGTTTAAGGAGGTTTCCTTTTTCAGAAAAAGCTTTTAGGCAAGTTTCACAAACAAAGGGTTTTTCTCCATTGTGAATAAGAAGGTGCTTATTGAGATGATGCTTTTGGGCAAAAGCTTTTTGACAAATTTTACAAACATGTGGTTTTAATGGTTCTCGATCAGTGTGAGTAAGAAGGTGTTTATTGAGGCTACCTTTTACAGAAAAAACTTTTTGACATAATTCACAAACAAAAGGTTTTTCTCCAGTGTGAATATGAAGATGTTTATTGAGGTTCCCCCTTACAGAAAAAGCTTTTAGGCAAGTTCCACAAACAAAGGGTTTTTCTCCAGTGTGAATAAGAAGATGGCTATTGAGATGAGGTTTTTGGGCAAAAGCTTTTTGACAAATTTTACAAACATGTGGTTTTAATGGTTCTTCATCAGTGTGAGTAAGATGGTGTTTTTCGAGCACCTGGTTTGAAGAAAAACCTTTATTGCAAACTTCACAAACAAATGGTTTTTCTCCAGTGTGAATACGAAGATGTTTAAGGAGGTTTCCTTTTTCAGAAAAAGCTTTTAGGCAAGTTTCACAAACAAAGGGTTTTTCTCCATTGTGAATAAGAAGGTGCTTATTGAGATGATGCTTTTGGGCAAAAGCTTTTTGACAAATTTTACAAACATGTGGTTTTAATGGTTCTCGATCAGTGTGAGTAAGAAGGTGTTTATTGAGGCTACCTTTTACAGAAAAAACTTTTTGACATAATTCACAAACAAAAGGTTTTTCTCCAGTGTGAATATGAAGATGTTTATTGAGGTTCCCCCTTACAGAAAAAGCTTTTAGGCAAGTTCCACAAACAAAGGGTTTTTCTCCAGTGTGAATAAGAAGATGGCTATTGAGATGAGGTTTTTGGGCAAAAGCTTTTTGACAAATTTTACAAACATGTGGTTTTAATGGTTCTTCATCAGTGTGAGTAAGATGGTGTTTTTCGAGCACCTGGTTTGAAGAAAAACCTTTATTGCAAACTTCACAAACAAATGGTTTTTCTCCAGTGTGAATACGAAGATGTTTAAGGAGGTTTCCTTTTTCAGAAAAAGCTTTTAGGCAAGTTTCACAAACAAAGGGTTTTTCTCCATTGTGAATAAGAAGGTGCTTATTGAGATGATGCTTTTGGGCAAAAGCTTTTTGACAAATTTTACAAACATGTGGTTTTAATGGTTCTCGATCAGTGTGAGTAAGAAGGTGTTTATTGAGGCTACCTTTTACAGAAAAAACTTTTTGACATAATTCACAAACAAAAGGTTTTTCTCCAGTGTGAATATGAAGATGTTTATTGAGGTTCCCCCTTACAGAAAAAGCTTTTAGGCAAGTTCCACAAACAAAGGGTTTTTCTCCAGTGTGAATAAGAAGATGGCTATTGAGATGAGGTTTTTGGGCAAAAGCTTTTCGACAAATTTTACAAACATGTGGTTTTAATGGTTCTTCATCAGTGTGAGTAAGATGGTGTTTTTCGAGCACCTGGTTTGAAGAAAAACCTTTATTGCAAACTTCACAAACAAATGGTTTTTCTCCAGTGTGAATACGAAGATGTTTAAGGAGGTTTCCTTTTTCAGAAAAAGCTTTTAGGCAAGTTTCACAAACAAAGGGTTTTTCTCCATTGTGAATAAGAAGGTGCTTATTGAGATGATCCTTTTGGGCAAAAGCTTTTTGACAAATTTTACAAACATGCAATTTTAATGGTTCTTCATCAGTGTGAGTAAGAAGGTGTTTATTGAGGTTCCCTTTTTCAGAAAAAGCTTTTAGGCAAGTTTCACAGAAAAATAGTTTTTCTCCAGTGTGAATAAGAAGGTGTCTTTTGAGATCATGCGCTTGGGCAAAAGCTTTATTACAAGTTTCACAAACATGTGGTTTTAATGATCCCTCATCAGTGTGAGTAAAAAGGTGTTTTTTGAGTCCAGGTTTAGAAAAATAAGATTTTTGGCAAATTTCACAAACATAAGGCTTTTTCCCAGTAAGAGTGTGTGATAAAATATTGGAACTTGCAGTAAAATTTTTGTCACCATTATGGGATGTGCATGGAATTTTGTCTTTGGACATGATCAAAGGTTTCTAAAACATAAAAGAAACAAGTAGGTTTATAAATTTTTGCTACTCTATTAAGGACAATGTTTTGCTATTTCTAATTGGAACACATGCCCCTTCATTACAATAATTTTTTTACTTCTTGTGATTAAAGCAACAGCGTAATAATAGAGACACTCCCTGCAAAAAAAGAAAATGTGTTTCAGTAAACCCAATTAGACAAACAGTGAAGCAAACATACCAAAATTAATTGAAATCTATATTTAATAGGAAACCTCAATTATGATGCCATTTTTATTGACTCAAGTGTATTTATAATAATGTCATTTACAAAGGAACTTTGAATTTTCTTGTAGAAGTAATGATATTAGAATATTTAAACAGAGTTAATAACAAAATATGAGAATCAAAATGTGAGAATCAAACAGCATTAACAAAGTATGAATCTCAAAATGCTTTCAATCGAAACTGAATTTTTAAATTGGGTTAAAAGCATTCTGGTTTTACTAACTACAAAGGTTGAATAATGATAGTTTTATTCCATTGAAAAGGTTAGGCACGTTATTCTGATAATAAATCCTTGTTCCTATTTCTATGTGGCGGTTCGGTTATCCTGACAACAACTCAAGCTGGGAACTCTGTAGTCAAATGTAACTGCACAGGATAGAACAGCCGTGCTTAACTTGTATCTGTGAACATTTCTTTTATTGTCGATCTTCATAATTTTTATGTTCAGTATTTATTGGAGTTTGTTAAATTGTAATAAACGTATTCATATTAACAAAATCCTCTCTGAAATTATTTGGAATTAGAAATAAATTAAGTGTATTCCAGAAGAATATCTCTTACTCGCATAAATCCAAAGCTGGTGACCCACTTAGTTAATGCGAATTTCCGAGATTAGTTATGGCAAGTTTTCGAAATGGTTGCTGGACTTAATGTGAGAGTTTTTGCAATAACTTCATTTCCAAGTCCTGTTGGTCATTTGGATAAATATTACATTAAGATGTCGTTATTCAAATTTTAAAGAATTCTGCTTCTATCTGACAAGTGAAAAGGTTTCTGACTGTTACCTAGAAAAACGGTGAGTTTTTTCACGGATAGTCGTAAGCTTCGCGAACTGTGCATGCGATTTCTAAGCATATATTTTTTTCTTAACTTGTACTAATGTATTTTATTATGGATCCACTGGAAGAAATTAGGGAAGTGGCATGCGTTGCATTTTGCGTTCCTCGTATTTGGAAATCGGATTTAGAACTGTGGTTTTTACAAGTCGAGTCTGGTTTCGTAACGGCCGGAATAACTAATGAAACTACAAAATACCATCGCATTGTATCCATCTTGGAAGTCGCGATATTGTCGTGTATTAGGGATATTATAAGGGCACCTCCTACTGACAATCCGCACACTTCAGTAAAACAACGTATTATCCAACAATTTGCGCTATCTGAAAATGTTAGATTAAAAACTCTATCTCAGGATATCCTACATTTAGCAGTTTTCACATGAAATGCGAAGTTTGGCTGCAGGTAAGGTTTCGGATGAAGTTTTGCCAACAACTTTATTTTTTACAACGATTGCCAAATAATGTACAACAGATACTGTCCATTAGCAAAGACAGTACGACTGATTTAACACTTATTGCAGACAAAATTTGTGAAGTTTCAAATTTTTCAGCACAATTTTTTGAAATTAAAAACCAGGTTTCAAGTACAGAGTTTCGGGAACTAAAAAAAAAAAAAATCTTGACAGCTAATCTTGTAAAACTCTCTGTGATTTTTAATAAACCAAATTTAAGCTCATAACGCAGTCGTTTGTATTCCTAAACAAGGTTGGATGTGCCTAGGAAAGCAGATATACACAAAAAGTGTTTAAATCTTGCAAGAAGGTAAACAATTGAGTTTTCACCACAGACTGTGGTTTACTTCTGTAAATATTACTTTGATAAAAGAAATACTTTATTCAATTCATTTAAATGTGTTTTTAAAAAGTCAACTTTTGATTCCAGAATTTTTTTTTATTAATTGAAAGAATTTATTTTCAATTTGTTATGTTAACTTAAGCACACTTGAGTAAGCACAACTTAAGCATGTTTGTTTACGGCAGCGTTCGCTACTAATTTATACAGATGGGCCATATGACTTACGTTGGAGCTTTTCGCTGGCCGGATACACCAATATATGTATTTTTATTATCAATTCCACAATGTGTAGCATTTCTAAACATTGGAGGAAAAAAATGATTTTTTAATCTTAATCAATTTGCAATTGATATTTGATTATTTTTTTAATAATTAAAAAATAATAATTTTCATTATTAGTAAATTAAATTCTAAAAGAGAAGTGGGAATCTTTTGTTCCAACGTGACAATTAAACTCGACCTAACTTTTAATATAAATATTTAAACTGTATTTCCAGATTACTCTGCTTTAGCGGGTTGTAGTCAATATAAATTGGGACACGATGGCGGTCGAAATTGTTCAGTTTATTTTGTGATAGAGTCGATGTTTGTCGCAGTATTTTTTTACAGCCAATCTTAATAAATAGTCCAAATGAGATTCAGTTAAGTTATTCCTGTATTTAATCTTTATGAAAACCATCTTTCTGAAAGTTTCTTTATATAGTTTCTTCGGACACGTAATGGAGAACTCAGTTCGACATACTTAACACAAACTATAATATTTCGGAAAATTACAATTATGTAAAAAAAAAGTGATTCAGTGATTTTTTTTATCTTCTGTGCTATTGGCGGGCAGCAGAAATATCCGGCCCGCGTAGTGCGTAGTGGCTGACGCTGGTTTAGGGTCTTTGTTGTTATTTTGGATGTCAGCCATCTTAGAAATATTTCATTTTGGTGTAAAAAATGTGGCACAAAAATCATGTGGTACCGTATTCTGTACTCATACTCATTTTAATTTTTTATGGAGTATACAGTTATAAGAAAAGCCAAAATGTTGTACAAACTTAACAAGGCAAAAAGTCTTTCAGTAAATCCAATAATCATTCCAAATCAAAGTAGCCATTCTCGGTTTCAAAGTCCCTCGACCTTCCTCTATTAGTGACTAGCTAAATGCCCGTACTTTGCCACGAAATTTTACCAGGTGCATTATTTTAGCCAGCTGTGAGGCCTCGCATTGCGGAAATCCGTTGGTGTATAGACCCAAATTTTTGGTGCTTCGCTCGCAGGAAGGTTCATTGCAACGTAAAATCGAGCTCGCTTCACTCGGTAAAAAGTCCTTGACACATAAGCACAGCGTTACTTAACTCGTTGAAAGGATCATTGCTATGCAAACATGAGATCACTTTGTTCGATGAAAAGTTCATTGCTGCGCAAGCGTAAGGTCACATCACACACTAAAAACTAATTGCTACGTAAAACCTTAATATTAGAAGCCCTTCCCTTGTCGAGAACCAATACAAAAATTCCTCGTTAATAACTATAATATAACACCCCTTTAAGAATATTTTAACACGTGATGTTTGTAAAAAGCAAAATTAGAAGGACAAACCTACTTATGTTGAAACTTTCAGCGCTCTAGGCCTAATAGAAGTTGATTTTTGTGAAAATATTAATTAAAAATTCGTTTAAAAACAAATACAAATTTTAATGTTCTTTTTGTCAAAAGTCCAATTAAAAGGACAAAACTATTTGCGTTGAAAATTTCAGAGCTGTAGCCCTATTAGAAATCGTTTTGTAAAATATTTATTAATTAAAAAATTAATCAAAAAAGAACTAAATAAAAATTAAAAATTCTGTTTTTCAAAAATCCAATTTGAAGGCAAAAACTACTTGTGTTGAAAATTTTAGAGCTTATTAGAAATCACTTTGTAAAATATTTATTAATTAAAGAAATTAATTAAAAAAAAACTAAATAAAAATTTCAAATTCTGTTTTTCTAAAGACTAATTAGAAGGCCAAAACTACTTATGTTGAAAATTTCAGAACTGTAGTCCTATTAAAAGTCGTTTTGTAAAAAAAAATTGTTAATTAAGAAACTAATTAAAAAATAAATAATTAAAATTTTAACATTCTGTTTTTCAAAAGTCCAATTAGAAGGCTAAAACTACTCATGTTGAATATTTCAGAGCTGTATCTCTATTTGAAGTCACTTTGTAAAAAATAAATTAATTAAAACATAATTAATTAAAACTTTAACATTCTGTTTGCCATACATAAAATTAGAAAGCCAAAACTTCTTGTGTTTAAAATTTCAGAGCTCTACTCCAATTTTAATTAGGTTTCTGTAAATCCACCAGCTTGTTTTATTATTATAGATTCAATCATATTAGTGGTTCAGGTACTTGCGTATTAACGCCACCGTAGCGACAGATTTGTCGGTTTTTAAGAGGGAAAAATGGCGTTAAAAATCAGCAAACAACAAGGAATCCAAAAGATAACTGCATGCGCGTGCGAACAACAAGATTGCACTTAATTGATGGCACTTAAAAACAGCCAAATCTGTAGCTGCTGTGGCGTTAATATGTAAGTACAGTGGCTCATTTCAAATGAGTAACATGTAAATGTAAGTTAGTTGCTTAATATATATCCATGAAAATGTATTGTAGTTTTTTAAACAAACTGTAATTTCGTATATTCCAAATCTTAAAATGAGCAATTCTCAAAATCTTTTTTTTTTTTTTTTTACACTTTCATCTGAAAATGGCTTTTTTCCCGGGATCATAGCATGCTTATAGCAAAAATTTTAGTAACTTCCTAGTCTATAGGGCAACTTTCCAAAAATTTGTAACAAGGACAAAATGTTGTGTGATCCTGTTAAGGGTGAAATGAAAATCCCAATCTAATAATGAGGGTTGCCAAACACAAAAATATCTTAACTTTATCACTATAAAATCGCCACCAAATCCTGACCAACAATTTTCCCTTCTTCATAAAACAGAAAAGCCTAGTAGGTACTATGAACAAAGAAGGAAAATTAAAACTTCACTGAGATATAGGAATATAGCCTATAGTCCCCACATCAAGAACTTTGTAGTTATTAACACTCACCAAGTTTTTCAATTGGGTACTATTACTCGGAATAAAGAATAGACAATATAAATTATAATTTATAAAAAAATACTTACAGATAATGGGATACTTTAATCCTTGTTTATTACGGAGTTATCAGCTATTTGCACTCCATTTAAATAGAAGGTATATTCGCTGCAAGTGTATTCGATAACATGCAACAGTAAAAAATCTATTTCTTAATAATAAAATGTATTTGTAAAATAATAATATAATAGATGGACGCGTAAGGAGCCATTTATTTTGTATACTATACTTCACTCTCTTCAGCTGTTTCTGGTTTACAGCTCGTCCCCCCCTCCCCCCCCCCCTTCTCTCTTTTAGCTATAAACTTTATGCATGTGACAACACAGTCAACTACTAGATTTTATCATCAAACCGGCTTGTTTTCAGTTTCCATGAATCAAAGATCTTTCAAACAATTTTGTTTGGAATTTATGTTTGTAAGATAAGTTTTCTTTTTGCTTTAGAAATTCTGGAAATATGTCTCAATATATATCGGAAACACCTTCTTTTAAAAATATTCGACTGAGAAACAATCTTCATTCATAAAATGGATGATTAACATAAAATTTAAAACAGTAATAATTCTTTTTGAAGAACACAAGCATGCCAAACTTTGTTTAGTGCATTTTGAAGACTTGTTTGTTGTTATAATAAAAATTCAGGCCAAAACTTAAAATGTTATTCTTGGCATTCAAGATGGTTGGTTGAACCCCCCGAGCAGAGGGTGGAAAGGAAGGACTTTGTGACTAAGCACCGTGTGACTTTGTGCAAGGCTTAACTCGATTGAAGGGGGAATAAGGCTGTGACAATGGCTGATTTCGCGACGACCAACCTACGAGATCAATTTTCTACTTGGACAGCGCCAATCCGGGATAGTGGCGAAAATCGTAACCATCAACCAAAACAAACCTCTTCGGTGTATTTGAAAAGGGATTTCTTCCCTTCCATGAGTGTTTAATTTTAATGATTTCAGAATTCTTATAGCCTAGGTATATGCTTACACCTAGAAAAAAATCTTCCCTAATGATTTCTTTAACTCAATTTCTTATTAATATTTAAGTTAGTTTTCTACTTTAATTTTTTCTTGTTCATAATAAAAAAATTTACTAAACATATATTTTATTCAATTCAGTGTGAAAAGTAATTTTGATATTTACAAGGATGTGAGTGATCTGGAAATTTTCCGGCTTAACTTGGACCAGACCAATGCTTTTCTCTTTTAACAGACCATTTGATCTGATTTTTTGAATTTTTAAGGAAATAAAACAATTTCTAAAATTCTAACCGACAACATTTTATGTACCAGTGTTAGTTTATATAAACATTGTAATTAACCTACATAATATTTGTGTGAGGTAAAGTGGAAGTATACTTATAATTGACTTTTGACCATTTCTTGACTTTTTAAAAAAAAGTTATGTAAAGAAAGTAAGCCTAGTATATTCTACATTGGTCTATTACTGAAAAAATCAATTTTTCTGGACAAATAGTAAGTGAAGATTGAAATAAAAGTTAAACAGTTATCACTTTGTTTTTTCCCAGAAAATATGCAAGTAAGTAACAATTTAGTAGTTGACCATTTTGGTCATTTACTAAAAGTATAACACTTAGCCTGATCAGTAGTTTACTTCCTTTTTGTGTTATTTTCGTCAACTACTAGCATGTGGTCAATTACTGGAGAATCACTCTATATATGTAAAAAGCATTTATAGTATTAGTGTTATAATGCAAAGATATCTAAAGCAAATTTCTAAGCAATACTGATAATATAAGTTAATATGCAGCTACGGGTCCCCAGTGGGTCATTTTTCATTAATTTTAATTTGCCTACTCTGACCCACTTATTATCACAAAAGAGTGAGGGTATCATTCCAGCCACGGAACTCATTGTAGCCCGTATGCAAGCAAATTTGCTAAAAACAATAAAAACATGATGTCCATTTTTGTTAATGTACTAAAATTACAAATAGCCTGTCAAGGGACAAAGAAATGGGTACAACCTGCATATGGAAGACCCCACACAGATACATAAGGAGGCGATCTTCCATTCATAGATTCCCGTTTATAGGGTAAATCTACATTCATACAGATACCCGTTTATAGAGTTTATCTACATTCATACAGATACCCGTTTATAGAGTTTATCTACATTCATACAGATACCCGTTTATAGGGTAGATCTACATTCATACAGATACACCCGTCTATAGAGCGTTATCTTTCACATACACAGATGCAACCCGTCTAATGTTTTTTTATCACAACTTAAGTCCTAGGCCAGTAATTAGAGATAAATGGATTTGAGCTGTCACAAGTTGGAATACAATTTATCAGACGCATACAGCGGTCTCTCCAGAAAAAATACTCAACTCATAGATTACAACAATTCCAAATACATAACAAATGGAGATAGTAGCAACTTAACACAGTAAGTATTTAAAGAGAAAATATTGTTGCACAAATTGTCTGTATATATTGTAAATAGTGACGTATTATTTCAAAATTCTATTGTAATTTATTTTTATCCTATTTTATTTAGTAATTAATAGCGATTATACAAGTTAGAAAAAGGTGGCAACACCTAAAGTAATCGAGAAGTTTCGAGATATTTCGTTTCCGATAAATTGGCTGGAAATTTCGAGAATGTCTCACGCGCTTGTATATAAAGGACTGGAGAACGGGAAAGTTTTCAGATGTACTTCGGATTTCGTTGAAAGCTGATTGCTTTGTTGACCTATTGGAGTGCGCTTGTATAATCGCTGAATTCGAAGTTATTTTTGTTGAAGCTTGTGTTGAAGCTTGAGAGTAGTTAAACTGTTGCCTGTGAATAGATTTTGTGAGTTTTCTGAAGAGAGAATAAATACTTTTAAACTGTGCCATCATTGCCTCAGTGGAAAAATTCATAACAGTGGTGTCAGAAGTGGGGTCTCGTAATTTTGAATGCCGACAACTAGAGGAATGATGGAAGACCAAATGAAGCAGTTGATGGAAATGATTGCTGGAATAAAAGCCGGACAAGAATCCACGGCCGCTGAAATGAAAGCCGAAATAAAAGCCGGACAAGAATCCACGGCCGCTGAAATGAAAGCCGAAATAAAAGCCGGACAAGAATCAACCGCCGCTACAATCGCCGCTGGTCAAGCCCGCCAAGAAACGACTAACGCCGAACTCGCCGCCGCAATCGCCGCCAGCCAAGAAGCAACATCATCGGAGATTAAAGCTTTAGCCGCCAAGTGTGAAACAACATCTGCAGCTGTGAATGAAACCAAAGAAGAAATGAAGATAGAGCTAGCCTCAATGGTGGAATCAACCATAATAGAAACTACCTCAAATGTTCTGCTATCCGTGAAAGAAGAAGTATTTAATGCAGTAAGAAAGGAAGTTGATGAAAAGTTTGAGGAGTTTAACGGAAAAGTTTCCATCGTGCAAGAAAAAGTTTCCACCGTGCAAGAAAAAGTTTCCACCATGCAAGAAAAAGTTTCCACCTTAAAGGAAGAGCAAGACAAATTCATTGACGTTGTAGAAGGAAGGCTGCGAAAAATGGAAACGCGTGAAGCTCTGGCCATAGCGTCACCTAATTGGGATAACGCTTCCATCCCCTTTATGGCGCCGCGCTCTAACATCAAAGTGGCCACTTTTGATGGGAAGTCGTCTTGGCGCGTTTATCAAACGCAATTTGAAATGATTGCGTCTGCGAATGGTTGGGACGATACCTCGAAAGCATTCCATCTCGCAGCATCTCTTCGAGGTGAAGCTGCTGACATTTTACAGACACTACCTGAAGAGAAGCGGGGAGAATTCGTGGCGCTGGCAAGTGCGTTGGAGTTAAGGTTTGGGGAGCAGCATCTAAAGGATTACAACAGACTGCAACTGAAAGTGAGACAGCAGAAGGCCAATGAAACTCTTCAAGAATTGGCATCGGATATAGAAAGACTGTCGCTCCTCGCTTTCCCTGACTGTCCCCCGGATGTACGAGACGATCTTTCTCTGCAGTATTTCATCGACGCTATTCAAGATCCCGATGTGCAGCAGGCGGTAAGGTTATCCCAAAACAAAAACCTGAAGTCGGCCCTCGTGTACGCCATGAGAGTGGAAGCCGCGCAGCTAGCTTCTGGAAAAGACCGACGATATGTGCGTGGTGCATTAGCCGAGGATTCTTCTGACTTTGTCACCAGTAAGCTTCGAGAACTGGAAAGCAAAATTGATAGAATGATGAGAAGCTATCCCGGAGCCAGGGATCGAAGGACCAGAGTCGTTTGCTGGCACTGCAAACGAGAAGGGCATCTACGACGAAACTGCCTTGATTTGAAAAAGAGAAGGGATAACACTACCACGGATTCTCCACAACTGAATCTAAGAAGATGTCATCTCGCAGGGCAGAAGCTGCAATGTAGAACAGGTGAAGCCCCAACCAGTCGTTTCCACGTTTCATCCCGACAAGGAGGAAACCAGGGTTTATTCGTGAAGGGGGAGATCAACGGAACTCCATGTCGTCTAATCGTCGATTCGGGAGCGAACGTTACGATCGTAAGGACGGACGTGGCTCGTCGCCTGAACAGCCGACTCCTCTACACAGCGCCCTCTGTTTCTCTACAAACTGTGTCTGGTGGTAATATCTCTGTTCATGGGAAATTGCAAGTGGACATTGCCCTTGGATTTAACACCTACAAGCACACCGTTTATGTTGCCGAAATTGTAGATCCGTGCATTCTCGGACTAGACTTTTTGAAGAAAAATGGAATTACGCTGAATTTTGAGAAAAGCAAGCTGCAAACATGGAGAGGCGAAGTTCATCTGCACGATCTAGACACGAAAGAGCTGTGCGTATATCGGATTGTAGCTCATGAAGACAATGTCATAGAGAATGCTGAAGAGTCCACATCTATGGAAAGTACCTCTCCAGCCTCGGAGAGAGAACCGAAGAAAGCGACGTTGATGAAACCCTCCCAGGAAGTGGTTCATGTGGAAATGGACAAAGTTAGTGACGAGGGAATCGACATCCGTACTCCTGTTACAAGCATCGAACGGAGGTCCCGGGATCTATCAGCTGCACCCGCGGATGATTCGGACGCAATCTCAAAATCATATAACCAGCAAGATGGGGATCAGAAACTTTCACCGCTTCTGTTGGCATACGGGAGTGCAACTCACGAGACCACCGGATTTTCTCCATCTCTAACGATGTGTGGAAGAGACCTTAGGCTCCCCAGCAACCTCCTCTTTGGACAACCAAAGGACACTCCTTCCTCGCCTGTCCAGTATCTAGATGATCTGCAGGCACGTTTGGAAGCCGTACATCGGTTCGCCAGAGAGAGAAACAACATCTTGACGGAGCGCATGAAGATCCGGTACTATGCCAAGGCCATGGACCGTTCATTCCAGGAAGGTGACAAACGTCGGAAAGGACTCTCCCCTAAGCTCCAGACGAACTGGGAAGGGCCGTATGGGATCCTTAAGAAGATCAACGACGTCGTGGTGAGAATTCAACGGACACCTTCCTGTAAACCTAGAGTTGTACACTACAATAGACTAGCCCCATATTATGGTAGAAGTCATTGAATGGCTTAAGGACTTCACTGCCCGGGACGTGCAGTCTTTAAGAAGGGGGAAATGTTGCACAAATTGTCTGTATATATTGTAAATAGTGACGTATTATTTCAAAATTCTATTGTAATTTATTTTTATCCTATTTTATTTAGTAATTAATAGCGATTATACAAGTTAGAAAAATGTGGCAACACCTAAAGTAATCGAGAAGTTTCGAGATATTTCGTTTCCGATAAATTGGCTGGAAATTTCGAGAATGTCTCACGCGCTTGTATATAAAGGACTGGAGAACGGGAAAGTTTTCAGATGTACTTCGGATTTCGTTGAAAGCTGATTGCTTTGTTGACCTATTGGAGTGCGCTTGTATAATCGCTGAATTCGAAGTTATTTTTGTTGAAGCTTGTGTTGAAGCTTGAGAGTAGTTAAACTGTTGCCTGTGAATAGATTTTGTGAGTTTTCTGAAGAGAGAATAAATACTTTTAAACTGTGCCATCATTGCCTCAGTGGAAAAATTCATAACAATATTATACCAGTTAAAATTATCATGTTAGCTTAAGTACTTTCCTACTTAAAGGCTTCGAATTAATTGCATTTCTTCTATAAGTTACACTTTTTGCAATATTTTTCAAAAGTAAAGATAAAAATTTATCAGTAATATGATGAGTAATCTTTTCTTTATGGTTTTCAACATTACACTTTAAAGTAGGCGATTGTATCATTTTTGGTAAAATATGTGCTTTGAGATTTTTGCTAATATTAATCAATGGTAAGATTTTAACCGCAGCTTCAACAAATTCTTATACAATTAATAAAATGCTGATAAACTGTGATGAAGGATAAAATAGACCTCCATGGTCTTGGAACTTAATTAAAGATAAAATTGGAGAGTTAGATTCTGGAACTCTGAAAGGTTCGATACATTTATCACAATCAATTTGTAGTTCCATTGTTCTTAATATATAGCCGGCAACATAGGCAAGACTTCCAGTTTTTAAAGATATTGTGGGAATATTAGGTACATTCAAGAGTTTTTCTAAGATATCTTTGGTTTCATCAGGGATTTCATGACATTTTCTCGTAGCTAATTTTAATTTATGTTTTCCTGGTTTAGTTGAGAATAAAGTAGAATATTCAAAGTTTTCGTGATTAAAGTTATTTGTATTTGAGTATTTAGAACTTTGAATAATTCCTACCTTAAGAATTTTCTCCAATGCAAAGTTATAGTCCTGACATCCATCATATCATTACCTCCATTCATTTGCCTTAACGTACTAAAAAAAGATTCTATACTGTCACTGTTAAATGACCTTGTAAGAACGTAATAAAAACCATTGTCGAGTAAATATTTTATGCACTCGACTGTTGACTTGGTTGTTAATTCAATGGCTTCATGTGTCTGGTCACTTAGAAATTTTAATGGTGGATCATGTTCCAAACAAGCAATTTTTATGTTGGTCAAGTATTGTAAGAAGTCATTTTCCAACCAGTTTAAACGCTCATCATTCACAGAAAAAAAATGCTCCTTGTCAGGGTTCCTTGCATAAATATGTTGGCTACGATTGCATACATCATGGATAGAAAACCATTTATATACATTTTGTAAAAACAAAATAGTAGCACCTGCATTCTTGAAGATATAGGCTTTAGGATGTCTGTTTGAATTGTCCATGAGAAATTTAATAGCAGCAACAACTGGAGGAGAAAAAATTACAACTGCTCGTGCAACATTCATTTTTTCTAAATTAGAAGGTAAAACATGTTTTATGGTCAAGTTTCTGACAGGTTTAATTTTTTCACCCTTTTGAATCATGTAGAGGGACTTTAAGTACTTTCCACTTATGACTTCAGTACCATCAGTCATTTCTTTTTCTAGAAACAAAGATCTGATGTTTTTAATTATATGGTTTTGGTCAAATCCAAAAAACATTTTCCTTTCAGGGTCGCAGGGATGAGGAATACTCGTCTTCAAAGCTCCACCACCAAATTCTTTAAACATACCAACATTAACAGATAAATTGTCGGTTACAATCCGGACAATAAAAAATCCGCATTCTTCAACATCTTTAATTATGCCTTCTGTGTATGAATGTAGTTCTTTTGAAGTCAGCTTTTTTGTGAAATAATATCCACAAGGTATGCAAAACTTGGTTGATAACCCGTACATTATGAAACACAGCAATCTGTTGGCATGATCATAAACATCATTTGATGACAATACAGTTTCAGATTTGGAGCTAAAAAAACAGTCAAGCTTCGCATCATAAACACACTGTGGTTTTATTGCCATCTCATCAATGACAAGAGAAGTACATTTTTCTTCGGGCTTCAATTTTTTGGCTTCTTCCAGTATTCTAGCTTTAATAAGCTCTGTAAACCCCACCTCACCATTCACAGGTCCAGTAAATCGCTATAATGTTCTTGTGCTTGGTAGCATTAACAGCTTTCTGTTAAGAATAGCATCGTAGCCCTTTGGAGAAGAGGCATGCAAAAGAACACATTCACGAATAATAGTATCAGACCATCGAGGAGTTTTCTTATTAAAATTTGACAATTGGCTTAGAGTAAATTCAATTTGCTTATTAGCTAATCCATCATCATACAAAACCTGCATTTTCTCAACATTTTGAACAAAAATATTCTTTTCAAAATATTCTACTTTCTTGGAATTTTCTTCTAATTTTTTTTTGGAGAGATTCTATTTGTTTATTTCTTCTGGTCAATAACCTACGTAAACGTTTAATTTCTACTCGTTGGTTTGCAATAAAATTGCAATTAGTTTTGGTTTGGGTTCCTATGCTGTTAAATTCTGTATCAGAAGTTGATGATTGAATTGCTGCATCATATGAAGAACTAGCTAAATTTAATAACACATTTGCAGCTTCATTATCAGAAAAGGGAGAAGATGCTCTTAATTTTTTACTTCGGAGACTTAGATTCCCTATTTGTTTACGTTTTTGAACTCTACGTTCGCTCTTCTGGGGAATCAATTTGTAAGTAGGATATCCATTAAACACGGTTGGGATCGATCCTTTTTTTAAACATCTCCTGGTAGGGAACTGCAAAAAATCTGAATCCTTAAAGTGATACGCACATACTTTAGATGAGTTAGAATTATCGTTAGGCGAAAAATCCTTACGCGAAATGGCTTTCAGCCAAACACGTTTCAGTTCTGAATCAGCTGGGAATTCGTGAAACGATAATTTTTCAACCTTACTATTTGACTTACATAAAGGAACACAGCAATAGATAGGCATGCTGTATTGTTTTGGGAATTAAAAGAGTAAATAATTACAAAAATCACTTACGAAACGGTAGCACACCACACAAGTCAAGGCGAAATGATCCAAAAACTATCCTACTAGACCAATGCCATCTAGTGGTAAACGGTCAAACTAAGGTGGTATTTGAAATCCTTTGATCTTTACCGCACTGTCATAGCCGCGATGAATCCAGTTTAGCCATGCTTTGTGACGGCAATATCGATAAATTCTTCTATATACATATTTTTATGATTATATCGCTATTTTACTGTAATCTTGGTTTTAAAATTTGTATATACATAAGTTTATTAAAAAAAAAAGAATGACGACATTTTTATATTATTTTCCTTTACAATGAAATTTTTCGAATATATTTTTAATGTATAAATACAGCCGAAACCGAGTGGTAGAGCATTGCGTTCCCACGCCAGAGGTCCGCGGTTCGATCCAAGGACTGGGGAAGGTTGATTCAGCCTTTCATCCTTTAAGTGAGTCGATTAAATGAGAAACAAGCATGTGTGTACAGATGTGCGCTAACGGGGAGTTAAACCAGGGACTCCCTAGATCAATAGACAGCGAGTGTTAAGCACTAGACAAAAGTGACTCAACGACCTATTTTTATGCCCAATGACGGCTAATCAGGCCGGGACCTACAGCTTAAAGTGGATTTCGAACCACAACGAACATCCATGCCTAACTCGGGATTCGAACTCGGCACCTTTAGCATGTTTGGCCAGAGCGCTAACCCCACAGTCATCAGATAGGCACTAGTGCATAGGTTTTGTATCTGTCATTTGTACAAGAGACAACTACATAACCTTCCCAGTGAGTCGCGAACAACTGAGTTGCTTGCGTGTGAGTTCAGTGCGTTACGTTGAGTGTAGCAGTGAGTCACCAGAGGTTACTTTCTGAGGTGGTAGTGTTGAAATCGTGCTGTACTTTCAGAAGGTTCGAATAGATGGCAGCATGATTTGTTGGCCAGTAGTCACCAATGTAGGCGAAGTGCTTACGAGGAATCGAACCAGGGACTCCTAGATCAGTAGACAGCCGTGTTAACCACTAGATAAAAGTGACCACTAGTGCCTACCCTAGTAGCAATCACTGCATGACGTTTCGTCGGCCAATGATCGGAATTCATCTAAGTCATCGGCGATTCCCCAGCAGGGGCGGATTTAGAGGTCAATCACGGGGGGTGCGATTATGACCGTGAGTGGTTACAGTCGTGGTAATAATTTTTCAACTTGGAAGAGAGGGGGAGGGAAGGGGTATCATCAATTAGTATGATACTACCAGGGTTCAATGGGAATAAAAATTAGAGGGTTTGACCATCCTCTTTTGCGTCCCATATAACAAATTACCCCGAAAATGTAATAAAAAATTACATTATAAATATTTAGTATTTTTTATTAGAAAAAGAATATTTAAGAGTTCAAAAAAATATCTCATGCAGATCAGGTGAAGTGTAAAAAGTTCAACAACCCTGAAAATTCAACTTTTTTTATGCAAGTTAATTAACCAATATATTCAACATCATAAATAATTTAATGCAGAAAAGAGGCGGCAGATCTTTTAACGACTTTAGACAATACTGCAGGTACATTAAACTCTATATTCATAAAGTTTTAATAATTTCCAAAGTTAAACAATGCTTTTCAACTGTGTTTGACATCACATTAGTAAATTAAAATATAAGTTACATAAACTTGAGACTATACACTATAATATTGATCCTTGCATTCAAATTTGATACGGCATTATTTACTGTTTCCATATTTTCCTTTATTTAAATGAAAATCGAGGGTTTGGCGATATTTTTATGTGGGAAGAGAGAGGGGAAAAAAAAACCTGGGAAAAAACGCCGAAACGCGAAAATTGGTGATGATATTCAATAGACATTACATTGTCATTCCTTGTACAAAAAACAGAAAAATATCAATCGTTGATGGGCGATGCTCAAGGTTGAAAAGCGAGTGTTAAAGGCACTCGTTTTTCAGCTTTTTCCGCTTTTATCAGATTTCTATGGGAATTTCGGTTGGGACGATTGCGCAACCTTAATCGTAGGTCCCATGGCTACCACTAACCCGCACACCAAATTTGACTATCGTACGTCAATTCGTTTAGGAGTTATGCTGACCACGTACAGATAGACATTTTATCTAGACCACTTTTTTGAAATCGGGATGTTTTAAAACCAGGGGAAAAAGGGAAAAAAAAAAATCGATTTTTTTTTTTTTTTTACTAAATGCTATACACTTTCATTGCCCTATGTAAACATATGGGTAACTGAAAGTAAAAACGTGTTTGGCTATGATTCTCAATATTTTGAAAAGAAGTACAAAACAACATGGAACTCACTTTAAACTGTTAAGGATAAATTACATTTTTATAATTTAAGAAAATAATTTCGTTTGACATTGTTAAAGGGTTTTAAGGATTTTGCATATGAAAGGGTGTAGATATAATGCTTATTTCAGTAAAATCAGTTTATTTTTATAAGAATGAAATATTTTATTACAATCTATTCAAATATTACTTTGATAATTGCACACAATATCGAATATCAGTGTGCACGATAAGTCCCTTCTTCGGATCATTCGGACAAAAATGAAATATTTAAACATTTTTCGGAAAAAACAAAGATCTAAACAAATATTGTTGATGAAATATTACATTTTGTGAAATAAGTAAAATTTAAAAAAAAAAAAAAATCTTACCAATGTTAGGTCACCTTAACCTTAACTCTACATATTGATGCACTACTAAGACTGCTCTAACTAAATTAACATATATTCGAACTTTATAGTAAAAAAAGAGTGAGTGCGTTGACCTCAATGTGCGTGTGTGTACAGTTTTTTAGTAAAAAAAAAAAAAATTATCTTTGAAAATAAGATAGTTTTTACTATGGCGCTCTCAAATTTTTTATTTATTTATTTATTTATTATGTAAACTTTCTTTTCTTTTAATTGGTTAAATACGCATCAACAATATTATCAAATTCTATAAAGATTTTCTGTATTAATCCAGTATAAATTTCTTTTAAAACTTTAATATAATTCTGATTTGGTTAGGGGGTAACTAATATCAAAGGGTACGTATGCTTTATTTCTGACATCCGCGAAAGTTTTTAAGGTGCAGGCGGGCCATAATTAAACTGGTGTTGTTTAGATCAGTCCGGAGTCTGTAGAAATTAATAAATCTTTTTGAAATTTTGTATTAGTACTGCTGGGAAAATCTGGTAATGCTGTTTAAACATTATCATAAAATTTTTGAAATGAAAACTTTAAGATATAACTGTTTGGATTTTTGCTAATTACGTTTCAAGAACAACAATATATTTAAAACTTCATTGGATTGATTTCATTTTGATTTATTATTTCATTTATAAGGAATAACATGTAAAACTAACAGCCATATAAGCCCTTTTCATCTTAAAGCTTTATATTTTCCTTTAGTTGCAAAAATTCTCTAAATAGATAGATTTTAATTATATCCAACCTGTACTTTAATATAAATTTTAAGATTGCTTTAACATAACACTATATTTTCTTTTATAAATATGATTTAAGGGAACTTAAATTAGGAAAATGTACTCAAAGACCATCTTAAACCGTCAACACACAAATCCTCATATTTAAAAAAAAAAAAATTAAAAAAAAAAGAGCAGATTTTTTAAACAAACAGCTTTATATCATCTGAAAATTAGTTTAAATTTCTGCATTATATTCAAATAAAATTCCAAACTAAATTAGTTACAGCAGGTAAAATTGTAATAATAATAATAATGTTCATATAACCATAGAACCTGCTTTTTCATCACAAGTAGCATCTCAAATCGGTTACATATTGTGTCTCATATTAGACATTATCAGTCATATTACCATCAAGTTTGAGTCACACTTACAAAAGCACATTTGAAATTAGAATTAGAAAGAAAAGAAAGAAACAAAAAAAAAATACATTTAAAAAGATTTTAACATTAACTGATTTAAATTATTTGTAAGTCATCGGTATTGTTCCCAATATTTCAGTCATTCATATTTAAATAATAAATTCATACAAAACAATTTTGACTTTTATTTAACAGAACAAAGGAAAACTGCCAAAAGCTGCGAATGAGCAATATTTACAAATTTGCAATCTAAGCTGACTAGTTTTACAATTATGTTAAATTACTTGATATTCTTCTAGTAGCAATAAATGTCGTTGTATGGGATATTTCCAGGCACAAGTGCTACATGATACTGCACCGGGACAACGTTAGATTCTGATTAGTTTATTTATCAAGCAGGGAACATCTACCAGATGGTCTTTCAAGGGAAAAATGGACTTCATATACATCTTAAATAAGAGAAACCTCGGAAAACTATCAGGAAGTAGCTCACCAATCGATTACTAGTCAAAATTTTTAAAGTCTTTACTCAATTTGAAAACAGACTACAGAGCGCTAAATATTGCTCGACCCGGTGACTTTTCGTATGGTAGGGGAGTATACCTCTTTTGTGAGTGAGATTGGAGCATAGCAACATTTAAAAACGTGCTAGGCTATGATCCTCAATATTTTGAAAAGAAGTTGAAAACTATATGGAACTCACTTTAAACTTTTAAGGATAAATTACATTTTTATAATTTAAAAAAGTAATTTTGTTTGACTTTATCACAGGGCTTTAATGATTTTGCATATGAAAGGGTGCAGATACAATGGGTTAATCCAATAAAATCAGTTCATTTTTATAAGAATTAAATATTTTATTACAATCTATTCATATACTGATGGTATTGAATTGAGAGTTACGTTGATAATTACATAAAATATCAAATATGAGTGTGTAGGATAAATCGCTACTTCTGATCATTCGGTCAAAAATGAAATATTCAAACATATTTAGAAAAAGAAAATGTCTAAACTAAAACAAATTGTTAATGTTATATTACATTTTGTAAAATAAATAGTAATATTAAAAAAATCTTATCATGGTTATATATTACTGTTAATTATCTTGCACTGCCATACCAATTGAAGAAACAAACAATCTAGACATAGCATGCACCCTCCAACTCAAGAAAGAATGACCATTCCATTTACTTCCACCCCAGAGTAGAGGCGTAGAGGCATGTTAGTAATTTTGCAACTCGCATGTGATATGGGATATGGGGCAATGTCACTTGCAAGGGAGGGGATAGTATGACCCCTCAAATTTTATTACTTTGTTTGTGTCCTTCAAATTCAAGGTCACACAAAGGGGTCCATTTGTTCCCTTCACTGGGCTGTTTTAAGATCTTTAGGAAAGAATGAAGAGAAACTTCTTGGTCCTAATTTAGCCATAGTATCTTGATCGGAACTTAAGTTCTTGCAATATTTTGTAGAATTGCAATAATGCTATAGTGCCGATTTGATCAAAGCTTTTTCTTAATTATGAATTAGGCATTTTATTTTCCAATTACAATTAAAGGATTTTTTGTAAAGCTATTTTAGTGCATGATTTTTTGTACATCGAATGAAGTTTAGGGGGTGCGATGGCACCCAATATTAAACCTTTATAATTAATTGGCCTCTGATCAAGGAGAAAATCGTGGTGAAATTGAGATATTTTTAAATGGTCCTTCAAAATTCATTTTTTAATTTGAGAATCACACAAGGGGTGAAGATTCTTTGAGCTGTACATTGCAGGTCAACACAATCCCGATCTACTCGTCCTTTTTCAAGCCCATTCCTTCTACGGGTAACGAAATAAGGAGTTAGGTTAAGTGGCTTAAAAATCTGTATTAATGAGGCAAGAAGAATGTCATAAAAAGCTTAATTTTGTTTGCTGATTTCCATCGATATTGATATTAAGTAAAAAATAGATGTTACAATAATTAATGAAATTTAAGTTTTTTTTTTTTTTTTTTTTTTTTTTTTTTACTTTGAACTCGGTGAAACTGCCATTTAAAAAATAATTTAAACGAGATACTTCATGGGGGGTGCGGTCGCACCCCCCGCACCCCCCCTAAATCCGCGCCTGTTCCCCAGACTGATATATAAACACACCCGTATTTCCTCGTCTGCCGATGATCCTAAACTCATCGGAAAATATATCTTCCCAACATCGGTTGCCGGTTAGAATTTCTGATCATCGTTTTTTTGATCGGCCAGATATCGGAACCACATCGACAGGCGATAAAAAACTTATATTTCTTTTTCTTGCAATTCCACTGAATTAGAGGCGATCCTTGAATGTATTTCAAATTTAAATCAAGTATACAATTTGCTAAACATTTCGCTTTGGAAATAAGTGAAAAATATTTTAAAAATAAGTGTACGAAAAATTTTAAATGTAAAAATATATTTTGAAAAAATACAAACCATATAATTATATATTGCTTATCTAATACGTCAATAAAATCCATAAATAAAAGTTTTTATATAGTAAAACAATATAGGAACAATTTTCTAAAATTAAAAATAAATTCTCATTTCAATTTAATATAAAATAAAAATATAGTCCTTGTTTTTAAATAGTTTTCATTATAATTTGCTGAACTCATTTTGGTCCGTTTTTTAAACATCTTTTAAGTAAAATAAAAATATGTTTATATGTTTCAAAAAATTAATCAAATTAGATAGTTTTTTAAAAAATTTAAAAATTAAATATATGTTTTTAAATGTCAAAATTATTAAGTAAACTCTTAAATTGCATTTAAAAAAATATCATAAAATGTACTGGTCAGTTAGTTAAAATTTTACAAAATAGATGGCGACACTATTTATTTGACACTATTATTTTTTTGCTATAATAAATAAATTAATATCATTTTCCCAAATTTATGGAAGATTTGCTATTTTCCGAAAATACCCCATATATAAAAAAAAATGTCGGTCAATTTCCTTGCAAAGTCTGTATGATAGTAGAGTTTTGTACTACAATACAATTGCTATACCAAGAATCACAAGTAACTACAGTCCAGTGGCCATGTCAACGCACTCCGGAGATAACCGTCCTCGGTTCGATCCCAGGGTAAGTAATTTAGACAATTCTGGTGTGAGTAATTTGGTAGTGTTATAACTTCGATTTGTACTCTTAAAATGTCACTGGAAATACTACCATATAAGAATTACGCGCTCTGGGTAAATATTTTAGTTTTGCATTATTTTAACATGTCGTTTTTAATATTCGATACTTACATCTTTATAATTATTTAATGTTTATTAACTGATATTTTCGACAAAATAACTACCATTGTTTCGATATTTCTTGAGAGCAAAATTTTCCTCGGATAGTGCTCGTATTTCCCCCTTTTCCCTCGGCCTTCGAACTAATTCTTGTCGGCTTCTGCTCGAATTCGATCAGTTTCCGGACATCGGCCAATGGCCGGCCACGGGGACAAAATGGATTAGTTGCCAAGGGAAAGATAAGTTTAGGGTGAGTTTCCGGTGAATCGCCAATCATCGGCGATTCACGTGGGGATGGAATTCCGATCATCGCCCGAGGTAAAATTGCTACTAGGGTAGGTGTTGTAACTGTCATTTGTGCACGAGACCACCACACTTGCTTGGGAACTCAACACTGGGGGTTCAGCGTCAGACTGATCATCTGACCGGAATATTGCTGTATGGCACCCCGTAATTTTGGAGTGCATTAAATTATTTGTAACTATCAGCAGATGAATATCTTTCTTCATAGAAACTATGATTGCTCAGTCGATATCCTTTGTTATATCTAGTATAATGAACCAGAAAACTTCCTTTATTGTTATCCGAATAAATTTAAATTTTATGTAACTGTATGAGTTAAAGGTAATTGAAATTGCAGTATACCAAGGTCATATGTTTTAAAAAATTTAATTCAGTAAAGTTCTTCGTTACTTGTAACATTCATTAGGAAACAAATCTCATTTTTTTTATCATCATTAATTTAGAATATAATTGGGGCTAATGACTAAAAAACGACGTTTTGCAATAAATGGTGGATCTAGAATTTGTTATATAGAGGGGACAGAAAAGTTTTTAAAATTCTGGATTGTTAATAAATACATATTATTTTTACATAAGAAATAGTGAAAAATCTTTTTTTTTTTCTCACTTTAATACTTAAATCTCAAGAAATTTTAAATAACATGGAAGCATGATCATATCCAGCATATTTAAAAAATTTTGGGGGATTTCAAAAAGTTACAAATCTCATTTAAGCTATTTGTTTAAAATTATTCTCCTATTGCGTTTTTAATAGAATGTTATTGTTTGAATTTAAAAACGTTAGTATAACTAGTATCATAAATTGTTATTTAAATCATAAATTTTAAAAAGGGAATTTTGATAAAACAAGTTCATTGCCACTCATCTTTTACTGGAAGCAACTCGGCTGCATTTTAACCCCCGTCGTATCTGTTCATTGCAGTATACCTGAAAGCTGATTTTTTTTTTTTTTTTTTTTTACGGAAAACTGTTACACACTTTAGTAATCGATCTATAGGTTTCAAGTCTCCAATTATATTGGTTGTCGAGATAATTAAATTCGAAAATGACAGAAAAAAACTTATTTCGAGAATCACTGATCATCAATCTTTTAAGGTACTCCTAGTAGAGCTAAAACTATGAAATTTCGTATGCTTGTAAGTTTCAACATGCATGCAAAGAGAAAAAATCTCAAAATCGAAATCTCCCCCCCCCCCCCCCACCATTGAATTGGTTGAATTTTTTTGACGCAAAAGGGTAACACTAGGACCAAACTGCGTCAGCCCGTCTTTTGGGTACGGCATTTTGTTGATATTCGGTTATCGGTAGAAAACTATCAATATTAGCATAAGTTTCATTATAGTACTTCTCAAGTGTCACACAAAATTTTAGCACCATATGATGTTAAGAGGAAGTCTTAGTATGGATCATTCCCTATACTCGCTATGTTAGTCTTCTAGCCCAGTGCATTTAGAAACTACTTGGTATCATACATTGAAACTTGGTGAGTAAGTAAGAAAATTGTCAAGTAATGAAACGACATAAAATAAAAACTCAAAAATAGCGTCTAATATATTTTATTTTAGATTTGAAATCCTTACATCAATGCATGTGCAGTGGCTCCAGCTGGTTTTGTCTTTTGCTATTTTTATTTATAATAGATAAACATTAAATGTAAACTTAATTTATGTCATTTAATTCAGAGATCTTTTTCGAACTTACTCACCAAATTTCAAGGTTTCATACAAAATAGCTTCTAAATGAACTGGGACGGAAAACTGCCCCATTAGAGGTCGGAAGTATCGATCAAAATAAATATCGATACTACATAGTTGCATTGAAAAAAATATCGATAAAATATCGATACATGTTGTTTTTTTTTATTTGATTTTCAATTTTGCCAGAAACAAAGTTTTTCGGGGCAAATTTTTGGTGTCGTGGCACGAGTCGACGTGTCATGAGCGCATCGTACCAAAAGCACACAAACACCTGCAGTATTTGGGGGGGGAAGAGAGTTGCCTCTCATTTACCAAGCGAATGGTACCATGAGCGCACAAACTGCTAGTTTATGTGCAGAGGGTAGGATCTCCATTCTTTAATTTTTATGTTATAATTTCAAACTTCTTAACAGTACATCAAAATTAAAAATGATGCATTTTTAAACGTAAACTTTATTCTTCCGTTAATTTTTTAATTAGCTAATTGCAATTAAAATGACTAATTAGGATGATATTAGAACGGACATGCGGATGTGCGAGACATGAAGAATTGTGAATCTGGCTTCAATATTTATTTAATTATAAGTTTTTAAATAAAAAGTTTGAAAAAATACACAGTTTATAACAAATGTGCTTGCTTATAAGGTGTTTTATAATGTGTTGGTTATCTATCTATAATAATAAAACAAGCTATGTGTCTGTCTGTGAATCTATAGAAACCTACTTAAAATTGGAGTAGAGCTCTGAAATTTTCAACATAAGAAGTTTAGGCCTCCTAATTTTACTTATGCCAAACAGAATGTTAAAATTTTAATTAGCTCTTTTTGAATTAACTTTTTTTTACAAAGTGACTTAAAATAGAGATACAGCTCTGAAATTTTCAACATAAGTAGCTTTAGCCTTCTAATTGGACTTTTGAAAATCAGAATCTTAAAATTTTAATTAGTTATTTTTAAATTAATTTTTTTAATTAATTAATATATATTTTACAAAACGATTTCTAATAGAGCTACCAGCTCTGAAATTTTCCGCATAAGTAATTTTGGCCTTCTAATTGGACTTTTGAAAAAAAGAATTTCAAAATTTTATTTAGTTCTTTTTTTAGTTAATTTTTTTAATTAATTAATAAATGTTTTACAAAACAATTTCTAATTGGGCTACAGCTCTGAAATTTTCAAAATAAGTAGTTTTGGTCTTCTAATTAGACTATCGAAAAACAGAATTTTAAATTTTATTTAGTTCTTTTTTAACTAATTTTTTGCAATTAATTAATAAATATTTTACAAAACAATTTCTAATTGGGCTACAGCTCTGAAATTTTCAACATAAGTAATTTTGGCCTTCTAATTAGACTTTTGAAAAATAGAACTTTAAAATTATTATTATTTTTTTTTTTTTTTTTTTTTTTTTTTAACTTTAACATATATTTCACAAAACTATTTCGAAATGGGTTACAGTTCTGAAATTTTCAATACAAGTTGTTTTGGCCTTCTAATTTGACTTTTGATAAAAAGAAGGTTAACATTTTAATTTGTTTTTTAATTAATATTTTCACAAAAAGCAACTTTTAATAGGCCTAAAGCTCTGAAAGTTTCTAAATAAGTACTTTTGGCCTTCCAATTTTGCTTTCCACAAACAAGTGTTAAAATAATCTTAAAGGGGTATTGTATTAATGGGATATTAACGGGGATTTTTTGTTTCTTTATTAAGGCTTTAAGTAGCAATTAGATTTTAATGAGTGAAGCGAGCTTATGCTTATGCAGCAATGAACCTCTAAGCGAGCGAAGGTGTGAAGTAAGCCTGTGCTTATGTGTTAATGAAATTTTCAGTGAACGAAGAGATCTCGATTTTGTGTAACGATGAACCTTCTTCCTATGTGTTGCATTCAATATTTTTTATAATTACGGGCAAAAAATATTTTTAATATATATATTTATTAATTTTGCCAATTCGTGTCAAGAAATTTCTTCTGAAAATATGTCATTCCAATGGCAAGACTATATGTTATTTGCGCACGAGGCGTGCGAGAAATTTCATTTTCATACTAGTGCGAAAAATTTACTTTCCCGCATTCCTCTCGAAAAAGTGATACTTTCGCCACTATTTTTGATTCCAAATGATTAAAAAGTTTAATTTTTTGCACGCTGTTACAAAATTTATTTTCTTCATTTTAGCTGGCGGTGATGGACTTAAGTTGACTTCTTTTCAAAATTGCTGCCAAATAATAATAGCCTTTTTTGCGTGTCACCATAATAGCAATTTGTATAATTATAGAAAAATCGCATTTTTTTTTTTTTTTCATTCAATAACTGAACCGCATCTCACCTTTTCGATCTGCTTGATTTTTTGTAAAACGGAATGCTTGGATGCCCATATGTAGATGAATTAATTAGACTTGTTTGAAACTTCTAAAATGACTGTACACGCGTCTAATTTTGTTTTATATCATTCTCAGTCGAAAAATTTATTATTTCCCCAACAGTTTTACATATGTGATTAAAAATTGCGTTGGATTTATCATTATTAGAACATTCTTTCAGACATAATTCAAAAAGGTCTCTGATTTTGAATCTACGCATACTTACAAATAAGAAGCATTTTCGCTAGTATTCAAAGCTAAATTTAGCCTCAAAATAAGCAAGAAAGAAGAAGGTTACAACAACGTAAAAACTCGTTAAGGTATAACAAATGCATTTTTTATTATTTTTTTAAAGTTACTATAAATATTTTCGAAACAAAATGTCATCCGTTGGATATTCTTATTTTTTCAATGTTTCCATCAAACTTATGATATGCCTTTAATATAAATGGATATGTCCATACACCATCTTACATATCCGTTTTGTATAATATGGATATGTTCCATTTGATACAAAATAGATATGTGAGGTGGTGAACTTAAAATTAAAAACAATGGGGATGATAAGTATAAAAATGTCGCATTCTGATTGTATTAAAAGATGAGCATTCATGTAAAACTGCAAAAGTGCAGGCCATTTTATTGGCAAATGTAAAATTTACAACAATACAGACACAGTGGAAATGAGGAACTCTAAATAAAGCAATCAAACTAAACATATGAAAACCAAAAACTTATCAGAATTTAAAATAAGCCCCAAAAGTGCAACGGAATGAAACTTCTAATTTAAACAGAACGTTTTCATCATAAGAAATGTGGATCGGCTCTCCAATTTAAAAACCTAGTATCTAATAAAAACATAAAAATGCGTATTTTGTTATTGTAAGTTCTATTAATATGTACTGCATACACTGAGTAACAAATTTAGCCGCAAAAAAATACAGTTTTGGAGATTTGTCTCTTTAAAATAAAGAAAACCTATCGTTTACTTAGTTGAATAAATCTGTTTTTGTTCGCTCCTGTAAAATGAAGAAGTGAGCCCCTGGGAAACTAGAGTTTGTGCGCTTCTGGTACCATGTTACCTTGTAGCGGATTTCCTTCCCCTTATAAACAGGTGTTTGTGCGATAGTGGTACCATTTTACCCCGATGCGCTCATGACACGTCGGCTAGTGCCACGCAACCAAATTTTTGCTTTTCATTATTGCTTTTTTGTAAGGTGACTATTTTTTCATCTGAAATGGATCTATTAAAAAAAAATATCGGATCTATCAGAAAAAAAATTATATTTTCACGTAATTGGTGCAGTGGTTTTAAGAAAAATTTAGATAATTTTCAATAGCTTTTAAGTGTATGGAAAATATTGAATATCGGTGCCATTTTAACTGTCTCTCAGCCAAGTTCAAACTTTAGTTTTGAAGTTTTTGAAAAGGGAATAAAGAAAATCGAAAAAAACACATGGAACTACCAAACGATCATCAAAAAACTAAAAATGTTTGAAAGTATAGATATATCGGTGACTTTTATCGATATTTTTTTAGTAATATCGATACCAATTTCGTCGTATCGATATATCGCCGACCTCTATGCAACATACCGAGAATTGGAAATGAATCTTACTCGGATATTCGCTTAAGAGTAAGTTCTAGTAAGGACCATTTCCTACACTCGCTAACTTACAAGCTTCTAGCCCAGTGCATTTAGAAACTACATTCAATAAAATCTTGAAATTCGGAGAGTATGTACGAAAAGAATCACTTAATGAAATTACGTAAATTATTTTAATTTAATATCTGTCTATTAAATTATTTAATTAAAATAGCTAAATACAAAACCAGGTGGAATCACTGAATATGCACTGACGTAAGGATTTCAAATATAAAATAAAATATATTAGAAGCTTTTTTCGAGTTTTTTTTATTTATGTCATTTCATGAAAGTAATCATTTTCGTACCTACTCACCAAATTTCAAGATTTTAGACAGAGTAGTTTTTAAATGCACTGGGCTAGTAGGTTGTTAGATATCGAGTATAGGAAATGACCCTTACTAGGACTGCCTTTAAAGTCATGCAAATTTATGGTCATTTTTATTTTCACTTACCTTGGTGCAATAGTGTATTGGGCACTTGAAAGGCATTATCCCATTGAGCCTGAAAGTTGGCTCAGACCTTCTAACTCATTTTGACAGCCAATAATCCCTAGCAGCATTCAATTCCTTAGCCCTAAATCACATCATCTGAAGAAATTTTTTTGGATGGAAAAAGACCTAGGTAATATAAAAGAATCCTTGAGGTTATATCTAAATACAGGAAATGGCGCTTGAGAACAGCATTAAAATAGAGTTTTGACAATACAGACTGAGTAAAATACAAGAAAAAAAATACTTTGTTGCGTTGGTGGGTTCGAAAGATTTGAAGCCAAAGCAGATCAAAACTTGCAGAAATTTATTCCAATATAACTCTTCACAGATTCCTTTACAACTGCAGAACTTCTCGTTCTAGTAGACTCAAAACAGCTCTACACACAACAATAGAGCACAAACAGCAATTAAACTTGACACACAACTGCTAAATCGCCGCAAAAGACAATGCAATACAGTTTGCTTTAGAACTACTCGGAATGTTCACTGAGACTCAGTAATTCCAGTCAACTAACGGACTCAACTAACTCGGGCTTATATAGGGGAGGCGAACATTATTGAAACTTCTAGAGGTAGACATTTGGAGAACTTTCCAGATCGTAGTCGAAAAGTCCTATATATGTACATGAGGACCGAAAATGTCGCCAAGTTTGGCGACATTTGTCGATTTATCGCCAAATTTGGCGACAAAAATTAGTCGCCAATTTGGCGAGATTTTCATTACCATAATGTTAAATGCCCTGCTCCTTGTAAAACTCGCTTCCCAGCGTTATCTCTGTAAAACTCGTTATCAAGCATTAAGACCCATATTGCAGGGAAGCTAACTTAAGACGAACTATTGCACTGGCTTATGCAAAATGTACATAAATTTTCCTATTTACAAAATTAACACTACGAAATATTTACAAATATACGAAAATTCGTAACAATACATTAATAAAATCTTAAAAGCTCATACCGTTATTTCTCATCAAGACAGTAATGCCGGCATTTATACTTCAGAACATTGGCAGATCCAGAGAGGGACGGAGGGGGTGTTCGCTCCCTCCGTTATTCATGGACTGCTCACGTTTTAATGTGCGCTGTTCTCTGGCTTTGGAGGAAATCAATCAAGATTTGACAAATTCGCACTGAACATTTTTAATATAAATGTTCTCATCCCAAAAAATGGATATGAAAAAGCTGAGAATGATGCAAGACAACAAATCAAAGTATAGTTTGAAAATGTTCGATGTGTATACGTACTCGTTGTTGGATTGTGTTGTCTATCATATTTAACAATAATTTACCCTGAATCAAACAATTGTAGATAACTCTAATTTATTGTCATAAATTCACACGTAGCCAACCATTGTGTCACCTTCATGTTATTAAGACTTTTTACCTTTTAGTAACATATTCTGTATAATCAAAGTCAAGGTATCCCATGGTATAGTAATATAACTCAGGAGCAACAAAATTTACCCACTCAACAGCCACCGTAATAAAACTTTGGATAAAGCCTTTGTTTTAGAAGAATGGCAAAGAAAAACTAGTTGGTACCCTCTTCCCCACCCCTCCTTTTTTTTTTACCCTCCTAAAGAAATTTTTTTTCAGACGGAGAGTCAAAATATTTTGAATAAATGTAATATTTTTTTAGTTAAAGAATTGATTCTTCCTTATAGATGGGTTTGATCAGGTAGAAAAAGAGAGGGGTCAGGGGTGTTTACACTTAATGAAAGGCTTAGTGATCTGCAACGACAAAATCATCTCAAATTTCCTCTTCACCCTTTGGAAAGAAATACAATGAATAATTTCCTATCAAGATATGAAAACAGTTTGCATAAAATAAGCTTTAAGTATCAATTTCTTGTTATACTCTACCAAAATTGAATGGACAACATGATTGAAAGCCTTAATATTTTTAATACTTAACATTTCAAAATAGAGAAGTAGTAAAAAATCTGTCGATAACTCAATTAGGTTATGTTGCATTTAGTTCAGAAAATATTACAAGAACGGAATCGGTAGACTTTGTGTTAAGATGGCTTATAAATTTTGAAACACTTGAGAAGCAATTCGGCATGTCATCAAGGGTAAAAATTATTTTATTCACAAATTTTCTTAAAAATTCAAACAGCTTACATCTTTTGATTCACAATCACAATGAGAATAATACTTAATGTTACAGTTTCAAAAAAATCATCAACAGTAAATAATATTTATTAATACTAATTCCATCAATCTTTTTGATGGATCAAAACAGTTGTAAAAATTGTTTTTAAAAAAGAATTAAAAGTATATCTGGAGATATACTTATTGAGTAATTAAATGAGAATTTATTTAAAAACAATTTGGAGGTGCAAGTAATTAGTCGAAAATCCATTATTTTAAAATTCAATAAAACTGAAGACTGGTATAAATTTCATGAAAAA
This sequence comes from Linyphia triangularis, assembly GCA_963978545.1. Lineage (NCBI taxonomy): Eukaryota > Metazoa > Arthropoda > Arachnida > Araneae > Linyphiidae > Linyphia > Linyphia triangularis. The sequence goes on from OZ021730.1 coordinate 67,616,003, forward strand.
GGCCAAATTTCTAAGATGATTAACTGAGAAAAAACTTTCTGATTTTCAAGATTTTACTGTTCAAAATGCCAATAAAAGCACAGGTTTTCAATGTCCAATTTTTTTGTTTCTTAATCTGATAAAAAGTTTCACAAGATTATTCATAAAAATCTAGTTTTACAGAGAATAAAATTTTATTTTTCCAAAGAAAAAATTAAACACTTTTTACCATTACCTAGGATGTGATAATGTATATCCTGCCCCCCACCCCCCTTAAACTATGGATGGACCTGCTGTTATATCCTACTATGTAGCACACTAGAAGAAATTTGTATCTATCATTTTTTACAATTTGACTAGGCTGCATACAAATCTAAATGATTTTTATCACATTAATAACAGCAAGAGTTCAATACAAAACAATATAGATAGCTTAATTATGAGATATTATTTTTCTTATCAAGCTATGAATAAAAGGCACTTTAGTTTTTACGCTGTCAACATTTTCTGCGGGAGATCGATTACTTTGATTTTCTGCGACAATGTTAGAACTTCCAAAGTTTTCTGCTTGAAGGCTGTTAGATTTACTGGTAGTGTGAACACAAAGATGATCTTTCAAGCTTCCTTTAGTTATAAAAGTTGCACTACATGTATCACAAACATACTGCTTTTTCCCAGTATGTGTAAAAAGATGTTTTTGAAGATGCTGCTTATGGACAAAAGCCTTGCGACAGATTTCACAAACGAAAGACTTTTCCCCAATGTGCGATAGAATATGCCTATCGAGATCAAACTTTCTAAAAAAATCTTTTTGGCAAGTTTCACAAACAAATGGCTTTTTCCCAGTATGAATAAAATGATGTTTAATGAAGTCTTTCTTCAGGAAAAAAGCTTTTTGACAAGTTTCACAAACAAATGACTTTCTTTTTCTAATATGAGTATGACGATGTCTATTGAGGTGTTTATTGAGGTTCCCTTTATCAGAAAAAGCTCTTAGGCAAATTTCACAAACAAAGGGTTTTTCTCCAGTGTGAATAAGAAGGTGCTTATTGAGATGATCCTTTTGGGCAAAAGCTTTTTGACAAATTTTACAAACATGTGGTTTCAATGGTTCATCAGAGTGAGTAAGAAGGTGTATTTTGAGGCTACCTTTCATAGAAAAAGCTCTTTGACATATTTCACAAACAAAGGGTTTTTCTCCAGTGTGAATACGAAGATGTGTAGTGAGGTTCCCTTTCCCAGAAAAAGCTTTTAGGCAAGTTTCACAGAAAAATAGTTTTTCTCCAGTGTGAATAAGAAGGTGTCTTTTGAGATCATGCGCTTGGGCAAAAGCTTTATTACAAGTTTCACAAACATGTGGTTTTAATGGTCCCTCATCAGTGTGAGTAAAAAGGTGTTTTTTGTGCCCAAGTTTAGAAGAAAAAGATTTTTGACAAATTTCACAAATATAAGTCTTTTTCCCAGTAAGAGTTTGTGATATAACTTTGGAACTTACAGTAAAAATTTTGTCACCATTATGAGATGCGCATGGAATTTTGCCTTTGGACATGATCAAAGGTTCCTAAAACATAAAATAAGCAAGTATGTTTTTTAAGCAATTTCTAATTGGAAAACATGCTCTTTCATTAGAATTTTTTTTCTTCTTTTTTTCTTTTCTTCTTCCTGTGATTAAACCAACTGCATAATAATAGACACTTCCTGCAAAAAAAAGAAGAAAAAAAAAGGAAAGGAAGAAATTGTGTTTCAGTAAGCTCTATTAGATAAACAGTGAAGCAAACATTACAAATTAATTGAAATTAACATTTAATGGGAAATCTTAGTTACGATCAAGGTTGGAGAAAAGACAGTTTTTTTTTTGTTTTTTAAATCGTTTTTTTTTTTTTTTTTTTTTTTTTTTTTAAATCTTTTTCTAATTACATGTATACATATTTATAAATAAAATTTTACATTAACTAGAATAATTAATGTTCAAATAACAATTAATATTCTTTCTGAAAATAATTTAAATTAAGTAAACAACAATTACTGCTACTTATGTGGACATTCAAATCGTATTAAATTATAATATTTTATTCAGGGACTAGCTGAATACCCGTACTTCGCTACAAAATTTTAACAGGTGCAATATTTTAACTGGCTGTGAGGCCTCGCGTTGCGGAAATCCACCATTGGTGTATAGGTCCCAGTTTTTGGCGCTTCGCTCGCAGGAAGGTTCATCGCTACGCAAAATTGAGTTCGCTTCATTCGCTGAAAAGTTCATTGACACATAAGTGCAGGATTACTTCACTCATTGAAAGTTTCATTACTATGCAAGAATAGGCTCGCTTCTCTCGCTGAAAGGTTCATTGTTGCGTAAGCATAAGCTTGCTTCACTCACTGAAATCTAATTGCTACTTAAAGCCTTAATATTGGATTGGTTGGTTGTTTTCAGATTATCTGGCGCCGTCAGCAATACGAGGGCTATAATGAGCCAAAGACATAATGCACATTAGACAAGCCAACATACATTTACAAACACCCATGCCTAACATGGGACTTGAACCCGCAACTTCGCGGTCTAGAAGCTAGCACGCTAACCACTATACCGTTTGGTCGGATCCTTAATATTGGAAACCTCTCCCTTGTCGAGGAAAAAAAAAACTTCCCCTTTAATACAATAATACAACACCCCTTTAAGATAATTTCAACACGTGTTTGTGGAAAGCAAAATTAGAAAGACAAAACTACTTATGTTGAAACTTCCAGAGCTCTAGGCCTATTATTAGTCGCTTTTAGTGAAAATATAAATTAAAAAAAATTAATCAAAAAACAAACTAAAATTTAAAAATTATTTTTGTCAATAGTCTAATTAGAATGCCAAAAATACTTGTGTTGAAAATTTCAGAACTGTAGCTCAAGTAGAAATTGTTTTGTAAAATATTTGTTAATTAATTAAAAAAGAACTAAATAAAAATGCAAAATTCTGATTTTCAAAAGTTCAATTAGAAGGGCAAAACTACTTATGTTGAAAATTTCAGAGCTATAACTCTATTAGAAGTCGTTTTATAAAATATTTATTAATTAATTAAAAAATTTAATTAAAAAAGAACTAAATAAAAGTTTAAAATTCTGTTTTTGAAAAGTCCAATTAGAAGCCTAAAAGTACTTATGTTAAAAATTTTAGAACTGAAGCCCCATTAGAAATCATTTTGTAAAATATTTATTAATTAACTAAACAAACTAAATAAAAATTTAAAATTTTGTTTTTTAAAAATCCAATTAGAAGGCTAAAACAACTTATGTTGAAAATTTCAGAGCATGCTTTTTGAAAAAATTATCTTTGAAATGGAAAACTTTTGGTTAAAACTAGAAGTTATTTACAACATCAAATAATTTAAAGTGTCTAATTATAAATATAAACAAATAAAAATACAACTTCAATTATTCTTTAAAAAAATAATTGGCTTTTTAGAATAAAATTACAATTTTAAATTATTTCTAAAAAAAACCAATAGGTTTTTTTGAGGAAAAAAACACTAGGTTTAAACCATGCCAATCCTGGTTACGATGCCCTTTTTATCAACTCAAGTACATTTATGAAAATGTAATTTTGTAAGGAGCTTTGAATTTTCTTGTAGAAGAAATAATATTAGAATATTTAAACAGAGTTAGTAACAAAATACGAGTACCAAAATGAACATTTAAACAGCATCAACAACAAAATGCTTTCATTAAAACAAAATTTCCAAACTGAGTTCAAAACATTCTGTTTTTACTAACTACAAATGTGGAAGAATGATTTTTTTCTTCCATTGAAGAAGATCCTTCCATTTTATTTCAATGACGAATCAATAATTCCTATTCCTACATGACTTTTAAGGGGGTAGAGAAGAGGGGGGGGGGGTACAGTTTCCAAGCAAAACTAGCTGAACTTCACACGGAAGCAATGATGACCAGCAAAAACCATTCGATTTTCAGAAAATTTCAGAAGTAAAACAATATTAACAATTTATACTATATTAACAAACAAGTTTATTGAATCATATCTAGTTGCCTAACTTTTTCAGTTACATTCAAGGTACTGAAATTTTGGTCCGAATAGCAAAAATTAAAGTTTCCGCTAAACTATACCATGCCGGATTTTGAATGTAATAATCACCACTTCCCCATGCTACCCTCCAAGTACTGTAGTTGCGTCATTCACCCGAAATAGGAAAAGTACATTTCACAACTTTAAACGCAAACAGAAAATAATTAATAGCCTTTTAATAACTCTTTTATGTTCCAGGCAAACCTTCTCCTCAATAACATTTGAATTTTTCTTATATAAATGCAATTAAAAATATGTCAAATGTTCAAAAGTCATTATACTGGCTTGTCACAGAGCCATCTTTGCTGTTATAAATGTTAAATAAATTAATAAAAAAACTAATTTTCCAACAACAATTAATCTAATGTGTGCCTGTGTTATTGCGCAACCCTGCCGAGCATCTTCCATCCTACCCCACCCCTTTTTATTCGTCTATTAATTACTGTAGCTTGATTCCAGCGCTGAGGAGGATGTGTGAGAGATTACTCTCAGTTCTCATGGTAACTCCTAGGTTAGTTATCATTTTATGTTACAGTCCAACTTGTGAATATTAATAAAACTGTGCAAAGCTGCCAATACTCGTCATGAAAATTTTTTGATTAAATTTATAAAAACTGAGGTATCGCCGAACATAATGCATTTATAAAAAAGTATTTTATACAAATAATTTCATTATTTTTTCATAATTAGAACATTAAAAAAATTTCAGCACTGAAAAAAAATTCATTGTCCTGGCATATTGCATTACACTGAATATATTAATTACAGATAGAAGCAATGTTTTTTTTTTTTTTTCTTTCTTTTTCTTGTTCCAATTCAGAGAACTTTTATTTTATTAGTAAGATATATGAATAATTATTCTAAAGTGGCACCTTTTTTTTTCTTTTATGAAACTGTGAAGTTCTTTGAAATTAGAGTTGTTTAATTCCTGACATTTACAGAAAATACTTAGGCCAGTAGAAAATTGTTTATATTACAATACAGAATACATAATGAAGTTAACTTTTTGAATATTTATACATTTAATTTGAAAATTTTAAACAGAATATGCCAGCTTCTAATTATATAAGTTTCATCATTGTCCTGGCAAATAAAGAACACAATAACAGCTAACCAGGATAATGATGCTTGTTGTTTATTCAAAATATAATTAAAATAAAAATAGGTAACAGTTTAACAGTACGCCACTACTATTGTAATTAAATTTGAATATTTAACTTTTTGTTTTGTTATTTTGATAAGCATTTTTTTTTTTTTTTTTTTTAAATCATTTCATTTAAAAAATAGTCATTATGAGCACATTTGTCTTGACATAGGGATTTTTTATGTTTTCCAACTTACAATTAACAAACTTTCGCACTGCTGCTATTTTGTCATTGTTGCATAAAGCTTAAATAATAACAAACAACATATATTTATGGCATCCTTTTATAAAAAATATTTTAATATTAAAAAGTTGCCTGTTTTAGAAGAAAGACCTAGTAATTTAAACATATAATCACAATAACATATTTTCAAGACACGAAATTTTATCAGGTATGAAAGTCACCAACATTTGATTTAAGACCAAAATATAATGTAGGTAGAAGCATAGCTTTGAAATTACATTGTTTTTGATTTTTTGCAAGTGAATAATCTTGTGGATCTCGTCTAGCCGAGGCTAGATATGGAGATTAGAACCAATACATTTAAAATTTAAATCTCACTCCAGCAGTGATAGTAATCAATTTTATTTAAGTTGTATTTAAAATTAGTTTATTATTATTTATATTTTAATGTAATTTTACGATTTTAATAATAATTTACATTTCAATTTTGGTTTCATATTATTATAATTTGGTTACCATATTTTTGATTTTGGCGATTGTTCTGATCGCCAATTGAAAAGAATCGCCAAATGTTCCATACTACATCCGCCACCATAAATAAAAACTTCCCAAAGGCACGCGACGTAGAACCTGTAAGGTTTTTTCCCAACAAAAAACTTTATAGCTACCAACCATCACCAAATTTTCAAATTGGGCGTTAATACCCGGAATAAAGAATAGACTGTATAACTGTAGTGCATAAAATATACTTACAGAAAATGTGATGTGTCAATTCTTGTTAACGGGGCCATCCGATTTTGTTCTCCATTTGAATAGAAAATACATTCACTGTAAGCATATTCGATAAAATACAACAGTAACAAATCCCTTTCTTCACAAAAAATGAGTTTATAAAATAATAATATAATAGACAGATCTGCAAGGAGCCATTTATTTCTTAACTACAATTATTTCTGGTTTACAGCTCTTTTTCTCTTATTTATTGAGTTTATGTATGTGACATCACAGTCAACTACTACATTTTAACCCCATAAACATACTGTCTTGTTTTCAGTTTCCACGAGTCGAAAATCTTTCAAACAATATTGTTTGGAATTTACGTTGTAACATAGACATTTTATTTCCAAGTAAAGAGTGATGTTATTTTTGACTACTGACTGTTTGCAGTTGGCAGGAAAATCTGTTGCTGATGAATTTGTTTACCATTAACATCCAAATAAGGGAAACAACACAAAGGGAGGGAAAGAGATGTTATAAACACCTACGTATATCATTAGGTGTGTTGTGTGGCACCGGGTTGACCAATATTGGTGTTATTACGTTATATCTATGCCACTTGGTGATAATTTTTCAGTTGGAGAATAATTTGGTAGATAACACTATCGTTTCAATGCTTATTAGTTTTTCACTTAATTCAGATTTTTTTTTTAATTTTAAAACAAAAATTAAGATCTTAGTACAATATATTCTCATGATTATTTTTTAAACAGAGGCTAGACCTGCACTATAGCCACTAGGCATATTTTGATATTTCTATGTTTACAAAATTTTAAATGGTTAAATTTTCCTAGCTGGTTTAATTAAAATTAGGAATCTAACTTCATTTATTGAGAGTGTGTCAAAATATGCATAGAATCTAGCATAGCGATGTATTATTTAGACTCAATTTAACTGCTTCATTTGCAGCCTCAATTGTAGATTCGCTGAAGATCATTAAAATTCACTGAACATGAATCATTTCGACGTTTGCTAATATGCCGCCAAAGAGAAAAACGAATATAGATGCTAAGTATAGAGCATCTGCCGCCAAGAAAGCTTGGGCATCACCGCTGCAAAAATAGCATCGACTGGCAGTACGATCGAGCGAGCTATTACAAAATGAACGAAAACATAGATCTGTTACAGTACATTGGAAGCTGATCACAAACAACATCCGAACATAATCCGATAAAATTCCGCGTCTATGTAACACAGAACTGATAGATGTCGTTCAACGGGTCCCCTACAGCGCGGGGCCACACAGCTAGTAGTTTATACTTGTCTTGTGGCTGTAGTAACCGCAGTTGAACGGTTCAAAAGATGAACTTTTAAACTATATTACAAGTGAAATTTCCCATTCAATTCTTGTCTTGGTACTTTTCATCAATTTCCCATACACATTAATGTATTCTGGCGAGTAAACACATACGAATTTACTAAAAATGTTTGATTTATGAAAGTTTTTAAAGCTAAATAGTAAAATTCACCAGATAACAGTAAATTCGCCAATAGTAGATTGCGCATGATGAGCAAAGAAGTGACCCAAGCGACAGTCTTATTTTTAGGTCCTCAAATAAAATTGACTTCATCAACAACATTCGACGATTTTTCAAGGGTGATTAGTCCATAGCATGGCAAGTAATTAGATTAAATAAATATGGAAGATTTGAATCAATACCTGAAAGACTACGCTATGCAGTATATTTTTTAATTTAATTTCACACACTTAAAAAATAATTTTATTGCATCTAAAGTAGGCTCTGTTAATCTACCTTATTTTCTCTTATGATTTTAATCTAATTTTAATTTTTTTTTATACATAATGATTAATGTATGTTTCTTTTGCAATTTCTTCTTGTAAAGACTTCTTCACCATTAGCAATGACATAGACATACTCACATTTGTTAGATGCTGATAAATGCGGGTTTACAGTCAAAAGATGTTTAAGATATTAGTGTTATCTAAAACAATTGAATTTCCAGTATCTGTGTCAACAACTGTTTATACACCGTCTTGAATTGACGTGCTGTTTGAAAGATTATTGAATCCACTTTTGCTACGAACGCCCTAAAAACTTTTCCATGTGATCCTGGGAAAGTTTATTATGTATGCTTTCCCTAACAGGCGTTGACGCAACAGCAAACAACCTTTTTTAATGGAAATTTAAACAGCAAATTTTTCAAGGCTACGCAAACGCCATTGAAAACCCATGCAAAGACAGCTTTGCGAGGGAGAAGAATTTGCCGAGTCTTCATTATCACGTGATTTTATCAGGGAACACTTCCTTTAGGATTTCCCTACCAATACCTCCCATCTCTCCTCTAAGGTAACATAGTGTTGCAAAGGATTAATAAAAAGAAAAAAATCTGATAGAATCAATTTGAAATATTCAGGAATTTAGGGGTCTAATATAGTCTGTTGACATAAAACGCAAGACAAGAAAAATAATCTTGCCTGTAAAGGATAATGCAGTTAGATTGAAGTTTCAGAATTTTTTTAACAATAAGGCAGCCAGTGGCTGCGCTTTTAAATTATAGGATAACTAAAAATACAATAGAAATAATATGCAAATAAAATAAGGGTTCTAATATATTTTGTTGATAAAAACGCCATTTCAGAAGAAAAATAATCATGCCTGTAAAGGATGCAGTCAGATTGAAGTTTGAAGATTTTTTTTAACAATAAGGTGGCGGCCGCATCCGCACGGGAGATGCTAGAAAGAAAATTAAAAAATTCCCTGACATTTCCTCGATTTTTCTAGATGAGGGAAATTCCCTGACATTTTTCTGATTTTCCTGGATTCCCGGTTCTTGTCAACTCATGAATCCATATCGAGGATTAATGGATTTTAACGACGTATACGCACGTGATTACTAGAAAGAAAAGAGATTTTTATTGATTTAGAAATTTCGGTACATTCGGCAACAATTAAAATATATATTGTAAGGGAAGGGAGAAACGATAGGTGGCCGGTTGATTAGTTTATTTAGTCGCCTCATCACGCCGTTTAATCGACTTGTGGCGAGTAAATATTTTCAGGTCTAGGTAGGGCATTGTTTAAAAAAAAAAAAAAAAAAAAAAAAATGGATCACCTTAATTTTTTTGAAATAGAGATCAAAGTATCCTGCTCGGATAAAAAAAAAAAATCTTATAGTAATATTTTCTTAAAACCCACTTATTAATAAGTTATAATTGATAAATATGCCATTTAACAATATAAAATAATTAATAATAAAAAATATGATTAATAATTTTAATGCTACTTAACAATACACAATGATAATTGACAAAAGAATGAGCTATTCTGATATATATATATACAAAGAGAAAGACAGAAGAAAGGAAGCCAAATAATTAAAAATGATACCATTGATAATCTGTGTACATCCCATGATATTTTGCTAGTTTGAACGTTTACTCACACTTAATAAGAGCCCAAAATATATTTCCTGTTACACATCACACCATCCATGTCATTTAGCAATATTAAATGATAGACCACAGAAACATGCTTATAATGTATAGTGTTGACATACAGAAGCATATATCAATTGAAAAACATAAAATGACAGTCGGTACATTAAATGTGCCTTTGAACAAGAGAATAAAAATTATAATGATATACAGTATTATATACAGGGTTTCTGACAAAATAAAATGTTACGAATCCATGACTTTTCCAAGACCAAAGCAAATAATTTTCTCATGACTCAAAAATTGCATCACACACAAAAAAAAAATAACCCATATGAATTTTACTAAGACGAATCATACAATAAAATAATTTCTATAAAGTTTTATTTTATAATAAGTAAAAAATCCTTGTTTCAGTAACAAAGAACCTCAGAAATCAGAAGAAAAAGGGAGAAACAATTTTCCATTCTTTGAAAAGCTAATCCATCTTAAATAATGATATATTTGAAGAAAGAATAAGTTAATAACATATTAAATTATATAATCAAATGTTTTAATACCAACAATTTAAAACCACAGTGCACTGTGTTAACAAAGAAGATAAAAGGGAAAAAAATCAAATTGTAAATGCAAGTTTATCAAATCAGTTCAATTTAGTTCTTATTTTATGAGTTTTGTTCTTGTATGAAACCTTACTCGTGTGATGTTACAAGTTTGTTTGGTTTAAGTTTAACGGAGCAAGGCACGAGGGTCATACTGCTGTTACAAGTTTTGAGTTCAGAAATGTTTGTATTGGTCGAGGTTTTTAACTGTGACTGTTGTTCTGTCAAAACGTAAATAAAAACTCATGGATCAATTTTAGCAATCCACGACATTCACTGTTTTTCTACAACTTATGATCGTTTTTTGCTCAAATTCATGACTTTCCATGACATTTCCCAACTTTCAATATGCGCAGAAACCCTGTATATAAATGTGTAGTATTGATGTACCCTGCAGCTCTCCAAATCAGAAACTCTGCAACATTGTAGCATTAAAAAAAATCGTCTGACTGGCCATTTTTTCAACTTTAGAAACAAGTTGACAAAGATAAAGGAGAGAGAACAAATTTCCATGCAAAAAACCATGCAGTTTTATAATTTGCTGCTTGTTACACAAGATTGCATTTATCATACGGTTTCCCAAAGAATGACTTGTTTTAATTCATCCATACTAATACAAGATCTACCAACTGTTGTATTCCATAGGTGGCAAAAAAAAAAAAAAAAAAAAAAGATTACAATGGATGCTTTTTTTGTAGTTGTCAAATACTATGGAAACTTGATCGAAGCTCAAAATTCCTCATATTAACAGCAATTGCTCATAAAAGTTAGCAACATATATATAAAAGATTTATGGTAAAATCTTTGGGAGGTTAGTTTTTATTTTTGTCCACCTGTCAAAACAAATTAGAAATATATAGTTTTTTTTGTGTCTTGTGTTTCTGTTTTAGATAAGAAATATTTTACTCATTAAAAATAGAGAAATGTCTTTTTTTTTTAAAGTAAGAATTTACATTTGATGTTTTTAGTGGGATGCTACTGTGATTTATCTGTTAATTAAATCTGGAAACTATTGATTAAATATTTCACTGGTACATGCTAATTCTGCAGTTACAGCAATTATGAGCATTAAACAAAACTATTTTCTGTTTTATATAACCCCAATACATCTTTCAGAAATATCAAACAATATTTCACCCACAAAATGAAAATCTTTATTTTAGCAGCGTGTTAGAGGAATTCACTGCAAAAGAAACAAACAATACGCGATATAACTTAATAAAGAAAAAAAAATCGCCATTTTCTAAATAATTGCAGAATAAGATCTTAGACTGTTCATAAAATAATGTTTTTCAGTCAACTAAAGAGATTCTTTTTAGATATTTAACAGATAACTGCAACAAAACAAGCAATCAATCCAATTTATAGCACTTATGAACAGCTGACACATCCTTCTCAGAAAACTCGCGCTTAGCACGCTTGAATGTCTCGTTCGTGGCCACTGTCAACAACAGCGGCTGATCACAGTTATTGCTGAGTGAGACAGCCATGTCCAAGTCCTTCTGGAGGTGCTTCACAGGTTGCTCAACAACAGCATTCTTCTTGAGCATGGCATGCCCCTTGTCCATTATCAAAGGACAATTCAGAGGCCCATCCTCAATGGCATTCATAAACAGTGTCGGGTCTATACCGCATTTTTCCACCAGTGCTAGTGCCTCAGCAAGTGCAGCGTAAGTTGATCCCAATATCATGCTCACGAGCAAGTTCATCTTTGAGCCACTACCTACATCACTACTAAGGTAATATGCGTGTCTGGCCCACACATTGAAGCACGTATCACACTCGGTGAATAGGCTTCGATCCCCAGATCCAACGATCACCATTGCCCCGTCTTTCAGCTTTTGCCTCGAGCCTATCATCGGAGCTTCGAGGTACCTTCCCCCCTCTCCGCATATCGCCTCAGATATTTCCTGGGAGGTGGTCGGGTCTATGGAAGTCATCTCGACATAGCCTTTATTACCAGCATCCGTGCTACTTCCCCCTCCGGAGAAACCCTCCATAACACCACCCTTCAAGAAGAAAATCGCTTTCACTGCTTCTGGGTCGGAAACACAGCAGAATATAATGTCGCATGCACGGACCAGTTCAGCAGCGGTATCTACTTTACGCGCACCAAGCTTCACAAACTCGTCGCATTTCTCTATGGTGCGGTTCCATACAGTGACATTGTGTTTCGATTTTAGAAGGTTTAGGACCATCTGGCTGCCCATGAAGCCTAAGCCTATGAATCCCAACTTCTTATTGTTTGGTGGGAGGGGCTTCCTTGGTTTAGATTTGCTAGATGAGGCTGCTAGAAAAGAGGAGTCAGAAAAACTGTTTGACAAGGCAACTTGGCCTTCGTAGGGTGGGATGACGGCTACGTGAGCCAGAGCGTTATTTGGGGGGACGTTCGCCACCAGCAGAGAGTAATCTTCTGCTTTAGAAGAGTTTGAGCCTTGATCGTTGTCATGGGTGTGTCGTTTTTTGGTTCTTTTCTTTTCTGTCTTTTTCTTGAGAGGGACCTTCTTGGATGTCTTAGATGTTCCTGGGGTGCTATCAAGTAGACGTCCCATGCTGCAAGGTGTCTCTTTCTTGTCTGTCTTAGATGTGCCTGGGATGCTCTCAAGTTCAGTGCTCTTGCTTCGAGGTATCTCTTTGTCTTTTTCCTTAACGATCTTTTTAGGTGTAGGAGTGGCTTTTAGACTCTCTTCCTTGATTTCTTCAATGGCAGTCTGTAGAGTACTAGATTTCTTTTTATAATTGCTAGAATTTATCAGCATCTCTTCCGAGTGGGGGACAATGAGCTCGTCCAATATCCATGCAACATCGTGGGTGCCAAAGAAGTAGACAAAATGCTGTGGTTTCTTTGACTTTGCTGAGTTGCTATCAGGTGGCTGAGATATTCTAGCAGGCCAAGGAGGAAAACCTTTCATCTTGGCCCACACGAGGTCATCCAATGCAAAATCTTTTGCCATGTTCTTTATGAATGTATTCAAGCCTGAAATTAAAAACAAAGGAAAAAAAGTTAAATATTGTATGTATACAACACATACAGTAAAGTTGGGAACATAATACCCCCTCCCTTAAAAAAATATTTGAAGTACCATAGACTAGGTTAATTTTGGGACTGAGGGTCCAATTTGGGTAATTTTTGACAATTTTCAGCTAGCACTAAGCTATGCTTCATAACATGGCACACCATTAAAGCCACTGCCTACTCAAGAATGTGAGGCTACCTCGCAACAAAATATTAAGTTTTTACTGCTACAAGTAGAGGCTTTTGTTTGTGTCAAAACTTTTGGAATATTATATTTCAAATATTGATCATACCTTTTATTTTATTATTTTATTTAATAACCTTAATGTTGGACAATGATCTGTCTCTTGGGTAAACTCACCCTCGAACTGAGTAGGGTAACTTTGGAAAACACTAGAAAAAAAACCCCAAAGAAGTAGCAATGATGAGAGTATTGAGTTTTTGCTTCAAGGCTCTGCAGAGAGTGAAACTTTGAATAATTTTGAGGAACAGCCCACCCCCAACCTTCAAGTTTCCGTGCGAACTTCATGATGGGCGATTACGTTCTAGTGCGAGATACAAGAGCGAGTCTAATATAGCGATAAAGGGTCTGTTACTGTAATAACAAGTCACACAGTCAGTTGATTTCAGAAAAAGACATATTGAGTTGACTAAAATGCATATATTTACAGTGTATATTTTAGCATTTATATCAGCACTTTGGCTTTTTTCACTTAGGCTAATTTTTATAAACTTAATGTAAGGTACGATGCGTAAAAGAAAATCATAACCCAATTTTTTTTTTGTCCATATGTAAAGGCTTTACAATCTGAAGCGATACTGTTTTACAATGCTAATGCTGTGATATTAGTCCACATGTTGTTTAAAATTTAACATGTTAGTTGACATTTCATGTAGTAATTTAATGTTATTTCTATTTCAGCTGTTATGTGCCTCAGTAAACTGAGATGACAAGATGTTACAGTAGGAAAAATCAACAGCCTGTATTGGAAAACTTTTTAAATTGTTTTGAATTCTTCTATTAGAAATTTTTAGATGTTAAGCTCTAATCAAGGATGTTACTTTCAATGAGGGCTCCATAAAAATATTTTCTTCCTGCATACAAAAATGGCATCATCAAACATTTTTTGAGAGTTTATGAATTAAATTAAATAGTGGATGAAAAATAAAAGATATACTAGTATTTGAGAATTTACTGCTGTTTCATTCGAAATCTTAGCATATTTTTTTCATATATAGTGTACTGTATTACAAGTTATTGATCAAGAAAGAACGCCAGTCAATCTCTGCCGGAGTATTCTTTTGAAGAATTGCAATCTGATAACAAGCATACATCAGTAGGAACTTCTTTAAAAAACGTGAAGGCAAAATCATTAGTGTTTTTTCATTTTTACATTGACAGGGTTCCCACTCAAATCACAGAATGAAAATCAATGACTTTTAAGGACCTAAATAAAGTTTTTAAAAATCTTGGAATTTTTTTTTTCAGGCATCATGTCTTTATATAAACTTTTTAAAAAGTATATTCTACCAAAAAAGTTACAAGTTGGCTCATGCGTAATACAAATATGTCGGAGGATTCCTATAAGATGCGAATAAGTGGCGGTCACACAGGGATAGCAAGTCTGAGTTGTATTTTTATAAATTTGCAGTTGGGCACACAACATCTGCAAAAATTAAGGACCTCTAAACATTTTTAAGCACCTCTAAGCATTTTCAAGGCCTTGAAAGAAAATTAAAAAATACTAAGCAATTTTAATGACAGTGGTTGGTTTATCAGCTCAACAACCTATTTTTATGCACAATGACGGCTAATCAGGTGGGGACCTACAGTTCAACGTGGACTCCGAACATCCAAGCCTTATCCAGGATTCGAGCCCGGCATCTTTGGGATGCAAAGCCAAAACGCTAACCCCACAATCATCAGGCAGGCAAATTGAGGTTGGGGAAAAAAGTCGCAATTCTATGGGACAAGGTGAAACTAACATTCCCTCTTAAATATTATTTTAGATTACTAAAAATATTTCATTAAAAATTAAAATAGTTAGTTGAGCTTAGGAAATAAATGGACAGAATTTTTTTTAGGAAGAATGGGCAGAATAATTTTTCTTTTGCATTTCTTCTTTGTATATACAGCATTTTATATTTTTGTCTTGCTTGTAAACCTCCTGTTTCATTAATTTTTTTTAATTATAATAAAAAATAAGAATAAAATGAAATCTAGAAGGAAAATGAAGAGAAAAAAACTTCAAGGTGTGAAATTGACAAGGCAGATTGAAAAAGTTAAGAGTAAAGAAAAAGTGAAACTACATGTTTTCCTATGTTCAGAATCCAAATCAATTAGAAAATATAGTTCCCTCCCCTCCCGGAATTTCTTCTTCCTAGACATGGTAAAAGGGGAGAAGTAGAAGTCACTTTCCCCCTAAACTCCCCCTCCCTGGAGATACCGGAATTTCTCCTTTAAGGCGAAAAACAAAGCTGCGTAACGATGTTCCTTTTAACAAAATGTAAAATGTTCCAATGTTTGGCGCTTATTGCAATTTCAAAAAAAAAAAAGCTATTTAATTTCCTGCAAGGTCAGGTGTCTTCCTGCGTTCATCGTACGCAGGTACAGTACGCAAAAAAACACAGAACGATGGCTATATCTTCGGTTCTAATTATCGTAGAATCTTACGGTTTGCATCAAAATGTTTTGCTTACGATTTTCTATATATCTGATGCAATTTTTTTTTCTTGAGGGACCGTTTACTAAGTAAAAGTAACGCTATCTTCGAAAATTTCAATACGAACCCTTATTTTTTATCATTTCATTCGATTCAGAATACATCATTTACCCTGTATACCAAATTTCAATGCATTATGTTGAAAAACACGTCACTTATGAGCAAAAATATTTCAACCATTTTTTTACCAATCTTCAGGGAGAATTTCCATAAAACGAAAGGTATTTTTAAGATTCTTCTTCACAGCGGGAGAAATAGAACGGTCAATGTGGCGCGTTTCACGAAGATTAAAAAATACAAGTATTAGTCTAAAATTGCATAGAAACTACTTGGATTTATAGTGTCATGTTTAAGATTAATACAAAAATAGCAAGTAAAAGCAAAAGTAACATAATTTATTTACAACATTAAAGATGTGCATTCTTCACACGAAATAAATAAAATATCGAAAACTGTAATTGCAGAAATATAACGAATACTACTGATAATTAGAAAATTAATAAATATTAAATGTAGGCATTAGTAAACAGCATTTAGCAAAGCATGAATATTTTACAGAAATATTTCACTATAAACACAAGTGTAACTAGATCGTTGAAATTATTTATAAAATGAAAAAGTCACATGATTCAGTAAAATTTTTAAAGGATAACTTATTTAAATTGCTTAAAAAATGTTGTTTTAAATAAATGGAATTTAAGAATGGAATTCTTTAAGAATGGAATCAATGGGCCACTAACAGTATATGAAAAAGTATTTGCATGAAATGATTTTAGATGCTGCCAATAGATGGAGCTACTTGTTCTTTCAACAATATCAAATTTTCCCTGGTTTCAAACAAGCCATTTTGCCACTAGAGAGGGATGGTCAAAAATCTGCTTGAAAAGTAAGTTTTTTCTTTTTCAGTAAAATAAATACCACCTACAAAGTATTTGTTATTTCATGACAATCATGATTATTATCACATCTTTGCATATATGTTTACTAATTTTTGGATGTATTTAGTTGTTATTTGATTTAAATTACAACTTAAACCTGAATATATTCAAAAAGTATAGATGGGGCTGAATGGGCCACATGTCATGGTTATGAATGGGCCACCTTTGCCCTGACTATGAAGATGTGTATTTTTCTTTTTTCTGATTATTTCTTCTTTAATATATGAAATTATTAACTGCCTGGTATAAATTTAGATTGTTACTGTTTAGGAAGTATAGTTTATGGTAATTTCTAAAGAAAAATGTTGCATATATTTGCCTCAAGAAATATTTGAAATCTTAGTTGCTTATAAGAAGCTTAAGTTACATTAAATGAAATTGTATCACTTGAAATTTAGTTAATTAAATTAAAATAAATTTATATTTCAGATGGGCCGTGTTTTTAAGCCAAAAACGGACAGAGTGAGAGTCTCTTCTGAGGTTATGCAGAATGCTGTGAAGCATGTATTGGAAGGTTCTTCTGAAAGTGAAACAGCCAAAGAATCTATAATTCTTGAATAAAAGAAGCCAATACCTCACTTTTTCATTGAACTTCATTTAGTGGCCCATTCATGACCCTCAATGGCCCATTCAACCCCATGGGTGGGGTTGAATGGGCCAAATTTCTAGATATTTGTTTTGAATTTTCATTCACTGTAGACATATTCTAATTCAATTTTGATGGCATTTTCATGTAACTAAATAAGTAAAGTAATTACTAAACAATTTTGGGCCAAAAAAATTCATTAGAAAAAATTACAAAAATAAAAATTGGCCCATTCATTACCACCTTCCCCTAGATGACCCCTCATGATAAAAAAAACTACACACAATTATTAAAAACCTTTCACGATTTACAAAGGTACCTTTTGTTTGTTATTTCAACAATTAGAACAAAAGATATAGCCATCGTTCTGTTTTTTTTTTGGGGGGGGGGGGGGGTACTGTACATCCCTTTTATCAGACCCTGATCGAAACATTAAAATTTCATCACATACTAATGTCTTCAAATATTTCTTTTTTAGGTATTCATACACAATGAAGAACATAATAATGGATTATTTTTAACTGTTCATAATATTTTATTGTTTTTAACTTTGTTCTTTATAATGTTTTTATTTAATATTAGTTATAAGGTTTGGTTATAAAATAAATATTTTTCATAGTTCATCTTGGGTGTTTTTCGAGGGGAGGCACGCCCTGCCTGCCCTTTTTTAAAAAAATAGCACAATTAATGCCCTTTTAGTAGAAAATAGCACCCTTCCTGCCTTTTTCAGAAAAACTTTCATCCTTCAAGAATTTGAAAAACTTTCCGTTTACCCCCAAACAGTACACAATATGTGAATCACCCCCACTGATATTGCCTGTTGTGCATGCACATTCATGTTCAAACATGCAACGTACAGACGGGGAACTGAAATCATTGAATAGATGACTCTAAAACGTGAGTCATTAGTATGTGGATTTTTAGGGGGCCATCGAACAATTTCCAAATGCTCATTAGTTAATATGGATGGCCATTTCGTACGTGTTTTGATTAAGCGTATTTCGCCGATTTTTTACTATGCCTTTTTCAAAATGGAGAAGAAAGGAATTAAAAAGGCATGACTAACTTAGTTAAAGGTGTAAAACCATCATATGTTTAAGAATTTAAAAAGAATATTTCCATTCGGACACGCGTAATCACGATGCCCTCCTGTTAAGTGTTTTTGGTAGTTTGCCTTCAAAATTATTAGTTAAAATTAAATTATAGGCTGCATTTTAAATTTGTTTCTGAAATAGAGGTTTTGTGCTTTAATAACTTATTTCCAAATCTTAAAATATCATTTTGTAAAACTTATCACCATTACTGATGAATCTAAGAGCAATATTCCATGTAGATGCAGTAAACAATTACTATTGTATTATGTTGTATCCATTGAATTTAGAGAATAGTATCTCTAAATAAAATATTAAAATTTAATATGATTTGTATATCCACATAAACAGAAATTGGTTATTTACTTAGTTTAAATCATTTTCAGAAGGAATATTATTTGTTACTTGAACATTAATTATTCTAGTTGATGTCAAATTTTATTTATAAATATGTATACGTGTAATTAGAAAAAGATTTATTAAAAAAAAAAACCCGGTTTAAACCAATAAAACCTGGTTTAAACCAAAAAGAAACGTTTTTTCCCCCCTGACCCTGAGTAATACTATAAATTTAATTTGAAAAGTTTTGATTTATTTTATGCATTTTATTAGAATTAAGTAGTCTATGCTTAATGTTCTCCATCGGGATATCAATATATCTTATTGGCTCACCATTGGGCTGCCGCCCATATAAGGCTAGTTTCAAGTGAACCAGAGATGGCTCACTTGCAGCAAGCTAATAGTGAAAGGTGAACTGGTTTTGGGATACCGCTTAAACGATGCTGGCATCCAGAAGTCTCCATTGGTAAATCAAAGGCATTGATCAAAATGTACTTTTTGGTTAGACGGGTACCAAAAAAAGTTAGGTCTGAAAGTTGGTGCAGTTATCTCCAAGCTGAAACGTTAACATGAAAATAATATTTAAGTCTTGTTGGCTTTTATTTTTATTCATTAGTTCGGGGGTTGCTATAGCGCCCTTATCATGGATCGGAAGGTTATTAGAATGAATGAGTTATCGCTTTCATTTAGGGATTTTTATTTGGTACCCGTCTAATGGAAGAGTATACCGATTAAAGTGCCATCAGTCTTTGGCCAGCAACTGCAGGCCCACTGCTTTATTGTATCAGTGCCAAATTTTTGTATTTTTTTCTTGATGTTTTACAACTACAAAATGAGCTTTTGAATTTCATGGATAATATTTCTACAACTTGGTTACCCATTCATAGCCCAGTTTGCTGGAGTGATTCTTGATCAATGACATTCTTTAAAATTTCATAAGTTTTTCATATTTATTCTCTTTAAACATTACTAGATATTAGTTGTTACTATCTCTACTTATTAAAACAAAAATTCGAAGCAATCAGTACTATGGTTTACAAGTTCCATGCATAAATTTGGGACTAGCATCACTATCCTCAATTGTAGATGATGTATATGGATCAAATGCTTTCTGTTAAAGAATAGAGCCAACTACTTTCAAAGATATCATAAGTACACATTAAAAACATAGTAATTTGAGAGTATTACATTCAGAAATCAGAAGATAAATAAACACATCCAGTTCTTATTATAAATAAAAAGTTTCTGAATCTGGAGACAGAACTAGACAAGGAAATCCAATAGAAGGCCAATGCCAAACAGAAGCCGGAAATTACAGCAAAAGAGCAAAGAATACACATCAAGAAAAACCCAATTAGAAAAAAGACAAAAGCTTTACTAATTGATAATAATCTGGATGCCTCACCATCAACAAAACAATCTTTTGTTGAAAACATCTCACGAGATTGAGAATAATTATGTAGAAACTGTTGAAATTGAGTGGTTAAAAAAGAATTAATTAACTGGGAAGCCATTGATCATGGTTCGTACACTTGAAGGAGAGAAAATTCAAGGACTATTCAAGCACTTTTCAAGGATACATTATCAATTCAAACATTACAAAAAAATTCCATTTTTTTTTTTTGGCAAACGGTGGATGTTCAAATCGAGTAAATACAATTTTTTTTTTTTTAAGTTTCAATAAAAGAAAATTTTAAGGTTACAATAGGAAAAAAAACTTCCAATCTATCAGAAGCAGTACCATGTCCCATAAAAAGTACCCCAAAAGTAAAGTAGCTAGTACTCACTAGGTAATTACGCCAATATCGGATGTGAACATCCACTTGATTTTCTTTTTTCATCATATTGAGACTTTCATCAAATAATAATAAAAAAAGTTGAATTGATTAAACTGTCTTCCAATTTACTCTGAAAGCTTAAATCCAAATACAGCATAATATGCACTTTTTTCCCTCCCCATGAAAATTTAGATGTGATCACACTACCGGCAAACATATAATTACATAATTTATCAATGTTTTCATTTAATTTATGAGAGCCGTGATTTTTTATGGTTTTCAATATCCATTGTCCATAGTATTTCAATATCTAAAACTTCATTTTCAGTTACATGTGCCTCCATCGGACTGACGACGTTGATTGTTGTGAAAAATATACGATTTTAGGGTACTTTTTATTATTAGAAATAGTTCGAACAATCCTCATCAAATTTTTATAGAAACTAAATCTATAATATGCTTTTTGCTCTTCTCATGGCTTTTTAAAGCACTTCCTCCCATCATGACATTTTTGGCACACAGAGTACATCGTGCTAAGTGCGAATTCAAGACATAGGCTTCAAACCATGATATTATATTCTGGCTTTTCAAATCACTTTAATTGAAAAGGCATTTCTCCGCCATTTTTAAACAGTGAGCAAAAAAATTAGCACACACAATACAAAAACAAAACAAAGATCACGTGACTTGGTCGGATATTCCAAATGGCCAAATGCGCAATGCTGTACTCATCAAAGGGGGGAATGACCAAATCTTTGTATGTTCAACTATGCTGTTTTCCTAGTTGCTGATTGGTTTAACTAAATTCAAAAGATCTTACTCCCTTTGTTGAAATTTTTTTCTTAAGATGCTATAATTTTAGAAAATAAAATTCAAGCACTTTAAACATATTTTTACAGAATTCAAGGTTTAAAGATTTTTTTTCAAGCACTTTTCAAGGTTTTTTAAAAACGTACGAACCATGTTGATGATAGATACTAATGCAATTACATAAATATGACCTAAATTAATAGCTTTTCTTCCTCTTAGATTTATTTCATTTGTAAGCTTAATGACCTATTTTTGTGCACAATGGTGGCTAATTAGATTGGGTTGGTTGTTTTCAGATTATATGGCGCCGTCAGCAACATGAGGGCTATAATGCACCGAAACATTCGTCATTAGACAAGTCAACATACGTTTACAAACACCCATGCCTAACACAGGACTTGAACATGCAACCTTGCGGTCTAGAAGCTAGAGCTCTAACCACTATACCATTTGGTCGGCCTAATTAGATTGGGACTAGCAACTTAACATGGATTCCGAACCACAACCAACTTCCATGCCGAACCCGAGATTCCAAACCTCTTCCTCAAAGTACCTATTACATATCTATAGAAACTTTGTGAGCAAGATATATATTGAAAATTATCATATTAATTTACTTTTGACATTCAAAAATATAAAAACAACATTTGACCAATATTCTTCACATATGGGACCAATAATTACTCGAACCCAAGATAAATTTTGGTCACAAAGTAAACAATACGTAAATTGATTTCAGGTACATTGATTATTCTAATAAATCACGTAATTTCGCAAGGACCATGCTCCATTACCAATTTAGTTAATTTGTCAAAGATACTTTTGAAGGTATACAGATCTTATTGTTTTTTAACCAAGAATTCCCCCGTAACCCTAATATTACCGTTTCCCCAATTCTCAACCAATTAGCGAATGTTTGTAAAATTCTAAGAAATTGGATATATAATTGTCAGGAGCTCAACGAAAAATCCTAAAAAAATATATATAAATACATTTTTTAAAAATATTCTTGCCATCAAGATCGTTTTCATGTTAAAATCTGTTACACAATTTACAACATTCTTTGTTTACCTGTACCAAGCCTAACCATTCTAGTTAATAATTAGGAAGTCAAAAACCGGCATTTGAATTCAGCAAATTGGTAAATAATCTAAGTAAACGAATGCTCGAATGAAAATGGATAGAATATGAAAAGTATACTAAAAATACTTACAAGTTTACAGATCTTTTTTTGCGGGATGAATTGTCTCCAAGTTTGTTATGCTTTTCGTTACGATATCCACATCAACATATGGATGGAGATGGATGAATGATGGATACATAAACACAATAACACAACACAATACGTAACGCTTACGCGGTGCGGTACACTCTACGGCGCATGCGTTGAAAATTGGTGCCTGTGTCCGAACCGAAGGGAATGTTTTTTGACAATCAAACGGCAGATTTACTGAAGAAATAAAATTCATGTTTCTTTATATTTTTAGCTTTGGTGTCTTATAAGTTATTAAACCAGGTCCAGCAATATTTTGAGGAAATGCTCTGGTTGCATAGCAACGCATCGGAACAGAATCTTCATGACGTCACAAACCGAACTGGATGACGTGCTGGAAGTATGATCGGGAATCGGGATATGATGTTTACCTTTTTGACTGACAGCTGCATTGCTTTTCAAGATTTAAAAGTTTTTTCTAATTGTCTTGTATTGAAGCCAAAAAGAATAAATTTCCTTGTGACTCTATATCAATGCAGAAAAAACAAGAAGGTGAGCTTCATTTTGTTACTTTATAAATATTTATCGGTAATTATTCATCTATAAAATTTATTACACTGGTTCTCTCTGCATTGCAAATAAAGGACCTATTCCGTTAGCCAGATTCCAGATAAAAACCGCCAAATTGCAGACCAAACTATTCAAACTGACTTCACATCATTCCTATAACAAACCTTAAACATTTAGATTCGGCGTCAACTGATATCGGAACTAACAGAAGAGTACTCAAAAGCCATAATGCATGATAGCAGTTCTTGAAAAGTAAGCGTTTTGGTTAATATTTACTGTGCGGTCACCCTGGGCGTCTTTTTGAAAGTTGGCGATTCGGCTCCGAATGTGGCAACCTGTAGCCTTTTAACGCCATTTTCAATTTGGCGATTATTTTAAAAGGGGCCCTATCGTAAATCTTAACCATCGTTTTATTCTTTAGATTGTCCTTCTGTGCTATATTTTTATCTTTTGTAGAAAGATAGAAATACAAAGTCGAAGGGACCGCCGAAATTTCTTGTGTTAACCATCTAAAAAGCTTTTCATCTAATTTAAAGTAGATCTAAACTAATAGCTATATGGGAATTTAATACTGCTGTTTTTAATACACGTTTACTATTTGGCAGTCTACATCTTTTTCCTTTCAAGATCAAATAGTTTTACTGTATAAGCCACTTCAATTTTATCAAAATTTTTTTAGAATTATTGATTGAGTGCTGTTAACGATTCCATAATAGGCTGCAATTTCTGTTTTTTTTTTCTTGCACAATTTATCATCATTTTCATTAAAAAAATTGTGCTTCGTTTCTAATGATAACAATCGCTGCTTCCGACTTATATTGACAAGATTCAACATATAAATGCGATGCTACTGAGTTTAGTTTCTAAACTTGCTATTGGATACAGGCGGTGTACGTGAAGTCACAAAATCAATTTACGGATTTATGGAGGGATTCTATCTAAATTTGTGCCGAATTCGAGCCAATTTCGGAGCAATTTTCTTGAAACAATAACCTACATTCTTCAATCATTAAAATACATTTTTTAATCCATATTTAAAAGTTAGGAAAACTCTGTTGTAGTGTAAGTCACACATGGAATTTCCCCTAATAGTTTTAAATCAAACTACTTAAAGAGTAGCAAATTACAATACAACATGTGCCATGCATCAACTGCCAAGGTTCAAGAGAGCTAAGTATCAGGAATACTATATCCATTCTAATAAGGGTTAGTAAATTAAAGATTTCAAATGGGTGACCGTTATATCTTAATGGAAACTTTTAGAGGTTATATTTAATACCAAAAGGAAATTTAAAAGTGTGCCAAAGAATTAAAAAGCATTGATAGCATTGTCAACCCTAGCAAAACTATCTGTCATAATCACCTGTCTAATTTTAACTTGCAAAATCTATAATAATAAAACAGAGTGTTTCGTTGGCTCTTTCCTTATTACTTTACAGAAACTGACGTCCAATATACATGAACTTTGAAATTTTAAACATAAGTAATTATGGCCTTTTAGCTGTGCTTTTGACAAACACAATGTTAGAATTTTAATTGTGTTTTTTTTGTATTAATTTTTGTTAAAGTTTTTTTTAATAAATAACTTCCAATAGACATAGAGCTCTGAAATTTTCAACATAAGTAGTTTTGACCTTCTGATTGAACTTTTGACAAACAGAATGTTGATTTTTTAAAAAATTTTTTTACTAAAATATCTTTACACTGTGACTTCCAGTAAGCGTATAACTCTGAAATTTTCAACATAAGTAGTTCAGACTTTCTAATTTTACTTTTCACAAAAAGTATGTTAAAATATTCTCGCAGTGTATTATTGTATTAAGACAGTTTTTTTCTTGATGGGGAGGAACCCTAATTATAAGGGTTTATGTAGCAATTTACCTTATAGTGAGTTAATGCTTGCACAGCAATGAACCATTCAGTGAGCAAAGCAGGTCTGTGCTTGGTTGGTAATGAATCTTTCGATGAGCGAAGCAATCATGTGATTACGTATCAATGAACTTTCTGGCGAGCAAAGCGAGTCTGTGCTTGCATAGCGATGAAAGTTTTAGTGAGTGTAGTGAGCTTTGTTTGCAAAGCATTAAAAGCTGGCCCTTATACACAATGACGGTTCTCCGCAACAGGGCATCACACAGCTAGTGTTTTAATATGGTTGGCATAGAAATGAACTTTTTAGAGAACAAAACGAACTAGCCTGATTTGAAAGTGTTAAAAGCAGGGATACACATTGACGTGTCTTCGTTTCGTAATGCAGGATCATGCAACTAGTTAATAATAAAATAACAATTTTTCTAAGAAAAATATTATTTATAAATAAAATGCTTGATTTTTGTTTAAAAAATATAGTTGTTCATACTAAATTTTGTCAATTGCATGTCATTTTGTTCTCAATAAAGTTATTACTATAACAAGTATACTTTATAGTATATTCTTTATATTATATATTATTATTTATATATCGTAGATTCACTTTATAAAATATTCTATTTCATAAATTTGATTGTTAGAATATTGCATATCAGTTATTATTATTATTATTTTTTTATTTCAGAATGGTGGAATACAGTATCTTTTGTAAAATTCCTACTAAAAACTAGCAATGTTTAACTGCAAGTAAGCAAAATGAACAACTCCTACAAATATATCATTCTTACACAAGTTAAATCATGAATGAGGAAACAAATCTAATAGAATGTAATATATGTGGGAAACTATGGTCTTCTTAAACAAGGCTTAAGTTACTTCTGCTTGTACACATGGAAGAAAACCTTAATTCTTGTGAGATGTAGTTAGGGGACCTTTAAAAGACATCTTCTCACATATACTGGAGAAAAGCCACATTCTTGTGACATGGAAAATAAAACATTGTCAAAAAAAGGGAGCCTCAGAAAACATCTCCTCACTCTCACTGGAGCAAAGAAGACATATTCTTGTGAGATGTGTGCCAAATCATTTTCACAAAATAGTAGCCTCAAAGGACACCTCCTCACTCACACTGGAGTAAAGCCACATTCTTGTAAGATTTGCACCAAAGCATTTGCAGAAAAAGGGAATCTCAGAAAACACCTTCTCACTCACACTGGAGGAAAGCCACATTCTTGTGAAATGTGTGGCAAATCATTTTCACTAAAGAGTAACCTTAAAAAGCACCTCCTCACTCACACTGGAGTGAAGCCACATTCTTGTGAGATTTGTTCCAAATCATTTTCACAAATGGGTGCCCTCAGAAGACACCGTCTCACTCACACTGGTAAAAAATCCCTTTCTTGTGAGATGTGCTCCAAAACATTTTCAAAAAAAGGTAGCCTTAGAGAACATCTCCTCACTCACAGTGGAGGAAAGCCACATTCTTGTAAGATATGTACCAAGTCATTTTCACAGAAGGGTCACCTCAAAGGACACCTCCTCACTCACACTGGGGAAAAGCCACACTCTTGTGAGGTATGCTCCAAAGCATATTCATTAAAAGGTAGCCTCATAAAACACCTCCTCACTCACACTGGCGAAAAGCCACATTCTTGTGATATGTGCTCCAAAGCATTTACAGAAAAAGGAAACCTCAGGGAACACCTCCTCACTCACACTGGAGGAAAGCCACATTGTTGTGAAGTTTGTGCCAAATCATTTTCACTAAAAAGTAACCTCAAGAAACACCTCCTCACTCACACTGGAGAAAAGCCACATTCTTGTGAGATTTGCTCCAAATCATTTTCACAAACGGGTGCCCTCAAAAGACACCTCCTCATTCACACTGGAGAAAAGTCACTTGTGAGATGTGTTCGAAATAATTTTCATTAAAAGGGCGCCCCAGAAAACACCTCACAACACACTATGGAAAAGCCACATCCTTGCCAGATGTGCTCCAAAGCATTTTCAGAAAAAAGAAGTGTATTATTTTCGACAAGATTCAATTATAAATAAAATTTCAGACAAGCTTTGTGATGAAAAAGCTTCCATTATTCAGATGAAAAAATATTTACAAATGAAATGCTTTAGCACAAGCTAACACATTCTACTGGGCCAGCAGCTCTAAAGAATGAATTCACATACTGACCATGGCTCCAGAAAAATATGTTCTTCCTGAGTACACAAATGCTATTGCAAAAATTTCCTGCGAGTCTGCGGGCTTTAAATTATACTGCTGAAGAAAATTAAATGTTACGTACTATTGAGAATTAAAAGTTGTTTAATTCAAAATCTTCTTGGCATTGATTTTGGAATCACCGCTCTGCAGGATAAACATTGGTTTCCAATGGCACATTTCCAGTTGCAATATTAGGGTCATTGGTACTGGGTTGGCTTAAAGGTTAAGCTTGTGAAACGATAGCAAACACTGGTGCTTGTCCAGCATGCCTCCTTTCATAACTATTTTCATTTTTGTGCTCTCGATTTAAATGCTGGGAATAGTTTTGTTCTAACATTTCTTGCAAATACGGCATTTTATCTTCATTGTTTTGCTTGGATAGCTCCTTATCATTTTAAAGAAAAATGTAGCTTCTTTTAAATTACAATGGAGTATCCAAGAATTCTTTCAAATTAAAAAGAATGAAGGAAATAAACTCTCAGTGTAATTACGTGTTTCAATAGGTTCAGATTCCAAAATAAGGAAATGAAACCCCCTTTCCCCCTTATGGCAACACTTCTCCCTTCCCTGTCCAGCCTAACTGGAATTTCTCCTTCCTATATACAGAGTGGCCACAGAACCGAGAAAACCTGGAAATCAAGGAAATGTCAGGGAGCTTTCTGATTCTGGAAAAAATCGGAGAAATTTTGTATTGTTTAAGGCACGTTCATCCATATTTTGGCGCTATTTACATGGAGATTTGGAGTGGTTAAGCCATTAAAAGTTTAAAGATACGATTAAAAAAAAACAATTTTACCAGCAAAACTATTTTTTAAAAAATTGCATATTATCTCTTTAGAATACATGCTCTATTTGATCAGGGTGTCTACACATCTGGAAAACCTAAGAAAATTGGGGAAATTTGGAAAAAAGTTTGCCCTAAAATCAGGGATTTTTTTAAAAATCTGTCAGGGAATTATCAGGGAACTTTTTTTCCTGAATTTTGTGGCCACCTTGCATATAGAAGTAACAGGTGATGAACTATTTGAAGAATAGCATCCCCCCCAACCTATCCCCTCCCGGCATTACGGGAGTCAATGACCCCCCTTTCCCACCCTGTCTAACTGGAAGTTCTCCATTAAAAAAAACATACGCGCATACGTCCATTTTATGGGACTCTGATACTGACTACTATAAATCCACACGAACAGTTACAGTCATACTTATACAGATAAAAGAGGTAGTCTTTCGTTTGACAGGTACCAGATAAAAATTGCCTCAATTTAATCACCTTCTGATTTAGAGCAACCTTATAAGAAACCATGATAAATGTATTTAAATAACAGGATTAAATGTAATAAATAAAAAGTCCACAAGGTTAAAATAAAATTTTGAAAAACAAGTCAGATTTAGTAATTTGAAAAAATAATCTAATTTATTTTTTGTTAAAGCATATGTCTGTTTGCTTAAAAGTGCAATATGTAAAGAAGGGGGAGAAAAAAAAAAAATATTGGGTAGAGTCTGAAAAAAATATTTGTTTGAAAAAAACACACATCATTTTGAGGAAACAGTGTTTAAAAGATAAAGAAGATGTTTTTATTGTGATATTTTTTTTTTTCTAAAAATTATTAAAAATACTTTTGATGGATGCATTGCCTAACAAATTGCATATACCATCTTTTAGGTAACGTTTTGACTATTGCAACACACTAAAAAGCTCAAAATGAAATTTGGGGAATATTTGTGCTTTATGGTCAACCTTGCTTCTTTCAAATTTGAAAGGGGGTGAGGGGAGGGGTGTCTTCTATTTTAGATTTCTTGAAGCATGGTTTTTGAATATGATGTTTTCAACTATTTTACATTTTTGTTTATTTGCTTTGAGTGAAAGTGCTTCTTAACAAGGCAATTTTTTTTTTTTTAATTGTTACAATTTGACCTTTTATAGAACAGTAAATTTTAATAATTGGCAACAATAGGAATGAAATATGTCATAATTTATTAATTTAAAAAATGACAGTAAATTGTATTTTTGTTCTTCATAATACTAAGGGATTTCGCCTGCTAGTAGCTTGGTAAAACATAAATAATATAAAATATTAAGTTAAATTTAATGAGCTTAGTTCCATTTTTCACTTATCTAATAAATTAAACACCATTTCATAAGCATTCAGGTTTATTGCATTTAAATATAGATCAGTTTAAATTAATATCATTCACTTTATTATGTTGACTAACTTCAACAAAATCAAAAATAATATAACATGAAAATTAACATGTATAGAAAAATTTGCATTGACATGGGACAATAGTACTAACAAAGCACAAAGCTTTACTAAAATGCAAATAGAAACATTTATTGTGACTGAATTTATAATGATCTGAGAATGACAAAATTTTATAGGAATAAATTTATTTTATGCAGGGTCAGTGGCTGTAGCTTAAAAATAAACACTTCAATGTTGGGCATATTTGAAAAAGTTAAATATCTGATGCAGGAAACCAAATTTAAAAATAAAAAACTGTCAACTTAAATCAAGTTCCAAGGTAAAACAGGATCAACATTTTTTTTCTGTTATAAAAGCTGTAATATATTCTCAAGTATTTAAAAGTAATTCGTAGTTAATTTGAATTTTTTTTTATGTCTACCGCAGTAGCACAAATCCGCTGGCCAATATCGTCTCAACACTGGCCAATCCCGATACGGACAGTTGTAGGTTCCCAGTAACTACTGATCTAAATAAATCTTGTCCAGTACTGGGTAAAGTTTACTGAAAGTTTTTTACTGTTGAAGTAAAGTTTTAAAATTTTATTGTGTTACAAGAAAGGACAGAGGAGTAAAAAATAGTTTTCTGATGGTTTTGACATGTTTATTTTATAAAAAACCATGTATTGTGGAATGATATGCTCGAGATTCAACATGGACTGGCCAATTAGGTTGCATCAATCACCCCTCTAAAAACAAATCACTTTGTCCCCAATCTCAAAATGTTCCACTATCCTTATAAAGTTAGCATACCAGTCCTTTTTGTTTTTCAAACAATTTTAGGGTAAGGGGTCCATGACAACTTTGAAAATTCAGATTTTTTTACACAAAATCACTGAATTCAGTATTTTTTTACGCTGAATTATTTTCATTTTTTATTAAGAACTAGAGGAATGCCTCTAGTTGTTAATAAAAAATGCATGTTGAAGTGTACATTTGAATATTTAAGTTCATTTACGTTACAATACATTTTAATATTTAGGACAATACCATTTTTAGATAGCAATATAAAAAACGTTTATTATCTCAGTGGTGATTCGCTCTACTTTCTTTTACTCTCCGCCGATTATATGACAAAACTGTATTCTTTTTTCAAAATATTTTGTGATAGCTTATGATGATTCAAAAATAAATTATTCCAAACTTCTAACTAATTTGTAAATATTGATGTGTATGACGTATAATGTGACCAGATTTTTCTGACTGAAAATCAAGACACGTCTCTCAATGGGGAAAGGGTCACTCTTTTTTTTTTTGTATTATATTTATGGGATTCGGAACGCACAATTCTAAAATCCTCTATGTTGGAGTTTTTTTCTGAAGATATACAATATGCGTTATAATCATATGTTTATTTAACTTTTTAACACATTTTTTTTGATTTTAAGAAATCCAGAAACCCTCTGCAAGAATATTAAGAGTTAATTTTATATGTTAACAAAGATTTCAGAGTATATCCACAGAAAGTTGTGTTTTCTCTGAAGTTCAAATTTTATTAACAATAGAAAATGTTTTTTCAACGGCAATAGTCGTGTTCCCAGCAAGCTAAAGAATTCCATAATTTTAATAATATTAAAATAATATAAATTGACCTCTTGATGGAAATAAATCATTGATAATGGGTAAAAACCTCCATCCAACACTTATCTCCAGAAACTTCATCAGTTATCCATTCTTTATTTTTTATTGTCTAACGAAGGTCTGAAGAAGAATGTTTTTGTTTAGTTCAGAAGGACATAGGCGAGACTATTTAACGGAAATGCGGGACAATTTTGCAGGACAGTGAGGTGAAAAGCGTGACTGTCCCGCCAAAATCGGGACTTCTGGTCGTAATAATGACGTATCATATTGAAGGTGCCCAAGAAAATAAAGAGTTAACAAAACTATTCCTTCTACAAGCAAAGCTGTTTTATGAAAAAGTAAATGTTCTAATATTAAAAGAAAAATTGAATTTTTAATAAAAATTTCGTGTATATTAAACTAAAGTGTTTATGGGAAAAAATTGATTTACAGGAGGCTTTCAATGATTGCCACACGAAAAGATCGGATAGTTGAACTATGATAAAAGTTCCGAAAATGACATTCTAAAAAGTTAATTTTTGGTTTGCTTATATAATTTTTGGCAATCGCTGGTTGCTTCATGTATGTCGTCGATCTCAAACTTCGCTTGATATAGAAACTCAAGGTAATACAGGTGTAAAAATGGGCTTATGATGAATGCTTTATCGTTTGCTAAAACTTATGACTAATTGCAATATAATTTTTTTGACTCCTCCAATCATACTGGCATGGTGGTGGTGACGTTATACCACATTGAAAGACCTAAGATGTCACCATGCACAAAATCTATTATGTTAACGCGATTATTCAACACCAGTAAGTAACATTGTTGTATTTTGTTTTAAAGTTATGTAATATAGATTGAAAGGCGATATGTATCTCGCAAGTAAAACGTCAGTTTCTTTATTAGAATTAACAATGAAAAGTAAATCAAGTTCACTGAACAACTTTCGAGATATGCTCCTTTTTCGTTCAATTTATTTAGGTATGAACGCTAATGCTTCTAAGGAATTGGTAAGTTTTTTAAAACTTATATTTGTTATTTATCTTTTATGCTGGAAACAAACTTTTCAGGTTTTATTTTACTTGTTAAGAATAATTAGGTGTCCTTCACTGTTTCCGTTTAGCAATTAGCCGTTATTCGAAGTTTACCCTTCAAATGGGGATTATTTGGGTGCAGCTGTGATACGCCAGTAATTGACCACATGCCAGTAGTTGACCAAAATGACACAAAAAGGAAGTAAACAAGAATTCTTGTGATGGTATTCTAATTTTTATTGGTTAAAATATATCCAATAACTAATGAAAGCCAATGCCAAAAGTTATAGGGGTAACCAAGCTTCCAATTGGATGATAAAAATTAACAAACACAAAGGTATGTCACAGGGTCTCATATGAGTGACTGACACTATTAGTGAAGGGTGGTTTAGCTTCTCTTTGATTTTTTAGCATCAACATGAATAATTCCTAAATGGTTTAATACAAATAATGTATGTAGATCATTTATGTTTGTTTTATATTAATATACAAGTAGTTTTTCTTTAAACTAATAAACAAATTATAAAAAACAGATGGTCAATTACTGATCAGGCTAAGTGTTATATTTTTAGTAATTGACCAAAATGGTCAACTACTAAATTTTTATTTACTTGCATATTTTCTGGGAAAAAACAAAGTGATAACAAAGGTTTATGCTTTTATTGCAATCTTCACTTACTATTTGTCCAGAAAAATTGATTTTTTCAGTAATTGACCATTATAGTTAATTGGTGTCTATAAGGGTGTTAAATATTAGTTTTTCAACTTTAGAATACAAAAGTAAGTCATTTTTAAACTCTAAGATGGATTTTCTTATTGCATGTGTACATTAGATCATTTTTAAATATACTAGGCTTACTTTCTTAACATAATTTTTTTTTAAAAAGTCAAGAAATGGTCAAAAGTCAATTTTAAGTATGCTTTCACTTTACCCTACACAAATATTATGTAGGTTACTTACAATTTTTATTTAAATTAACACTCTGGTACATAAAATGTCTGTCAGAATTTTATAAATTGTTTTATTTCTTGAAAAATCCAAAAAATCCGATCAAATGGTCTGTTGACAGAGAAAAGCATTGGTCAAAGATAAGCCGGAAAATTTACAGATCACTAACACCCTTGTAAATATCAAAATTACTTTTCACACCTTAATTGAATAAGATATATATTTAGTAATATTTTTAATATGAACAGGAAAAAATTAAAGTAGAAAATTAACTTAAATATTGATAAGAAATTGAGTTAAATAAATCATTAAGGAAGTTTTTTTTATAGGTTTAAGCATATACCTAAGCTATAAGAATTCTGAAATCATTAAAATTAAACACTCATGGATTGGAAGAAATCCTTTCTCAAGTACACCGAAGAGGTCTTGAAATCTACGCTTTTTCAAGAGAAAATATTGGGAAAATAAGAGAAACTGCCAGAAAATACAACATTCCTCATTCTACGTTGATTAATAAGCTAAGAGGGAAAACCCCAGAATTTAGAAAAATGGGCCCTCAACAATTCTTACACCCTCAGAAGAAACTCTTCTATGTAATTGGATAAATGCCAATGCAAGAAAATGATTTCCATTAGAAAAACGGATGATTTTGAAACTATTCAAGAAATAATATCCTCTACATTCGATTCTTTTCATCTAAATTTATTCAGAATTGAAAATATAGGATTAGATAATCTTTTCTATATTATTTTGATTTTCTTGTTTTAATTTTTTGAATAAAATACGAATAATTACCTACCAGTAAAATTAACTTTGATAACTAAAGTTTATAAAACCATCATACTATATTTTACACTGATGTTCCTGTATTTTCATGGATTAAAATTGATTATATTTATTTTTACTTTCTTTTTTTAATTCACTTAATAGTTAATTTATGAATATTAGAGCATTTTATAACAGAATTTAACAATTAACTTTTGGTTTTATTCTGGAAATGGAAGTGGTCAATTACTAGCATGGCAGTGGTCAATTACTGGCAAAATTGCTTTTGGTAAGAAATTCTGATGATATTTTAAATTGTTAAAAGGACTGGAATACCATGTTAATTTATTATTGAGCTTCATTAATCAATTGATATTTTGGGAAATTTTCATAACATTCCGTTAATAATTTTTTAAGAAAAAAATTAAATGTGTAGAAACTTGCACTAACTGGTCAATTACTGGTAGGTTCACCTACTTGAGATTTGCTTAAAAAATAAGTGTATTCATATTCTAATTTTTGGATTCTTAAACTCTAAAAAGGGCTTTATTGTTACCAAAAATCGATATTACCAGGAAAGGGGGGGGGGGGGGGGCGGCGGCTGTAAGCTTTTCCTGGTAAATTCTTAGATTACGTGGATGCGTTGACTCATATTTTGAAAAGTTGGCGACTAAACCAAAACGTCGCCAATTCAACATGGTGGTTAATTTGAAATCCAGAAGTACAATAAATTACTTTAAATTTTATTGTTTATGATTTTTATTTGTATTGTGAAGATATGAGAGACCAAAATTGTCAGGAAATTCAAAATATTTTCTTTCCATAGATAACATGAGTAGTTAAATGTTTGTTGTCATTAATTTTACATAGTTATGTACTCAATAACTTATTAATTGCTTGGATACTTACGTCGACTAATTTTTGCAAAATTGAAACTGCCAAAAAAAAGCTGCCAAAAGGCAGCTTTGGTGCCAATTCTGAGTAGCAGTGATATCTTGTGAACCTTGACAGAATGATATGCATATACAGCGTCCATTCTCTATTATTTTTGTTGGTAACCGAAATTCTGATTGAAACATGACTAGAGTTTTGCAACTAATGCTCACTAAACTATAATTATTTAAAAATATTGGTTGTACAGAACCAAACCAGTGTTTAAATTTCCGGTTTTATTTAAGGAATAGCAATACATAAACAAAATTACATTCTGATTGGTGTCTGCTCATCCTATTTGATGTCTCTAACAATTTTGTACCTGCTCTTGAGACTTACGAACTCATGAGCAAGTATGCATGCGCAAAAGCAATTAAACTAATATCTAGTAGTAATCAAGCATATAAATGTCTTCATCTCTGTGGATGCCTGATCTATGTAAGTTGTTCCACCTTGACAACTAATTATTTTTAGCTTTTGTCGAATTTCTCAATAACGAGGGGAATATGTAAGTACTAAATTATTTGTTTAGTACTTATTGTTGTAAAAATACATGGGAAAGAAGTATTACCAGATTTATTTTTTATTGTTATTCTTTCTGGAAATTTTGTAGCACATGGAGATTATTGACTTTATTTAAAAGGAAAGATAAACGGACAGTCCTTGTGTAAACTTTGTATAACTATAAAAAGAATAAAAAAATTATCCAGTGATTATTATATTTAAAGGTTTATCAATTTATTAAAGGATTGTGTGATTTGTTTCTATAGAATTCTCCTGAAGCCAAAGTAGAAGTGAAACCTTTTAAAGAAAATGATGGGGATGTGTGGATAGGTCCACCAGATCCAGCTTCAAATTTAAGACTAAAAATATTCCCCAAATCCTCAAACCTGAGCGATGAAGAAAAAAGCTTTTATTCCAAATCTAAAGAAGTACAAGACTGGAATCAGCAATATTGGGCAGCTCATAATAAAGATTTCATAGAAGTATGTCAGAGAAACATGCTGTGTAGCAATATTAATAATAAATGAAACCTTTACTTTTTGTGATAATAACTATCACTAAAAAATCTATTCTACACATGCTTTAATTATTATATATCCAGTCAAAAGTTCTTTGGTGCATTATTTGCTACATGGATGATTACATTATATACTTGCAAGTTGTTTTATCTCCTCAAACTTAGTAGGATTGACTTTTCAATGATAAAATTTTGTCGAAAAACCTTATGTTTGATTAATATCAAAGTTTTTTTATTTTATTTAAATCAAAGTTTTTTGACAAACTTTTATTATCAATAAAATGAATCCTACTGAGCTTGGAGTTGTAATTTGATACAAGAATACTTCATAGATAATTATTTTATTTATAAATTCTTGCAAGTTGGTTTTCTCTTTACTGTACTATTTTATTACCTACTTATACTAGTCCGTGAAATTATGGATTTAATTTGAACTTAAGATTTTTTTGCTAACTTGTATTATCGGAAAAGTTATTTTTTCTTTAATTCCATTAACTGGTTTCGACTCGTTTGGTTTGACTTTAAGTATTAAGAGGTAAACTTGATTTAAATGTATTGTACAAAGTGAGCAAAACTTTTGAGAAAATACAGAGTTAACATTATTTACATTTTCTAGAAAGATGTTATCAGACATTGTTTCAAAATCAAATATTAAAGCTCCCAAGAGACTACGTGTCTGCCGCTCAGGTCTCGGATGCTAAGGGAGTTAAGTTCAAATCCTGGGTTACGTATGGAATGTTCATTATGGTTGGAATCCCACCCTGATTAATGTGCAAAAAAAATAAGTTGTTGAACTTTGAAACCAGTCATCAAGTGACTATATAATTTAAATGTTGTAATCGTGATAGTTTTTATTTGGATGAGTAATTTGAAATAGAAAATTGTATAATCAATATAATTGAAGCTTAAAAATAATTTTTGAGGAAGTATGTAACATTTTTACACAATTTACTACACTTGGGGTAAAATGGATTTACAAATTCAAAGCAGCAATTATTATTGTATATTCACAATATAGGTTCTTTCACTTATATTGAAGTGCAAGAGCTTATTGTTAAAATACAATAATGAAAATAATGTATGGTTTGAATTATTATTATTCTTAAAAATTATTTTTAATATTCTTAATTATTCTTAAAAATTGCACAAATATTATAGTTTTCCCAACTTACTCTATAAAAACTAAAAATAAGAGCCAAGTTAAATAGATTCTATTACACATTTTGCAAAACTTTTATAGTTTAATTTCACTGATCTCTTTCAGTCAAGAAAGACATTTATTAATAAAACTTCGAAAGAAAAAAACTTGCCTAAAGAAGAGTCTTTAAGCCCTGAAGATATGTCAATATTTTATAAAGATTTCTTGGATAGAAATAGGTCAAAGCATATTAGATATAATTGGTAAGTAAATTGTTTGCTTTTTAAACTAAATATAAATTATACTTTTGAGATATTTATTTAAGGTACATTGCTTTTGTGAATATATGTACTGTATTTTGCAGTAATATAAATTTTCCTACTTGTTCCTAAAAGAATACTTTTACATGTTATTTTCTTTTATCATTTATGCTTTAAAATTTCTGGAATATCATGCAAAATATGATTTTAGGCTTCACAGTTCAATTTTTAACCCTTTTGTACTTTTTTCTTTTGAGGCGCATGAATTTTTTTTAATGTTTTTATCTATAAGTCAAAATTACCTTTTTATTATTAGAAAATGGCAAAAAGAAAAACAGTAAGAAATTGTTAAGATTGTATCATTAATATTTTGTTGTGATAGTTTTATGCACTATCAATCCTATTAAAAAAACTTTGTCTTTCTTCGATAAATGTAAAATTTTTTACTGTATACAATGCAATATACTTCAAGAAAGATAAATTTCAAAACATTTAGAGCTCAGAAGATGCGATACTTTTTAAAACTTATCCTTGTGCTTTTTTGAGTTTTGTTTTCCACTTATTATTATTTTTTTTTATCTTCTACTTGTACCTTGCACCAAAAGATGTAAAGTTACATTTTCGAGGAGCTATTTTTACATAGATGGCCTTTGAGTAGCATCTAAATTGTTCATCTATATCTTGGTGTATAAAACTTACATATCACTCAACATGCTCAAATAAAGTGAACACATGTGACGGTATTAAACATTTTTATATAAATGCAGTTACAAATATTTTGTTGTTGTATTAAAAAACTAAATGATATGTGTATAAACCAAATTTAATCCAATTAAAAAAGTTTAGTCCTAACATAAAACTTCGTATTCAAATAAAGTGAACCAATGTGACATTATCAAAACATTTTAATGCAAGAATTTTGCCGCTGTATTAGAAAACTAAATTATTTTACTCATAAACTAAATTTAATTCAATTAAAATTTTTTAGTCCTAACATAAAACTTACTGCTCAAAATGAACAAATCTGATAAAATCAAAACATTTTTCGTCTGTGTAGATGCAAACATTTTGCTGGTACATTGCAAAACTAAATAGCACATGTATAAACCAATTTTTTTTAATGTTTTTTAGTCCTAACACATAAAACTTAGTTCTCAAATGAATAAATATGACAATATTAAAACATTTTACGTTTAGGCCAAATCAGACACTTTGCTGGTATATTGAAAAACTAATGACACACATATAAACCAAATTTTAAAAATCTTTAGTCCTAACATAAGACTTAGTACTCAAATAAAGAGAACAAATGTGACAGTATTAAAAAGATTTACGTCAGGGCCGATGCAAACACTTTGCTGGTATATTGAAAAACTAATGACTCGTGCATAAACCAAATTTCAAAAAAGTTTGACTCGTTTAAAAACAAATTAAAATTTTTTTTAACAACAACTACGTTAATGTCCTAACATGAAACTTAGTGGTAGATATGTGAGCCTTGTAACAGGGTTTAATCCTTCTTTTCATCCATTTGCAGAATTTTTCATACAATCATTAAAAAATGAATTCAATTAAGGGGGTTTGTCAGTCTGCACCATAGCCCTAGTGCTCAATTTTTAGTGCTTCAATATCTCCCCAAGTATAAATGCAATGATTTTCTAATGCATCACTCAATAGATAGCTTCCATGAAAATTCATTTTCAATCTATTTTGAGAACAGTCACTCAAGAGTTCAAACCTTTCTCACATAATCAAGACCTCATTAATTCCCCTACCTTCATTAATATTCGCTGATCTTTTATTCTCACGCTCATCATCTCCATACTTGTGTCGTTAATTTGCTTTTAGGCCACCACAATTTTTCTCACACTCGTTTCTAGACTCTCGATGTATCCAGACGTGGTAATGCATTTATCCTAATAAACTTCAGGTGGCTGCATGACATATGTGTTTTTATACTGGGTGTAATAATAGTAATAAAAGATAATTGTTAACATTTGATAGGAATCTAACTGGGTGTTTTGTACATTTAAATTTTTTTTAATCAAGCTTATAAAGCATTTTAAAGAATTATGGATAAAAAACTATGTTAATAAACTTTTATAACTGTTATTGTACCTGGTTTAAAAACACACACATGTATTAAAGCACTTATTGTAGTCCTAAAAATGAAGCGTTACAGATATAGGTAAGATTGGTAATAACTTTTAAATAGATCATTTGTATATTTAATATTGTGTGTGATATCTCTATTATTTTTGACATACACTTTATTTTTATGCATGACATATCTAATGATGCGATATATATATTTTTAGGAATTGGTACAGAAAAAATGTCAACCTGATATTTTTAGCTGCAAAAACCAAATTAACCAAATTTAGGAAAACTATAAGAAACTCCATCAACTAAAACTGCAAAAACAATTTAATTTATCATTTAGTAATGATTTTTGCTTATTTGCATAATGTAGTGTAATTAATGGACTATAGTCAAATGCATTCATGATTGTTTAGTTGCCTTAGATAAAAATATTTTGTTTGACTAAAAGTATAATAATATAGA
The DNA here is from genome assembly GCA_963978545.1 of Linyphia triangularis. Lineage (NCBI taxonomy): Eukaryota > Metazoa > Arthropoda > Arachnida > Araneae > Linyphiidae > Linyphia > Linyphia triangularis. Next base: position 67,655,774 of record OZ021730.1, read on the forward strand.
ATCATTATACTACTATATATCAATATTGCAAATTATTAAACTAATTTATAAGCAAAAAATTGTTGATATTTTTGTAATTTGTGTAAATATTTTTGCATACATGTAAATATTTAAGAAATATGTATTTTTTTTTCTGCAAGAGTTTCCATTTTTTCCCCTTTTGAAAAAAGAGCTGTTAAAAATCAATACCTAACTTGAAACAAGAATAAGTGATTTCAATACATGGTTATGAATGTTATCTGTGATCTATTATTCAAATTTTTTTTTTTTTTTTTTATGTCAGAACAACTAATGCTGCAGATGTATTATTTCTCAAGTTATTTAGAATCATGAATGTATGAATCTAGCATCACTAACATCCACCATCTTGAATAACCTTGTTGAAGAATCGAAATTTCCTTGTATTACATTTTGAAAATCTTCTGGCTTTCATAAAATTTCATTATTAATGCTTAAAGTACCTCATTGCTTGTGTAGATTTTTGACTTTGATAAATAGTTTATATTTCAATTCAGAAGTAAAGAATCATTTGTGTATTAACATTCAAGTGTAAAAATGTTTTTCTTTACTTTCATTTAGAAATTAAAACATATTTTTTCCTAAAACATGTTGCAAAGTCGATTTCTTAAAAAGCAGTTAAAGATAAATATGTTAATAAATGGTTACACAGTAATAAAGTCAATCTTCCAAATACACACCACAAAATGTATGCATACATATTTTGCATTCTTTTTTCTTCTTCTTCTTTTGCATTAAAACGCTACTTTTAAAATATTGTTGATATCTTAGAATTTTTCATTAAAAATGATTCTTATGCAAAATTATTGCAATATAAAATTAATTTTAAATCTTATATGTGGCAACACTGCATCTTAATTCCCGTACAATGGAGTCTGCTCATCAATCTCAATTTTCCTTTCCGCATTGGACTGCATAATACAAATGCCAAATTCCTATATCTATAAATACTCACAATTTTTTTTGGCCTGTTTCTTGGAACTGAACATAAACATTGGTTTTTGTTGTTTCTATTCCCAGATATTCAGGTTGGCAAGAAAAATATAAAAAAATTATCTTTTAAAGCTAATGATTTTTTTAATGAATGAAGAATAAAATCCTTTTTCAATGAGTTCCTGGCTTTGTGTTACTTGTTTTACATTTGTTAAAATAGAAAACAAATATTACTGACTATACTGAAATCATAGATGTTTTCTAAATTATAAAAAAATAATCAAAATTGAATTGTTACTATAGACACTCATTATAAATTCTCTGAAATGTGGCACATAGTGAAATAAATTGTAATTTTTGAGTATTATGTTATAAATATTTATACCTATGTATATATAATTCATTAAATGTATGTAATATTGGAGATGATAGCATTCAAAATATGCCAAGGAAAACATTAGGATGGGTTGTATATTTACTCCTTTTGACTCCTAATGCTAATTAATGCAGTATTTGATTTCAGATAGTAATAATCAAGCTTTATGTTTTTTCTCCAATTATCAATGTGCTGTTAATGTAAAGAATATAACTTTAATACAAATACCATTAAGTAGCCGCAGTACTTGAAAATCAGGGAAATATCAGGGAGCTTTCTGATTCTGGAAAAAATAAGGGAATTCTTTGAAGTTTTATGAAAATCCAGGGAATTTTCTATTGTTTTGAAGATACGTTTTCCAGTTCATCTGTATTTTGGTGCCGTATACCTGGAGAATTATGGTGGTAATCATTAGAAGTTTGATGTTACAGAATAATTTAAATCTTTCATTGCCACTAAAACTATTTAAAAAAAATTGGCATATTATCTCTTTTACATACATGTACTATTTGATCAGGATGTCTACACATCTGGAAAAATTGGGGAAATGTGATAAAAAGTTCGCTGTAAAGTCGGATAACTTTTTCCCCTGAATTTTGTGGTCTCGGAGGGAGAACAATTGGAATTTTCCAAATAGTTCCTAGTCACTTGTACTATCTATTGTGATAGTACTAGTGACTAGGAACTATTTGGAAAATTCAAATTGTTCTCCTTCTGGACACTTTGTATATCATTGATCAAGGCGGCAACAAAAGTAATGCAAACCATTAAAGCTAAATTTAAGGAGATTTATTGCATAAAAAATGATACATTTTCGAAGTTATTTATAGAAATGACCTTTTTGCTCTGTGGCATTTTTGTTTCTAAAACTTACCCACATTTTTTTTTTTTTAAATTCTCCAGTATTACCATGTTGCTGAATAATATGTTATGTACTATGCAAGAGTATGATATTGCTTCAGAGTTCGTTTAATTCAATTTCTATGTTTATGAAATCCAAACTAAAATTTTTACTCAATGTTACATTCCTATTTATTTCCTCTAATAAACTTTTAATATTTAAATGCATGTTTTTATAACTCTTAATAAATAAAGTGTGTGGTTATATCAACTTTTAATCATTTTAATCCAAGTATTGTAACTAATGTGTGCAAAAGTTATTGAAATATTTCCAATTTTTATATGTTCCACCTAAAACAATTATATTAACCTTTTTAAAGCAAGTTATTTTGACCCCTCATTATTAGATATGTAGCCAGGTGGTGTGTTACATGAGGATACATTCTTTCACCAAAATCATTCAGTTAGTATACCGAAACTTCTTGGGACTTTTCTCTTGTTGCAATACTGATAAAAAAAATTTAAAAGGCTTTATATACATTTATTTCACAATATTTGCTTGTAATTGTCTGTATAGTATTATGCATATTTAAAAATATACTATTGGGATTGTGTCATTTAACTGTTAAATAAAGTATAAATTAAATCATTACAATTTGCAAATATATGCTGCAAATGTCAATTACTTAAATAGGCTATCTTGTAATATGAATTGATATCTTCATAGGAAAATAGTTTTGGCTACTTCCCTGTAATAGTGCACTATTACAATGTGGGACAAGCATATGCTTTATAACTTTATTTTATAAACATGTGTTTTGTATTGGTGTAAAAGTAAAATATGCAATATATATTTAAAAAATAACCTTTAAACATTTATTTTTAGAACATCTTGTATAAAATATATATATGTTTCACAAATAGTGCTCTTCAACGTACAAGAGATTCATTTCATATAGATCAAACTTATCTTTATAAAGTTATTTTGACTTGAAAAACCTTTATTTATCACAATATCGTAATGTAAAGAAAAGAATTGTAATGGTAGTAGTAAAAAGAACTGGATCCAAAACAAAATTCATAATATTAGATTTTGGCACATAAATTAATACAAATTGCTTTAAAAATAAATGAGAAATATTTAGTATACTGTTGCATACATTTCAATTATAAAAAAAAATGAGATTCTTTAAGTTACAGAAATATTTTTTTAACTATCTTGCTTCTTTCCCTTTGGTTTAGGCTTCCAATATATGAATTCTTCTCTTCCTAGGGCTAACCCAGTTACTCTAGCAACAGTAAATAAATAATCACTGAGCCTGAAAAAATAAAGTAATTATAAACCATTGGTATAAAGTCCATATCATTTCTTAAAAGATCATCAAATTAAAAAATATTTTTAATAACATACATAGATTTTTCACACACAAAAATAAAAGTTCTTACCTTTTGCACTTCAAACAGTAGGATGTTAAATCTTGCACATATAATGTCATATTGCATTGCAACGTAATTGAACAACTACACAAGTGCAGTGGAACATCATAACTAATTATATTTTGACTAATAAAAGTAACCCAAATTTTAAGGAAAAACCTCCTGGAATGTCTTAGGGTATATAAAGGAGAAAACCTGAAAACCCCCTACTAGTTTGACAAGTTCCACAAGGCAACTTTTTATAATCTCTGTCGTATCTACTCATTACACTGAAAGAAGGGATTTTGAGAGAAGTGTGATAGTTAAATAAAACTTTTCAAGTCTAGCTTGGGTGTAAGAAAAATTGGTTTCTATTTCTTAGCTTGGAATTTAGTAGGATCCTAGCCTATTTAATTATCTCACTCGAATTTAAAAAAAAAATAAAATCTTAATGTGTTATTTTTTAATAATATATTTTACTTAATTGTTGTCTTGAGGTACAAAGTGTTATCATTGGATGTTTTATTATCCTGGTATACGGGCACTACCAGATAAGGGCCCCAGGTACTTGCATTGCTCTGGCTATTGAAAATTAAAAATAAAATACAAAAGTTTTTGATTCATGAGAAAAAAGATAATTTAGGTTTGAAAATATTCAACACACTGCCAAAAATGTTATAAATAACTATTAACATTTCATTAGAAAATCTAATTTAAAATCACGGCTTGTTACCAAAATTAGCCATTTTGCCCCTTTCTGCTAGGGCCCATGCCCTTGTCTCTAAACGTTTTATTTTACAATATACTTTTGGATGTGTTAAAATTAACTCAAACTTAGTTTTTCAAAATTAGAAAGAAATGTCAGATTTGTTTTAATAAATGTAACCAAAATTTGTGAAACCTTATATTTTGGAAAACGTTAAAAAAAAAAAAAAAGTATTTTAATCTGATTTTTTTTTTTTTTTTTTTTAATTTTTTCAATAACTTTTTTATTGTACTACCTGTATTTTCAAGAATATAAATGATGAGGTGGTGAGTAAAACCAGACTTTTTTCTTACAGTAGAGGCCGAAATAAAAATTCTGTGTATGTGTTGTATTTTGAAAGCAATTATTTTAGGAATTTAGAGATGTTTTTGATTGAAAATATTTTGGAGGCAAATATAGAAGGCCAAATTATTAGGAGGCTAAAAAAAAAAAAAATTGATGTTGAAGTGACCAAGTTCAGTTTTGTTCACTTGCTCCTCAAATTAAAGTTTAAAGCCATTGTCAGTAAACAAGCATATGTATTTATTAAGAAATGGAGGTTATACTTATAGCATTTAATACATTTTGTACAAATTACATGAATAAATTCTAATTGCTCTAAAATTCTATTTGCACTACACTAGCTCTTTACTCTATTAAGTTATTCAGGATGTATTTTGGTGTTGTACCTTGGATCACATACAAATAAACTTTAAATAATGTAATTACTTAAAAGTTAAATAGAATAAAACTGAGTAGTGGAGCTACAATTAGTATTGTATTATATTGGTGTTATATTTACGTGGTCTTTTAAAAAGGACTATTTAACTTTGAAATGACATAACTACAAAACGGTGAGAGACAGAAAGAAGAGACAAGTGGTACGTTAGATAGACAGGTTTGGAATTTTAAATACACTGGTTTTCCAAATTAGTTACAATGTCGAAAAGTGGCAAAAAATTTGAATTTAACCAAATGAGATTGTTTTCTTCATGAAAAAGGTTCTTATGGTTCAATTACTGGATGGTACACCCCGAGCAGTCACTTTTGAAGTATGCAGTGGATTTACAAGGCACACAGAGAGATTTTCAGTTACCTGTATTAAAATTTTTTGATAAATGCTTCCACATGAAAATAGGTCATATCAGATAAACCATATGCAGCCATTATCATATTTATTTCCATTAATTAAAACCAATTTTACAAACTGAGGTATTTGAAATTCCAAACCTGTCTATCAAGTATTACAACTGTACCTCATTGATTTGCAGGTATGTCATTTCTAAGTTGGGGATTCCTTTCAGAAAGATCGTGAATAAAGATGGTCAAATTAAAATGCGGCACCAGATGCAACAGCCTCCCCAGTTTATAAAATTTGAAGTTAATATGTTGCAGTGTTCAAGAAAATAATTTGAAATTAGTTCAGAAACTAAAATAAAGAAAACAAATCTTGCCTGTTTAAGAATCGCATTGGTGCATCATCCACCTCATCTGCCTTAAATAGAACCACAACTCTAAGGGAATAAAAACAAAAAACATTTATTGACAAATAGTACTTATAGATTGGTTATGATCAAAATGCACCTGTTTATACCAAAGGACTAGCTGACTTAAAAAATTCAAGTACATAAACAAATGGAGTCTGATAACCATTCGGATTATTATCTGGAATGGAACCATATGGAGGTGCAGATATAATAATGAGATGTATAAGATATACAGAGAGGCAGATATCATCAAATACATTGGGAATATCTAACAAAAGGATTGATCCACTTCAACATCCAGAGTCTTTAATTTTAAACTAATTGGAACCCAAATTAGGGGAGGCCTAGATTAAGATAGACTGATTGTATTGGTAAGGACTTTCAAAACTAAGAGTCGCCAAATGGAACAACCTGGCAAAGAGGGCATGCCTAGACTAAGGTAGGCTGATTGTATTGGCAAGGTCTTTAAACACTAAGAGTTGCTAAATGGAACACCCTGGTAAAGAAGACAGGGCTAGACTTAGATAGGCTGATTGTATTGGCAAGGACTTTCAAAACTAAAGCCAAATTTACACGTTACAAGTCAGGGTTCCAGATTAGATTGTCGAAGATGTCATGTGACGTCGCATGGCTACTAAATAAAACATTTTCTATTTACTGATGCCAGCAACTCTCGTCATTCAATCATGTGCGCTCTACCATGATCATCGAAAGACGGCACAGTGGTCGCTTAGCTGACTTCACAGAACTGCCGATCCAAACTGGAACCCCGACTGACAACATGTAAATCTAGCTTAAGAGTCACCAAATGGAACACCCTGGCGAAGAAAAGAACAGAATAGAAGAAGATTTTGAGGAAAGTCTTGGCCCACAAAGAGCTGTCGTGCCAATAGAAAAAAGACATAATATTTAGACTAGGAGGAAAGTATCGATGAAAGAGTGTTTTGAGACTGACAGGGATGAGTTTTTTCCGCCATGTAGCGGAATACCGCTTTTTTAATTTTTTAGAAAAAAAATAATTCCGCTTTTTCAAAGAAAGTTCAGCTTTTCTAATTCCTGAAAAAGAATTCGTTTTTTCACGAATTTTCTATCCCATAGAAAAATAACCTTTTCTGTAAGGCTGAATCTCGAAGCAGCTTCCCTTTCGCCCGATCGGGAAGAGCGGAAAATCTACAGCATTCCTGCTCCAAATACAAAAATCTACTGAAATGCATTTTTTTAGTTAGGTTGGCGCTTAAACTCGCATTTTAGACTTTTTCAACTGCTCCGAAGTTTTATCCTTTTGTGTAATTTCCTTCATACTAATTCACGCTACTAAAGTATACAAATAATGTGCTTGCTTTCCAGTCTGACATCCACTGAATTACCATTTGTTGTACGTCTAAACGTACGTTGGTATGTGAAGCTCGTTTTCGCTAATCGTTGCGTTGATGTAATGTCCACTCTGCTGAGATTTGTGTGGCCATGACGTGCATTATCGCTGAGGGTTAAGTTGTGGTTTTCATTTTCGCGGAGTATTACGCCAATGCAACAACGCTATTGCTGAGAATTGTTCCCGTATATTCGGCGCTGACACTGATATTTACGTTTATTTGATAGTCATTTTCGCTTAGTGCTACCTTGTTGTAAAATCAGAGATTTGCACTGATGTTACCAAAAGAATGTCGATATTACAGTGATGAATTGCGCTCTCATTGATGTGCGATGAGATTTGTGCTGATATTGTGGACGCTATCGCCAATATCCACGTTCTTGTGATGTTCGTTTTTGCTGATACCTAGCTTTTACGCCGAGATTTACGTTGTTGTGATTGTAATTTTCATCAAGTACGCCAATACATTAGCACTATTCTTGAGAGTTGCCCCGGTATATTTGGTTATTTCTGTTGGTGTAAGAGTAATTTTCATCGAAAGACATACTGTAGTAACATCCGATATTACCGAAATTTGCACTAGTATTACCAAGAAAAGATCGATATTACCGAGATTTGTGCTGATATTGTGGACGCTATCGCCGATATGCATGTTGTTGTGATGTTCGTTTTTGCTGATACCTAGATTTTATAAGTGATATTGCTTATAGTACTTTTGTTAGATTGATGGTCATTTTCGTCGAGGTTTATACTAATACAATACCAGCTATTACCGAGATTTTCAACTCCGAATTGTAGCCATTCATCTAGACTTCCGTTAATGCGATAGCCGCCATATTCGTGATTAGTGCCTGTTTAATGTTAAATTTTGTCGCTTGATTCGAATCTATGCAGAATTACTCAAATTCTTATAAATTTTGTATAAAAATTATATAAAAATATTCGGAAAATTAGTCCCAATAGTAATTTTTCTAAATAATCTGTTTAAAATTGTTATTTTAACTACAATTGTTTGTAAAATTGTTTGTTGCTTTTTATTTTATCGAAAAAGCTTAACGATATGAATAAAAGTTTAGATTTTAAGATTTTTAGAACTTGTAACTTAAAAATTTAGAAAACTGGATTTAATTAAACTTGGCCTGTTTGTCAATATGGTATAATTGCTTAAAGTTGTCTGACTTGTTGAAGTTTTTGCCAGTTTTCATCGCTTTCACACGATTTTTTTTTAATCCCCTTTGGAGCTATACCATGCCTGATGACAGCACAAAGTGTATCCCTACGTCTAGGTGCCGCTATTTTAAGCCATTTTTGCTCACGGACGGACATAGATGGTGCAGTGTTATAAATGCATATGGAAAAATACATTTTTTAAAAAATATAACTTGAAATGTGTTTCACGCATAATATTTTCGGATTTTTGTTTTCAGCTTTTTGATTTTTTACCAAACTCATCTCTGGACTGATCAAATTTTAGAAAAGTGATTCCCAACAGTAAGTTAGAAGTTAGATATGTTTAGGATCACTTCACCAGATCATACTGAATATTTCAAGAATGTAATTCATATACACATGTCAAAGCTAAGAGTAATTTACCTTTATGATAGTAGATATAAAATCACTGTAATAATCAAAATCGAATGGAAGACATACTTTCTTATTTGAGAACTTTTTTGCTAGTGTTTGCTAGTTATGGAATTTTTGGACTAATACTACTCATTAATGCTAGTCTTAAGTTGTGTCTTGTATTCTGACAATTACAATATTTTTTTGTTAATTGCAAAGAGCTAAATCCTTGTTGACACTAATATTTTTCAGTAAACACAATAAGACTACATTGAGTTACAATTCAATGAAAATCAAATGAATAACATGCCAGATTGTCATCTATAATTTTCCTCAGATGAAGTGTCATGCTAATTGTGGGGAAATTTCAATATCTTGCACTTCCAGGAATATGTTTTTAATAATTAAAATCTTAGTATCTCTATGGATCACTTTTGATATACAAGTAGACATGTTCAAAAACACTATTTTAAAACCAAAGAGTAAATAATCTAGAAAAACAAAATATGTCATTTCATAATTGTTTTTTAAGCATTTTTGATTAAATTTTAAACTATTTTTTCTTTTTACAGAGATTATTTTATCATGGTCATAGTAAAATTATTATCAAATGCTATGAGTAACCAATGTAATGAGTAACAAATGTAAGAATAAAAAAGTTACGAATAACAAATGTTATGGATATGACATACTTTGAATAATAAATGCTATGAATAAAACATATTATGACTAATATATAGGACATGTTGTGAATAACAAATATTATGAATAATAAATGTTATTAATAATAAATGTTATGAATAATAAATGTAATAACACATGCTAGGAATAATACAAGTTATAAATAGTAAACATTATGAATAATACATATTCATGAACATATAATGGATAATCATTAATTCATAATTATATTATGGATAGTAAATTTTATGAATAACAAGTGTCATAAATAACAAATGTTATAAACAACAAACATTATAAATGAAATGATGCAAATGAAAATCCGTTGATCACTAAAGGCTACAGGTGCATCTAACATAGTGCAGTTTAATAATAAACAGTACTTTTGCTAGTATAAAGTCAAGAAATAAATAAACACATACAAGAACTATAGTAAACAAGGTCTAATGTTGTGGACATTACCTTCTTTCAGCTCGGCGACATATAGTTCGAGCCATGTGCAGTGCAGTGCTTCCAGGACCACCTGACTATAAAAAGACATAAAAACATTAATTACTACAGAATTAGTTAAAAGGTCTAGGAACAAATTTAAAGTAATTTTTGTATTACTGCTTTGCATAAAATTTAAATATGTTTTATTACTCATTTTCTGATGAAAACTGTAAAGTTACATTTTTACAGTAATAGTTACATTTTTTTTATTTTTTTTTAAATTCCCCAAGATATATTTACCCTAATTGTAAATTAATGCTTATTGTTCAGAATGGTGTTATGGAATGTTAGAATATATTACAGGACTGAATTTTTTTTGCAGTATGTTACAGTAAAAAGCTCATAAAAAAAACTACATCGATTATAAACTCTATGATCACATAAAATGGACAATTTTATGCATTTTTTCAAGATAAGATTTCATGTACAGAAATTCAATAGTTGTAAACTTGTAAAAAATTTTGAAGACTTTTGAAAGAAAAATATTTGAGAGAGAGTAATTGAAGAGAGAAAGCACATAAATTTTTTTAATTTCTATATTAATCCATTAGTAATTATTTCTTTAAAATATCACTTAGGTTTTACTTCACATAGAAACAAAATTAAAACAGAATTGTGAAAACGAAAATTAGAAGTTCATCTACAAATAAAAACTAAAATGTGTGTTAAGTAAATGCTTCTTTCAAAATAAAAAAAAAGTGAAAGTTTGAAAGATGTTACAGTAATGTACAATGAATGAATTAGAAAATATTATTACGCACAGGAAGTATAAAGTTGTTTAAGGGAGGAAGTTCTCTTGTATGCTCATCTATCCAAGTTTCCAGAGTATCAATATGAGCGCTGGTGAACTTGGTTCTCTCTAAAATTGGAAAAAAATCTTATATTTTCCTTTATCATAATTTTTTATGACAATCCCAATTCTCCTTTTATGCAAAACCAAAATTAATAAATTATTCCCCAATATAAAGGCTAAGACCTTTGCTTCTGATGTACAGCTTATTTACAACTGCTCATTGTGTTAATTGTTTGAAAGTCATAAAAAGTCCAAACATTTTAAAAAGTTGTTATTATATAGAGTAGATGGCAGCACTATAGAAAAGAGAAAACTGCAATTTAAGCATTTGAGGAAACCTAAGGAACCATATCTGTCATCAATGAAGTACAACATCTAGCTCAACTAACTACCAAACCAGTAATTCTAAGAAATCTTAAATTTTCTTGCACTGGAGCCTAATAGTATCTGTGTATAACAACCAGACCAAAAGACAAACTTCAAAATGAGCACAAAATTTTTTTTGTTCATGATAATGTAATTGTATAGTTGCTAAGTAAAATTATAAAATTTAAAGAAGAAACTTCAAAATGAGCATGTATATGAAATGTATTGCACCCTAAAGATTTCACTGTAAATTTAGTGTATTGGTGGGTATACACATGTACCACATGTAATTATTTTAATATTGTGACAATGAAAATGTTATACTTTACGGAGATTTTAATTTATAACTCTTAGTTGCATGATTGTTAAAGATTCTGTAAGATACAACAACCAGCTGACAAGAAAAAGGATACCAATCTCTCTTATTTATCAAGAAGCAAAGAAATTTTGATAGAGTCGGCAATGTTTTGTATGACTCTGAAAAAATGTTTTAAAAAAATGAATTCCACTATTAAACTATACAAATAATTAGTTATTGACTAGCTGGAACTATACTTAATTCCAACTTAACTTTACATCACTTAGATGGTAAATCTTTACTGTGCTCATAGGAAATTCATCCATTTTGGCGGTGTGAAGGGATAATGCTCGCCAAACCATATAGCCTTTTCTTCTTCACAAGGTTGCTAGACTGAACTTCCCAGCGTGCCTTCACGCCACTGAGCTAAAGAACTAAGACTGGAGTGCGGACTCAGCGAGCCAACCGCATTACACCCCATTCCGAAGTGTGCGTGCGCAAATAGGCAAAAGGAGGGGAAGTTTTTCTTCGCGTCTTATCTTAATCACCGTGACGGGGAACCAGAGTTGAAATATTTTTCAATATTTATGACATTTCAAGCTCAAACGTTTATATTTAGTTCTTTTAATTTAAATGAATAATTTTTAAGAAGAAACGTGTAGCATTGTAAATTACGAGTAAAGTCACTGATATGTCTTCCTAAGTACCTATTTAAGTAATGTTATTAAGTATATTATACATAAAAGCGTCTTGAAATAATGAGGCAATTTAAATAAGAGAAAAACGTTATTGTATTACTACTGTAGTATGTATGCTGTAAGACATTAAACGTTATCCCACTAATTGTACAAAATATTTTAAACTTTAAAACGGATAGCAATTACAATTTAATCATAGTGTTTTTATAATTCTTTTAGCTAGATAAGTTTGAAAATAGCTAGTTTGGAAGACATGTTTTTGAAATTATGTATATTTAATTCTCACAACAATTAAATAAAACTAAAAGTTCAGAACTTTACACAAGCATTTGTTCGAAATCTTGATTATTCCTACAATGTGTCATACCTGAAATATTTACATTTCATGTGGTCTAATTGAAAAGCAACTATATCAGAGAGAATAGGTCAACTGCTGTCTTTTAGTTAGACTATTTTTATGTAAAACCTTTAAAGTTAATTTTTTTTTAACATAATGTTTTAAATGCAATCTAAGATACCGATCTATTATTTGCTTCGTCATCTGTGACTCGTGAAGGTCTACACAACACAATTCGTTTTCAATTCCATGATAAAATTTAATTTTTTCAGTTAATAGAAATTCATTTATTATAATTCTTAATTTAAAATTGATATTTATAGTAGTTTGGCAGTTTTCCTTCAACATTATGAGCTTGGCTCGTAGAATCATAGTTTTATACACTCAGTACATTCCTGTGTGGTTGCTCAATTATATATACAAGTGAAATTCAAACTAGTTGAACATAAAAGCTAATCATATGTAAAGTTTAAGCACATGGTATTTCGGCGATTGATTTTCGGTTCCAATATTACAGCATATGTTTTTTGCGAAACAGATTTTTGGTGAAAATATTCATATCTAAAAAGAAGAATACGGTTTCCTAATTATAATTATCTTAGGATTCGATTTACCGAAAAAAAGTAGTAAACGAATGCATAAAAGAAGCATTCATATATTTAACCAGTCATTAAAAGTATCTGAACAATAAATCGGTTTGAAACAATGAATGATTATTTCATCAATTCACTAAAAAAAAAAAAAAAAAAAAAAACTATTTCCTACAAGTTAGTTTTAATATCTAAAATGTATATACATAAAAAAAAAACTAAAGCTCGTACTAATGTGCTTAAACTTAAAGATATGAAATTGAAGTTCCGATCCATCCTCTATCAATTTTCCCCATCTGTTTCTGCAATTAAATGCTTAACAAGAAATTATCATTCTAAAATAATTTTTAAAAATTAATAATACATTTAGTTGCATAGCTTGAAAAGCGGAAAACTGCATAATGTTTTACTATAATACGCTGGGTAACAGGGAGAAAAGACATGTTTTGCCTATTTGGCTGTCTGAATGCGTTTTTATATGCCTTCGCGGAAGCTCGTTTGGTCGCTTGTTAAGTGATAGGGAGTCGTTACTCCAGTTCAGAAATTGTAGCTCAGTGCTTCACGCTGCCAAAATGGATAAATTTCCTATGAGCGCGGTGAAGATCTACCGTCTAAGTGATGTTAAGTTAAGGTGGAGTTTAGTATAACAATATCACAATTTTAATTTTGAACGGTTTGTTGTTAGTTATATTATAAATGCATTCAATCGTAAAGCTTACCTGTAAAAAGATTACCAAAATGTCTGGAAACCAAACTAAATAGTGTCATTCAAAAAGCTCGTAAGATACACAATTCAACATGCTTTTCTAGATATTCTAGGAAATCTTTTAGTTGAATTGAACAGACATGTTTTGAAGCATTAATATAGTTTATGCATTCAGATGTGTGTGACCAAAAGGATATATGAAACATTGTTTAATAACATTTTGGGTTTCATTACATTGTAATTGAAGCTTATTAAAAGTATGCTCTGCTTCCGTTAATAAAATATTACACTTTTTTGGTTTTCAGAAAAATAAATCTTTACACGAATCTCCATAGAGCTACATTTTCTGATATATTAAAATCCCTTTGTTTTATTCTGATGCATATTTCTTTGAAAATAATTTACTATTTTACCTAATTGAACACATTAGTTGTTTTCATACAAAACAAATATATAGCAGGGCTCTGATTAATTGGCATCAATGTGGATACCAATTCTTGGTCTTCTGCATTTTATACAAGTTTAAGACCCGTAATGAGGGATCTGCTATCACATGCATACTGATAGGGTTTTCCCGATCAGCACACTTTCTAATAGCTTGGACTCATTTCTAATTCATTTATCTTTTCCCCATCTAGTTACCAAATAGCTAAGGACACAGACAAAGGGCATAATTCACTTTAAGCTAGAAATTTACCTAACTTTCAAATTAAGGTTAAGATTGTATTTAAATAGAAAAAGCTTCAATGTTTTGAAATGCAACCTTTTTAAATAAGTTATACCTGCCTGACGCTCATTGCTGGAACTTTTGGGTGTTGCCACAGCAGAGGCAAGATCTTGCAAAATACACTGGACCTGGTATAAAAACTTACAATTAAAAATATATATAATTTAAATCATAATGTAAAGATAATAGTACAAGAGCAATTATCAGTCTTTTCTTGTTCTATAGAGTTAAAGTTACATATTCTTCAAACAAAACATCTACTAAAATATATCTCTGAAGTATTAACAAGCATTATATAAAGACTTTTAAATCTTTTTACCTTTTAAAGTTTAATTATATGACACTACTAATTTTAAAATACTAATTAAAGATAATTTATTTTAGAATTTTTTTTATTAAATTAGAAAGATATTAATATTTAAATTTTAATTAATGAAGTTGATATATTTCATTATTTATAATCTTATATATTATTTCAGGACAGTTTTTTTTTTTGATAATTCCGTTATCTCCCTTTACACAAAACCAAAATTGATAAATGATTTAGCAATTTAAAGGCCACTTCTGATAAATAGTTTATTTAAAATTATACATTGAGTTATTAGTTTGAAAATCAAAGTAAAAATAATCAGAAATTGTCCTAAATTTTTGTAAATTGTGTTAGTATATAGCTGCAGTTAGTTAGTAAAATTGCAATTTAAGTATGTTGAGGAAACCTAAGGAATGATATCTCTCATCAATAGAATACAATATCTAACTCTGATGGAATAAAAAAAAAAGGTAATTCCCCTAAGCAATCATAAACGTGCAGCCTGCTCGTGGGTTTACTTGTTTCATTAAATATATTTAAGAAAAAGATAAATTCTAACTTCTTGCAATTGTTTGTTGATGTTTTCACATGATTCAGGCAAAAACTCTCTTGCAAATCCTATAGTACTGGTCAGTTCATCGGTAGTGCCCAAAGCTTCGAAAACATCATCATCTTTGCTTCGCCGCTCCCCGGAAAAAGTTGAAGATTTTCCTGTGACGAGAATAAAGATTTTAGTTGTCGGTTTGTGATACATCTTTCTTCAATTTATTAATCTACTAACAGAAATACAAGTAGTAAAAAAAAAAAAAAACATTATTTAATATTATCAGCAATGAGGAACTTGCACAAGTGAGGAAAATGAATATTTTTTTGTATTTTCTAGTGTTATCCAACAAATATATTTGAGCAGTGCAATTATTTTTTATCTGTATGCTTTCAATTAATCAAAAATCGAGTTTGAAATTAGCCAAAATCACAGCAAAAGTCTCGTGACCAAAAACCCATGAAAAAACCGTGACGTTGTCACGCAGAGATAAAGTCGCAAAAGGAAGGAGAAACCACACTCGTTCATTGTCTGAAATAGGTTTTAGACTGGTTCATTATCTGCGCGTTGACGTTTCACGCAAAAGTGGCTTTTTCCCGCCAAATCGCAAAGAGAAAAACCAAATATTTTTTTAACTATCTATCCGAGCTCAAATTTTTGAAAGAATGGTATTGTTTTTCATGATTTTTTCTCTACTTTTATTTCAAAATAAAACCGAAAAACGTGAAAGTTCCTCAATGCCGAACTCAATATTCTCAGGTTTTTCAATTCACCCTCTTCATACAACTTTGAATATTTCTATATCAATCATGAGATTACTTAATAAAAGTTCTATAAGGCAGAGTACTAGCTTTTGGTGGAATTATTAACTACGCCTTATATTTATAACATGATGTTCGAATATCATCCTACCTATACAATTTGTCCTCTTCCCTATACTAGAATTTCTTATAACCAAAAATGCTGAAAAGCATTAAATCAAATAAGAGGAAGTTCTATAAAAAAATCTCACAACCTTCTTAGCTCAGTTCCTTCTAGCTCGATTCATTTAGAAACTACTTTATATAAAACCCTGAAATTTGGTGAGTAGGTACAAAAATAATCACTTAATGAAATGACGCAAATTAAAAACTCAAAATAAACAAGGATCTGAAATATCTTTTGTCGGTCCAGAACCTGTTTTGGGTCTGCCCCACAATGCGGTCAAGAAAACTATCAAAAGCTTTTTATTGACTGAATCCTATCAAGCATGGCTTGAATCTAAAGATCAAAGACAAGCCAAAGAGCTCAATCAACAGTCACCCTGGACTAGATCGAGGGAACTATTAAAATTGAGCAGAAGAGAAATAAAGGTTGCTGTAAGCCTTTTAACTGGACACTGCACCTTAAATAGACATCTTGATCTGCTAGGTGTTGTAGATGACCCACTATGCAAGGGCTGTCATATGACAGGAGAGCTCTACACATGTGTTACGTAAATGTGACTACTACTCTGCCCAAAGATTTGAACATCTTGGATACCATTGTATCAACCCCTGGGAACTGTCAAATGTTCTAATCAGGTCTATACTGAAATTTATTTCAGCAACCGGTCTTCTTTAGATCAAATAGGGGGTTTCAGTACAATAGACTTCAGTCGCAGTGCTGGTACTAGGTAGAGTCACCAACGTTCATAAGACATAAAAACTCGAAAATAGTGTCTAATATATTTTATTTTATATTTGAAACCCTTACGCCATTGCCTATGCTGTGGCACCACCTATAATACTCTTGCTTTTTCAGTTTTTATTTATAATAGATAGACATTAAATAAAAACAATTTATGTCATTTCGTTAAGTGATCATTTTTGTATCTACTCACCAAATTTCAATGTTTCATACAAAGCGGTTTCTAAATGAATTGGGCTAGAAGATTGCAACATAACTAACCAAACGGAGCACAATATAAATTTCTCTGACATTTACACCAGTGTTTCTTAATGTTTACTTTGCTATTTTATAATAATAGCACAGAAAACATTATAAAAAAAAATTGAATTTAAAAAATTTATATCACAAAACATTAAATTCTTTGCAAAAAAATATATTACAGTTATTGATTGAACATCGAACAAAATTGAAATAAAATTATTCTTAAAAATGGTTTCAAAAAAGAAATTGAACTATATAACAAAGGAAGGAGCAGAACAGCATTATTGGGAAAATGGAATCCCTGGTCACACAGATGCCTATTAATGGTTTTAAACTTTTAAAGGAACAAAATTCCTTGATTTAGGCCAAAGAAAAAAAATGGTTTGTTTCCTGTAAACTGACTGACCTTGAAATATTAATACAAAAACTCCGACCCTCAAGTTTTTTAGATTCAAAAAAAAATTTCATTATAAAATAAAATGTTTGTTAAAGGGATTAATTGATTACAATGTCGCAGCAATTGCGTAAAGAGTAGCTAAACCTGAAAAAAATTTATAAATACCAAATTTGTGTTAATACCTGAGGTGTAACTCAGGATATTAATGCACAAAAATGAATATAGCCAGTTATTTCACATCACAAATCAATTTTAAATCTAGTGTTAATAAATATATTTCTTTTTGTTAATTTGTTAAATATATTTAGCAAACCCTCCCTCCCCACCTATTTCCTACCTACCTACCCTAATAATTTAGCCTGTATTACAGGAAACAAACCTTTTTTTATTTTTGACCTTATGGTAATTTTTCAAAAAGTTGATGAGAGACTAGTTCAGTGTTAGTGTCGATTTTCCTGACATTTCCTTTTCTATATTTTCGCTTTTACTTGACACCCTGTTACAATATCACTAGTGTAGGAAGGTAGGCTTAAGTCAATAAAAGAGTATGTTTTTTTGGTAACAAAAGTTAAACAGCCCAATTGTGATCTCAAGGCATAAAAAAATAACAGCTACAGAAAATAGATTAAATTTCATAATTGTAAACTTTTTCAACAAACCTTTATCACCGGTTCGAGTGTAGATCTTTGGAAGAAGTGTCTTTGAACTAAAAATTAGACAGCATGAATTTAAATATTGAAATTTTCAATAATGATTATCCTATAAAATTTGAACACCATAAAATATCTTAGTTTGCAGTAAAAATGGGTAAAGGTGGAAAAGCGTGGTTAAATCTACATTTTGGGCACCTGGTAATTATTGGTAACTTTGTAGAGAAAAAGAAAAGAAAAAAAAAAAAAAAAAGGAGACAAGCTTTATTTATGGTTAGTAGGAAATTCTAGTGAGGATTGAAATGAAAGAAATAACCTTTTGAAAAAGTTATTAAAATTCCATGAAAATCAAATGCAGTGCAGTGAAGCTGCACTGAAAAGCCATCAAAAGACGACAGATTAAACCAAAATGATTAACGCTAATCGTACCTAGTTGCCAAATTACGTGTAAAAACAAAGTAACGAGTACATTTATAAACCAGTGCAGACATTTTACAATTGAATAAATTCAGTTAAAAAAAGAGAGAATGTGGAAAAGTCTTTTTAAAATTGGTTATGGAAGTAATGTAAACAAGAAACAAGTCCGCAGATAAAAAATAATAACTTCCATAAGTTTTCTAAACCAGATAGCAAATTGAGAATAAAAATTAGTTGTTCAAAGTTGCAAAATGTACTCTTATCATTTTTGAGATTGCAAAATATATGACGAATTTTTATAAATTTGTTTCTACGTAGTATTTCTCATAAAATCAGGTGTGAATTCATATCAGAGAGTTTCATTTGCTAAAAATATATTATATTCATGAAAGTATATGATGTATCTGGCAATTTTATTTCAAGTCATTAAACCAATCAAAACCTACATAAGAATAAGTTCGAATATTTAGCTAATCATAAAAATGTACTTTATTTCTTGTGACTAAATCTATTTGTTATGACGTCACTATAGATATTAGCTCTATTATAAATTTATAATAGAACTTTCATTTGTGTTCACTGTAGCTGTGTACACTGTACATTAGGATTGATTCGTCAGTTGATTGATTTTTATACGTGGCACGAATCTTCCTACCAGCTGCAAACCCTGATTGGTGGAAATAAACATCGCGGAAAGGTTACAATCTGGCTGCAATTTAACTCAGCCAAAATGTTTCTGGATGCCTCAACTTGGCTAAAAAAATATTTTTGTCGTTTCAACTATGGTTACTAGAGTTGTTCTGTTTTGTTTATGTATGTTATCAGAAGCAGGTAGCCGGGAAAAAATTGAATGTTCAAGTAACTAGTTATTCAAGATTAAATTTAAGTCATTAGAAAATAGATCAAACTTGCATGGGATTGTATTCTTTAAACCTATTCATATTATGAACAACTTTTTCAGAAGAACAAATTTAAAGCATTTGTTACTGATTTTGTTAAATTTTAATTTGTTAAAGAGCCGGGATTTTAATTTTAAATATTTTAAAAATAGTAATTTTAAGTGTTCTTTTAATTCGTTCAATATACATAATAGATTTGAGTTCAAAAAATTAATTTTTAATGAATAAAAATATATGGCTGCTCCATCCTTTAAATGATTATGCATATACTTATACACATACTTTTTTTATGGAAGTATATTCCCAGGTGTGTTAAAATATTTATCGGAAATTAGTACATTTTAAATTTTAAAGAAATTATTTACCTAGCATGTACATAAAGTGTGATTCTTACTTTTTTTATGTAATATGTGTGTTAGTAATACTAATAAAGATATGATAACTAATAAATGTTTACAAATAGTATGTTGATTTTTATTGCCCGAGATGTAACGTAGACACAATTTGGTTTCTTTAAATCAATTCCTCAAGTATGATGCATATCTAATTGTATTTTTTAAAAGTTATTTGGCTAACTTTTAAAAGACACCTCTATTCGACAAAGAAATTGTCTGTACCCTTCCTCATGGAAAATTTAAAAGTGTAAGTTACCAAACAAAAGAATGCTTATTATTTGTCAAATTAGGACATTTAGCCATTGAATTTAATTCAAGCGATTCCCTAGCATAGAATGATGTTCGATGGAGGTACCTAAATTAGCAGTTATCTGTCGGGGTATATAGCCGTGCCAGAAAACTTGTATTCGCCATAGACCAAGGTTGTGTGCCTTCGCTTAATATCTAAATAACTCTGGTGTAGAATTTTCAGTCAGTGTAAAATAATTTTAAAAAATGTGCTTTTTACATTAGCAAACAAGATGCAGCAGTATAATCTATCCTTAGAATACCAACTAGATGCCTAAAAACATCATTAAATAGTCTAAATTAACAAGCAGAAAAAAATTTCAACTGGTGGTATAAAATAACTTTATTTTTTTTTACATGTTCTTAGCACCTCTCCACCCACAATCACCGCAGTCTAGGCAGCTGAATTAGATTTTTTACATTACCTCTTAGCTAACAATTGTTACACAATTTAGTCAGTGAAAAATGACAAAGTGTTTGTCTCTTAAACTATAATACTGTGCTGTACTCCAGCATTTCTCAACCTTTTTTCCTTGTGTACCCCTTGACTTATCATCACTGCTTTGTGTATCCCAACCTCGCCCTTATTATATATATGTATTGTTTAATTATTAACATCTAAGAAAAAAGTTGGTTGTCCTATTCCTTTCAATAGGTACTGGTTCTGCGGATAAAATACATTACTAAAATAAATTTAAAATATTTAATTCCAACTTAAAAATTATTCAGATTCAATTGCATAGGATTTGAATTTTTTAAAATGAAATATATTATTTCTCTCATGTGAAATCAATCTATCACTATCCATCATTAACATCTTTTTTTCCTGCATACCTCCCCAAGACATTTCACTTATCTATGGGGTATGCGTAGCAAAGATTGAGAAACAGTGTTCTATTCAATGATTTAATATGGCCCATAAGGGACATTTATACGAGGATAGTAAAACGGTGAGTACGCTCCGACTGAGAATTGGACAGTTTTCTGTTCTGGAAAGTGCGCATCTACACAGGGAAAGTAAAACGGTTAGTAATTTGTTGTTGAAGATAGATGTTTGATTGAAATTTAATTCTGAATTGGTTGAGAAAGTGTGAAGAAGTGTTTGCGATTTAATTGTTATATTGGTGTCGGACTCCGATGAAGCTTTTGACGAAGCTGTGGGTGAATTAATGCGTATTTGAATGAAGAATTAAAAGATATTTTAAATTGGCACATAACCTCATGGGTCAAAGACTGGGTTCGTAAAAGAGATATTCTCCGTATATACGAAATAATTATTCACGAATTTCCAATTGAAGATCCTCAAGAACAGAAAATGTTGTAGAATTACTGTTAACAATTTTAAGAAGTAGTTACAACTTTTAGGAGCCTCTTATTTAGGGATTTTTTTATACAAAATTACCACCACCGATATTAAAAAATAAATACTTAAATGTGTAAAAATATTGTTTAATGTTTAAAAGAAGAAAATAACTTATTAGCTGTATATATATATTATTTAAAAAATGAATACAAAGAAAATAAAGATTTCGAAAATAATTCATTTATATATCCAAGTTATCTACAAAGACATAAATTTCATCAAACAAAAGTATTAATATTCATATACTATTTTAAGGTTTTTATATGCTTAATAAATTAAAACTTGCCAGATTAGAAATGGATGGTCTAGAAAATACCATTTCTCTAAAAAACGTATCTGCAGAGTTGAATCAACTTAGTTTTTACTGCAAGGACGTAGCCAAAGACTTTTCTCGGGAAGGAAACTATAACTCAGTAAATCATAACAATTATGTTTGTTATTAATGCCAAATATACTTAGTTACACATATTTTTTCAACATAAGTTGAGGAATTTAAAAATATTTCAAATAAATTTAGCATTTTAAAAAAAATATCTTTTGGTTTTAGTGTTCTAAAAGTAAACCTAGATATTTCGGGAGGGGTATATCCCTCCACCTGGGTAAGTGCCTGTTTTATTGTATATATAGTTCTTCAGTTCCTTTTTTAGAAGCATCAACTTTAAGATATTCTTGCTTATATGTCGATATTATATTTTTTATTTTATTCCTTAAAAATGGAATATCGACTACAACAATATTCATTACAACTAAATCTTCATAAAGCTCCAAAAGTATTTTGTCTCTTAATTTTATTGGAATAATCCATGTGGCAAATATTCCAAAAAAGTTCATAATTCTGAAAAGCTTCGAGATATTTCGATTTATCATTGGAATTCCACCTCGGTTGCATCTATTGTTTTAACTCTGAACTCATTTTTAATAATGTTTTTGATACTTGCTCAGTCAATCCTTTGGGAAAAAAAAGGGGGCAGAAAAATAAAGAGGAAGAATTCTGACTGTCGAAGGTCACGCGAGTCTCTTGACAGACAGAACTCATTCAAAAATCTTTTCTCTCATTTAAAAAATGTTCGAACTTACTGTCTGTCACTTGGGAAAAATTGAAAACGGGGGAGATTTTTAGAGCTCACATCCTTGTGTAGAATCCCCTATACAGTTGTAGAGTCGAGAAAATCTCTAAACATATCATCTTGTTTATCAAAGTTTTGTGGTTTAATATTTGGGTAAGCCCTAAAAATCAAATCAATTAAATGACATTTATTCTAAATTAACAAATTAAATAACACTCAACACTAATTTCAGTTTATATTTTATTGTCCCTTCATGTTTCAAAAGCACTAACTTAATACACTTTTTGCTTTACCCATTTCTAAATGCAGAATTTATAAAATACAGTACAGTCAAACCCCTTTAATGTTAAGCCGATGGGACCGCTGAAATTATTTGTGCTAAACGAATAAATTAACTAAGTTTTTAAGTACTGAGAACTGCTTTTACTTTGCATCAAACAGGATTTCATGTTAAGTTACTTCACATTGTTTTGACTATATATGAGGGACATTTCATAGTGGTTTTCATAAATTTGTGATAATTATACTGTAATTTTGTCAGTTTTAATTCCTTTCAGTCCTGAATTTATTTGGTTTATCTGTGATTATTTGACAAAAAAATTATCAAATAACATGTCTAGCGACAAAGAAATACACTTAACTTGTTTCCCAATTTAGTTTCCAAGTGTATTTGAAGTTTTAAAAAATTTAAGGTGGGAAATATCATGGAAAGTTAGAACTATAGATAATGCATTTGGCATCTGTGGTACTGAAAAGATTGTGAAGTTTTAATGATCTTAAAATCGTTGAAATAACAATGGAAAACATTTAAAAAGTTTATTCTGCAGCAAAATATACAAAGCAAAACAGCATAAAAAACTTTATTGAAAGACATAGCACAGGAAACACTTATTAAGGTCTTGCATGAAAAGAGGATGACGTATTGCATTCCCTGTTTTTGTATATTTCGACTAATAACCAAAAAACATTTGTAATTGATGACATTAATACAAAAATGATATGCCACCAAAAAACAAACATTATTTAGTGATTTCCTGACTTCACAGAATGACTTACCTACTGCCAATTCACAGAAATCTCTCTTTGGCAGAAGCAGAGAACTATTGGAAAAAATACAAGATAATTTAGAACAAATCAAAAGAAAACAAAATTATTTACTAGTGTTGATATAATATACTACATTAAAAATATAAAGAAAATCAATGCAAATTTTAAAAGTAGCACATTAATTTTTAATACTAATATAATCGGTGTGGCAACTGGCAGAGGAAGGCAGTTACCTTCTAACTTTTTTAACAATCACCACCATTGGATTCAATCCCAGATCAACTATTTAATTTGAAACAGAGGATAAATAAGCATTAGAAACTAAAAATTAAAATTAGTAGATCTTAAAATTATTTGCACTTTAGGACTGATGTTCCCTTTGAATATTATTTAGCTAGGGATCAATTTAGCTATATAAAAACAATTTGGAAAGCAATTTTTTTGGTAGTTTCTTTCACATAAAATACTTTACATTAATAGAATGGATTCCAAGCCCCAGATGTAAAATATTTTTAAAAGAAACCACCAAAAAATTATTTGGTAGATACCTCTAATCATGAAACACTTACTGCATCTTATGTAATCATGAAAAGAATTCCAACAAATTTTGAGTGCCAATTAAAAAAAATTCTAAATGGTATCTTAATTACCATGGATTATTTTGAACACTAACATTATATTCATTATTATATTCTTCATTATATACCCAAGTTTAGACAAAATTCAAATATATCTGGCAACAGTTCAAAGGTAAACACAGAAGTTTAAAATGTAAACAAAGTTACAAAAATTGTGAAATCAGAGATTAATGAGATTGGTGTGAGTTAAAAATTTCAGAAAAATATAAATAACATCTTCACATCTTTAATTGAAAGGCAGAAGAGAAATTAGTATTCTATGCAAGTAATTATCAAATTTATGATGAAAGTTCAGGACTAATTTTATTTAACTGGTAGCAGGTTAAACTTTACCTGGTCATTGTTGTCAAATTTACTATTTTCAGGCCAAACTGCTGACAGACATAAATAATAGTATATTTTAGAAAATGTTACAGCTTTCCGATGAACATGAGTACATTTAAGATACTAATATGAAAGATATTATTAATTAGGAAAGGCACTGTTTTGCAAAGGTGGTGGAAAAACCCACACCACTGCTTAGTCAACGTTCTTAAACACTTTTCTTTATTTTGTGAATGTTTAGTTGAGGCTGGTTTGTGCGCTCAACATCCCATACCTGTGCACAATAACGGTTAATCAGGCATGGATCTGCAGTTTAAAGCGACTTTCAAACTACAAGTTTAGTTGGAGAAAATATATTTTAAAACTTTCCACTGAAACTTGGCTATAAGTAAATATTTATTCTTAACACTTCAGGTAGCCTTGTCATTCCTCCCAATATCCGCCAGCCGACCAAATGGTATAGTGGTTAGCGTGCTAACTCCCTAGACTGCGAGGTTGCGTGTTTGAGTCCCGTGTTAGGCATGGATGTTTGTAAATGTATGTTGGCTTGTCTAATAACGAATGTTTCGGCGCATTATAGCCCTCGTGTTGCTGATGGCGCCATATAATCTGAAAACAACCAACCCAATATCCGCCTCCTATAACCTGCAAATTATAAGTAACTAGTTACTAATACAGGGTGTCCACAGAAAAGTTATTTTAAAATTCCCTGATTATTCCCTGTAACACCCAATTTTTTCCCTGATTATAAGTTATCGACAAAATATATATAAATAATAAACTTTCAAGTAAAAGAACATTCAAATTCACCATCATAAAGAAAATGCATGTACTGTTTATCTTTACACATTTATGACACAAATACCAAATTGCTTCATTTAGTGTAGTGTATGTATAGTGTACCTGTACTGTACGTGTGCAACTATACTTTAAAACCACACTTTTTTTTTCATTACAATCAAATCTCAAGAAAAGGGGACTCTAGTATTAAATTTCAGATTTAATTAGCTGTTATCTTAAGTAAAATCTTAAAAATAAAGACCAACTATAAATCATGTCAAAATGGATCAAAAACACACACACCATTTAACAAATACTCTATATATTATATTAACTATTTTTGTTTTCTGAATACTTGAAATTGTAATCAAATTTTAAAAATCAATAATTACTTTCAAATATTTTCGTAAAGTAAAATTTTTATATTTTATGAATTGTAAATCAATTTGTGTATTTAAAAAAAAACAAAAAAAAAAACTGTCTTTAAATAAAGTTGGATTGGGGGAGTTACACCATTTTCATTGGCTTTTTAGTTTGCATAATTATGTTGTCCAAATTATTCAATTTCATTATGTGCATTATTTGAAATTTTCTTTTTTGTTTCAGATCAGCTGTAGCCGCTGTTTAAGGACAATACCCAAGCAAAATTTTTACAAAATAAACACATTTTCCCCAAACAATTAATTTTAAACAATTATACATAAAAAAATTGCTTTAACTTTAAACTATTACTTGCATCTATAGTTAAAATGTAAAACTGTTTTTCCAAGTTAAAATAAACAATTTTACATTCAATAGCAGTTAAAATGACAATTTTAAATAAGGATACATGATAAAAACTGGGACGATTTGGATTAATTTCTTGTGCAAAATTAAATTAAAACTAGGGGGCTTCGCCCCCTGCTCGCCAACCCCCAAACGCCTTGCTGCCCTCGGATTGAGCGGCTTTGCCGCTCGAATAGGTTTGCCAGCCATAAAAAATGTAACCAAATTTTTATAAATTTAATGTAAGGCCTAATAGAGAAAACACCCAAATTGCAAAAGTTTCATATACTGTCCACAACATTCTGACTTAAAACTTCATTAGCTATGCCCTTACATTGAAGTCCTAATATTTTTTATTTATTCTGATAAGTTGCCCCGTTAGAGAACGACGTTCAACGCGAAGCATTTTCTGGATAGAAATACTTCAAAATAATAATTACTCTAATACAAAAATGCTTCAGAAAAACAGAAAAAAATTAAATTTGAAACGAAGAGTTTAAAATGAGCTTTAAAATTAGCAACGGGTTTGTTGTTTACATACGTAAGACTAGCTTTAAAATTAGCAACGGTTGGTTGAACCCCCGAGCAGCCGGTTTGTTGTTTACATACGTAAGGATGTTGCCAATCATATATTCAAAATAATTGAGGCTTTGTAGTAGCTCAATGATGAAAAATATTGAAATTTAACTAATTAATAAAGTGTTAATAAATTATTTTGGCACGTTTTGGCAAATCTACAGCTTATTTCCTTTAAAATGACACCTTGATCATTGAAATTGGTTGAGCAGTTTAGGCGGACGGACTAACCCCAAAAAACGTATTGCCTATTAAATATATAGATTCTAATCATTCAAACCAAACGGTGAAAACGATTCTCACAAACGCACTAATAACGTACATAGCGGCTTTCACATCAGCGGAAGTTTAGGCGAATGACACCAAAACGACGTCGCGAATCTCACCAATAGCTTCAGTTAAAACGGCTTAAATCTAAGTGAAAATTACAGCTACATCAACGTAAATATCGGTGATAGCGGCCGCTGTACGGGCACAAGTCTCGGCAATTATATTAAACCAACAATCGGAAAAAATGCCCGTATCGGTGCAGGCAAAATGCCCGGTAAGAAGGTTCCGTGATTGTCAGACATGCACCAACAAAATTGTAATGCAGATTTGTATCGATCTCGGGAATGATCAAAATTTCAATTAAAAGAAAAAGTCGAAATTCGCGTTTTAGCTTAACTGTACTATGTCCGACAGATGCAAACCTCTGCAATAACGTCAGTAACTATTATTTTGGAGTAAGACTCGACGAAAATGAGTATCACACAGCAACGTAATAACGGCGATAACGCTCGCCATAATTACAGGAATAACTGCCATTTCATCAGCATAACGTTCTGCAAAATGGCTACTATAACATACCAATGTAAATAATTCCTATAGAGTCTTAACATTACAAAAAAATAAGGGGGGGGGGGGAGGGGATAATAATTCCATCAGTGGTTTGGGGAAGACTGAACGCATGCAGGTTCCATGATTGTCAGGAAATTTTAATCTCGGTGAGATCAATGAGAAAATTGTGGGAAAACTTTGATAGGTGGAAAAATAAGAAAAATTCCTGAAAGCGGAAAGATCGGCGGAAGTAATCACATTCCTGCATTAAGGCAACAATCGGCAAAAATGACCATCACACCAACTTAAATTCAACGTTAGCATCCAATATATTGATGGAAATCGCTGAAATAGACGAATCTACGCACAATCTACGAAATTGACAATCATAAGCGTAAATCTCGACGATATAGACAACTATTGAGGCGCAAACCTTGGAATAGTGATTAATAGGGACTAAAATGAACATCACAAGAATGTAAATTTCGGTGATAGCTCCCTTCTTAGCAGCGAAAATCTCGGTAATAACAAGCTTAACATCAGAGTAACGTTCGGCGAAACTAAACACCACACACCAGCATAAACAACAGCAATAGATACTGGCAATCAGCAAGAAAAGTGGTCATTACATCACAAGTTTGGGGAAGTCTGAAACTATGTAGGTTCCTTGGTTGTCAGACAAGCAAGTAAATCCAATAAAATTGTAATGCAATTTTGAATCCGTCTCAGGAATGATGGAAATTTCAAAAAAAAAATTAAAAAATGCTGAAATCCGTGTTTCAGCAGAACTGTACCATGGCTGACAGGTGCAATCTCTGAAATAGCGTCAGTGACACATCACGAAAATGAGCAGCATGCAAGAACGTATTTCTTGCCCTCTATAATCACGAAAATATCGGCCATTTTACCATCGTAACGTTCAGAAAAATTACCATCTAATACCAACGTAAATAATACCGATAGACTACTATAATATAAGAGAAAAATAAGGAAGAAATGTAGTCATTCCATCAGCGATTTGAGGCAAATCTGAACGCAAGCAGGTTCAGTGATTGTCAGGAAATTTTAATGTGAAAAGTTACGTAGTCTGTCTTGACGTCCGAATTTTTGACGTTTCCTTTTTTTTTTTTTTTTCCTTCCCCAAATTGATTTTTGAATTTTTGGTAGAGGTGTATCTTTAATTGTCAAAATTAAAAGTTTCATTTTAATTTCGGAAAATTCCTTTACACTTTTTGACAAAATCCCTAATAATTCCCCGATTTTTCCCGAAATACCGAATTCCCTGACTTTTCCCTATCTGTGGACACCCTGTAATAAGCAGCAGCGATGATTTCAAGCACCAAAGGTTTTGAAGCCGCAAAAATTATTATTGGAAACTGTACAAAGTTCATTTAAGGCAAACTGTTGAAAATCAAGTGTTTAATTTGTATTGTGTATAATTGAGTGGCATCGTTTATTTTCATGTAATGTTTTATGCATATGGCAACACTTTCTCCTCCTTTTTTGAATAAAATATAAGCCAAAAGTAAGATGTAGTGTTCTTCTCTTTTTCTACCGTTTAAATCCTAAATTCAAACTATGGACCACTTTATTTTGTTATTATTGTAACACAATAAAAGAAGGCTTCTTTGGAACAACGCTT
Organism: Linyphia triangularis; assembly: GCA_963978545.1. Taxonomy (NCBI): domain Eukaryota; kingdom Metazoa; phylum Arthropoda; class Arachnida; order Araneae; family Linyphiidae; genus Linyphia; species Linyphia triangularis. The sequence goes on from OZ021730.1 coordinate 67,685,044, forward strand.
AAAAATGTAACATTGCTGGTATTCAAACTTCTCACGAAATTTCTACCATTGAGAAATAGTGTTTATAAAAATATTCAACTTTCAGAAGATTGAAACGAATAAAAAAACCGATTAAATTACTAAAGCTAAAAATACGACGATAGAATTAGCAGTACCTATCAGTCTTTACAAATGCAAATCTTTACTCCATGCTATCATTTTTCATCTTTAGAAGAAACTTTAAACAGCATTCATTAATAGCAAAAAACAGACCGTGCAGAGTTTTCTCCCTAACTAAATATGGTAAATGTTTATAAAACCGATTTAAATGATTTCGTAGAGTGGCCACAAAATTCAGGAAAAAAAAGTCCCCGGATTTCCCTGATATTTCTAAAAATTCCCCGATTTTACTGCTACTTGTAAACACACTGATCAAATGGAACATGTATGCCAGAGATAATATGGCAATTTTTTAAAAATAATTTTGACAGTAATGAAAAGTTTGAATTATTCTGAAACAGGACATTTCTAGCAGACTATCACGATTTTCCAGGAAAATTGCACCAAAGCACGGATGAACAGGGAAACGTACCTTCAGTATAAAGAACATTTCTCTGATTTTCGTGAAATTTTAAAAACTCCCCGAGAAATCCAGAATCAGAAAACTTCCCGACATTTCCCTGATTTCCAGGTCTGTGGTCACTGTTTCAAAGACGCCATCGAAGCAGAATTTGGAAGACAAAATTGAGTTCAAATCCTTGTGCATTTTGCTAATTTCAAATGCAACTGTTGAAAGAAGCTTTCTAGCATTATGACCCATAAAATAATATTTAAAAAAATTCTAGGAGCGAAAGTTGGTTGGTTGTATTCAGATTATCTGGCGCCGTCAGCAACATGAGGGCTATAATGCGCCGAAACATTCGTCATTAGACAAGCCAACATACATTTACAAACACCCATGCCTAACACAGGACTCGAACCTGCAACCTCATGGTCTAGCTAGGAGTGAAAGAAGGTTGAACGGATAGCCACTATCGTCAATTCACTAATATAAAAATAACTGATGACATGGCTCTAGATAAAAATTAAAAAAAAAAAAAAAAGATGTTTGGTTAGTACGCTGAACAACCTATTTTTATGCACAGTAACGGCTAATCAGCCCGGGACCTACAGCTTAACATGGATTACAAACCACGGCGAACATCCATGCTTAACGTGGATTACAAACCACGACGAACATCCATGCTTAACGTGGATTACAAACCACGACGAACATCCATGCTTAACGTGGATTTCAAACCACGACGAACATCCATGCTTAACATGGATTACAAACCATGACGAACATCCATGCCTAACCTAGGATTCGAACCCTGCACCTCTGACCAGAGCCAGTGCGCTAACCCCTCAGCCATCAGATGGGCATTCATATTGTAAACAAGTTATTAATTAGTAAATTGAGAATCTCTTAAAAAATAACCTAACAATTTACTTCTCAACTGTTAATACAAATTTTTAATTCAGATGCATATAGAAAAAAGTTAGCTATTTCACTTTCATCAACAGTTCAAAAAACAATAAGAATCAAATTACCAGTAGAAGACACTGGTATATTACTTTGTAATTATTATTATTACACACTGCATTTTCTATTTTGATCATTTTGAAACTCGCAAGCTCTCATTTATGACTACAGGTGTTTATTGAATGTAGATAAATGTTATTACTGATGTTCTGAAATATTAAACAACTAGGATATTAGTGCATTACTTGAGAAATGAACTAGTAGTTACAAGAACGGGATCGTATCAAAGCTGCTCGGGTACCCAAGCGATAGTTTAAGATAATAATTATAACCAGCACAACAAAAACGCGCTTAATACATTTTCCAGGTTATTAGTAGATAAACAGTTGAAATCATCCAAATAACTTATGTTTACCAATTACCTAAAAATAACACTGGATACGTGATTGTTATGTAACACATTTACAAGAAAATAATTAGTACATTAGTATTTTAAAAAGTACTACCTGGATAGAATTTTTTCCTCCTCGTGCGGAGAGGATACAATAAATAAAAATGGCGCTTCAGCTTGTTTGCATGCTGATTGCTGCAATGCTTTTTCGGAATTGGATTGCTACTTTTGGCGCTTTATGTTCATTATCTACGAATTATATTCGCCAAACATTCCTAGTAGAGATATTTAGCCAAATATGGACATTTTGTTGCCAAGGAAAGAGTGATGTCATTTTTGACCAATGAACGTTTGCAGCTGGTAGGAAGATTCGTGCCTTCTGATTTTTATTAGCAAACTCAAACACGCTCTGAGCCGAAAGCCTAATAAGTTTAGGTTTCTTATTAAAAATGACTCCTTGGAAAGAAGTGCAACAAGCTCAGGAGGAAAAACGGTGTGAATTGATAATATCAGGGCCCGTGTTTGCCGAACGAATAGAGAAAAATGGACTGGATCCAGGTATATTTAAGGTTTCACATCTTAACTTTTTAGACATAAGCAAAGCGCACTTGAAGGAACTGCCCTCAGATATTGGCCAGTTATCAAATTTAACCAGAATTGTTCTATCTTATAATGGATTGACCAAACTGCCTTCTGAAATTAACACCCTTAAAAAGCTTAAATTTATGGACGTATCGCATAACACCTTGACGGAACTTCCATCGGAATTGTCGAATTTGACAGACCTCCAGTCAATAAACGTCAGCTCCAACGAGCTCACTTCAATCCCTCCCTTGAATGAAATGCTAAGATTGGTCACTTTGAATATTTGCTACAATAAATTCGCCAGTATCCCTGTCAGCGTATGTGACTCAAAGTTAATCCATTTCACGGATTTGATCGCGAATAATAATCATATATCGGAAATACCCGTCGAAATAGAGCAGCTGGCCGGTTTGAAAGTCCTGAATTTGGGGGAGAACGAGATCGTGAATATTCCCGGGGAACTGGGGGGCTGCAACAAAATTAAAGAACTGAATTTGAAAGGGAATAAGTTGAAGGATAAGAGGCTGTTGAAATTAGTCGAACAGTGCCATGTCAAGCAAGTTATGGATTACATAAGAAGCCATTGTCCTAAGTCAAATGCTGATAACAGCAAGCAGGGGAAATCCAAGAAGAAGAGTAAGCAGACAAAGAAGGCTGAAACTGAAGAGGTAAGATTGCAATTCACAAGTTTATGCAGTGTGTCCCTAGTAATGCACATTTAAATTAAAAATTGCAGTTTTGGATCACTTTTAATTACGTATAATTCTTATCAGTTTCTGACCTATGAATAATACATTTCTCGGTTAGAATGTGCTTTACGGGTCCCACATTTTGTCCACGATTTTTCCGACTAGTTGAATTAACACCAAACTATACAGGTTTGCCAAAATGGTGTCATGTTGAAATGGAACCATATTAGCACTGGGTTACCATATTTGGTGCAAAATCGCCAAACCAAAAGTGGAATTTCGTAAAGCACGTTCTAACTCGTCGTTCGATTATTTTTTTTCTGTGCAACTTTGGATTTTTCTTTTCTAATGAGACATATGATGGTTATTGTGACAGATTGTTTTGTATTGTAATTGTCGCATTCTTCTTAAAATTTCTAAATATTCCTTAAATTTTTGTTTGTACCTTTTTAAATTTTTCACTAATTTCCCCCAAAAACCCCAAAAAATCTACAATTTTCCTCTCAAACCTCAGAAAACCGTCCGTTATTTCTCTGAAAACCTTTTCTGAAATTTTAATTATTAAATTTTAATAATTGACCTGCAATTTTAAATTGTAGCCAAATTCATACGTGGGTCAAACCACGTCGGATCAAACAAAATAATGGAAAAAGTTCACCCACTGTCTCAGATTTTCTCCAAATTTTGTATAATGGAATTATGAGCTAGGATGGCCACAAATCTCAATTTTGAAGGCTCCATGATTTTTTATTACTGAGAAATTAATTATTGTAACTTTAAAATTTTCCATGAAATGCGCCATTTTTTTTCTTAATTTCTTAAATAACTCCCTACCTGTACAAGTTACTGATGTGAAAGTTTGTTTCTAGGGGTAACTTTTTAAGCTGATTTCAAAAATGCAATCAGAAAATGTGTATCTTCTATAGTTTTTGCATTAAACATTTTTTTGCAAAAAAAATTCAAGAATTTTTTTCGACATGTTTGATCAGGAGCACATGTTTTAAATTTTTATATGTTGTAAAGATGGTATACCACTACTTCCAGAAAAAAATTCATCTTGGCTTTCTGTCTCAGAGCTGAGAAAAAAATTATTGAACTTTCACAAGGAACGACTATAGGTGACGAGGTGTTTTTCTCTATACATCCAACAAAAGCTTTATTATGCATATAGTTTAACTTTTCTAGTAGCACATTCAAGGCATAAAAAATACAATATTGCAAATATGGTATATATATGTATGTTCAAAACATAATTTATAGACTTTAATAGCATATTACTTCCATATCCGATTTTAAAATATACGACAGTGTACACAGACTACAACTATAATTAATATTTTAAACAAACCATATAAAACAGAATAGAAATAAAAGAAAAAGCTATTTTTTAGCTGATCTGTACTTATTAAGTAAGACACTAATACTTTTAATCATGTTGCTGTCAAGAACATATTGTCGTCCAGTGCTACCTTTCACTGAAGGTGCTGGTGTCACACACAACACATGCTCAAAAGGAACGAAGCAACTATCTTCTCTAGAAGGCCAAGATAATACATTAGTGTTGGTATGTCTCTGCATAAAATTTATCAGCAAGTCTGTTTCATCTTAATGCTTTTCCATAATATAGCCAATGAACTAGTTGTCATCATATACTGCAGCTACATAAACTCCTGGTTGCAAGTCATTTGCTTACATACTTTTTTCTGATAGTGAAACTAACTTTTAATCCCGAATTTGCATCATCTAATGACAATCGATACAGGGTCAACACGTCATTGTTGTTTGGAACAAACCTGTGATAACTGCAAGTTCCAGGTATTGTTTTCACGGTCTGAAAACAGGTTTCCAAGCTTTTGGCGTGTTTCTCAACATCAGCATGGGAAGCAAAAACAAAATTTATATGATGTATGTTAGAATTAGCCCAGTTAAATAAATCAAGAAGGGTAAGTATGTGGTTGTTCTGGGTGGCCTGCAAACTTGCATGAGTTATAAGTCTTTTTACTGTGCAGCCAATCCCATTACATGGACTTTTCCTATGTGAAGTGGTGAAGAAGTTCCATTCAGCAGGGATGTTGAAATCTGTCTCATGCAAGCACAAATTAATGAAGTTTTTATATTGTGCATTTGAACCATCACTAAAATAGTGCATGCATTTTAAATCTGGCAATACTTAATACGTTGTATAATTACTTTTAGAATGTAATCGGTGCAAGAGTTAATAATTTCAGGATCTCTTGTCCAGATGAAATTTTACATTTTTCTTTTAAGAGTTCAATAAACACTCTAAATCTTCACATAAAACACATTATTTTTTATCATTTGGTTGAGCCAGAGTCTCTGGAGGAACATTTAGCACTGTTGCAAATTTCTTCTGCAAAACAGAACTAGCTTCTGCTGATTTTCTTTTCGCGTAGCTTTGTCATTGTTTTTTATTTACCCCATGCAGTTTGACAGGTGTGCATCCAAGATTTGTAATACTTTGGTTCAAAGCTTCAGCAGCTTCTGAGACAAAAAGTTCCTAAGGTGCACTTTCAGTTTCAGGCTGCCCCTTTGAAATAGCCTCATTATTGCATGATTTTTCAGTACCTGTTATTCGAGTTCAATACTGGGGACATAATTTTTGCCCTGGTTTAAGATAGCTGTTTTTTTTTTGTTTTTTTTAAATTCCAATGACACAAATCTCAAACTCTTCTTGATACCACAACTGTGTGAATGAAATGGATCACAACAGTATCTGTGAAGTTGCTCACATGCAGAAAGCAAATTTTTTTCATGGTGAATACAAATGGTTGCATTATTATTAAATTGCTCTTTTGGAATTTCAGACCTAAGTGCAATAACTTCAATTTGCTTCTCTAAAGCTATTCTATTCAAAAAATCCTATTCGTCTTGAATAATTGGTTACATGACACTCGGTCTGCGATCTATGTCCAACTGTGCACTTTGACAATGTATCCAACATTGTTATGAATACTTGCCTTAACAATATACAGTAACACCTATTTTAAATTCTTATACTTAAAACCTTCCATAAAACTAATCAGAACATAATTTTTTAACTCTCTATTAATGATAAATAGGTATTCTAACTGATAAGGCTCCAAATCTATATAATCCTTAGTCTAGACTTCAAGGTCACCAAAGATTTCCCTTTATTGCATACATTTTTTGTGTATGTATGAACAGAAAAATATTCAGTTTATAGTCGTTCGGTCGAAAGTTCAATAATTTTTTTCTCAGCTCTGAGACAGAAAGCCAAGATGAATTTTTTTCTGGAAGTAGTGGTATACCATCTTTACAACATATAAAAATTTAAAACATGTGCTCCTGATCAAACATGTCAAAAAAAATTCTTGAATTTTTTTTGCAAAAAAATTTTTAATGCAAAAACTATAGAAGATACACAATTTCTGATTGCATTTTAGAAATCAGCTTAAAAAGTTACCCCTAGAAACAAACTTTCACTTCAGTAACTTGTACAGGTAAGGAGTTATTTAAGAAATTAAGAAAAAAAATGGTGCATCTCGTGGAAAATGTTAAAGTTACAATAATTAATTTCTCAGTAATTAAAAATCATGGAGCCTTCAAAATTGAGATTTGTGGCCATCCTAGCTCATAATTTCATTACACAAAATTTGGGGGAAATCTGAGACGGTGGGTGAACTACACTGTTTGATCTGACGTGGTTTGACCCATGTTTGAAATTTGAAGCAATATTCTTTTTGAAGTACTTTCAATGTTACTTAAAAATAAAATAAATAGATTTAATGAAATTCACATGTTTGTCAAAATTGTATAATTGTTTGAATATATAACTTGTTTAGCTAAAAAGTTGTTTGATGTTCAAAATTAGCAGTTTTTTGCAGGTGTTGAAACAAACTTTGGAAAAAAATTCTGTTAGCCTATGTCAGCTTTAAAGAGAAATATCCCTATATTTTTTTGGAATCATTCCTAAATTGTTTGGAATTATCCCAAAGTGTTCCTAAAAATTTTGGAATTATCCCTAAAATTCTTACCTAAATTTTTTAGAAAACTTACTGCATCCCCTGTAGTTGAGGTGCCTATAAAAAGCATCATCCTTAGAAATTGTACAATAATTATTAATCTGTTTGTTCAACTATATCTACGTTTGTTGAATCATGCGTGTCGCACTTTGGAAAATTTCTTTGATTTCTCAGTATCCTAGAAAAAGTTTGATAAAATGACTCTCTAAACAAAAGCTCACAATGATTGTATTTTTATGTTAAGCCTAAATGATGGAGAATAGACCTGAAAATTGAAATTTTCAGATAGTAGCCAGTGGCCATTAGACACTTTTAGTTTAGTTGCCACTTCATTGCAGGGTTTTTATTTGACCAGTGGCCCAGCCAGGGGAAAGGAGGATGGGGTTACCCCCCCCCCCCTCTTATAGGAGAGAAAATGGGCATTAAAAAAAGCAAATAGAGTAAAACTTTGTTAACACAAAATCGCTTAACATGAAACCCCATTTAACATAAAGTAAAAGCAGTTCCCCTTGCTAACTTTAGTTTTTTCATTTAACATGAAATTCAGTTAACACAATTTTGGCGCCGCCATAAACTTCGCGTTAAAGGGGTTTGACTGTTTTCAAATTTCATATTGCCAGTGGCCTCTCCAGATTGTTATAGAAAGGGAGATTTTCATTGATTTGAAAATTTTATGGTAATTTCAGTACTTTCAATAAAAATTCAAACGAAAGGTTGCTGGTTGATTAGTTAATTTATTCCCCTCAACACAAGCTTTAATCGACCTGTGGCGAGTAGATATTTTTATGTCTAATGGAGAACTTTTTCTTAAAAAATTGGGGTCTAATATTGCATCTTATCTTGATGCAAATCTTGTAGAGTCAGTTGTAACTTAATATTTTTTTGTCCATTATATTCTACTTGCAAAAAGCTACTATAATTGATTATCGTTGTGATTCAAAATATATGTTAAGCTGTTGGTCATGACCTGATTAGATGTCATTTTGCATAAAATACTTCTTTGACCGAACAAACCAACCAACATGTAGCATTTGAATTTCTAAATTATCAGAAATTAAAAATGTATCTGTTTGCCTTTAAACATAATGTGTTCATCATGATGTTTTAAAGGAGGTTATTATTATTTACAGTTTGAAAATTCATTCTTGAATAACAATGAAATTTATCTTTTTGAAAGGTATTTATGTATAAAACAAAGTAGTAACTAATATATAAAACAAAGTGACTAGGTCTAGAAAGTAACTCCTGGTATTCTGTAAACTCTGTAATTTTAAAAGTAGTTTTTGTTCTCTAATAAAGATAGTATTGTTCTCCCATATAGTTCATCATCCCTAAGACGATTTTTTTTATTGAGTTCAAATGCATCTGAAAACATATGCAGAATTTTTGCATTGGCGTCAATGTATTATGCTCAGCGGATATTGATATTATTATTGTATTTAATGAATATCAATAACATTTAGGCATCTCATTTCATTAAATTCCTTTGTATTTTATTACCAATTGTTTTCTGCACTAAAGTTCTCATAAATCTAACATCTGAAAGTTCGTTTATCAACACAATTCATTTACTCCATTATGTTCATGCCATTAAGGGATGTTTTCAGTTGGATTTTGTTCAACTTAATAAGTCTTTTACATCTTTTTATACAGTATTACCTTCTTATTGATATTGTGTATAAATGATTGTTTTAAAATTATTTTCTATTCATTACCTGTGAATTTTGCTTTACAAAAAGTGCATACACATTTTAAATATTCTTTTTTTTTTAATCTTAAATCTAATGCTCTTAACATAGGCAGTTCCTGTAAAAACAGAACTAGATTAGTATAGTATTTCTTTGTGTGCTTTTTTATTGCTATTTAAATTGATCTTTTATTATTTAGATCATTGAGTTACTTGACGAGTTGAAAGTACTTCATGTGTCTGACGAAACCATTAAAGTCATTTACACCCCTCGGGTGGCAGATGTCAGGCCCTACATTGTGTGCTGCAAAGTTTTGGACATCAATTTGAGTGAGCCCAGTATGCTGAAAAAGTTTATCACTGCACAAGTAAGGTATTTTATGTGTTCATTTAATGTCGGGTCATCACTATATATAAAACTAAGTGTCTGTATGTCTGAACCTTATACAAGTCCACATTTCTGACCCTAGAGGTACAAAATTTGATACATAGAAGCTTTAGTACACCGAGATTGTAGAGAAAACTTTTAAATTCAATTAGAAATTACTTTTATTAAAATTTAAAGACATTAAAACAAAATTCTTGGAAACACAACATTATTTTTTTATTACAGCTGAATAAAAACAAAAGTTATTTTGGTGTGTCTCCCTTGTTTTTCTAATTATTTTTATGTATTATAAATAGTTCTTCCAATAAGCAGTTCGAGTATTGTAATATTTCCATATATTCATTGTCAATCAATGTATAATATTTAATTGGAGCTACTTTTTATTTAGACAAAACTTCACGAAGGAGTTTGTGAAAAGAGGACTGCAGCAACTATTGCGACGCACGATTACTCGAAGATTGTGGGACCCTTACTTTATGATGCAAAGTTACCTCAAAAGATTATGGTATGTTTTTCTGCTAGTGATACACCTTGGCTTGTATAACAGAGTTCATATGCCTCAGGGAAAATAAATCGGTCTTAAAATCTCGGGGGATTTTCAGGGAAAAAAGAAAATCCCTCCTAAAACCTGGAAAACATAATTTTTACTCTGGAAAAAAAAAAAATCCTACTCTTCGATGCAATTTGTTTAACCTTAACTTGAGGACTTAAAGTTACAGAATTATTTGATAGCATAGACTTGCAAAAAGTTATTCTTAAAGAAAAGACTTTTTTTGTGTTATCGCAAGAATTTGTGCAATTGAGGTTTAATTACATTTATCTGGCTTGCTAAAATAATTAAAATATAAAATTTTTGTTTTAAATAATTAACCCACGATGGAACACACGACTCTGGAGAATTTCTCATATTTGAAGGTTGTGCTAATATATTAGCTTTTATTGTCAAAATTTATGTCACTGTTTTGTGTTTTCTGCTCATGTGGTAGCCTCTATGACTGTGAAGATCGATTTCGTCCTTTTGTTTGAATATTGCAATATTACCAAAAATTTTATATTACTTTCAGAACTTAGTCCCAATTGTCCGACTTTTCTATATAATCTTTGTTCACATTTGTAATTTTGGCTGCAAATTTATACTCTTTTGCTTTCAACTACCCATGTTTACATAGGGTAATGAAAGTATAACATTTGGTAAAAAAAAAAATCCCAGATTTCTTCATGTTTTGCAACATCTTATTTTCAAAAAAAGTTGTTTAAAAAAATGTATTTCTGTGTGTACGGAATCAGTGTAACTTCCTAAAAAATTGACCTATGATATTCAAATTTGGTGTGCGGGTTGGTGGTAGCAATTAGACCTACCATTAAGGTTTTCATCATTAGTTAGCTTAGAGCACTATTCATGAACGATACAAATCAAACCAGTTAACTAATATAAGTTACTTTCTGTAGATCACTCCACTAAATAGAAAGGAGGAACTGTCTGCTGCTAAGTTGTATGCTCAGCTAAATGAAGAGGCTGATACCTTACGAAAGGAAAAGAAGAAAAATACATATTCAGGGATTCACAAGTAATTTTAGCTAAAGTTTTTTTTCTGTGTATTTATCTTATGAAATCTTACTATGGATACTAAATTTATTTTGTACAAGTAATTAAATACTTCTCTGTTAATATAAATAACATCTTAAAAATACACTGTACAACTATATGAATCTCACTTAAGAGGAAGTCCTAGTAAGGATCATTCCCTATAATAGCTATGTTACTATCTTCTTCCCCAATGTATTTAGAAACTATTTTCTATAAAACCTTGAAATTTGGTGAATAGTAGGGTTCCCACGGTCATTAAAAGTGCCTAATATTTTTTAACTTCGTTTCAAGGCCTTGAAAATACTTAGAGGTGCTTAAAAGTCCTTGAAAAGTCTTACAAGGGGATCTTGCGGTCTCCGAAATTCAGATCGGGATTAGACTTGGCAGATTGGTAGTATACCTTAAGGGTATCCACACAGTAAAGCAATAAAGCGCACTAGCCAGAAGATTCCGAGAAAATAGGCTCTAATGTGTTAAGTGCAGATTATATACTAGTATTGATTTTTGTTCTGCAACTGTCCGGTGGCTAAGTGGTTAGCGTGTTGGGTTTCGGTACGGGCGATCCGGGTTCGATACCTCGTGAGCTTTTTTTTTTTCAATTTATAAAGTGACTGTTACAGCTAATTGAAATATCAATTAAAGATAATACTTTATTTGCAGTTGCAGAGCAAAAATCTCAACTAGTATATAAGCTGCGCATAACACTTTAGAGCCTGTTTTCTCGTAATCTTCTGGCTAGTGCGCTTTATTGCTTTACTGTGTGGATACCCTTAAGGTGAACTACCAATCTTCCGAGTCTCATCCCGATCTGAATTTCCCAGACCGTAAGGTCCCCTTGTTAGAGGTCCATAAAAGTCCTTAATTTTTGCGGTTGTTGTGTGCCCAACTGCAAAATTTATAAAAATACAACTCGGACACTGTGTCACCCCTACTTATCCACACCTTATCAGATTCTCTGACATATTTGTATTACCCATGCGCCAACTTGTAACTCTTTTGACAGAATATACTTTATTGAAAATGTATATATAGACATGATAGACAAGCTTTTGAGGAAATATCCCTAAATTTTTTGGAATTATCCCTAAAATTCCTACCTAAATAAAATCTTGGTAGCCTTTATTCTGATTTTTTTGTCGAGTTAACTCAGCATTGAATTGATTCTTGGAATCTTCTATAATTTTTGAATTCATGGATATTTACAATAATTTCATTCTTGTATATTTAAAGTAGTAAATTGTATGAAGTAGATATTAAAAGCTTTATTAGGAAGAAATATGCTTGTATAAATTAATACACCATGATTTTATGCTAAGTTAGACGATAAGGTCTGTTTTACGACTTTATTATGTCCTTATTAACCTTAAATGAATATAATTATTACCTTAAAAGCAAGCTTAATACTTGCATTGAAGATTTAAAATGCTTATTCTAAAAAAAATAATAATAATAATCTATAAATAAAAGCTTTTTTTTTTTTTGGAATACTCACTGCTTCCCCTGGAATTAAGAGTTGTATGAACATTCATTTAACAGAGATTTATGTATAAACAGTTTGCTTCTTCACAGAAAATATTTATCTTTTTATATTGTAAAGTAGAAATATGAGGCATACAAAGTCATGCTGGCTTATTGCAAATTAATATAATATTGAAGCATACTGTGTCATGTTTATGTTGGGCTTTATATATAGCCATTATTTTGTCCTATTTAACTTGGTACTATAGAAAAAAAACACTTGTTTCTTAAAACATAAACACCTGGATTTTTTATTATGTGTTTAGTATTTGTGTAAAAAGTGCTATGTAAAAACTGTTGCGGTTTGTTGAGGGCTTTAAAGATTTCTCAACTATGCACAGTGAAAATGACTTCTTTTGGAAAAGATTTAGAGACGTTTAAAAGTACAAAATTTATTTACAGTAAAAGAAATAAATAACTTGCAATTGGCTAATCATTCCTGTGCGACCCGCACACTAAATCGAGTTACTTCATGCCGATAAGGCATGGAAAAGAAAAAGCGCCCAAGAGTACACGATCCATACAGTTTAAATACTTGAATCAACGGTCACATGACCGAGTAACAAAAATTAGCATAAGGATATTAGATCACTCTAACACACCAGTTTCAAAATCTCAAAAATACAACTCGGATCAAATCAAGTCAAGTCACAAACTTACAAAGTAAGTGAAGTGAATTCATCCGATCCGACTTGTTGATATGTCGTCAAAACATCGGTAAAATACCGGGAAAAAATTTAACGTGAGATATAAATGGAACCGCACAATAAAGTAAGTTTATAGTTTATATAAAAACCTCCGTGCGTTTCCCAACAATGGCCCGCCTATATCACGGTAAACACGAGAAAAAATTTCAAAAAGTTCTCGGTAACCTACTAATAATAGCACCAATAAAATTATCTTTTCAAAAACTGTTATCCAGAGTGATCTATTACAATTCAAAAAAAATTTCAGCACACCTTGCAGAAAAATACAAAATTTTAACTAGACTCTTTCTTGAGTCCAATATGAAAGTTCAGCACAAATATAGTTCCTGAAAACATTCATACTACGCACTTCATAAGCTCAAAAAAATATGTGTGTCCGGCTGGCTGCTGTACGGTTGGGAAATAAGGAGCAATTTAAAACGGGACTAAAACTGAAGACGACCAAATCAAGCTCCTGTAAAAAGGCTCCGATGATGCCCACTCCTCCGGCGAATGCGATCTCCTCGCACTCTGGCAGATTACATTTGCACCTCTCCCGAGACGGAACGAGAGGCCGCTCGTACGCCTCGAAAGCACTCTCCGAAGAAGCAGAACATCACCTCGGCGGGGACCGTTAAAACCATCAGCAAACAGCAGGGCAGACATGAAATAGAAAACAATTACACATATTAGGATAAGACCAAAAATTTAAACTACAAAAATCCTATCTACTAGTGACTTCAATCCAATCTTAGGCAAGGGTTTGGTGAACAAATCAGCTAAGTTTGACTTCGTATTGACATACTTCAACTTAAAGAAATTTTCTAGGACCAAGTTTCTAATGAAATGGAATTTTACATCAATATGTTTTGTACGGTGATTTTCAATGGAGGATTTAGAAAAACTAATTGCTGCCTGATTATCACACAATAATTGGCTTTCAAAACTAACATTCAAAATGTTTAAATCTTTAAATTCATTTAAAATTCTTACAACCCAAACAAGCTCTTTCGAGGCTTCAGTTAGTGAAACGTACTCAGCTTCCAGCGTAGATAAACTAACACATTTTTGTTTAAATGTACGCCACATTATGGGTGATTCATTGATAAACAGAATTAAACCTCCAATAGAAATGCGATCATCCCGATTCGCAGCAAAGTCTGCATCACTGTAACACATTAGATTTATATCTTTTACATTTGAAATATTTAACTTATAGGCCTTGGTCTGGTGGATATATCCTACCAATTTGAGTAAAGTATTCCAATGAATCATGCCAGGATTAGATTGGAATTGGGAGAGTATGTTTACTGCATAAGAAATGTCAGGACGAGTCCTGCTTGCTAGAAATGCAAGACAACCTAATATATTCCTATAAGGCAATTTAGACATTTCTGAAATCTCCTCATTAGATTTAGGACATTGGTTTTTGGATAACACCGTTCCAACAGCGATAGGCAAAGAAGTGGTTGGGTATTTATACCTACTATAAGTGTTACAAATATGATCAATGTAAGTAATTTGATGAATATATAGGTTATTTTCATCTTGAACAAATTCAACTCCCAATAATTTCCGGGTTTCACCTAATATCTTTAGATCAAAATGCTTGCTTATTTTATCAACAATTTCGTTGACTAAAATCTTGGTTTTAGCAAAAATAACTATATCATCAACATACAATAACAAAATTACATTATCACAATGAGTATAAATACAATTTGCCCAATCAAGCTTGTGAAAATTTAAACCAATTAAAACATTGTGAATTTCTAGAAACCATTCCCTGCCAGATTGGTGTAACCCATAAATTGCTCTATTGAGCTTACAAACGAAGTCTGGTTTATTTGGGTCTTCAAATCCAGGTGGCTGTGACATTAAGATGGTCTCGTTTAGATTTGCGTACAAGTAAGCGCATTTGATATCTATTTGGCAATGAGTCCAATTAAGCTTACACACAAAAATCGAAAAACACAACCTAATCACAGAAAAATTAACTACCGGACTGAAAACTTCGTCATAATGTATACCAGGTATTTGTTTGAAACCCTGAGCGACTAATCTAGCTTTATATCTGGCAATGTTTCCTTGGTCATCCCGCTTTATATCAAAAACCCAACGGCAGCCAATTATCTTGCCCTTAGTAGTCTTAGAAACAAGATCCCAAACATTTCTTTTATGCATTACAGAGATTTCCTCCTGCATGGCTTTATGCCATAAATCAGCCTGAGGTGTTCTAAGAGCATGTTTATAGGTGGTAGGAATAGTTACATCTAGTCACGTATTAGTTAAATTAACCATCTCAACTGTTACTTCCTCTGTATCCGTGTTTTTCCCTTGAAAATTAAATTTTGTGCTGTCATAGGGTATGTTATTAGCTTCACAGTACTCTCTTACATCATTGTGTGAGCGAAGTCTAACCTTTTGGTCTGGGATACGGTAGTAGATATCTGTCCTCGAACCAGTTTGTCTAGGAACAACTTCTCTAACAAAAGTAATATCAGGAGTAACAGTAGGTGCCTGCTCAGCCTTACTCGAACCTGGTTTAGGCTCCTGATCAGACTTGGGTTCATCATCTGAATCAGGATCACTTTCAACATCAGATTTCTGATCAGAGTCGGAATCGGACATAGTCAGATCAGGCATTAAAGGAACTCTTAGAGGTGTTTTGGGGGGGTCCAGTACAGCTCCACTGCTTTTAATAATATTAAGGTCCTCCTCAAAAGTTACGTTAATAGATTCAACGATTTTTCTTTCGTTGGGTAACCAAATTCGATAGCCCCTTGTCCTCTGTGCATAACCAACCATGATTCCCTTCTTGGCTCTCATATCGAGTTTGCGTCTTAGCTGCTTGGGAATACCCAAAAATGCAGTCGCACCAAAAGGCTTTAGATGCTTAACGGAAGGCTTTTTGCCACCAAATAGTTCAAATGGGGTCAATTTGTTATTCCCGTGACAAACACGGTTCCATACATAGGTGAAACAAAATAGAGCTTCCGCCCAAAAATGGTTTCCAAGACTACTATCGTTAAGAAGGGTTTTTATACCGTCGGTAGCAGTATAGTTAAAACGTTCAGAGACACCGTTCTGCTGGGGACTGTAAGTGTTGGTCCGTTCTGACCTTATACCGAGCTCCTCGAAGAGGGTATCGAAATCAGAGTTACAAAATTCGAGTCCATTGTCTACACGTACACTCCCTATCTTGGAGTTCAGAAATCTTTCGACTCTCTTTAAATATCCAGAAAAACATTTAAAAACCTCCCTTTTCTCCCTTACGGGATAAACCGTTACTTTTCGAGAAAAGTCATCTGTTATTGTCAAAAAGTAACGATACCCGCCAATGGCAGTAGTTTGAAGTGGGCCGCACAAATCCATATGCACTAATTCTAGTGGCTTGGTAGATCTAATCTGCCCAATGGGTTTAAAAGATTTCTGGCGGGACTTGGCTAGTTTGCAAGGGTCACATTTTATTTTATCCATTTTCAGAATTGGCAAACCCCTAACACCTTCATTTCTACTGGTATTGGTAACATATTTAGGATTGATATGACAAAAACGTTTATGCCAGACATTAGCATCTTTTTCAACCGAAGTAGAAAGACTTGTAATGGTATTAACTTTAGACAATTCCGATGCAATATCTTTACAATACCTGGGTTTAATCAAATAAAGACCGTTATGTCTCCTGGCATAAAAAAGCTTGCGGCCATCCCTATGATATACATTTAATACGTTATTTTTACAAACATAACTATGACCCGCTTTATCTATTACACTGCCTGATATTAGATTTTGCCGTAATTTAGGTGAATAAAGTACTTTAGTAAGTAAAATGTCCTCCAACTCACCATCTACGTTGAATTGGAGCGAGACTTCCCCGGTTCCTTCTACTGGACATGTGACTCCACCAATGGCCACGGTGACATCAGTATTCTTGAGGGGCTTGAAGTCGTCCATTAGGCTCCGGTCACAGCAAAAGTGAGAGGTTGCTGCGGTGTCAAATACCCAATGGGTTTTATCTGCTCGTGGAGAATCGCTTGCGTTGGCTTCTATAATCAGACTAGTCTGTTGTCTTCTTGACTCGGGTCTTGTCGTCTTCTTCTGGGCTTGCCGTCGATTGCGGGTTCTTGACCTATTACTATCTTGGTTCCTTGTCTTGCTCCTATTTTCCTTTTTATTTGATGACTGGGACGATCTCTGTTTACTATTTGCATGATAGGCTGATACCTCTTGGTCTTTGCTGCACTGCTTCAGTCTGGCCTCCTCAGCTAAAAGTTCCGTCAGCACTTTATCGGCTTTAAACTGGTCATCTTCCCACCTGTAGATAGACTGTACGATACCGTTGAACTCGTGGGGTAGGTAACGGATCATTTGAAATGAATGGTACCAGTCTTCAATGGGTTTACCAGCATCCGCCAACTGCGATACAATTTTCTTGAGACGGGCTGAATAAATGCCAATATCTTCATCTGGAAAAATTCTGCAGGAGAAAAAATCGTCTGTAAGACCAATAAGTCGGGCTCTTGAGTCTGGTCTAAAATGGTCGGCGAGCAATTTCCAAGCCATCACTGGGTCGTCTATTTCTGATATTAAGGGCCGTAGTTCCTTTTCTATACTTAGGTAAATAGTACTATAGGCTCTGTCCCTTCTTAGGTTGAAATCACGAACTATTTTTTCGTAGGCCCTGTCATCGGGATGGGGTCCACCCGGCTCCGGCACTTTTCCAACTGGATGAAGTTCTTTGCCTTCAACTATTTGCCATGATCCTTTTTCCATGAGTAAAACTTTAACGTCGTCACGCCACGTGTTATAGTTGCCGGCATGAAGCTTTTCGATTATTTGGTGGTCCATGATAGCACCAAGATTATCCAAGTTGAGCAAGATAGAAAATAATGAGCAAATAATACTTCGAGTGGCCCGCCGTCTCAACACTAGTTAAATTCCAAAAAAGACCTGCGTTTCAAAAAGGGCCCATAACCATGTTGCGGTTTGTTGAGGGCTTTAAAGATTTCTCAACTATGCACAGTGAAAATGACTTCTTTTGGAAAAGATTTAGAGACGTTTAAAAGTACAAAATTTATTTACAGTAAAAGAAATAAATAACTTGCAATTGGCTAATCATTCCTGTGCGACCCGCACACTAAATCGAGTTACTTCATGCCGATAAGGCATGGAAAAGAAAAAGCGCCCAAGAGTACACGATCCATACAGTTTAAATACTTGAATCAACGGTCACATGACCGAGTAACAAAAATTAGCATAAGGATATTAGATCACTCTAACACACCAGTTTCAAAATCTCAAAAATACAACTCGGATCAAATCAAGTCAAGTCACAAACTTACAAAGTAAGTGAAGTGAATTCATCCGATCCGACTTGTTGATATGTCGTCAAAACATCGGTAAAATACCGGGAAAAAATTTAACGTGAGATATAAATGGAACCGCACAATAAAGTAAGTTTATAGTTTATATAAAAACCTCCGTGCGTTTCCCAACAAAAACTTATGTTTGTAATTTTATTGTGAGTCTACTATTCATATAGGATGTTTTATATCCTGTTGTAAAATATGTTACGACTCATTTTAAATAACAATTGTATTCTCTATTTTTAAAATATTTAATTAACGTTACTTGCATATGACTGCTAAAATATGCATACCTGCCAACTTGTACGAATCATCCGTACAATGTACGGATTTTTACTATTTTGTACGGGTGTACGAACAGCTAAAAAAATCGTACGGATTTCACGGTACTTTTCGTTTTTTCCCTAAAACCGTTTTTTTTTGTTTTTTTTTTATAAATATTTTTTTAAGTCACCAACGAAACCGAAACGATTTTCCAAAGCTGCCGCGTCCGTCAAAATATTTATTCACACTCCAAGATTGCGCATATGTTCAGCACTAAAGCGCGTTGGCGAGGATGCATTGTTTTCTTTTCTGTTGCCGACTAGATTTGGCAAACCAAACCACTGCTTCGATTTTTCGGGCTTTACAGATTAATAAAGAAGCAAAAAACCGAAAGTGCTTTAGTTTTTTAATTCTACCTTCTTTTGGACTGGACTCCAAAACGTAAATAATAGTACTGGACTTGCGCGTAAATAATAGCACTAAACACGGCGCCGGGGATGCACTGTTTTCATTTGTGTTGCCAACGGGACCTGGCGAACCAAACAACTATTGCTTTGCCTCAGACTTAAGGGATTAACAAAGAATCTGAAAACCAAAAGTGCTTTAGATTTTGGTTCTTCCTTCTGTTTGGACCGTACAATAATGTTGCGCGTATATAATAAAAGTACTTAAGCGCGGCGCCGGAAATTCATTGTTTTCATCTGTGTTGCCGACGGGATTTGGCGAACCAAGCAACTGTTTCGTTGTCTCGAACTTTAGAGATAATAAAGTAGAAAACTGAAAGTGCTTTAGTTTTTTTTTATTCTTTCTTCTTTTGGACCGTACTCCAACGCTGCGCACTAAATCGCGACGCCGCCGTTTTCAATTGTTTTGGCGGCACTCGCCGAACGACTGTTTCGTTTTCTCGGACTTTAGAGATTAAAGCACTTTCGGTTTTCAGCTTCTTTGTTAGTCTTAATTATTTATTTTAAAATATCCAAGTTAAACAATCCTGGTGTAAAATTCCAGAAAATATCAAGTTTTTTTGGAGTTTACTTCAAACCAAGCGGTTTACTTCTAATCATCAGAAATTCAAACAAAGAAACAAATTTTGCATTCTGCTCTATCTATACATCTGATATTAAGATTTCTCATGGAGGATTTACTGATGTCGAAGTTCATATCAATTCTAAAAAGCACAGTGACAACATCAAATGTATTAATACGAATTCGAAAGCCTGCATAATTGATATTTGTGCGTGTGATTAAACACTTTGAATACCACCAACTCATTGTATGTTTCACTAGTCTTTTTGTGTCATAAAGCATGTTTTATTTAGGTGTAATGTAGACTAAATCTTAAACCTCATCAGAGATTTCATCGTAAAGTTTAAATTTGATTTATTTTTAAATCCAAGTTAGTTTTTTTATTTTATAATTTCCATTTTGTGCTAAAATGTAACAATTTGTTATATTTGAGAGCAATTGAATACTATGCAATTTTTTTAATTTTTTTTTTTTGCATTTGTAATAGAATTTCTATTATTTCTATATTACATTCATAAATATTGTCGCTATTTGACTTTCCATGAGTCATAGGAATGCAAATATTTGTTCCGTAAAAATTGTACTAATTTGAAAATGCCAATGTTGGCAGGTATGAATATGTTACTGGGTTGTGGTGACTATAGCCAACTTTTTAGATGCTTGATGCACAACTTTGTGGAGTGTTGGCTTGTAAGAAAGTTGCTATCCAGGCAATCCTATTTGGACAAGTTGCTCAGTTTATATGTCCCACTTCTGCAACTTCACTGGATATAGGAACCCTAAATAATATTTGTCTGAAAAGATTATTAGCATGGCTACTGCATGCAATTATACTTTCAGATAAATATTGATCAGGTTGTTTCTGTGGTAAATTTTTTTTTTTCTTAAATAGGTCTGTCCTACTTTGACTTTACAACAGTTTAGCAAAGTTTGTTTCAAATAAATGTCTAGTTACAATTGGGAATTAAATTTAATTTGTTGTTACTTTTTTTTAAGGTACTTGTATCTACTGAAGGACAAGCCATTATATCCTTGTCTGCTAGATTCTACTGGTGCAGTGGTGTCATTCCCCCCAATAACAAATAGTGAGGGAACAAAGGTAACAATTTACATTAGCTTGTGTATATGTTGTAAGTATGTAAGAGACTAAATGTTTTGCTAGTTTAAATTTGAGAATTTTTCTACCCTGTCTATCTTGGTAAGAGTTTAATTAAAATATGTTATAGATTAAGAGACAACTTTAAGTTTAAGTACCCCGTCGAACATCATTCTGAATATTTTGTAGAATGTGGAGAAAAGTCAGTTGGTTGTAAATCCACTGGTCTGCAAAAGCAAAAATGGCAGAAACCGTACAAAAATCAACTTTGAATTAATTGAACTAAATCCAATTGCTAGATATGTCATAACTTGTCAAAAGGTAAACACACTTTTTAGTCTGGTAACCCACCACAATTTGATTTTCAGTGAGAAAGGGCACAGACAATTTCTGATCTCTGGCTCAGAAAACTTGCATATTTTAAAAGTAGGCCAAATTGGCGATATCAGTTACTATTATCAGTGACATAATATTTATTGCTAACTTGGCTCATTTTAAAAAGATGCAATAAAAAATCGCCAGATATCTGAATCGTCTACAACCATCTTAATTTAAAATTAAAGAGCAATGGATTATCAAATAAAAGAAATACTTGTTATTTGGCAAATTATTGCATATTTTGCTATTGGATTTAATTCAAAACCTTCTAAGTTGATTTTTGACCAGTTTCAGCCATTTTTGCCATTGCAGACAAGTAATTTTGTATTCAACTAACTTTTCTCTATATTCTATAAAAAATTCAGAATAATGTTCGATGTGGTACCTAAATTGCAGTTGCCTTTCAGACCGTTACTATAAGGTAAATTGGTTCCCTCGTGAAATTCCCCAATAATACCCATTAGCACCCAGCCCTTTTCAGATTGTCGAGTTGTCTATTGAGTGTTTTCCTGGCTGTCTCTCAATTAAGTTGCAAATCAATTCCCCTTTAAAATTTAGAATCTTGTTTTAACCCTTTAAATCCCATGGAGTCAGCGTTATGGGTTTCACAAAACCCCGATGACTTTCCATTCATAAAAACTGGAAATGAACTCGCCCAACTCGTTCTCCTGTCTGCCACTCCTGGGATTGCTGTGGGGGGTCACTGTCGACCATTAAAAGATCATTACTATATGTATACAGCCTGCAATAGGGGTGTGCGTTGGGTCATCTGCTTGATATGTCAGAGAATTTAGTTGGCGTCTTATCAATGAAACAAACGCCACCGCTAAGTACATGACAAGATTCGCATAAAAGAAAAGTCCCTGACTATCTTACTCCATGTCCAAAGGGTGGGGCAGTTTGACATTGAGTACTTTAAATCCATGTCTCCCCTCTACATGCCCCACAATAGCCTATTGTTGAGGACCGTCACGCTTTAAACAACTAAGGCAGGGCAGTTCCCCTCACTTGAAAATATACGTTTACCCCTGGTTTACACCTGCAACCGCCCGAAAGGCGGTTAGCTGGGAAATTCTCTACAAGGCGTTATAGGGCGGGTTGGGATTTAAAGTGTTAATCATGTTTTGGAACATTATAACTCATGTAGCTCTTGTGCCATAAAACACAACAAATCCATCACAAGTACTCCTCAAAGTTGCGAATATTGCTAAATATGATTGACCTATTGCAAAAAAAGACAACACAAAGAATGAACCATCTCACTGCCTCTGTGTTTGTATTGCTTTTATGCCCTATCTTCATATATTCCTATGAAACAAAAACCTCTCGTATTAAATTTAGAATTATGTTGCCTGATTACGTATGCATTAAAATAATAAAAAATATTTTTTACTACATTTAAAAAATATATAGTTGTATATATATTAAAATTTTGCTATTCCTACAAAGTGGCCACAGAATCTTGAAATCGGGGAAATGTCAGGGAGCTTTCTGATTCTGGAAAAAATCTTTTGAAGTTACATTTCCCTGTTCATCCGTATTTTGGCTTCATTTACCAATGTGTAATTGTGATGCTAATCCTTAGAAATTTCATGTTACCGAATAATTTAAACTTTGACTTACTTTCTTTTAACTTTTTATAAACTTTTCATTACTGCGAAAACTATTTTTAAAAAATCGGCATTATTATCACCTTGACATGCATGTTCTATTTGATCAGGGTATCTACACTAGGTGGAATGATTTAAACTTTTTGTTACTGCAAAAACTATTTTCATAAAATTGGCATATTATCTCTTAGGCACACACATAATATTGTTCTATTTGATCAAGTGTCTACCCAGCTGGAAAACATGGGGACATTTTAAAAAAGTTGCCATAAAATCAGGGAATATTTTTCATTAATTTTGGTGCTATTTTACAAAAAAATTGCATGTTATCTCTTTGGTTTACATATTCTATTTGATCAGTGCTTCTACACATCTGGGAAAGTTGAGAAGTTGGAAAAAAGTGTGCAGTAAAATCAGGGAACTTTTTTTCCTGAATTTTGTGACCCTTTCCTATTTCTTCTTCTACTGGTTTGGAACCATGTTTTATGGATGGACCAGTTTTATTTTCCAAGTTGGAATCGCTGATTTCTAGGAGCATTTCACTTCAACTGTGGATGGACTTCTGTTAATAGAAAAAAAGTTGTCTAACTTATAAAATAATATTCTATTTAAATTGTTTATTTGTCAATTTTTTTATCCTATTAGGTAATGTTTTGAATTTATGTTTAAAAAAACAATAAATTTTTGTCGCTACAAGTTTACAAGAGGTCCTTAAAAATTTGAAAGGTCGTTAAAAAGTCCTTAAAAACTGCTTATTTTTTATTTTTGAGAACTGTATGAACCCTGGAAAATTTTGTTTTCTTTAACACGAAACCTACTAGTGGTCGAATGACCGCTTTTAAGACTTCAATCAAAATTGTTAAATTCCAGGTTTTTATTTTTCTTCCAAAAGCCAGAAAAAATAAATCATTTTTAATTATTACATGATAATTATTTTGTGTTTTATTGCCGATGCTAAATTCTGTATTTAGAACGAACCAGAAAAGAATATAACGTTTATTTGAAAAGCAATCATTTGACTGTCATTGGTGGAAATGGGTATAGATAAAAAATATCTGGATTTATGAACAATGCATGTCTTTTTAATAATAGCATTATCATGACCTTTTTTCATACATTGCCTAAAAACTGTTTTTCATTCTATAGAATGCTTAGATATATACCAATACCTATGGAAAGTATATAATTCTCATATTTCATCCTTTGTTTAAGTCTACCATTTTATAAAATGCCAGCATTTCATACATAGCTGTTAACATAGACAACATGCACACTGTTTCAAATTAAACCATTCCTAAAATGTAGTAAAATTCCAAAAGATTACTTGTGTAAGATTTATTATTTATTTTAATTTGATTATTAATTGTTTTTATTATTAATTTTGATTATTAATTTATTTTAATTTGATTATTAATTCGGTTATTAATTGTCTATTTTGTGCTTAGATGTCATGCGAAACAAAGAGCTTACTTCTTGAAGTAACAGGAAACAACTTAAACACTTGCAAGAAAGTCATGGATGCTCTACTAGTCGAAATGCTGAAGCTTGGCCTTGGAAATAAAATTTCCGAAAGCAGCGATGGTGAAGAAAATGAAAAGCGAAATTTTCTTACTGTCCAACAAATAAAGATTGTTGACGAAGAAGGACAATTAAAAGTTGTGTATCCATCTAGAACTGACATCACTGTGGAGGGTATTCTAGTAACGAGAGCTTAACCCAATAGAGTTGGGTTTGTTGTGAATACTTTTATCATGAATAAAAAAAGCTTCTTTATCCATTATTTTGTTTCATAAATCTTTTATAAGTGACAGGCGCGTAGTGAGGCGGGTGGGATAAGGGGATATATCCCCTCCCTGAATCATAAGTTGCTTAGAACATACTCATTATGAATTTGTCTGCAATTAATGGTTTGACAACTTGCTGAAGGAATAGATTAGAAATAGCCAGCTACAATGTTCCATTTCAACAAATGTGACTGCTTGAAAAAAGAAATAATGCGAAAGAAAATTTATTGCTTACAAAACATTGGCTCAGTTTTCGGCTGTGGTTTTATGAGGTCTTTTTATGCCCTCGTTGAATGACTATGCCACTAAGCCAGTACTGTATTTTCAATAGTTCACTAACGTTAGCAAACAAATAACATTCTGATCTATGTTTTCTAAATGATTTGAACCCAGGGAACTAAAGCACTCTTTATTTTTGAAAATGAACGGTGGAAAGGAACTTTAAAGGATATTGAGAAAAAATTTCACACATAATTAAAAACGGTGAAAGTAAATATTAAAATTCAATTTTATGTTTTCTTAAAATTTTACCCCAAATCTCCTCCCGGAATAAATTTCTGGCTACACCCCTGAAAAGTGAGCTAAGTTAGCAATTTATATTACATTGTTGCAACATTTCCTGTATTTTTTCCAATTGAAAATTGAAGAGCAGTGGATTATCAAATAAATACATTACTGTGGAAGTTATCTGATTTAGGTTAACTCATTAAAATTCTATTTTAGAAAAGTTTCCGTTATTTTCCTTTGGCAGACCAGAATATTTATAATTTACTAGTGTATCTCAACATTCCATAAAAAAAATTCAGACCGATGTTCGAAGAAGTGCCTAATCTTTTATTTGCCTCTCGGTCTGTTTGCAATAAATTTAATAAAGCAGAAACGTGAAATTGATACACCGCACATATTATTGGTATAAATAACTTTAAATCAATGCAACGGTTATTAAATTTGGAGAATCGGTTGTCAAGTTCTTTATAGAGTCTAAGACAGAACCAAAAATTATTTCAATTGGATTTAAATTTCTGCCTGTGGAACAAAAATTGTTCCAATTTGGTAACAGACTAACATTAGTTCAGAACAAGAAAAAATAAAATTAAAAAAAAAAAAAAACTTGCCAATGATTTATGCTTTAATTACTTCTTAAAAGCAATTTATTACGTTCAATATTGCAAAATGAAACTAATTTCAGATTTAACAAAGCACCAGTGTTCACATTTGGCTGAATGAAATGTCACTATTTTCAAGTTTGCAAGATAAGTATTTTTAAAGTTACTGTTGGATGGTAAAAACTTGAAGTAAGTCATTATTTATTAAAATATGGTGTTAAATTATAAAATATGAAACATTATCTACAAAAAATTGCATCCCTTTAGCAATTTATTAAAAATATTTTTTAGATATATTTTTCCCATTTACCATGGAATTGCCCCTTTGCTTTATGATGAACAGGAAGGAAAGTAGTGAGCATTGTTGAACCTGGGCAGAACATAAAGGAAAGTATGGAGACTTTCTAATGTCAATAGTGGAGAGTTGCTTGTTGGAGAAAGTATTTGTGACCTGAGATCAAGACCGAATCAACCCAAAAAAAAGGATCTTGAAATTTGGGATATTTAAGAGCAACTTCTAATAAGGAACATTCCTATACAATGTAACAATAATTACTAGTTCTGAATACCAATGAACACTTGTGACTTCATTTTGTTGCTTGATTGAATGATTTTTGGCAAAATCTTCAATTATGATAATTTTATCATCCTGTAAGTTACCTTTTAACTTTTGTAGTTCTGCTTGTTATCTTTTAATATTAAAAAGAGGCAAGCAAACGGATTATACCGAAGAAGATCAAGTATTTGTATTACTTGAGGAACTGAGTTTCTAAATGAAAGTTTTTAACATTACCTTCAAACTTAAACATTTCCCTTAGTAAAAAAAGTTTGTATAATTACAAAAATTTGCTGTCCCTACCTAAACAATTTTCTTTTGTATATAATTTTTAAAAATTATTTTCATAAAATGTAATGGGTCAATCTCCAGAAATAAGAAAAATACATGTCGCAACATTATGTCACTTTAAAACATCGAACTTTTTTTTTATTCAATATATAATGTCCTCATTTTATTCTAAACGTAATGTGTGTTCAACTGTCATTGCTTTTAACCCTTTATTAATTCTGTTTTTTTTAGCTACCCATTCTGTCATTTGTTTCATTTTAGCTGTCGATTTGTAGTTTTACGAAACATATTTTCAAAAACATTTTCGATTTCTAAAATTTTAAGCGTACGAGTTGGACCCTCAATAATAATAAAATTTGTTTGAGGGAAGTATAGTTTTACAATTATAATGGTTACTGAAACAAAAACTCTTACAAGGTCACTTCCACAACATGAAATACACATAGGTGCCAACTACATGGGAGGACCCTCTCCTCCAAATGAGAATCAAGTAAGTGTAGCAGTTCTTTTGTGCAATTTCACTAAAATTAATATTTTAAAATATTGCATGATATTAGAATAAGTAATTTCATAATGATGAGATTACTGATAGTCTTTTTTTTTTTCATTAACTCGAATTATTAGAATTGGCTTTCTTTATTTTAGTGAATAGCATAATAGTATATCTTTTAATATAACATAAGATACTGAAATAAATTATTTTATAATGCTGAATTAACTAGTTAGTGCTTTTACTTTTTCTATAAAATGCTCCTGATCTGTACAAATAACTTTGCTACGTAAAACAGTTTGAGAAAAATTATAGCATGGTATGGAGATAAGTTCAATATTTTCAGTATGTAGACCATGATAAAAGTGGTGTCCGAAAATCTCGGGCCAAACCCCTTCCACTCATCAATCAGTTTATCCGCTGAGTCTCATCCCCGTGGCAAAAGTGAAAAGTTGGCGCCTATAGAGGTGCTACGAACGGGTTTCACAGTTTTCTCATTTCTAAAGACAGAAAATATCGTTCCAAAACTGACTATTTTCTGAACTATAATAGACGATGGCAAAAGGGTCGTGTTTTTATTTTTTGTTAACACCTTGCAGAGACCATCCAGTAAACTGTATGTGCCCTTGTAACCAGTAACTGCAAGAGCATTAGACCCCTTTGTGACGGAATGACAAGAAATACAAACAGCTAGCTTTTTCACTACCTATCCCCCCACCATTCTGCTCTGTTCTGACCCGAGTTATCACATATGAGAGAGGGGGAAGATATATTCGTTCCCTTACTATATTTGTTCCTGAAAAAAGTAATGTTGGAATTTGGATACTGTCAGAGCTGGTGGTATTTGGGTTAAGGTGATCTTTGACAGGCTTTATGCAAAAAATCATAGTTATCGAAAAATATAAAAAAAAAGGTTTGCGATATTTTACAAAAACTATAAACGTTCAAGTATTAAATAAAAATTAATTCATTCAACGAAAACCTAATTTTCCCTGATGGGTGGGGGCTAACCTTACCCCACAGGGATGCTGCAGTCCCCACTGGCGCCACCTCTGCGAATGTTGCAAGTAGTATATACTGGCCGATGTCTGAAGAAGAGTCTCCTCCCCACCCTTTCTGTTGAATTTCAGTAAATAAAGATAAACTTTTGGGTAACTTCAATATCCTATCTTAATAACAGCTAGAAAATTTAAAAAAAAAAGGGATAATTCTGATTTCTTATAAGTCAAATGACATTTAAAAAAATATGGAAATTTTGATTTAAAAAAAGAAGAAATGGGGAAATTACCACACATAGGATATAAAAGAATTTTGGATTTTAAATGGGTGCGAATGTAACCACCCCATCCACTAAATCAGCCCGTTCACCTGGTGCACATACAAATACGCCAGTTCAATAATTTAAAAACCTGTGTTTTTCAATGTTTCACTTTTTTGACGTCATATCTTTGAAAATCAAATTCATTCGCTGATTAAAGCTTCATTTGACCATAAAAGTTTATTGGTTGAGATAAAGTAAATGGATCCATTGCAAGACTTTTCCAAATATAACAGAAGTTAAAAAAAAAAAATATATATATATATATATACATATTTTTCATTGTAACTTATTTCAAAATTAATCATCCTTGAGTCAATAAAAATCCATCAATAGCCTGCAAGCATCCCACAGGTTGCTTACCATTGTACTAGTATATAAAGTCATTGTAGTAGACTGAGAGGCGACTGCAATTTTTGGACCCCATCGAACATCATTCTGATTTTTTTATAGAAATTAGAGAAAAGTTAGTAGATTACGAATCCACTGGTCTGCTGTGGCAAAAATGGCCGAAACTGGTCAAAAATCGACTTTTTATAAGTTGAACTAAATCCAATTGTCAAATGAGCCATAACTTGCCAAATAATGAGCATTTTTTTTTATTTGGTAACCCTCACTCTTTAATTATCAATTAAGAAGGTTGCAGATGATTCAGATATCTGACGACGGTCTACTTGCATCTATTAAATGGGAGCCAAGTTGGCAATAAACATTATGTCACGGATGACGTAACTGATGCCGCCAATTTGGCTTACTTTTAAAAGATACACGTTTTCCAAGCCAGAGATCAAAAATCGTTTGCGCTTTTTCTCATTGAAAATCAAAATGCAGGGTTGTCAGACGAAAAAGTTTGTTCTCTTTTTGGCAAGTTATGACATATTTGGCAATCGGATTTTAGTTCAACTTATTCCAAGTAGATTTTTGATCAGTTTCGGCCATTTTTGCTACGACAGACCAGTGGATTCCTAATCTACTCACTTTTCTCCAATCTCTATAAAAAATTCAGAATGATGTTCGATGAGGTCCAAAAATTGCACTCGCCTCTCGGACTATAGTTTAAGCTGTATGCTAATACTCTTTATCATTATAAATTTTGATTTTTTCCCCTTCTATCTTTTCTTCTGATTTTAAGTCTAAATTGGTTTTCTAAGCAATTTTTAAATGGATAAAAAAAAAAAAAATGTCCACTATTTTTTTCAATTTTCAATTAAGTCAAATTTTAAATCTACATTTAAAAACCAGATAAGAAGGGGGAAAAATGCAATTTTTTTTCATAATATTGTTAACACAGCATTTTGTTTGTTTGGAACTTCCGCCTGCCTATTTCTGCCACAATAAAGTGCTTAACACAGCCAAATACGTCTTATAATTTTGAGCATCCAGAAGAATACTAGATTGAAATCTTCTAGTGTAAACCCCTCTCTCCAACCCCAACATACCAACGGGAGGACATTGAAGTCACAACAGATTTAATGTGCACCAGCCCCCCATTGGGTACACAATGATCTTCGGCGGCCGTCACAGGATCGAACCCACGACCCTCCGATCATGAGCTTGATACACTGACCACAAGGTTATCGGGACCCCACAGCATTTTGAAAAAGGCCATGTAGGATATTTAGTAATACGTATTTGTTTGCATAAAACTAGTGTTTCAGATCTTTTGAATCGTAGATTTGCATCGTTGGCAAATTGGTGATCGTTTGAGGATGGAATATATGTGGATGCTAACATTAACGGTTATATTTTTTATTTATTTTATATCTTCTCAGAAAATAAATTCTGGCGCTTTCTTACAATAGGTCCATACAAATTTTCCGAAGTTTGCACTTATTTTCAGATATTTAACATATTTTTATGGGAAAATTACAAGACAATTATTACATGCAGCTGATGAGATAGCATGTTTTAAACTTAATATTTTCAAATACAATTATAATCATAAAACAATGAAATCTCAATTTTTGAATATTTGCATTAACTGCTTTACACTTTCAAATTCTATAATCCCATGTGTTTAAGAAGTATGTATATAACGAAGTATTGGTAATATGATTGAGCTTAGTTTTTTATAGATTAAAAATGTTTTACACAATAATGAACCAATAACACAAAATATCAATTCTACAAAATCAGTGGGCATTACAAACAAGTATTAATAAAATGATCCTGTATTATTTTAAATTCTTTTCCATCCAAAAAAACAACCCATAAACCAATGACAATTCAACAATATTAAAGTGAAAAGTGCAAGGTAAACAAGTGTTGGTGATGCAATTCAGCACAATGTTAAATACATTTACTTTTCCATACAAAATAAGCTCATTAATCAAATACATGAAACATCAATTCAAAAATATTAGCGACAAACATATTTTCCCATTATAATTTCCTAAATCAAATTTTGGAATGTTTGAATTGAATTTTTTAAAATTTCAATGAAACTCTTGAAAGAACATGCTCAAGTGTAGATACATGATGGGTGTTCTGCCCTCAATCACAGAGCAAGTAAACACAGCATTTTTTAAAAACATAAGTACTATTACTATATTTGGATGCAGTTAATGAACAAGCTATATTCAGGGTTGACCTGAAAATATTAAAATTCAAGTTCATTTCATAGCGATCATTTTAGATACAAATTATCAAATAACCTTTCTAATAGTTCAAAACCTATTTGGACTTTTGGGTTGCAAGATTTGATACCAGTAATTTACAATTAAATCAAATTTGAAATTTTTTTTTCTTTAAAAAAAAAATATTTTTTTAATGAGACAAAATAATTTCTTCACAACTATCCTATCAATGGTTATTTACTTTCCTGATTTAATTTTTTTTTTTTTGCCAGTAAGTTTTGAAAATAGGGGCGGGTGAAAAGGAATGTAATTTTAAACGCATCAATTTTTCTAAATAAAATTTGACCCATAAATCAATAACACAAGATATCAATTCAATAATATTGGATTGAAAAGTACTACAAGATAAGTATTGGTAATGTGTTTCAGAGTAATTTTAAACATATAACAGTACAAAAATAAACCCATAAATCAAGAATATAAAATATCAATTCAAAAGTATTAAATTATAAAGTACTGCAAGATAAACAAATATTGGTAATGTGCTCCAGTGTAGTTTTGAACACATTTACTTTTCCGTGTAAAAATAAACCTATAAATCAAACACATAAAATATCAATTTAACAATATTAGATTAAAAAGTACTACAAGAATAAACAAGTGTTGATAATGTGTTTCAGTGTTATTTTAAACACATTTACTTTTCCATGCAAAAATAAGCCCATCAATCAAGTACATAAAACATCAATTCAACAATATAAGGTTAAAAAAGTACTACAAAATAAAAAAGTATTGGTAATGTGTTTCGGTATAATTTTAAACATTTACTTTCCATGTAAAAATAAACCCATATATCAAATGCATAAAACATCATATCAACAATATTAGATTAATAAGTACTACAAGATAAACAAATGTAGGTATGTATTTCGGCTTAATTTTAAAAACATTTATTTTTTCATGTAAAAATAAACTAATTACAAAACATTGATTCAACAGTATTAAAGTAAAAAATAAACAAGTATTGGTACTGGAATTTTGGTTAGTTTGTATGTTCAACGACTTATTTTTGTGCTCAGTAACAGCTAATCAGGTCCGGACCAACAGGTAAACTTAGGTTCCAAACCACAATAACCAACCACATCTGCCTAACCTGGTATTCGGACCCGGCACCTTTGCCATGGAAGACCATAGCTCTAATCACACAGCCATCGGGTAAGTAATGCGAGTTTGGATAATTGTAAACACAGCAATTTTAACCAACAGAAATAGACCAATTACTCAAAATATCACTGTACGAGAAGCATACCAAATATTGGTAATGAGACTGCATAGTTTTATAAACAGTAAACATATTTTGTAATTAAGCAATGTATAAACATGGTTTTTCAACTGAGTAGAAGCATTTTAAATTAAGATATCAAATCAAATCTCAGGATTAAAAAAATCTAAAAACAATAAAACATGAAGGAATTGGCTAGATTTAAATACAGATAACCATTATATCAGGAATTGTTTTTGGTGTATTTGTTATTAAATCTTGAATGTATGTGGAAATAACTTCTGAGCATATTATTACTGAGAGAATAAAAACTCTAAAAAATAAATGTACCAAGCTATCAAACAAATTAGCTAGTCATTTACTTGCACAACCCTTAAGAATCTACAATTATATTAAATTCTGTAATTTATTAAAAGTTTGTTCACTCTACCTTTTTAGGTTTTAACAAAAATATAAAATATCACAAAAAAAATATTTATTGAAATTTCACATTTGCGCCAGCAGGTACAGGATATGGAAAATGTTCCTATATTTGTCTTTAACTAAAGTTCAAATATTTGTGTAGAACAGAATATTTTTTACTGTTTTTTGGAAGTTTCATGTGCATGCACACTTTAATTAAGCTGAACAAAATGTTTCTACGATTACAATATAAAAACAATACTTACGCACTATCACAACCATGCCCAACCTTCGGGATAACTCGCCAAATTGGCAACCCTGATTTTGCAAGTGCCTAAGACGCTGATTTGGCAACCATGTGCTTCGTTTCATAATTCTCTGCTTGCCGCCTAGCAATGTTGTCAATTTGGCGAGTTATTCCAAAGGTTAGGAATAGTACGTAAGTACCCTTTAAACTTCGACAACAGATAATTAAAATATATATTTAATTAATTAATCACACATTAATGTAACAGTTTTTGCTTTGATAAAAAAAAAATCACTACTCATTTTATCCTACCAGATCTTATCAATTTAAATGCATCATTTTATTTGACCTTTTTTTGTGTGTGATTAATAGAATAAAATTCAGCTGATCTTTTCTTATTTTTGGCATCATTCCATTTTTTAATATTCTCACAATATATAGTAAAGGACTTCACAGACTATGGGTTGTGCTTCTTAAATTGTGTTGTGCATTTTTAAAACTATGGGTTGTGCTTCCAATGTATTACAGTGTCCATTTGCTTGTATCTGTCATTTTACACTTTCCGTTATTTCGCGTGTTACATGAGTATTGCTCACAATTTTCATTTTTTCAATAGGCGGAAGAACTTCGCAAGCCACAGACAGTTTGTAAAGTTCAGGTAAATCTTTGTGGTTAAATTTATTCACAATGGATTGTGAACAAAGCTTGTTCAGAATATGTTCTTTCAGTAAAAAATTCCTAAGAAAGAATATTAATTCATAATCAACAGACTTAAGATAAGCACCACGTTCAATAAATAATCGGACTAATTCAGTATCAGGTGAATGTCTAATTAGTTCAGACAGTGGTGAAATACCTTTATTAGATTCCACCTTAACGTCTGCACCTGCTTTTATTAAGTGCTCTATGATTTCTTTTCTGTTACAACCACAAGCGATATATAAAGATGTGAAATTCGTATAAGTTCTCGCATTGACATTGGCTTTTTTCTCCAGAAGAGACTGTACAATCGAGCCATCCAATCAAAGAAGCAAAGTCCATTTACTGTTGTCAGAGCAGTTTAAGTTTGTTTGTGCATCAATTAAAAGTGTAACAATGTCTTTTTGCATATGTTTAGCTGTCAAAAGTGGAGGAGTGTGACTGCGATTAGTCTTAGCATGGACATCTGCTAATTTCTTCAAAAGTGCCTGTACAATCTTGAGCCACCCATTTTGTGAAGCATGATGCAGTACTGTATATTTAGTATTGTCAAAACAGTTTACATTTGCTCCTGTCTTAATGAAAAGTAAAATAATATCTTTATGATTATTATCAGCCGCCAGAAGTAAAGGTGTGCTACCGAAATACATAAATCTTACATTAATATCGATTCCTTTCTTCAGAAGAGACTGGACCATATCTAGCCAACCATTCCGCGATGCATAATGCAGCATTGTCCATTTATTATTGCTACAGCAATGCAAGTTTGCTCCAGCATTAATAAGAAGTTCAACAATAGCTTTATGTTTGTTTTCAGCTGCCACAAGCAAAGCTGTGTTGCCACAATTGTTCTTTGCATCGATATCTGCTCCCTTTTTCAAAAGAGACTCATCAATTTTGAGCCATCCCTTTTGCAGGGATGAGAGTGATCAGAGAGCAAAAAGGAGGAAATTCAAAAATTCGTTGAAAAAGCTCGCGGATGGAATACACAAAAATTCAACAAAAGAGTATGCAGGAAGGATGATTCAATAATTTTAAAGATACAATGAAATTTCTCATACTATATAATAATTACATTTCAAATATTAGGAGTTAGTGAAGTAATCTGGGAGGAAAGGGGAACCAAGAGGGAAAATCTTTTGTTTAGATATGAGGAAAAGTATACTTTTTGCTGGAAAAACTGGTTCAGATCAGAAAAATGTGGATCCTCAAATCAGGGACAAAGAGGAGGAAAATTTTACATGAAAAACCAAAAAGGAGGAAATCCTCCAGAAGGAGGAAAACTGGCATCCCTGCTTTTGAGACGCATAATGTAAAACAGGACATTTATCCCAGTTCTCTGAACAGTTTAAGTTTGCTCCTGCATCAATGAAAAGTACAACAACATCTTTATGATTAGCAAAAGCTGCCATGCTCAAAGGAGTACAGCCACCTGTAGTTTTTGCATCAATATCAGCTCCTTGACACAGAAGATACAATACAACTTCTAGCCATCCATTTCTCGAAGTGCTGTAAAGTTATTACAATCAGAGCAGCTTATGTTTTCTCTTGCACTAATGAAGAGTGCAACAATATCTTGATGTTTATTTTCAGCAGCCAGTGACAAAAGAGTGCTGCCTCTATCATTCTTCGCATCGAAATGAATCATGGTTCATGTACAACAAAAAACATATAAGAAATTAAAGTACTTACTGTACAATGTTCTGATTAATTCGAATTCGCAACGATAATCATTAAAACACTCCATGCAGAGTAATCATTGCACGGAGTATTCTTCGTATTGTTGACGTAAATAAATCTCCTCGCCGTAATAGCTGTAAACGCACGCTTCTTCTGTTAGTAAGCGAAATAGCGGAGTCAAACGACAACATTGGCAACAGTGCATAGGTAAAAGAGCATAGTCGCGTAAAGAATCGAAACCAAATAAATGTTCATGAGAATGTTTTTCATTAAGCGTTTTGGTAAAAGAACCCACAGCGCGTTAAAAAAAAAGACAATCCGAACACAAAAACAATTCTACTTCTTCATCATTACCGTCATTTTTTACTAAGAAAGTTTGTAAAGTTACATGAAATGGTCCATAATGTCATGACAAATCAAAATTTAAATCGTACACATCTTGAATAGAATAGCTCCTATCATAAATTAAATTTCTTATGTTATTATTAGCATAGCCACAAAGTCGATTTACAATTAGATATTTATATTGAAAGAGAATATGCATGCGTTTCCAAAACAATTCCAATTCTCGTTTAAGTTCCAAAGGTGCAAGCAGAGTTCGAAGGGCATAAATAGTGGAAATGAGTATTTTTTTTTATTTGGTAACCCTCACTCTTTAATTTTCAATTAAGAAGGTTGCAGACGATTCAGATATCTAGTGACGGTCTACTTGCATCTATTAAAAGGGATCCAAGTCGGCAAAAAATATTACGTAACTTATGACGTAACTGATGTTGCCAATTTGGCTTACTTTTAAAAGATATAAGTTTTCCGAGCCAAAGATCAGAAATCGTTTGCGCTTTTTCTCATTGAAAATCAAAATGAAGTGGGTTGCCAGACGAATAAGTTTGTTCTATTTTTGGCAAGTTTTGACATATTTGGCAATCAAATTTTAGTTCAATTAATTCCAAGTCAATTATTGATCAGTTTCGGCCATTTTTGCCACGGCAGACCAGTGGATTCCTAATCTACTCACTTTTCTCCAATTTCTATAAAAAATTCAGAATGATGTTCGATGGGGTCCAAAAATTGCAGTCGCCTCTCGGACTATTAAGCATCAGTCTCGTGATGCTGCATGCAACTTGGTCCACTTGTCAGTCATGGTACATCAATAATATTCCCTATCTATAAATTTATGTTGTAAAGTTAAAAGTGGAGTTCAGAAAATTTTAAATTCTTATTTACTTGAAATAAAGCACATTTCAACACTCAGTTAAAATTTGTTTGTTTGAAATAAGAATTTTATGAATGCTTAAGTGTCATCAGGATTTTGAATAGTCTATGAAGAAGGTTCCTTTTGGGTTTCAAATGTTGTTGAAACTAGAAAATTTCTTAAGTTCATGGGTCTGCATTTACCCGATGCTGGTTTTAGAATAACGGGAGAAGACATTTGCACAGCACAAACATTTATTTACTCCTTTCGAGACGAGCACAGGTCGAATAATATTACA
This sequence comes from Linyphia triangularis, assembly GCA_963978545.1. Lineage (NCBI taxonomy): Eukaryota > Metazoa > Arthropoda > Arachnida > Araneae > Linyphiidae > Linyphia > Linyphia triangularis. Next base: position 67,721,748 of record OZ021730.1, read on the forward strand.
TCATACAGTTACGAGGAACACACGTCACAAAACAGCGCCGCCTAGCGGCCAGTACCATTCCGTTTCACAACAAATGTCATTGATTTGAAGAGGATTTTCTTATCCGATTGATATTTTTTTTGTATTCCTACACGATATGGTCATTTGAATCATTCATATCAAAATGGAGCATCTTGTGTTGTTTAAAAGATTGAATAATTTAATATAGATGGAATGTTATAAGCATACGCATTAAAAGTCTTATTAACAGGACGGTTTCTTTTCAGCTATTTGAAGATTTTAAAAGATTCTCGGGGGGGAAGCAACATCCCCTAATTCGGGACAGTTTCCATAGCCCTGTCCGGTTGGCTGGAATTGCGAAAATAACAGAGTTCTTGCGAAAAATCCAGTAGATCACAATTTGTTAGTATTAGATGCATTGGATTGGTTTACTTGTGCGGTCCCGGTCAATGACATGTTCTTGTTTTGAGTGCCTATTGTTGCCATATTTAAAAGCTAGAATTTTAGGCTTGAAACTACTGTAATCTCTAAAAAAATTAAAAATCCATTTTCATTGACTAATAGAATGTAAACATTTGAATTTACTTTTAAAAGTACATAGTATATTGATAGTTAAACATCTTAGATTTTCTTGTCATCATCATACCAACCAAAACTTATCACTAATCTCAAAGAGTCTATAAGAACCATAACTGACGTCATTTTGAGGAGAGTTGACCCCCAAGAAGAATGGTAAACTTCGTAACATACGAAATGTTACAGTTTTATTGTGTGAGGGTTAGAGAGTAATTAAAGATACTTTTTTTAAAAAATGCATAAATATTAATTAACCGCAGATAGACACGTGATTCACGTAATAAACTTTAACATGATAAACTAACTGTACCTGTAAAGATTTGCTGTAAATATTAACAAACGAAAGCGATTGCTTCATCGGGATTTCGTGAGCAATTTTTCTATTCTTTAAAATGTCAGTGAACCCACAAGGTGATGAAAAGTCTTTTCCGTGTTATGTGTGTGGTCAAATATTTCTTCGCAAAAGTTCGCTTTCCAAGCACCTGCTCACTCACACTGAAAAAGTATCCTTTGCATGCGAGTTATGCCTAAAAACCTTTCGAGAGGAATCTGCTCTGGCGAAGCACTTTCGTACTCACAATGACGAAAAACCCTTCAAATGCGACGTTTGCAACGAAGCGTTCAAACGGAAATTGACTCTCAAGGACCACCTACGAACTCACACTGAAGAAAAGCCTTTTCAGTGTGATGTGTGCCACAAAGTGTTCAGGAGGAAATTTACTCTAGACAACCACCGCCGTGTTCACTCTGAAAGACAATTCTTCCCGTGTGAACTCTGTGGCAAAAAGTTCGGTTTAAAGAGCACCCTAATTAACCACCTTCACAAACATACAGAAGAGATGAACTTTGCTTGTGAAGTATGTGGCAATTCCTTCAGTTCCAAAAGCAATCTTAACAAGCACATTGCCATTCACACTGGGGAGAAGCCATTTCAATGTGAAATGTGCAGTCGAACATTCCGAGTGAAGAGCACACTTGCTGACCACCTTCGCACCCACACCCAAGAAAAACCCTTTGAATGTAATAAGTGTGACAAAACGTTCAGCCGCAAGTATACACTCAGTATGCACGCTCGCATTCACGAGAAAGATTTGCCATACAAGTGCAATGCGTGTGTGAAAAGCTTTCAACATAAACGCAGCTTAACGTTGCATAGCTGTGCTACTAGCGGTGTTGTTTTCGTTGCTCCTATTAATTATGAATGAAACCTACAAACCTGGACCCTTCCTCCCTCCATTACTATATAGCAAAATTAAATTCTTTTCACATGTTAAGAGCATTACATTGTGTATTAATACTACATATTTGAATGACTTTTGAAATTTGACAAAAAATTAATTTTTCGTTGTCTACCGTTAGACGGGTACCAGTCGTCGCCAAACCTAAATGTTTGCCTGTTTCGATGGCGAAACAAATGTACCACCAAGCCTAAAAATTTATGGATTGTTATAAGATTGCTATAGCAACCCTATCTTGGTTTTATACAGGAATTATAAATGATTTGAAGGTTGTTACTTTGGACGAGTTATTGCTGCAATTTGGCGGTTATTATCTGGTACTCGTCTAATGAAGGAGTACCAAAATTTCATCAGGTATGATTTGTTAAATTATAATACCAAAGAAACTACTCATGTTTCACCTTCCATTTGAATTAATTGGATTCTTTTGATTTGTCTGTAAAACTGAATCGTAAAGTTTTGTCTGATCCTGTGTTCTTAATAATATGGCAGGGTTATGGATTGGCAAAAATCTACTAATCTCTTTTCAGGCTACATTTTATTTGTGAATTTTAAAAGGTGTTTTAACATGAGTGAAAAGAAGGGTATTGTCCATTTAGCCCTGCCCTGCTCTAATCGAATTTGGAAAGCAAAACACTCAGTTTTGAGGAAAATATAAAAATAAGCAATAAATTTATTTGCAGTAAGATTCCATTACCTTTCACATGTTTTCTACATTCTAGGCTTGGAAATGACTTTTGGCTGGGTAAAAGTTGTTATGATTACTCTTCCATTAGCTGGGTACCAGTTGGCACCAAGCCTATATGTTTAAATGACCCATAAATGTATCGTTAAGCCTAAATGTTTAGTATGCATTATAGTTTACCTGGAAGCTGATTTTTTTTAATGGGTAGCAGTTAGCCACTTTAGTAATACTCCTAAGTCTCCAATTATATTGGTTGTTGAGATAATCAAATTAAAAAATGGCATATTTTAAAATCCACGTACTTCTTGATCATCAATATACTAAGGTACTTTTATTAGAGCTGGAATTATGAAATTTGGTACGCTTGCAAGGCTATATATAAATTTAGAGTAATATTATTTTGCTAAAAACTATCGCTTATTATACTTTCTTTTATGCCATTGAGCAAAACGTTTTTATTTACAACATGTGTAATCAATATGAATCAAAAAGAAAAAAATGTATGCATTTGAAATAGAAAATCATATATATGCAGTTAAATCGCATTCGAAATGAAGCATAAAACATATCTGTATTATAACCTTACTAGTTTGGTAGCAGCTATTGTTCCCATACAAACACCATCACGAAACTTGTTATGGTTTTATTGACAATGTTTTAAGATAAGTAATTCTAGTGTAAATTGTATTCTTGGCAAAGTTGTTAAAAAAATACTGTGTTGGCACAGTTTTGAGCATTTTTTACTAACATAAAATTTTTGGAGTAGCTTGGTTCATCAGTATATTAGGAAAAACATTGGTCTAAATTACTACATTTTTACTTATACTTTTAAGTATTAATTTACTGTAGAACATCTGTTGGAAGATGCGATGTTTCTTTCTTTAAACTATTTTCTTTTATTCATTAGAGGTACCTCAAAGGGAAACAATATGCTAAAAGTTTTATACAAATTTTGAATATACTGTGTGTTCATTGTTGTAGGTACAAACACTAAACTCCGTCTTTCCACTAGACAAAATTGTACCTCAGAACAACAAACATTTGGCATTGAAATACTTGATCCATCTGGTATTTATCTTCAAAAAATGCCAATAACAATGAGGAACTTGTACAACTGTGGAAAATAAATATTTTTGGTATTTTGTAGTGTTATCTAACGAATATATTTGAGCAGTGCAATTATTTTTTATCTTTATGCTTTCAATTAATCAAAATCGAGTTTGAAATTAGACGAAATCAAAGTAAAAGTCACAAGACCAAAAACGTATAAAAAAAACTGTCGTGGTTACGCATAGAAAAAGTCGAAAATCGGAGGAAAAACATTACTCATTCTTCGTCTAAAACAGGTTTTAGACTAGTTCATTACCTGCGCGTTGACGTCTTCGGTAAAAGTGGCTTTTTCCCGCCAAATCACAAAGTGAAAAACTAAATATTTTTTTGTATCTATCTGAGCTCAAATTTTTGAAAGAATGATATTGTTTTTCATGATTTTTTCTCTTTTATTTAAAAATAAAACCAAAAAACATGAAAGTTCCTCATTGAAACCATCAAGCCCATCCAAATTAAAATGTTTCTCAGAAAATATTTCACTTTTCCTGTTAATATTTTTTTACCCATTTTAGAACTGCTTCTCTGCGTCGACTGTTGAAAGCTGATGTCTCATCAGTTTTTCACGTATTTCTCTATATCGTATTTATTTAAAAGACATACAACAGTTGACCTTGATGTATACCTCACACAATACATTTGCAATTAGGTGAGCAGACATGGAAACAATTTATCTCCGATATCTTGAAGGCAATTTAGGTTTCTGTTCCTTTTCCTATTGAAGCACTTATTCCCTTTTTGATAATATTTTAAAATAACACCTTTCGATCGTTGAATAATATCACTAACGTACCATATACGAGACGTTGAATGCCAAAACAGACCTTAGCACAATATTTATGCCAAATGTGGCTTTAACAAAATAGGGTAGAAACAGCCATGATCTAAAAAAATTAATATTGTGGGATGGTCTGTTCTGATGCTAAATGCCTCGTATACTTCCATACATTTCGATTTCACCAAGTTCTTTTTTTACAAGGCATTTTAAATAACACCAGGCCAAAAGTGCTGCTAAATAATTATCACAAAAAGCTTAGACAATTAAACAAAATTGAATATCAATTTGCGATTATATGCGCTTGTGGGAATGCTTTTACAAAAAATACTGGGTTTCCTAACAATTATGAATAATTATAACTATACAAAAATGTATAGTTAAAATAAATTGAATAATTTATTCATCTACACATGTTAGCTCTAATTACATGTATTTGATGTACTACATACATCAAAATCAATGCAGCCAATAACAGATCATTTAGTGTATAATATTTGAAGGTTTTTCTTTCTTAGTATCGAAAAATCAAAAATATATCTGGTATGAAAAAAAGCAAACGCTTCAAATATTAAAAGTACACAAAATAATCCTTCATTGGCTATTTTCATGTCAATATTTAAAACCTTACTAAAAAAAAGAAAATGTTTTTATTTACAAAAGTTGTACAAAACCATCTCATTTACATATCAATATAAAGTTTTGTCACGTGTTAGGGTGCTGCAAAGGTCCATGAAAGATTTCTGAACTGCGTAGCACAAACTATTATCTGAATCTAATTGGTGCAGGAAGCTTCCTAATTGTTCAATATCAAATTGCTGTTTCTCTTCATGGAAAGGTAGTATTATATCTAAAAAAAATAACAAAATACATTTTTAAGAGTGATATTATTAATCATTTAAGAAACTTGTAAACATCAACAAAAGAGAGTGTCATAAAAGCATTCAGTGGCAAAAGTGATAACATTTGTTTTAATTACAAAAAAAAAAAAAAAAAAATATAATTCACACTCAAAATTACTTTGCTGCAAGCAATATATTTAATCATAACAAATAACTTTAATTCTCACTTCAATTTACAAAAAAAAAAAAAAAAAGCATTTGGCTGGTAACTTTTGTAGAATTTTTTTCTATAAAGAGAATTTCATTATACAGTTTAGCACCAATTTTTCGAAACAAATGGGGATTGGAGAGGTGTTTGGATAAAAGATTTTTTTTTGGATAACTGATCATTCAAGGGAAAAATTATACCTGTGAAATAGGAGCAAAGAAATACTAATATTAATAAAAAAACAAAACCTCTTGCATGCCTTACAAAACACCTTAGATGAAATTCTACATTAATAATCCCAAAGTTTAAAAATATATATATTTTGTAGAAAACAATTAAAAAAAATTCAAGTAATTATTACAAGAACTAAATCATTCAAAGAAATTGGATTTAGACAGTCACTGTCGCTAAATAGCCAATTATACATTTGTTCACATTGCTGGCCATCCGGCCACAATATCAAGCACATAGAATTTGGCTACATTTAACGATGAAACCTTTTACTGTTAGTTTATGGCAAAAATTTCATCAAGCTGGCAAGTTTGAAGATAAACTTGTCGACAAAACTTGTTACTTAATATCCAAGTTCTAATCTGATTGTAGCCAAGACATAAATTTACTATGAGACAGATGGATAGACACAGCTTTTATAAAAGTTTCTTTCCACTTTACTGTATAAGCAAAAAGTCGAGTGTCATTTCCTTTAAAGTGCCTAACACTAGAGCCTTAAATAAGTCAAAAAATAATGCAACTATATTTTTGGTTGCTTTGACATAATCAATCTCTAATATATATATATATATATATACAAGCTACTTCTCACAATATAAAAATCAATATGGCATCTGTTTCTCCGTCATAACAAAAAAATTTCATTCAGTAAGTTTGAAAATACAGAATCGATTTGAATTAAACTTCGAAAGTGTAGGCAATTAGGGGGAAATTGGTACTCAACAAGAATTAAATTACATATGAGGGTCTGGAAGCACAGAAATCAAGATTTTTGATATTGTAACAATTAATGGTTGCTATGAAAATAGTTGACAAAAGCAATTCATGGAGGTGCAGTGAGTTTTCTAAAAAAAATTATATGAATTTAAGTAGGAATTTTTGGGATAATTCCTAAAATTTTTGGGATAATGGACTATTCCTGCATTTTTTAAAAACGAGTGAAATTAGTTTATATTTGTGAAGAATTTCTTTCTGCTCCCAAACATTCAAATAAAAGTTTTTTTTTAAAAAATTAGTTATTTAAATATTAAGAAAAGAAAATGCCCCAAAACCAGTCCAATCAAAACACTCAACAAAATCTGTGACGTCAATAAACAGGGTTCCCACGGTCATTGAAAATCATTAAAAGTGCTTAATATTTTTTAACCTGTTTTTAAGGCCTTGAAAATGCTTAGAGGTGCTTAAAAGTCCTTGAAAATGCTTAGAGGTCCTTAAAAGTCCTTAATTTTTGTGTATGTTAACTAACTTCAAAATTTACAAAAATGCAACTCAGACTTGCTATCCCCGCGTGTCCGCCACTTATCCTCACTATATTGGAATTTTCTGACATATTTGTATTACACTTGCGCCAACTTGTAACTGTTTTGATAGAATATACTTTATAAATTTTTTTTATACAGACATGATGCCTGAAAACAAATTTTTAAAAGTTTTTAAAAACATTAATTAGGTCCTTAAAAGTCATTGAAAAGTCAATGATTTTCATTCTGGGATTTGAGTGGGATCCCTGATAAATCCTTCCGTTTCTATGGTTATCACGAAGCTTCTGCCAAATATTGGCGTTGATTTGGTAGACTACAGGTTGGCACAATTTACATAAAAAAATTGCAAAACTGGTTTCCGCTGCTGCATTTCAAGGCAAGATGTTTGGGATCTCTTGATGTCACATTCAATTTGAGCCGAATGAATCGTTTTTTTTCCAACGTCTAACAAGGAAACTTTGATTGCAAATTAAAAAAAAGAAAAAGTGCATAGAGCAGAAATTTTTGTGTTTATGGTCTTTTCGAAACATTGAGAATTGAATAAATTAAATTTGAGAAAATGCGAGAATTGTCCATTCCTAAAAATTTTAGGGATAACGCCAAAAAATTCAGGGATATTTCTTTTAAAGCTGTCGTAGATTCTAACACAGGCATTCTTTCAAAACATGTTCCAATACCGACATAAAAGTGCCAATTTTCAAAAAAATTGCAAGTCATATAACCTTTCAGCTAAACAACAGATTTATATCTGTGTCCTGGAGGTTAAGGACCCCATGTCCATTTTTTTATTAAATTGAATTGACACCATGTCCTTAATGTGAATTTTTAGATCTCTACTATGGTAATCAATGCCAATAACAATGTAAAAAACTTTCATTAAGCTATTTCTATAAGTAACTAAGAAAGAAATTTGAATAGTACAAAGTTATGGAAAATTGGCTCTCCTGAATAAATACAAAAATGTGACATCTTTACCTTTGGGGTATAGATATAATCAAAGAATTATACTATTTGCTCCATCTTTAAAACCTTAACATGAGTTTGTCAATTAAAATGTAACAATTGAATTTTCAGAAAGGATTTTCTCTTCTGGAGGAATATATTCGCTGGTTTTGAAGGAAAAACGGGGAATTTTCGAGGTTTAAATTTTTTTTTTTTTTTTTAAAGAATTGTTAAAAGATTTAAGTACAAGTTATTGAGAAGCAAAAATTTAAGGAGTATTAGGAAATTTTAGTGTGAATGCGACCCCTGAGATTTACAACAAGGGATATAAAATGTTAAACTTCCAGTTTTAATCTTTGTTGCCAAAAAATACTTATTTGTAATTAATTTATTCATTGAACTAAAAATGAATTTTTTAATTTTTTGCTCAACACTATGATATAGAGATAAGCTTATACAAAGACTAGATCTATCTGTCATGTAGAAGGTCAAACTTCTTAGCCATAAGCTTGCCCAACTGAAATTTTGTTTGTTGTTCCTACATATTATTAATATGTTATAGGATGAGAAGGTTCCGAGTCTTACTAGACACCAATTTTTTTTAACATTTGGTTATTCTTGTTTTGGAATATAAATATTAATTAAAAATCATTAAATTTAATACGAAAAAATTGCAAGTAGTAGATAAATATAAATTCTTCAAAAAGTCAGAATAAAGCATATACTATTCAATTTAAGAACATGATAATGAATAGGAATTCATAAAAGATAATTTAACCAAAATCGGTATCGAAACAATTTTAACTAGAAACGAAAAGGTACAGTAGCACACATATCAAGAACAAAAACAAAAAAAAAATTAAGAACTCAAAAAGAAAATTTTTTTCTAGTGACTGACCGTTACCTGCTGTAGTGGGAGGAACGCTTGAAGTGGCGCAAATACGTGATAAGCATACCCTGCCCAACTGACACAGCAAGAAAGCAACATCTTCGCATAACGGTGGAAAGGCTTCACACATTCGCACTAGGGCTGGCAATACAGGGAGAAACAGCTTACTTTGCTGGGAGCTGGGAAGAACTGAAATCAAATGAATTGGATTTTTTTTAAACTCTCAAAATAAAATTGCAAGTTTGAGGAAACAAATTAATAAAAAGAAATGTTTATTACAAGATTGAAAATATCTATATAACTGAGTTTTAGAAGAATTCATCGCAAAAAATTAAATTGTGTGTTTAACCTAATTACTAAATAGTATTGGAACTTTTTATTATTTTACAATTCATTTCAGAAACTCAAATTGCTTTTAGGTTTTTTTTAAACGTATTCTTATTTTTTATAAATGGTTTAATCCTTATTAATGTTAACTTGTGCGTCCATGCTTTGTATATCCGAAAATAGCTTCCAACATTGAATTTCTTTTAATGAGGGCATGATTGAATTCTTGTAGATCATCAAGCCCCAGACTGGATTGCACATCGTAATAACTGGATATTCACAGGCCTGGACTGTGTATACATATAGTGATTTTGTAACTGGCCCTCCAATAATTTTTATCAATGTTCATTTAAATTCTCAATCTTTTTTTACAAAACACTCATTAATTCACCTGCCTTCATTAAAATACACTGATATGTCTTAAGTTTCCACAAGTGTATTTCCCTAAAATAGGGATAAAATGTTCAGTTTTCCCTTTTTAATACTAAAGATACCTAGACCCATAACATCAATATTTCCTTGTGTGCCAATAATGGGGTTCATACTTAATTTAAAAAAAAAAAATTCCCAGAGATTTCCCTGAGTTTTTAAGAATTGTGTTCTCCATCACGGAGTAAATTATTTTTAGCTACATAAATATAGTCAAACCTTGATTACACAAATTCTTCAGGTAACTTGAAAAAAATATTTTTTCTTTAAGAATACCTTTCGGCAAGTTGGTGTTAGCAAATAATTCTGTAACTTCAATTCCTCGAGTTAGGGTTAAACAAGAGCACCGAAGAGTAGGAATTTTTTCCAGGTTTTAGAGGAGATTTTTCTTTTTTCCTAAAATTGTAAGGCTGATTTAATTTCCCTGAGTTTTCCCTGTTCTCACTGAGGCGTATGAATGCTGAATAATTCCCTTTTCTCACACTCGATCTTTGCCTTTCATGTTAATCAGATGTGCTATACTGTGTTCTTGTAAATAAATCGCAATATGGCTGCCTGAACGAGGCTGACTTGTTCTTATTTTCCCAAGACTGCCTCCACCTTGTAATGGGTCTTCCAAGTTCATTACATACATACGAGGGTTGCTATATATTTCTGGCCTAGGCAATGCTAAGTGTTGCTAGACAACAGCTGATATTTGCAAAAGATAATTTAATATTCTTAACCTTAATTTCTTTATAACTTTTTGTCATTTTAGCGTAATTTGTGTTGTTTACAGTAAATTGAAAAATTCATCTCTGGCAAAAATTGGAATTGACTCGTGAATATTTTTCATAACTTTCGACGAGGATTATTAAGGCAAGAGTGCGTCGATGAACTTAATTTTTTATACAGTGATAAAGCACCATTTTACAGCACTGTAAAAAACTGGTATTACGAATTTAATCGTGGTCGAAGTTTGCTCCAGGACGAATTCCTTGAAGGTCGTCCAAAATCGGTTGTTGTGCCAGAAAATATTGATGGTGTGCATGAACTGGTAAAGCAAGATCGCCATGCGACATACCATGAGATTGAGGCATCTTTGGGCATTAGTATGACAAGCATCAATAAGATATTACATGAATATTTGGTTGTAAAAAAGATTTGTCTGTGTTGGATCCCACATAATCTGACAAACGCTCAAAAGAAGGCTTGTATCGATTGGCGCAACGAATGTTGAAAAAATACGTTCAAGATACATCAAAGGCTGTGTATAACATCTACACAGGTGATGAATCATGGATGTATGCATATGATCCTAAAGCAAACAGCAATCGACTGTATGGGTCTTCCAAGATGAACCAAATCCAACAAAAGTTTTTCGAGGAAGAAGCCTGTTCTTCAGCATTACCGGTCATGTGGCGACAGTGGTGTTAGAGCAACGCAGGACGGTCAATTTTGAATGGTACACGACCATTTGTTTGCCAGAAGTTATTGGAGAAATTAAAAAAAAAAAAACAGAAGAAGAGGCAAATCATTCTTCACAACGATAATGCAATCAGTCAAATAAAGGATTTTTTGATCGGCCAAAACATCGAATTGATGGGTCATCCGTCGTACAGCCCTGATTTGGCACCTAATAACTTTTTTATTCCCGCACATCAAAAATAAATTACGTGGTCAATGATTTTTGATACCCCAAGAAGCGTTTGATGAATTTAAAGTGCATGTTTTGTAGGTTCCTCGATCGGAATGGAAAAAGTGCTTCGAAAATAGGTTCAAACGCAAGCAAAAGTGTATTGATCTTCATGGAGAATATTTCGAAAAACAATAAAACCAATTTTGATTATAAATATTTGTTTTTTCATTACTAGGCCAAAAATATGAATAGCAACCTTTGTTTAACTAAAGGCAGAGATTTTCAACCGATTGTGACGTTTATAAACATTCTTGTGCAATTAATAAAATAGAGGTACACCAGTCCTGAATAAAAAGAGGTACACCAGTTATTTTGATATTTTATGCGGTAAAGTTCTACATCAGTTATTGAGAAAAACTTAATCATTAGTCTTTCACCAACCCTTGAACCTAATGTGTAATAATCCAAAACCATGCATCCAGAATATTGCTCTAAAACATGACATTTTTGTCTTACATAAAAATAATAATGCACTTAATTTGTACACTTATCATGAAGGTACACATTTTAATTTCAAAGTGAAATTTAAAGACTAAACGTTTTTCATGTCTTATATAAACTAGGTAAAGCTATAGTAAAAAAAGAAGAAAATTCATAAAACTGATCTTTATATGTACCATAATTTCACTTTTATTATCGTACATTTCATTATTAGTTGCTAGTTATGGCTTTTGTAGATATTATTGAGAATTTTATGAATGACAATGATGACAAAGCTTTTACAAAATAAAAGTTATAATTCACTCTTTGTTTAGAAGCTCAGAAAACTTTGAAAAACAACAGCAAACTTGTTATCAAGGTTTGGCAACAGCTACAGAGCATACAACTTTGGGAACTGCGATAATTCAAATACCACAAAAGTAAACAAGCGTTGAGCTCATTCCTAAACAACACTCAAAATCCATCTACTGGGATTTTGTATCAGCAATAGTTATATCACGATGCACAAACTTTTCCATAAAATCAAGAGCAAACGATTTTGCAATTAGAACACATAGATTAATAAAAAAAAATATCTTGATTAACTCGCATGTTGTCAGCTTTTTCTTAAGCCTGTATTATTGCTATTAACAAATAAATTTAATAAAATAGAACTTTTATATGCAGAAAAATTATGTAACAATATCTTGTAAGATATGGTACATAATATAAGGTTCCGAGCAATATCTGAGTAAGCAGTGTGAATGGAAAAATACTGTATTAGATCTATAGTGAGGAAGAAGACTGAAGGCTCTAAAGCTATTAGTAAGGAACTAGGGGGCTTCGCCCCCTGCTCGCTAACGCTCGCCAACCCCCAAACGCCTCGCTGCGAATTTGTGGTTAAAACATCTTGCTGCGCACGAATAGGTTTGCCAGCCATAAAAAATTTAATGTAAGGCCTAATAGAGAAAACACCTAAATTGCAAGTTTCATAATAGAAAGTTAAATATACTATCCGTCAACATTCTGACTTAAAACTTCATTAGCTATGCCCTAACATTGAAGTCCCAATATCTTTTATTTATTCTGATAAGTCGCCCCGTTAGAGAACGACGTCCAACGCGAAGCATTTTCTGGATAGAAATACTTCAAAATAATAATTACTCTAATACAAAAATGCTTCAGAAAAACAGAAAAAATCAACTTTGAAACAAAGAGTTTAAAAAGAGCTTTAAAATTAGCAACGGGTTTGTTGTTTACATATAAGGATAGCTTTAAAATTAGCAACGATTGGTTGGTTGGTTGAACCCCCGAGCAGCCGGTTTGTTGTTTACATACATAAGGATGTTGCCAATCATATATTCAAAATCATTGAGGCTTTGTAGTAGCTTAATGATGAAAAATATTGAAATTTAACTAATTAATAAAGTGTTAATAAATTATTTTGGTACGTTTTGGCAAATCTACAGCTTATTTCCTTTAAAATGACACCTTGATCATTGAAATTGGTTGAGCGGTTTAGGCGGACGGACTAACCCCAAAAAACGTATTGCCTATTAAATATATAGATTAGGGAAAAAACAATTTACCTCCTAAAAGTGTGTTGCAGACATTTATGCATAACTTTGCAACACTTAAGGATTTTGCAATAGCGTACTGAGAGCACAGATGTGATGCCAATTCAATCGCAAACACCTGTGAAAAAAATTTAAAAAAATATTTAATCAAATATAATTAATTAAAAAAATATGCAATTTCTGTTAAAACATTGGAGACAATTTTATCATAGGCACACAACAAAATCTACTGTTTAACCCACTGGTGGTCATGCACATATATATGCGTCATTTGATCCTCAGTTTTTCCAGCAATACAAAACATTTTAAAATTTATAAATAAAATTTAAAATAAAATGTTTTCATAAGGATGCGAGTTTATAACCAATCTAAAATAAATGAATAAAAAATAATTAAAAAAAATTATATAGTTGAATTAGAAATATACTTTAAAAATTATTGCAGAGAAAACAACTGTAGAATTTCGCCCATTCCCTGGACCGTCAGTGGGTTTTGGGTACAAAACCCGACAAGAGCCAGAATTTAAAAAATTAGTTAGGGGCCATTGGATTCATCTTGTCATGCTTTATAAAATATTACTTGCATAGAAAAGTAATACAATTAGGAGACCCTTTAATATCGATTTCCTTAATTTTAAAGATATAACCAACTAAAAAATACCTTTAAGACGGAATGCTAGCCTGTTCCTGCCACAAAAACCTAATGCTTTATTTTTTTCATCCAAACTTTCTGCCAGAGTATTTCTTTAAAGCATATGAAATTTTATAACAAACATAAAATCAGTAATAAAAGTTCATTGAAAACAATCTGAATGCAAAATAGTGTTTGTTTTATTATTACACTTAACAAGTTTTTTTTTTAAGGAACTAGTTTATAGTTACTCAAAACAATTATCAATAAAAAAAACCACTAGTTATTTTGCCTTCACATTTTTTAGAGAAACTCTTAATACTGATATTATTTTGTTACAAAACTTCATATTATTCAAAGCAATACTCAAGCTGAAATTGTGGCTAAAAAATCAAAGCAATATGTCTCTGGTGCAAGGATAAGCTGACGTTCCCTCTTAAGTAAATAATTCATTAAGAATTTGTCATAAGTAAAAAAAGACCAGCATGTTACCTGTTTATCTAAGTCAGCTTGACTCAAAAGCTCTGGCAAAAAGTCTAGGCATATGTGCAATGAAGGTACAGATGAAACAACAACAGGAAGTAAAGTACTAGAATAAGTCTGAAAAGTATGCAAATTAAATATATGTAATTAATGAAAATATACACTCGGAAATCTGTTGCTACAGTAGACTTCAGAGAAACATTTCTTTAAAATATTAACAGATTTATAATCAGTAAATACAGTCTTGAATAGTTCCTTCATATTTAGAACTATAAAAAGTTTTAAATAATTCATATCTGAATTAATTTATAATATACTCTGCTGAGTTCAGTAAGCACATTTAAGCTTGCTTAGAGGAATTACTCTTTTGGAAGTTCAGAGTTAGATATTATATCATATTGATGAGAGACATAAGATTCCTCAGATTTCTTCAACATGCTTAAAATGAAATTTTCTCTTTTCTATAGTGCTGCCATCTACTGTATATTATCACCACTTCCCAAAATCTTTGCAGAGTTTCTGATATTTTTCTTAACTTCAAATTTCAAACAAATAACACAATGTACAGTCGTAAATAAACTATTCATCAGAAGCAGTGGTCTTAGCCTTTAAATTGGCAAATCATTTACTAATATATATTTTGTATAAAAGAAGAAAAGGAGATAGTCTCAAAAAAACACCATCAAGGAATAATATATTTAAGAACATGAACAATTTGATAACAATTCTTTTTCAATAAACAAGAAGAATAGTAGTAAAGTATCTGTAATGTTAACATTATAGCAGTTATTACTCACTTGAAAATGAACTAATTTTGCCAGACTAGGTTCAGAAATGAAAACTTGATGCAAGTGAGAACATATAAGGCTTTGGATCTCCCTCAGGTTAGTTAGAAGCCCTTTTGACTTCTAAAACAGGAAAACAGAAATTATTTGTTAAGTTAAGAAATACCAATTTATTGCAAAGAAATCTGTCTTATTTAAAATAGACTTAAAATAAATAAAAAACACTATTTTATGCAATTATGGAAGTGGAGAAAAAAAGTGTGCGTGGGGGGGGGGGATGCCCAAAGGTTGGTAACAAGAGCAATACCCCCCCCCCCCTCCAATTAAACATTTTATAATTTCGTATCTTATAATAAAAATATTAACTAGTAAGGAAATAATTTATGCTTCCTAACATTAACATTGAACAAGGATCCAAAATTTATTGTTAATTTAATGAGTATTCTGCAACTTAGTTTTTTACTTGGAAGATATAAAGTAAAGTAATAATTCAATATTATGTACATAACTGTTTATTTAGATTTAAATAGTGCTTTTAAATGTGCACACTTTCATGAAACTAAATTAATACAACTCTAATTTTTTTTTTAATAGCTTGTCATTGTATTAATCTAAAATAGATATTTAACTTAGAGGGAAAACTCTTCCAAAGTTAAAACTTGACCAGATGCAACAGTATTTTTTAATAAAAAATACTTACATCTTTATAAACAGTAGTATAATACATTTTTATAATAGTATAATATATATACAATAAATAGTTTTTTTATTTTCGCATAGTTGCATTTTCTCAGTGTCAATACATTTAAAGTTTAATGTTATTTTTCTTTAGTAGTTTTTAGGTGAATTGAGTGTTCTTAAAAGTGGGGGGGGGGGGGAGAGAGAGAGGATAGATTTCAGTGGTTTTAGAAGTGAGCGGGCACATGGGTATTTTCTTGAAAAGTGTGTGTGTCGGGGGGGGGGGGGGACACGTCATCCCGCATCTACATAAAACTAGTATAGCATAAAACTAGTATGATACAATCCAAGAGAACACATCTATATAACAAAGGGTGCAGTGAGTTTTTTAAAAAAATTAGGTAGGAATTTTAAGGATAATTCTGAAAATTTCAGGAATATTTTAGTGATAATTACTAAACAATTTAGGAATTATTCTAAAACTTTTTGGAAAAATTATAAAAAATTATGGATGTACCTTTTAAAGCTGACATCCTTTCAAAGCAGGTTCCAATATACAGAAAAAAACTGCCAAGTTTTTAAAAAAAAAAATTTGGATATCAAACAACTTTTCGGCAAAACAGTTATAAAGTTAAACAA
Organism: Linyphia triangularis; assembly: GCA_963978545.1. Classification (NCBI taxonomy): domain Eukaryota; kingdom Metazoa; phylum Arthropoda; class Arachnida; order Araneae; family Linyphiidae; genus Linyphia; species Linyphia triangularis. The sequence continues at coordinate 67,738,149 of OZ021730.1, forward strand.
TTATAACAATCATGTTATTTTTTAAAAAATTAAATCCACTTATTAATGTTTAAAGCGGGATTCAATGTTCTTCAAAAAGAATACTGTTTCAACTTCAAAATCTAACTAACAGAAGTTTGGCTACAATTTAATATTCTTTTCCAATAATTAAAATTTTACTATTAAAATTTCAGAAAAGATTTTCTCCTTTGGAGGAAAATCTGAATTTTTTGCAGGTTTTGGAGGAAGTTTGGGGAATTTTGTGGATTTAAATTTTTTTTAGGTATTTAAAAAAAATTTAATTACAATTTCAGAAATTTTAGGGAGAAACAAAAATTTAAGGAATTTCAGGGTGAATGCGACCCCTGACATAATTACACCATCTTCCTCTGTAGGCAGGCAATATCTGCACTGTGAAACTCTCTTGAGATACAACGAGAGAACAGGTCACCAGTCCACTGTTACTCTCTAGAAGTCTAATCTTTATCAAAGGATATTCAGGGAGTATGATGAAGATGGATTCCTCATGCATAGGTTACTCAAGAGTATGAAGATGCATTCCTGATGCAAAGCGGAAGGCTTGAAGTACTTCATTTTATAAAAAGTATTTTTTTATATAAAATGTTGTCATTGGTATAATTTTTAGTGGAAGGGCAGCGGAAAAATAGTTTTGTGTTCCGAGCTTGCTGAATAAAGTGTCAGTATAGCGGAAGTACGCCTAATACAAGATTAACATTATTTCCGTAATTAGCTACTGCTATGTATCTGCAACTATAGGGTGGCCACAAAATTCAGGAAAAAAAGTTCCCTGACAATTCCCCGATAGATTTAAAAAAAATTCCCTGATTTTACAGTAAACTTTTTTCCAAATTTCCCCTGTTTTTCCAGATGTATAGACACCTAAATCAAATAGAACATGTACGCTAAGGAGATAACATGCCAATTTTTTAAAAACAGTTTTGGTGGTAATGAAAAATTTAAATTTTTCCATAACATTAAACTTCTAACGTTTACCACCAACAAACTTCCAGTAAATAGTGCCAAAATATAGAAGAACAGGAAAACAGGCTCAAAAATTTTCCTGATTTTCATGAAATTTTATAAAGTTCCCTGACATTTCCAGAATCAGAAAGCTCCCTGACATTTCCCTGATTTCTAGGTTCTGTGGCCACTCTGAACTAGTTCCGTTGATTTCTAAAAACAAGATTGTCACATTGCGAAGGCATTGTTTGGACTAGCAGCTGTATTCCAAGTATTTGGATTTTTAATTGAAATTGTGTACTCCATTAGGCTTTAAGAGCTTGTTCCACCATACTCTACTTTCATAGTGATGGGTTTAGGTACAGCTATATAACAATGTAATTTTACAATAAATATTTATAAGGTGGAAATATTGCAAAAGACGATGATAGAAAATATCCGTTGCAATATTAAGAGCACTTTTTTTAATATCTCAAATTGTATGTATACTTTTTTATGTTTAGCGATGAATGATATCATATTGTTGATTTGGGGTAAACTAAATTATTAACTTAACTCCAAAAAGTAAAAAATAGAATATTTAAGATTTAAAAATGGGTGTGAAATTATGTGCACATCCTCCATAGTTTTATAAGGGGTCAGTAAAATAAAGCCAACTCTAAACAGACCCGATAAATTATAATTTAAGGCGGTTTCTCCACCGCTGCTTTGATGGCACTGTAAAACCCCACAGGATGATGGACTGAAGTGAAGAACGAGCAAACAAGCCTTTTCTCTCGAACTGTGGAGGAAGCACCACACGTTTTCAGAATCGCTGAATTTTTTAAAAATCAGAAAAAGACCTAGAAGTTGAAGAACTCGGGGTAAAAAAACGTTTGGGGCCCCTATTTAACTTAAATTATAACTGCTAAATTTATGGATAAACCACAATGTAACCATCAGCTTAAACGAAAGTGTTAAATACTGCAAAAAAATTATATTTAACAAACTAATAGTTATTTATTTCAGATGTAATTGAAAAAGTAAAATTATATAACTTTACATTAATATTATCATTATGAAAATTGATGTTATTGGGGTAGTTTTTCTCAATCTGTCTTAGGTTTCTGTTATTTGGATGAGCCAGATGGGTATGTCCTACCCATTTTAACAATGACCCACGTAATGAGAATAATATCAGAAAACTTGAAAGAGGATAAAAGTATCTATAAATGACAAATCCAAGCAATACAAACTTGTTACTGTAATTATGCAAAATACAACATGAACGTGGAGGAAACATGAATTGGATTAGATAAAATTGTAGAAGATTTGCACAAAAAACAAATAATTTTTGATTAAAAAAATTCTTTAATTATTAATTTACTTATAACTTTTCACATTTAGCTTTATAAACATTTTTGGTGCCCATGAGCAAGTGCCTCAAATATTCTCCCATTAATCCTTTTACCACATGGTCTATTCATCCTACGTCTGTCGAACGTACAGACAGAAATCCTTATCTAATGTATGCGTGTATGTGAATTCTTTTCTATACAACATAAAAATAGCCATATAAAAATAAATTTTATACAGGTTGGAGCAAATAAAAGTGGCCCGAATGAGTGGATGTGATTGAACGTGAATGTATGCATGTACCACACCACGTGTACACACACCACGTTTCACCTGAGTGGTTAGGTCAAATCACAGAATAGCAGGTTCTGGGCAGCGGAGAATCCGCATAACTTCCACCAGACATCATTGCATGATCAGAAGGTCGGTGTGCAGTGATTGCACGTCACATTATTGGCCCCATCTTCTTTCATCAGACGGTGAATTCGGAGCGTTACATTTACAACATTTTTAAACCTTTTGTGGCAGCATTAACCTGAGGAGGAAAAGACCTACAGTTACTTCCAACAGGAAGGAGCAACTGCCCATACAGCCAGCCAAACCAGGGATCATATTTACACAATCTTCACTCCTGACTGAGTTGTAAGCACAGGTCAGTCTGGTCTCGGCCCTAGCTGGCCACCCAGGTTACCTGATTTGTCAGTGTGCGATTACTTTTTGAAGGGAACCTTCAAGTCTAGGGTGTATCGCAACAATAATCATAGTTTTCAAGAACTGCAACAGAACATTTCTGATAAGATTGTAGCAATTCCAGAAGTCCAGCTTTGATCTGCCGTCTGCTATACGATCTGCCGTCTGCTGACTAGGACCCAAAGGTGTCAGGAGATGAATGGTGGTCATTTTCAACATCTGCTATAAGCAGGTTAGCGAACTATTTCCTTTGTTTCTTTGTAACTTGGAACTCTGTTCTCTGTGCCACTTTTATTTGTCCCACCCTGTAGTTGTTTAATTGCTTAAATCCCTGAAGCAAACATGCAGTTACAACTACATTTTCCCCATTCCCAGAAAATTTCAGATTGACAAGTTCCACTACAGCCCAATAACAAAAATAAAACATTCATATAATTACATCATCTTCCTCAGTAGGCAGGCAACACTCCAGCAATATCTGCACTGCAGCACTCTCTTGAGCCGCAATGAGTGCCGTCCTTAGGTCATCTCGATCTTTTTCGCTCTCTAGGAGTCCGATCTTCTCCATCATGGGATGCTCAAGAGTATGATGTAGAAGATGGATTCTTGATGCGGCAAGGAAGGCTTGTAACATGTGGAGGATGATTTCCATGAAGGGAGGACACCTGTAGAAAGATAAGAGCTCTTTAGAAATTAGAAATTCGACAGAAATTTCAAACTTTAGTGAAAATATACAAGTAATAACAATCTATTTTAGATTCGCCTTTTAATTTAATTTTTCCTTTAAAAACGCGTCTTTTATATTTAATCCTTTGATCAATTCATTCAATAAATTCCCCCATATTATCTATCTTGAAAACTATCATCGACAACATACTCCTCTGATAATTGTTATGTTAGTGCTTTTCCAACAGTGAGTTCCTTAATTAATATTCAGCATTGCTTGTCATGGTGTCAGACGATTTTGGTTCACTGTCTCCCATGCTATTTTAATTTCTTCTGCTGAGCTAGGCACAATCCCACAGTTCCATACAACACATGTTTCCCAGAGTTTCCATGAAACAATAACACTTACAACGCATTCCATTGCTATCTGTTGTGCTCATAACATGTTTGCGTGCTTCTCACTCCTAAGTAACTTAATAAATTTGCATGACAATAACTGAAAGACTCTCATTTCCAAGACTCACCACACTTCCTAATTTTTACAAATGATCTGAACATTTAATACCATCTTAATTTTTTTAATTCTGAAATATTTTCTAACTTAGTTCAAAACTGCCCATTTTAAATAATAAACTTCCCTCACTTTTCCAAACTTTCTAGATGGTTTTGAAAATTTCCAAGCACATAATTATGCAAAAACCCTGATACGCTTCGAAATTGAAGGCCAAACAAAAGAAATCCAAATTCCAATATAAATATCGATCATTTTTACCTAGATATCCTCTTATCACATCTCAGCACATGCAAGGGATCCAGGATGATATCATCGAGAGTAAGCTTCCTTGCTGTTCTGTAAGTCTTCTGCGGGAATGCATTCACTGTCATTACCCACAGGTTTCGGGGGAATATGGAGTTTAGCTTCCACCACACCTTCTTTGCCTTTATAAGGATTTGCAGATAGTCTGAGTGATCGAGGAGTTTCGGAAGATAGGCGACGAATTTGGCAGCATAGGGCCATAGCTGTTGGACAGGAAGGGACAGCAGGTGGTTTAGGTGGGACAGAAGTTGGAATGGACAGCTTTCCACCTGGTCGAAGGCTAGAAAGAGAAACAAGTAGGTAAAAATATTCAAATATTGGCTTTACCTTTTCTTCTATTTGATATAAGAAAAAAGAGCAATTTTGATTCATGGAAGGTTTTTCATGAATCACTGCTCGTATACTTCCTATAAAAGTAAAATTAAAAATAATTTTAAAAGACCAAAAGGGCTATTTTAAGAACCGTAAATTATATAAAATTATTTCAAATCCAATTACTTACAAGATTTATAAAGTCCAGTCAGTTTTCTCATGGTATTGTATTAATTTAAATGCTTTGAGACCATTTGGGACTTTTAAATACATTTCTATGAAGTTTATTCTTCTATTGCTGGATAGTAAGACAAGCTTATTTCTTTTTACATGGAAACACATGGATGATTTTCAATTTCCTATTCATCCATCTTGGCCTTGCATCGTTTTTACTTGTGTCTAGCAAGCTTCCAAAGAGAAATAAGTTTGTGCTGCCTTCACAACAATTGAAGAATAAGTTTGTGCTTCAACACAACAATTGAAGAACGAATTTCATGGCAGAGGACTTCAAAATCCCAATGGCTCTCAAAGCATTTAAATTAATACAGTAACTGTAACTGATGGGACTTGTAAAGTCTCTTCAGTAACTAAAGGGTTAAAGTATTCCATTTTTAAATCAGCATAAAACGTTCTGCACTGTTGTACAATAAGCAGGTTTGAGACAATAACTATCACTAAAAAACTCGCTCTACATATATATTTAATGCAGTGCATCAAGCCTAGATGCAAAACATGCTTATTTTGGCAGAATTTAATGACTGAAATTCTCCCTGTTAAGTTTGAAGATATGGGTAACAAACAACAGGGTGGACACAAAATTCAGAAGAAAAAAATCCCAGATAGATTTCTAAAAAATTCTCCAATTTTATAGCTAACATTTTCCCAAATTTCCCCAACTTTTCCAGGTGTGTAGACACCCTGATCAAATAGAACAAGTATGCTAAAGAGATAATTAGGGCTCATACTCAATTTATGATAGTAAAATTCAGGAGTTACTACACAGTAACCACAGGAGTTAACAGGAACAAATTACATGCCTAATAATATAATTTCCTCTACACGCCTGGTTGTCGAGAATCATGGTGTATTCTGGGACTGTCTGAAGGTTTTTCTTCGCAGCTGTAGTGACGAAGTGCATGCATAGTAGACTCTGAAGTATGGTAGAATTTCGGAGACGTTTCATCAAGTAAAAAAAAAAACGCTACGTTTTAAGGTTTTACTATTCTTTTGAACTTTTGATGATTATTTTTAAGGAGATAAAAAGAAATATCAGCAGTTGAATCCCAATTTTCAGGAGTAATAAGGGCTCTTGTAAAAAAAAAAGCAAATTTCAGGAGTTTTTCAGGAGGCGTACGAACCCTGTAATATGCCAATTTTTAAAAAATAGTTTTGGAAGTAATGAAAAAGTTTGATTATGGTCCCTATGGAAGCTTTTTGGAAAATTTACCATTTTGGTGATTTTTTGGATGAAATGGTCACAAAGTGGTTCAAGTAAGTGATGAAATCCAACATGGCAGCAAACCGCTTTCCTCCAATAGAGTTGCCAAAAATTGGATTTGGCACCGGGTTGCCATTTTAGAGATTTTATCGCAAAATGTGAAAAACCGTGCCAAGGGCCACCATACAGTAAATCTGAGCCCATTAAACTTCTAAAGATTACCACCACTATTCTCCTGGTAAACGGCGCGGAAATACGGATGAACGGGGAAACGTACTTTCAGAACAATGATAGAGAATTTCCCTGATTTTCAGGAAATTTAAAAAAATTCCCTGATTTCCAGGTTCCGGGTTACATTCAGAAGAACTATTGCTACAAAACCCTAATACCTTTGTCGAGGCTTTCCCTGCTAAATCCACCTTCAGGCCAATTCCTCAGATTTACCCTGCAGTTCTTCAGGGCAAAATCCATATCTTCTTCATCGGCTAGCCATGACTGCACTAAGCAGAGATGTGGATAGTGTGTCGTGAGCAACCTCAGCAAGGGTGAAAACAAGCCTGCAAATTGCTGCTGATCTTTCTGCGCCTGCTGTATGAGATAGAAGATCGGTATCTTGGCTATAAACTGGGCCGAGTATCTTTTCACCTTCCTATCACTGGCGAGTACTGTCTTCATGTTGGATAATCTGGTGTCTTCATAGAGTAAAAGATAGTAGAGGAGCAGTAATTGAGAGGTGAGAGATGACTTTTCTTGGTCAGTTTCTTGAGGTAGGGTTCTTTCTAAAAAGAAATTCAAGGACTCTTATTAAGGATATTCATCATGATATTCAACAGCTGGTAGAATTGGATACCAAGTAATTCTAAATTTTTAAAGAAAAATGTATTTGATCAATAGCTTAAATTTCCAAAATCTAACAATTTCTCACTAAAATAAGGAGGATCTATTTAGCAAGATATTACTATTCTGTTTGTGGTAATTCCACGGGAAAAAGGAAAAACTTTATAAATTGCTTCCAAACATTTCAAGAAGATGAGAATGGACAATTTTGAAAAAAATGGGATTGTTTCCTATATGTTTTAAAAAATGTAATAAGTTTTAGTAACTTTTCTAAAAATTGAGATGATTCTCAACTTTTCAGAAAAATCCGATTTTTTAAAAAAATAAAAATAACCTGAATTCTACCAAAAAATAAAATAATATATTCCTGTTTTTGTGGAATTGAAATTCAGTAAATAAGTTCAGTGCTAAAAAAAAATGGTAAATTTTTTTAGCACTTGTACAAACCTTGTGGAGGAATGGTTTCTTCAGGTTTGGTAATAATATTTGGAAAGTAAAAATAAGGAGTTTTTATAGATTTTTCAGGTGTTGTCAAGAAAATGTTGAGAACGTTAAAGATGAACTAAACTTATACATACTTTTAAAAAGTGAAAAATGAACAGGAAAGAAAAACATGTTCTTAGTGCAGATTATTACATTCACTTAAGGCAATGTTCATTTGGACTAATCTAGTTTCCATATAAATAGAAATTGTTAAAAATATGACAAACTAGCTGAATGTCCTGGCAATGCCAGGTATTAGAGAAATATTAGTTAGACGTAATTTAAAGATATTAAATAAGGTATTTAATTCCAAAAAGGCATCTAATTATCTTTAAAAGTTAAAAAAAACAAAAAAACAGGTAACCTGCAGGTTACCCTTATTTGATAGTAAGACAACATATGTATTGTGAATTCTCCCTAGCCAAATGAACATTTAGTAATTAGGCCTAAAGTTGAATTCTGAGAACTAAATAAGTATTATTTGAATATTGCAAGGATATACGAGTTATTGAAATTTATTGTATGACTTTGAATGCATTTGAGAAACACTTCCGTCTAAAAAATGAAATAAGTGGTTCTGGAATAGTATTTTTTTCTATAATTTTAGCTAATAAAGAACACCAGCGCCAAATTTCAATTCTCCAATTTTGTGGTTACTGTGAGAAATTGTAATGAAATAGTATTCCACTGCTGTTGTACTGAAATTTTCAAATCTGCTAATATAACTTTAAAAATGAACCTCGAAAAATAGGATATAATTAAAAACTTTTTAGATTAGGATTAGTATTTTTTAAGAGCAAATTGAAAATAAAATATTTTATAAGCATGAAGGACTTTAGAAATAAGAAGTGAAAATAAGGAGTTTCTAAGGACTTCATAAGGGACTTTAGAAACAAAGTGAAAATAAGGACTACTAACAAATACGAACCCTGTTCTTGTGACATAAAGACTGACTGGGAGAATACAGAAAGGATTTCATTTTCGGTGATGGGTTCGTTAGTTGTGTCAATGGATCCCTTTGAGCTAGGAGTTAGGACCGAGTTGACATAAACTTCTATCAGGGCTGGAAGAACTGGGTGTAAAGGTGGGATAGTGCAGCAGATTTGTTTATAAATCCATTCTTTGATGGGTACCTACAGTACAGAAAAAGTTTGATCTGGAATTTCTTAAACAAGGTTCCTCAAACACCAAGTTTTTTGTGTGATTAAAAGAAATTGATACAAATTAAATAAAATAGAGTTGCAATGCATGATAAAGACTTTCATTTAAAATAAACATGTAAATAAAATATATAATAATAAAATGAAGTGCTATCCATAGTAGTTTAAAATGTTTGCCATGCATTATTTGAGTGACTAATAAAATTTTGAATTATTGAGAACATTAAATTAATATTCTAATTTGTTTAATCAAATGGTTGTTATTATTAGAAGTTTTAAATTAAACATATATAATAAGATAAGAAAATTATTTAAAAAAATACTAGTCATTCAATTATAAATGTATACCATGTATTTTTATATTAATGGATAATATGTGGAATTATTAGGCTATAATTAATGAATCATTAATTTTTAATATTTCACACAAGTTATAATTTTTTAAAACATTTAAAATTAAACTTGTGGTATGGAACATTGCATAACTTTTAGTTACTATAATCCTGATTGCTGCTTTACATTTGACATGGATTGATGTAATTTATTGTAATTTAAAATAATTTCTACAGTTTGCCAAAATTATTGATGCAATATCTGAAGTTTTATAAAAATTACAATAACAGTCGTGAATTAATGAACAACACAATTTCTTTTTTCATTTTAAACCTTATTTTTTAAAACTCCCTTCATAAAGAAAAATCAATCTTTAAGTTTAAGTAAAAACTTTTTAAACATTTCACAACCAGTACTCATTAGTGGTTGCATTGCATAGACTATTATTCAACATAGTAATAAATATTAGAGAAAAACTTTAAAAAATTAGGCAACAAAAACCCATTAGAAATTACTAACCTTGTATTTTGTAAAAGCTCTGCTTTTCAAAAGTTGGTGGATACAATGCACTGGCAAAAAACCAGTCACATTTCTGCTAAGATTTTTTGTCACAGGCACTTTGACAGCATGTGCTGTTACAATCTAAGATAGATGTTTTAAAATAGATGTTTAAAAACTTTTAATTTAATACTAAAATACAGTTTCAATACACATGAAGCAAGTAAAACATCACATACTGTTTAAAGATTAATTTCATTGCAGAAAATAATCACACAAAAATAATCAATGGCAATATCACTTGAAAGTTACTTTGCTAATTCAACATTTTCACACAAAATCTCATAAATGGATTTTTATTCTTGCACATAAGAAAAATTTCAATAAAATAAGAATAAACAATGGTATTATCTAATAGTGAAATTTAGTTGAATAGTTTTATAACTTATAATTGGGAAAAAAATTAATTCAAGTACAAGAACTATTTAACAAAAAACCCAACATTAATAATTTTCATCTTCAAGTGTTAAAGACAAGTATATACCAGAGTTAGAAAAAGTTTTTTTTAAAGCTATTATTGTGGAAAATGAGAACTTCAAAACAGAATGAATATTGCCAAAAAAACAACAACAATGACAACATCATAGAAAATGTTGTATTTCGTAGCTACTTTTATTGATTCAAATTCACTTAATTTAATGATACTACCAATAAAAAACACTCCATAATGAAGATTATAATTTTCAGTGAATGTTTATGTAATTCTTTAGTAGGCAGTCTAATATTTCATTGTTATTTGAAGAATTATTTTAAATTCAGTGATTGTTGGAAGTAGAATTTTCTCTGAATTGACACAATTTTTTTCCATCAAGACTGCTCCATGAATTAGATTTTTTCCCCCCCAACTATACGTTTTTAAAGCATTCTATCTATTAATAGTTATTGTAATAAAATGTCTGTGACAGTTAATAATTTTTTTTCTATTTAACTCGTATAAAGATAAATAAGAAGATTTTATACATTGAGGTTTTTCCAATTGTAACTTATATAAAATTATACTATGATTTAGGGCGCACAAATATATTTTCTAATTACCATAACTAAAGAATATTTTAACAATTATGTATGAAATAACAATATGGGTGTTAAATTCTTTTTATTCCATCTGTAGTATACTTCTGATTAAAAATGCCAAAAAGATAAAAAAAAACAAAAAAAAAATGCACATGATTTATATAAAAATTGCTTGATAGGAATGAAAACTAATTTATTACAGTTATAATGATTATACTGTAATAAATAGTTTTTGTGGAGTTGAGGTTTTGAGGCTGGAGTAGAACTCGTAATTCAAATAAATAAAATAATTGAATTAAAAAAAAAAAAAATAGTTGGAAACTTCTGAAGGAAAAAGAGCTTTATTTGGTTTAAATCATAGTTAAAATCAGTTAATTAAACTTTGTTAATTATTATTTTTAACAATTATAAAACAGCAGACACAGGATACAAAACACTAATGACAAAGAAAACTGATAATATATATATAACAGGACCAAGTCAGTTTTTTATCCAAACAACTTGTGAAAATCATATAAAAGACTTAAAATTTATAAATGAAACAATAAAAAAAAACATGTTTCAAACAAATAAAAATAAATGGTCTAAACCAAATAAATCAGGAGATTTTCTTTTCCATTTAAAGATAATTTTTTTTTCTTTTCAACTCTGTTTTACATACAAATGTAATCATTAATTTAATAAAATTTAAGATTAAGTGCAACACATGTATAACCTGATCAGTAAATATCTCTTGAGTGAATATGGTTTTCATCCTTGCCAAGTTATTGGACCGTATTGGAATTCTCATGCCCAGAGTTGAGTACACCAATTCTGTGATTGAGCTCATTTGGTTGCTGTGGAAGTGGATAGCAATAAGGAGAAGCATTTCTCCAAATGAAGCGTTCACTCCACTAGTGCTAAGAGTGAAAACAAGAAATGCATGAAATTGATGTATCCAATGACAAAAATTATTAAGTTGATTGGGATAAAAAAATTATATCAAACACCACATAAGCATGCAGGCTTTATTGATTATTAAACTAGAGCAGGGGACACAGTGAGTTTTCTAAAAAATGTAGGTAGGAATTTTAGGGATAATTCCAAAAATTTTAGAAATATTTTAGGCATAATTTGAAAAATTTTAGGGTTAGTTCCAAAGACTCTAGGTATATTTTTCATTTAAAACTGACATAAGCTTCTAACAGACATTCTTTCCGAAGCTTGTTTCAATTCCGACAAATACTGCGAATTTTGCATAAAAAATTAACAATTTAAACAAATTTTTAGCCAAAAAAAACCCTGATGTATTTTTAAATAATTATGCTATTTTGACAAACATGCAAAACTATTTAAAACCACTCATTAAGTTTTTTAAGCAACATTCAAAGTACTTCAACAAAGAATATCGTTTCATCTTAAAATAAAAAACCAACGATATATTATTTTTGCCTTGAGGGGAATAACAGTGGACAACTAAAGAAATTTTTTGGAGTTTTTCATTTTTTTAGGAATTATTGAAAAATTTACAAATAAATAATGCGACCTTTGCTAGGGGTATCGAACATTGCACAATTATCAATTACGCTATCTAAATTCAAGACACAAGCGAATTTAGTGATAATTATTACATTATTGTTTTTGAATAACTTAAACGGAAAAGGGACAGTCATTGTTGAACAAGAGATGATGAACATTGATGACTCAAGAGAAGAAAATTCAATATTAAAAAATTTGATTTTCAACTATTTAGGCCTTTATAAAATATTTAAGGGAATTGTGGGGAGTTTAAGACACCTAAAAATGCATTACCTCAGCAAATTTGATCTGCCACTAGCAATTTTCAAAATATAATTCAATTTGCAAATACTTTTTGTGCACTTTTTCTAAACAAATTTTTTTGTGAAGGGTCGCTTTTGCAGACAATAAATTCTGTAAAGAGTGCTTTTATTAAAAATCGGAATTTTGTGAGGGATAGGTAAAAACACCCAAATTTCTTCTAAAGAGACACTCTGACAGTTATATTTGCTTTCACTTAATCCTGCAAGGTCCTAACACAAAGACACAATGAATTTACCTTCCAAAGTGGCTCTCTTCCCTCAGCAACCACTGTATCCAGTCTGTTGCTCTTTTCTCCTGGTCAGGGTTGGTGAGGAGTGACGGGCAGGCAAGGAGCATGCATAGTCCGAGCGATACAAACCGAATACCTGCAGGACTTGGCGGTGGGTGGGAAGTGACAAGCTGTAGAAGAAGGGTCACTTCCTCCTCATTGAATCTGAAGAATCAAAACAATTTCTATTAGTCAAAATGCATAAAGAAACATCATATCCAAAAATTCCAACAAAAAAATAATAATAACCCCCAAAAAAATAATTTTAGTCTATAAATCCTTTATATGCATTGACAACTTTAACGTGCAATTAAACTTATTCAAGCGAGTTTGAGCCAAGATTAACTTTTCATAGTGTTTGACACCTATGAAGAAAACTATAAATTCTACACCATGAACTAATTATATCCCCCCTGCAAAAAAAAAAAGTAAATAGAATGCATTGTTTTCAATAATGAATCTGTCAAATTTCAGCTTGATTGGAAAATGGCATGTGGATTAATTAATCACTTACAGATTTACAAACATACACACAAATAAACAAAATCAAACTATAAAAGAGTTAAAAAATACTGAGTTTCAGATAAGCTTCACAGACTTTTAATGTAGATCGATTATATTGAGGGGGATTCTATTATTGAGGACAAGAAGCATAACTTTTTTCTGGATGAACAAGTTATGCAAAGGCTACATAGCTCTAAAACATAGCTACAATATGATTTGGAGTGCTGAGACCAATCAGAATATCATGTGATTTCTGTATATCTGCTTTGCATTTGACTCTACTAGCTGTCACGAAAAAAATTACCCATTTTTTAGAAAAATATCAAGTTTCAAAACTAAGTTAAAAAAAATATGCCACATGGATGTATTAGATCTTAGAAGGTTTCTTGCTTTGCATTATACACTTTACATTACATTAAAATATTTTTAATAAGTAGGTTCAAACTGAAGTTATCTCTGGTGAAAAAAAAAAATATTATACTGACAAAAACTAGTTCCTCACAAATAAAGTTTGCAGTAGCAGTTATCTATTAACATTGTGGACATTCATTAAAATTAAGGTAATTAAAAAGTATTTTGAATATCATACATATATTGAAAAGTATTTTGAACATAGCACCATTTTAAAGCTACTAAGTTTGAGAACATTTTAGATTAAAAATTTTTTTGTTTTCACTAAATATCCTAGTTAGAGAGTTCCAAAATATAATAATTTCTTAAACAGCACGACAAATGTTCATTGATGAAATAATTATCTTTTCCATACCTTAGACCACCAATTCCTCTAAGAGCACAATACAAACGCAGCAGAGAACTGGCTTGGACCACCTTTGAATCTGGTAAATTGCGGTGATCGATGCTAAATAAAACTAAGTTCTTCAATCTTTCCAACAGTTCTTCTCGTAAGAGATGCGTTGGGTTACCTTCCCATTCAGGTTTCTGCCATATAAAAATGTAATAAAAACGAATTTATGAAAAATAAGTGAATTTATTGATAATTTTATACATAAGTGACAAAGTGTTTTGCTGGAGTCGGTTGTTTTATCTTCTGTTAAGTAATGTATAAAAACATCCTGCACAACAAGGGTTTTATTGTTAGTAATGTAAGTTACTAACTAAAAATCTTATTTTCATAACTGTTATATGTAGGGTCATGCAAGAGAAATCTAAATTACTTTTTTTTTCTGGAGTAATTATTGGTCATCCACTTTTCAGTATTAAAAAATGATATTTAAAAATAACTAAAATAGGGTTAATTTTTTATACAACAGTCATAATTTCTTAAGACTTAATTTCTTATACAAAATTTTAAAAAAAATTGTAGCAAGTGATAGAAAAAAAATATTTAATTTCCAATTATGAAAACATATTGTTCATTGTCAAAAAAAAAACAAAAAAAACCTACTTTTTTTAAGATCCATATCAGTGCAATATTTTTCTTGTTGATGTTATTTTTCAACTACAGATAGGCTAAGCTTTTGAATCTCATGTATAATATTTTTGCATTTTTTTTTAAAATTTGGATGCACAAGTAAACTTATTCATATCCCATTTTGCTGGGGTAATTCTTGGTCAATGATATTCTTTAGAATTTCAGAGGTTTTTTATATTTATTTCAATCATTAAACCTTACTATATATTATTATTTTATCCCCTTATGAAAAAAAAAAAAAAAAAAAAAAAAAACAAGTTTCAAGTTTTCCAAGCTTCTGTGTAAGTGTGCAATTAGCATTACCATCCTCTATTGTAGATGCTGTATATGAATCAAATGCTTCCTGTTCAAAAATAGTGTCAACTAATTTCAAAAATATGTTAAGTAAGCATTTAATATGTAGTCCAAGAGTATCACATTCAGTAACAAAGATAAGACAAACACAAAACAGAAGCAAGAAGTTGCAGCAAATGACAAAAGAATCCACACCAAGAAAACCCATATTGGCAAAAAACAAACTTTAATTGATAATAATGTAGCAAACCTTCACCATTAACAAAACATATATCTTTTGAGGAGATTGAGAATAATAATGTAGAAACAGTTGAAATTGAGCAGAATAATTCAACCTTAGAAAATGCTAGGAAATTGCTTTATAACATCCATGGTGCATTTCAGGAACATCTGTATTATGGCGTATATTACGATAGTAACCCATTTTACATTGGGAAAATTAAAAACATACTAGATTACCTTAATTTGCACTATAGTTTGAATAGTTTTGAAACTGAATTATTTTGCCAGTACTGCATAAGTTTGTGGGAAAAGTACTGAAGTAACAGGATTGTACATAAAATGGTACACAGGCTTAAAATCTTATTTAAAAAAAAATCTGTAATACTCAATAAATAATCTGAAATGAAAGGCATTACTTTTATGCTACAAACTTAATATGTGATGTGATAACCTTCACGAAATATATTAGTTGCATTGAGAAAAAATAAAATTTTATGATTTATAAGATGTGCAACTAGGAAATTTCACCTTTTGACAATTTCGAAAGTACTGTCCAAACCAATTTCTAACTTTGTCATCGGAACCAAGCAACAAGCCACTGATGAAGGCCACAAGGTCTCCAACAACTGAACTGTGATTCACGAAGCTTTCTTGCTCAATACGACAGTAGTCTAATGTTAGAAGAATGGCTAATCCGGGCATGTGGCAAAATTCTACCTGTTGAAAAGATGGGGAACTTAAATTTTTAATAAATAAGGTTTAGTATACATAAAACATAACAAGCAATAAAATAAAATTTAATTATTTTTGAAATTAACTATCAAACTGTGTTACATAACCAAAGTACTTTGTTCTGTTAGCAATAAATTCTGTAACTGTACTTTTAAAGAAGTATATTTTCTTGGAATCAAATGGTATCCGACTATGTTTAAATCCTCGAGGATTTATTACAATAATTAAGTTTGACTTATTGTTAAAATTTTGAAATAAAGGATATCTCTGCAACTCTGCAGATATAAATGATATCCTTAACAATTCAGTACTTTTATTTTTAAAATACCATACTTTGCAATACTAAATAAATTTTTCTTCAACTTTGCCACTAGTACTAAAAGATAGCAGATTTAATTATACTGGTTTGTCATTGGACAACTCAAAAGTAGTGCATTCTACAACAAAAGAATGATAATAAAATCCCGAGGGATTTTTTTTTTCTATATTTCCAAAATTTTCTCTAGTTTGATTATTACTCAGAAAAATATCATAAGAGTTCATTAGGATTTAAAGGAACTTGATTATTACTCAGAAAAATACCATAAGAATTCGTTAGGATTTAAAGGAACTACTTGTTATCATACTTGAACATTGGTTATCATAAAAATAGAAAATATTTCACTTTTTAATTTATCATTGCTATTATAATTAAATGATATCCAAATGTCTTGGCATTAAGATCGATGAAACTGGGGAAAATAGCTATTTTAAAAAAGCAGTTTTGGCAGTTCAAAATTTAAATTCCCAGACTTACAGATAAAAAATCTGTTGCAAAATATCAGATTTCTGAAATTTCATCAGCATTCTGCGGATCCAAATAAAATCTTGCACAAGTTCACAAGTTAAAAATTGGTTGCTGTTTCAATCCAATCACAAGGTTTAAAAACGGTTTGAGTCTTTCTTCTGTAAATTATCGCGTGAACCATATTGTTCTACTCCTTAACCACTCCTTGTGTTATTGTGTTACCTATTGTGTTTTCTCAAAATCATTCCCAAGTGACTCAAGTCTTCTTGACTACAGGATATTCAGATAGCATAAGTTATACATTGCTTAAAAGTAAAACTTAATAAAAACAGTTTAAGGCTTCTTCTTCAAGGAAAATAAATTTCATTGTCTATGTCTAAAACAGAATACAACTTAAAATAATGTTCTTGTTAATACGACGAATTTCGACACATGGAATTTGCTATCAATAAGCCGTCCCCCGTAATTGAAACTTTAAATCATAAGCTTATTCAACTGCATTATATATGAGAAAGAAGGCAATCTACTTTAAGTTTAATTTCAGCAATGAACTTAAACAATAAAAGAAGTAAGAAAATAATCTAAATTTGGGTAATTTTTAACACTTTCAAGCAATCCTAGTAGAAATGAATTAAATTTTAGTGCATATTCATCTTTGGGATGCTCTGAATACATGCTGGAAGTTTCATAAAAATCAGTTAGCCATTTTAGAGTGGCTTACTAACTTATGGCAAACCAAACTAATATATTTAGAGTATTACTTACAGCTTTTCCTCTTATTGAAAGAATTTCTGATATATTCATTTGGCATAAAACACGCAAGGCCTGAATTCTCATTTTCCCTGATGGAGAATCTTCGTGCTGCTTGTCCCCATTAGTAATCAACGTTGCACACACTGCAAAAAATACCAACTTTCAAAACAAAATATGAAGTTTTAAGCATTTTGACCAATAGAAAACACAATTATAAAAAATTCTAGTTTTATGAAATACATGTTAATTTTTCACAAGTACTTTGTACTGCAATTTATTTCAACATTTCTGTATAAAACTATGAAAGAATGTATAGTACAGTTACTTATTATACTGATACTGGCTCTTATAAGCATTTCTATTTATTTTAATAAAACTACTAAACCATTTTGGAATGAATAAAATTAAGTTAAATATTAGTAAAAGATAATAAATCTTTGAAAGGGACAATTCCCGCATTTTTTAAAAATGAGTGAAATTAGTTTATATTTATGAAGAATTTTTTTTTTCTTCCAAATATTTAAACAAAAGTTCTTTAAAAAAATTAGTTATATAAATATTAAGAAAAGGAAATGCCTCAAAACTGAGCCAAAACCAGTCCGATCAAAACACACAACAAAATCCCTGACCTCAAGGGTACCTACTATTTCTATGGTTATTTTGAGGTTTCTGTCAAATAGTTGGTGCTGGAAGACCATTGTCATATCATGTACAGGTTGGCGCGATTTGCGAGAAACTTGAAAAACTGTTTTTCACTGCCGCATTTTCAGCCAAGATGTTTGAGAAGCCATGACATCACATTCAATTCGAGCCGAATGAATCGTTTTCTCGCCAATGTGTAACAGGGAGACTTTGATTGCAAATTAAAAAAAAAAGAAAAAGAGCATTGAGCAGAAATTTTTCTGTTTATGGCCTTTTCCAAACATTTAAAAATGAATAAGAATTTTTTAAAAAAAAATGCAGGAATTGTCCATTGCACACTGGCAAATAAAAATTAACATACCTTCCTGGAAACTGTCGGGAGAATTCGTTACTAATCTGCAAAGGAGGTAAATCCCATTTGGAATATGCAAAAGTGCTTCTGCAATATCAGGTATGAATAATAATCCAGGAAGCTCTAGAGAAGACATTAAAAAAATATATCTTAAAAACACGCAACAAAACAATAATCACTGCATTAAAACCATTTAAAAAGGATTTAACAGGTCAAAAGGAAATGCAGTTAAATTAAAGATACAAAAAATTAAAAAAATAATCTGTCAAAGTGAAACAGATTCAGGAGATACCAGACACTAAGTTCGAAAATTTTTAAAATTTTTTTATAGATAGATACGAGTTTAATAAAATCATGTTAAACACTACCTGAATTACAAAATTTTAATATTGAGAAGTTAGCATTATGACAGAGGCTTTTCAACCAAGTAATTCCAAAATTTTAAGTCTAGTTATTTTTCGGTATTGATATTTTCCCAGTCTCTTGAAGTTTGAATTAATATAATTCTAGAATTGCATATTGAAAATGTATGAAAATTTTAAAATATATCTCTTTATTTTTTTATTTTTTTTTAAATTATTAATATGTTCACCTACCCAAAAAACTTCTGAATAACCATTTTAAAATTTGAGATTTTTAATTTTTCTGTCCTAAACCTCCTTAATCTAAGTACATATTGTTGGGCTCTGGCTAGTTGGCTGATTCCAACCTCTTCCTACTCTCAGCAATTGGTCCAAGTCAGTTGACCTTTGCTTTCCCCTCTGCCATCTAACCAGAGTCAAACAATAATACTGTACAAGTTCGGATTGTTCTCATCGTCAAATTTGTTTATTCTTAACTGTGAAACAACATCTGCTGGGAGTGAAGTACATTATTAAATTGAAACCAAAAATAAACCATAAAAAAAAACCTCAATTGTGAGTGAGATTCGACTCACCGGCCTGTGCTATACAAAGGACATCAGCAATTTCATCCAAATAAACAACACTTTCAAAAAGCTCTGCATTTTGAATATCCTCAATATTTCCTTCTTTTACCTAAAAAAATATAAATTATTTTAAGAATTATAAGAAGACAAAATTTATTGTCACTATGCATAAGGGCCACATTTATGATTTCGGAACCATTAGGAGAAATAGCGTTATGATGTCCCAATTCAAATTAATAAGAACATTTAAATATATCTCCTCAAAATTCATACATTTAGTAACTTTATAGAGCAGGGGTCTATGCAGAAGGAAATTTGGGTCGGTTTACGGATCCTTCACAAAATTCCAGGTCTTAAAAATGAACCCTTTACAAAATTCTATAACCAACAAACGGACCCTTCACAAAATTCCATGTCGAAAAATGTACAGCTATAATTGAGATATTTAACTCATATAGGAGTAGAAAGATATCATTGTACATATTTGTAAGTACCTACACAACATAAAAAATTTGTTTTTATTATTGCATGAAAGTTAAACAAAAATAAATAAAATCAGAAATTTATCACAAAATTAAATTTTTTTTCTCACAAAAATAAGACCCTGTAAAAAAAACATGGATAGACCCCTGCAGAGAAACCCAGGCATTTAGCTAGCAATATAATCAATAAATGGCGATTTTATAAATATTATAAGCAGTAAAATAATGGAAATTCAACGATGTTTTTCTACACCAAGGTTCCAACTGAAATTATAGATTGAAAATCAATGACTTTTAAAGGACTTTTTAGGACCTAAATAATATTTTTAAGAACCTTCCAATTTTTTTTTCATGTATCAGGTCTTTAATGAGTGAATTTAAGAGCTGCGGCTTTCCCAGAGAGTTAATATCAAAATCTTTCACGCACAATTTGCATTTTGGCAATATGAACCGAACAATGTACAAGTTGATGCATGCTTTATACAAATATAACAAAACATTTTGAGCGGTGCGGGTAAGTGAAATAAATTTGTAACGAATCTGGTTAGTTTGAACCTCATTTTTAGAACTCGTGATTACCTTGTGACTTTTTGTTGGAGGTTGTTAGGGTTCGAGTGTAGGTATGGTCTAGGTTCGATATAGGTATGGTGAGTGCCGAACGGGAGTAATAGAAAGGAACTGAGGTGAGCTGAGTAAACGACGTCAGCTGTCGGTATTTAAGGCCGGTGAAGTTTCGTTTGGTCGCAGTTCAGGCAATACCCAGCGGTACCTCCGGTGGTGGTAGAGCTTTGTTGCCACCCATTGTTCCCGACCAGCTGATTGCCGCCAACTCCAATGTTCGTTGGTGATAGAGCTTTGTTGCTGCACATTGTTCCCGACCAGCTGTTGGCCGCCGACTCGAATGTATGCTGGTGATGCAACTGTTCTGTGGTGTTAACTGAAATGTCTCTTTATTTATGAATATTTCTTTATGCAACTGTTTTGGTGTTGACTTGAATATTTCTTTATGCAACTGTTTTGGTGTGAATTTGAATATTTCTTTATGCAACTGTTTTGGTGTTAACTTGAATATTTCTTTATGCAACTGTTTTGGTATTAACTTAAATGTTTTTATGCAACTGATTTTGGTGTGTTAAATAAATATCTGTTTGAAATTTGATCTCACTCTCTATGTTTCTGAACCTCAGATCTTCCAGTAAAGAAGCGTCACAAATTACGAACTTTTATGGTCCTATAAGCATTTGAAGACCTGGAAAACCAGTTAAAAAATACTAAGCACTTTTAATGATTTTTAAAGACCGTGGGAACCCAGTACACAAATACATTCCTGTAAGAATAATATTGAAATAAAATGTTTTTACTTGAGCCATAACCGGAAGTAGTTCACTAAGAAACAGCCTGATTCTTCTGGCAGCATCGCTTCGCTCGAATTCCAAAGCCAAACCATTTTGCAAGACTGGGATAAGGGTGCATTCACCAGCAGATGGTCCTAGCCTTAACCTAATAAAAAATATATAATTTTAGGATTTTTTTAAGTGACATGTATGAAAGAATGAAATTTAATCTAGGAATGTAGAGTATTAAACACAACTCTCAATTACACTATAATGCTGGTCCCTGCATTTAAATTTAATATTGATTAGTATTCATTACAGTTTTTGTTTTTTTTTTAATTCTGTGTGGCTACAAAATTTAGGAAAGTAAGTTCCCAGATAGAGTTCTATGAAATTCCCTGATTTTACAGCAAACTCTTTTTAATTTCCCCATATTTTTCAGATGTGTAGACACTGTGATGAAATAAAACTTGTATGCCAAAGAGATAACATGCCAATTTAAAAAAAAAAAAAAAAAATAGTTAGGGCGGATATAAAAAATTTAAATTATTCGGTAACATGAAATATCTATCGATTACCGACACAATTCTCCGGGTAAATGGCGGCGAAATACGGATGAACAGGGAAACCTTCAAAACAATGACAGCTAATTTCCCTGATTTTTTCCAGAATCAGAAAGCTTACTGATATTTCCCTGAGTTCTAGGTTCTGTGGGCAGTCTGTTATTATCCTTTTTTTTTTTTTTAAATAATGTTTGCCAATAATGATTTCACTGGAAGAAACAAACACGCCAAAATAGCAAAATCAGTTGTATATTTTCCGAAGGTTCCGGAAAAGAACTTTGTGTTAGAGAGAAAGAACTTTGCATTTATCAAATTTCTACAGAAATTTCAGAGGTGGCGATGTTTAGAACAACTTAAAGAGTTAACTACAGCAATATTAATGAAAATCTTTACAGCCATTTTTTGGCAATTGCTGAAAACATAATTTTTTCAATGGCAGTTACCATATACACATGCACAATTTTGGCAAAAACCTTAATATCAGGTTCCACTGCCCCCACGAACTTATATATGAAATTTGAATTGCAATTCATTCAGGAGCTTAACTGACATGTTATGCAGACAAAAAAAATCGCCGAACTTTATCAAGGCGAATTGCGTTTATTCATCAAAAGGGTACTTTTCCATTAGCCGTATACCAGATAAAAACTGCCTGATTGCAGAGATAAGTCACACAAACTAACAACCTTTATATTTATAATTCATATAACAAACCAAAATAGCAACCCATGTAACTAACTGTAAACATTTAGAATTGGCGATACATTTACGCATCATTTAAACAAGTGGACAAATAAATTTAGCACTAACTGGTACTTATCTTACGGAGGAGTACTCAGAATTGCTGTTACACCTTCTGATATTTACAATTGCTGCAAATCATCCATGAAGAGAATCTAACCAAAGTCCCTTGGGTCTCAACCTCCGAGCCATTAGGTCGGCCATGAATAATAGAATTATAAGTGAAAATGTAAGTAGGTTTATGAATTTGTATTAATTCCCTCCCCCCCCCCCCTCCCTGAGTTAGATCTTGGTCTTTAAATCATTTGTGGTTGTTTTCAGATTATCTGGCGCCGTCAGCAACACGAGGGCTATAATGTGCCGAAACATTCGTCATTAGACAGGCCAACATACATTTACAAACACCCATTCCTAACACAGAGCTCGAACCCGCAACCTCGTGGGCTAGAGGCTAGCACGCTAACCACTATACAGTTTGGTCGGCTTAAACCATTTTTGACTTCCACTTCCAAGTTGCAAGATTAAGTACATAATTACTGTAAAAAACTTTATGTCAAGTTAATGGAATCACTGTCCCCGGTAATTGCTAATTAATGACACAAGTATGAAGTATAAATGAAAACCAACCTTTGTTGTTCTTTACGTACATCTACCTCCAAAGCGTGAAAATCAATGGAAAGCAACGCAACAAGTGAATTTACAACTTCAATTCCAGACAAAAGTTGTAAGATGACTTTTCGCTTTTGAGCCCAATCCCATGTTTGATCTAGGGGAGCGCATAGAGCCATACGTACTAAACATGGTAAAAGTGGTCTTAATTCTGCTTCTGTTAAACGAGCTAGTTCTTCAGTATTAACGCGTTGAATCGCAGAGAAAGCTTTTGGTAAAACTTGCAGTTTGGACGCCATAATGAAAAAAATAAGATAAAATAAATGTAAACAAAAACTTTAAAACATTAAACAGTTTTTCATTTCACTGCACGGCTACAAACAACTCGATGCTACAAACCAAACTACAAATAAACACCGAACGATTGATCTAACTTCACTTCAAGAAGCTTTAGGTAAAACTTGAAGATTTTTTTTTTTTTTAAAGTAATGCTTTAGATGTTTCCAAACACTTAGACATACTTTTGACCAATTGCAATACAGTTTTAGAAATAAATTTAAATTTTTAACTAATCACAAAACGAATTTTACTTTCTGATCAAATTAATAGTTGACTTTAAGTAGCCCTTTACTACATTCAGTTTTGGTTGTTTAATAAATTTAACTAACAACTGATTGAAGATAAGTTTTAAGTATTTATTTCGTTTACTGATACCTTGTATTGTTTTTGTTTAGTTTTTTTAAATTATTGAGTTTTCTATTTTATACTTATTGGGTGGCAATGCAGAAACTAGGTCGTTTCTGTTTGTTTTGATTATCCTTTGTTTTGTGGTGGTTGGTTGCGGTTGTTCTTCCTGTGGCTTCTAGAGCTTTTTTGAACTTCATACTGCGGTTTCCTGTCCTTTTCCAGTCCGGTTGGGCTGCTTAAGTATTATTTACGTCTTCTACTGTTTTGTATCAAACTTTACTGTTATTGTGTTCATTTTCGGGAACGCCCCCGAGAAGAGGGCGTTCCACGGTGATAATGCAGGAGTCGCTCAAGCGTTCCCGCGAAGATTCCGAGGAAGATTTTTTTCTTACCCCAAAAGAAGCACGACTCAGCGATAGAGTTTACGCGGCGAACATTTCGAACATCGAAAAAGCGAATTACGCTTTTTCCAATGGTTTCTCGGAAGTCCGGGTAATCTTCTCAGCGACCCATGATTCTGGATTTATCCCGACCTCAAAACCACTTCTCATTAGGGATACTTTCTCAAGCATTAAAGGAGTTAATGATGTTTTGTCTGTAACGAGACAAAATAAGTTGTTGTTAGTGATCAAAAACCTAGAAACGGTTCATAGGCTTGACTCAGTGGAAAAGATCGGAGTTGTGCCTGTCTCGTGGCATTTAATAGAAGATACTATTGTAACAAAATTCCTGATCCGAGGGATTGACCCGGATGTACCTCTTGAAGATATCGCTATCGAACTCGAAGAGGCAGGTGTACACTTTTCACAAATTGTCAGATTCACAAAAAAAGGTTCGGATTCCCCCATTCCTATCGTGTTAGTGAAAGAGCTAGGTCGAGTCACCCGTCAGAATATCTCCCTATTTGGAATAATTTATAAAACTACTCCCTTCGTGGAATCCCCCAAAATTTGCCACAAGTGTTTAAGATTCGGACATTTTCAACGATCATGCACTAATAAAGATAGATGTAAATCTTGTGGAGACAGACATCCACCCTCCGAGGAGTGTGTGAGGGACCTTGCTTGCTTCCGTTGTGGTAGTGCTGACCACGAAGCCACCAGTTCGTCCTGCCCAATCTACATAAAAGAAAAATCGAAGATCAATAGTTCCAGTCTAAGAGGCCCAATTCAATCGGGGAACAAAGTTCACTCTCAAAGTGGATCACCACCGCCGGCTTGGTCCTCCTCCGAGTTTCCCCCCCCTCCCTAATCAAGACTCCCTTGCTAGTCTAAGGAATGAAGTTGAAGATTTAAAAAAAGTCGTCGAAGATTTGAAACAGATAGTAATATTAAATTGTGTCCCTACTCAAAATCCTGAAAGAGCCTCAGAGTCCTCTATTCTATTTAAACAAATCTCGGATCTTCAAAATCTGAACCTCAATCTTGTTCAAGAAATCAAGCGCCTCAGAGAAGAACTTGAATTAGCTAAATCAGGCTTCAGTCCTAGCAGAGGAATCAACGAGGTTTCATTAAACGAACTGAACTTCCCTGATAGTCCTCTCCCTGTGCTGGACCCGGGTCCCTTCCAGAGAGGGACTTAGCCAATGTTACTTTTTAGTATCACTATAGATGTTAATCTTGCCCAGGGAGTAAGTTTCCTCCCTTACGTTTTTTGTAGCATCATTTTTCTTCTTTCTATTCATCTCAGTATGGTGTTCCTTATGTCTTGGAACTGTAGGAGTATTGCTTCGAATCTCACCTCTTTTCATTTTCTTGTTCAACACCTTGATCCTCATATCATCTGCCTTCAAGAGGGGTGGACGACGCCAGTTCTCTTCTTCACCTGAAAGACTATATTTTTTTCAGTAAACCTAGAGCTGGCAGGATTAGAGGTGGTGGCCTGGCTATTTTGGTGAAAAATAATCTTCCGGTGTGGCTCTTGCCATCCTTTGTGAGCTCGACCACAATGGAAATACTGTGTATTAGAGTGGCCTTTGACAATCATATTTTTCAAATCGTTAATGTTCATAGGACATCGGGCCTCCTCTCCTCCGGCGATCTCCTACTTCTTTCCAGCGCTGTTTTCAACCCCTGTTTTTTCTGTGGGGATTTTAACACAAGGAGTCGTTGCTTCGGTGACTCCATCTCAACTCCAAGTGGCAATGAATTAGCTAAATGGGTGGATTGTAATCCACTTATTCTCCTCAATCATGGCACCGTCACAAGAGAAAGCTCAGCCTCCTCTGGTAGTGTTTTAGACCTAATCTTTGTGTCCCCCTCTTTTTTCTTTCGTCTTTCATGGGGAAAAGCCACTGAAAAGGGCACAAGCGACCATTTCCCCATTTATTGCGACTTTAAGGCTAAAGGCCCTCCCCGTGTCGGGAACCTCAAAGCTTATACAAATTGGACGGCTTTTGCTTCTTCCATTGAAGATGTCTTTCAAGTCCTTCCCTCCGTGACACAGTCGTTTGGGGCTGAAGTTAACATTATCGCTTCCCGAGTTCAGAAATCCATCTCGCGGGCTGTTAGGTCCAATTCTTCCCTTGTTCCTTCTGCTAAAGAACACAGTCTTCTCTCTTGGTGGAATCGAGCCTGTTCTAGAGCAAAGAAGATAAAGAATAGCGCTTTTAGGAGAGCACGTAGATCACTCTGCAGAGTTGATTGGGATGAGTATAAGAAACAAGCTTCTATCTTCAAAAAAGTTATTCTTGCAGCTAAACGTTCTTTCTGGGGTGCCAAAATCTGCGCGATCTCCTGCCCTAAAAAGCTCTTTGGCTTAGTGCACAGCATCAACAACTATCTCTTCCCCAACAAACCTGACAGCAACTTCTTTTTCCTAGAAAGCAACAACCAGGTCACCTGTCCGTATCGGCAAGCTAATATGCTTGGTAAGGGTTTACTTAAAAAATCTCCTCTTATTACTTTGAGACGGCCCATTCCACCTGGCGGAGGGAATTCTCCCTCTTTTCCGAAGTTCTCACTGTCTGAGCTTAAAAGAGCTATCGCTCTCCAAAGGTCCTCAACACCGGGCTGCGATGGTATCTCGGCTAAGGCATTCAAAACCCTCCCCCTTTCCGCTCTTCTAAAGCTGCTGGAGATTTATAACTCTTGTCTCTCCTCGCTCTGTTATCCTGCTCCTTGGAAAAGAACCATCATTGTCCCTATCCAAAAACCCAAAAAACCGTCTCACTCAGTGGCAAGTTACCGTCCCATCGCTCTTATTCCTGTTATAAGCAAAATTTTAGAACGCATGATTCTTTTTCGTCTCTCTTGGTTTGCTCAGAAAAGAAATTTATTCCATCCCAATATGTTTGGATTCCTCCCAGGGCGTTCGGCCACAG
The DNA here is from genome assembly GCA_963978545.1 of Linyphia triangularis. Classification (NCBI taxonomy): domain Eukaryota; kingdom Metazoa; phylum Arthropoda; class Arachnida; order Araneae; family Linyphiidae; genus Linyphia; species Linyphia triangularis. The sequence continues at coordinate 67,765,225 of OZ021730.1, forward strand.
ATTGTCTTCAGAAAATGGTGTTCCTTATTGACTCCCCAAGAACAGAGAAGAAATGGGTTACAATCTTGTCATTGGATATAAAGGGTGCTTATGACGGAGTTTGGGTGCAGGGTCTCGTGGAGAAACTGCACTTGGCTGGGCTGGAAGATTGCCTTCTTTTCCTACTGCAGGATTTTGTTTTCGAACGACCTTTTCAAGTTAGATGGAGAGGAATCCTTTCGGACCCTTTTGTCATATCTTGTTTGCCGCAGGGCTCAATCCTTTCCCCGTTTCTCTTTAATGTTTACATGATGGATCTTTTTGAATCCATCCCGACTCACTCTCATCCTTTTATTTAAGCTGACGATATCTCCATCATTATTCCTGGTTCCTCTGCTGAAGAATGCATTGGTAACATCCAACAGACCATACTTGAGATCCAGTCGTGGGCCTTGAAATGGAAAATTTCTTTTGCGGTGGAAAAATCGTCGCTTTTGGATCTGTCTCCCAAACGTGTGAAACTTTCATCGCCGTGTAATATCGGAGGGGCCCCCATCCCGTGGGTCACTCAAACAAAGATCCTTGGCTTGATCTTTCAAGCCAATTTCAAATGGAAGGCACACGCGATCTCAAGCTGTGCAAAGGCAAAAAAAATTCTTAACATAATTAAATTCATTAGTAATAGAAGAACTAGATTAAAATCCAAACAGATCACCCAAGTCATTTCCCAGGTCCTCCTTCCCAGCTTTGATTATGCAAACTCACTTCGATTCAAAGAGAGCAACTCTATCCTACGGATGTATGAAGTAGTTGAGAATTCAGCTATTCGATTCGCCCTGGGTGTGTTCATTTGTGCCCCAAATGAAGTTATACGGAAATTAGTGGAGATTCCTCCTTATCGTATGCGGGCCAAATGGGCTCAGATCTCCCACTTCCTTAAAGTCATCTCTCAACAACAAAAGTCGAACTTTCTCGAAACTTGTCTGAATAAACTCCATATTTCGTCTGTGGTTATGGACACGGCTAAGGCTTTTTCCCTGGAACACAACGTGGTTCGCCTGAGCCTACCCCCTCATCCTTCCACCTCTCATAAACTTCTGTGCCTCACAGACTTTTTTCCAAGCAGCAAGTCTAAATTTCCCCAGCTTATCTCGGCTTCTTATCTTTCTCTTCGGGAACGCTTCACAGATTATGAATTTTGGGCTACAGACGGATCCAAGAATAACGGTGGGGTGGGTTTTGGAATTTCCAATTCGGATTCGTCTACCACCCGCTCTATTCGGCTCCCATCTCTTTCCTCAATCTTCACGGCAGAGACAGCGGCTCTGTTTTACCTTTTTAAATTTCTTTTGAAAGAGGGTCCAGTTGTAATCCTCATCGACAACAAGGGGGTAGTGGAATCGATTAAAACTGGTCGTGCAAAAAGAGGTTCCCTAATTGATGAAACTATCCATCTCTTACATCGTTTCTCTGTGACATCGCCCACCATTCTCGTATGGTGCAATGCCCATTCTGGTATCCCCCTTAACGAGGTGGCAGACAAGTTAGCAGTTCAGGCTACGTCTAATCCCTCTCTACCAGTTATCCCTATTATAGACTTCCAAGACGTTAAACGCTACATTAAATCACGACTTTCAACAGAATTTAACGAGTCGTGGGCTTCTTCGACTTACTTTCATCGCTTCTCAAAACAAACTCTCGAGCGGCCATTCTTTGATTGGGTCCCTGCTAGACATTTAGAGACTAAGATCTTGCGCATTCTTGCCAATTCATTTCCGTTAAACAGCATCTTACACAAAATCGGTTTGGCTCCTTCGCCTCTTTGTATTTCTTGTAAGTCAACCGAAAACCTCTCACACAGATTACTGCAATGTAACCGTTTCAGTGTTCAACGCTCTCTACTCTTTCCTCTTCTCGGCCTTTCTCCCTCTTCCGTCTCTTCGATAAATGACGTCATCTCAACTACGAATTTCCAGTCTCCAAGAGTGGGTCGTGCCATTCTCTCTATGTTCCCCTAGTTTATTTGTTCTACTTCAGTTTTTCTAGAAGTCTTTTGTAGTTGGTACTCTTACATATGTACGCGGAGGCAGGTGCTTAGTCACAAGTCCTTCCTTTTCACCCTCTCCTCGGGGGTTCAACCAACCAACCAACCAAAAAAAAAAAAAAAAGATGGTTGTTTGCTTGTTACTAAGATTTTAAGTTTTATTTACATAGTTAATTTGTAAATTTCGCCTCTTATTTTTATATTGAGGCCTCGTTCGTAAAACGAAACATGGCGTCCGTGATTTAAAAGAATATCTGCGACTTAGATTGGAAATAACGTACTGTGCATACAGTCGCTCGAAAAAATAATGAAGCACCGGTACTCTTTCTGAATCAAACTGGAAACGCGTTAATGATTTTTTGGAATGCGAATCGATTCTTTTTTTCAAATCATCGATTAGATGGCTAAATCGATTCGCTCTCCAAAACAAAAACATACACAAGGAGCGTCTACAAGCAAGGTGTCAAACTGAATCGATATTTTTGAAAATCGGCGTGTGAAAACCTCTTATTGAACGTTGACCGTTCTATGTCCGCATACGGTGGCAACAAGTTCACTTTCCCACGTTCAATGGATAAACGTGGAAACGTTCCTCATTCATTTTCACGAACCTTTTTTGCAACTTTAGCAAATGACCTTTCCATGTCAAAATGTATCTTCAGTCACCTCTATACAAAACGTTCACCAACGTAGTTGGATTTTGTCAAAATGTTTTTTTTCGACATAGACTCATTTTTATTTCAAAAACTTTTATTCTCATTGTGTGTGCTTCTCTTTCATTAAAAAATTTATATTTCCTTTCAAAATTGTTTTAATTACATAATTATTCGTAAATAGATAAAATATATTCATCCATAAAGAATTATAATTAAAATTTATTAGTATAAACTTTTTTATTATTTTGAATAACAGATGCTTCTAACCATGTTCCAGATATAAATAACTTTTACATTATAAATGTTAAAATAAAAGAAAACATGTCTCAAAAATAAAATATTTATTTAACAATTAATAATACATTTTATATATACAATTGTAGTTCTTGTAGACAACCAATCCATGTATTACATTTTTTCATTCAAAGTACCACATGGTACTGGATTCTGAAACAAAACAAAAAAACATATATAAGTTCAATCGATTTTCCCACATTTTTTCTTTCTCTTTCATAGGAACCCATGTTAAATTCAACAACATTTGGGGATCTCATTCAATAACTGATTCTTCAATCATTATTTAAAAAAATATGCTATTTATCAATAATTCCTCGAGTTAGGGTACTTAAATACATTAGAGAAACATGTATAGAAAATTTCAAACATTTATGTCATATAGATTTTAAGCTATGCCTCCTCCAAAAAACATGCAAAAAAACGGCATTTCGAGAATTTCGGCTTTGAAGTTTAAAAAACATGCATGAAATAACTACATTTTTGTTTACTTCCAAAATTAGTTCCATTTACATTGAAATGAAGTTGAAAAAACATGCATGAAATAACTACATTTTTGTTTACTTCCAAAATTAGTTCCATTTACTTTGAAATGAAGTTAAAAAAAACATGCATGAAATAACTACATTTTTGTTTACTTCCAAAATTAGTTCCATTTACTTTGAAATAAGATATAATTACAATTAAGGTATCATTTTAAAGAAAAAAATACATTTTAATAAATAGTAATAAATTCGAAATTTACAAGTCTCACCTTGTTGAAGAAAGGTTCGTGCCATCTCCAGATTGCCGGATGCGTCTGTCGTCTCCGGAGGGCTAAGGGTCCAAAATTCCATGGGAGCTGGCACGTCCGCGGAAGCTGGCACGTCCATGGGAGCTGGCACGTCCATGGGAGCTGGCACATCCATGGGAGCTGGTACATCCATGGGAGCTGGCACGTCCATGGGAGCTGGCACGTCCATGGGAGCTGGCACGTCCATGGGAGCTGGCACGGTTACCCCCATGGAGTCCGTAGGAGCTTCCAAGTTTGTGAGAAATGTTAAGTTCAATGGGTCACGACTCAGATTGAGCGGCTCCTCTTGACCTTCTAGTAATGACCACTCCACCAAGGGAGTTGGTAAGGGGTGACAGCGAGGTAGGTAAGGGGACGAATTATATATTACAGGAGGTGGGTCTACAGGTGGAGAAGTAGCGGTAGAAGACGACATGGTCCTAGTCTCGATGGGAACCGTCAAATTTAACGCTCTTCCATCGCTCGGAATTTCTTTCTCTGTGGTTCGTTCCTCGTGCCTTTCTTCTTCTTTTTCTTCTTCCACGGAAGCGCTTTCTTCCCACGTCTCACATTCTCTTGGGCACCTTCCCTTCACCCACTCGGAGACGACGTGGAAAGTGAATAGCGTTTTTTGCACGGCCATGAGCACGTACGTGGTCTCGGGGTGAATTACGTAGCATTGATGGGGTTGGAGGACGTACCTCTTGTAGCACTTTTGCTGCTCCGGATTCAGTAAGAAGGAGTGCCTCTTCACGTTCGGTCTCTGTGGTTCGTAATACAACAGAGGGACGGACGTCGTCTGCACCACATGCCACGTATTTTCCGCCACCGTCTGTTGCCCGAAGGTGAAACAGTACTTCACCAGGAAATGGTGATCCCAGTGAAACCACACCCGCACGTCGGTGTTGGCTTTTCTACTTCCATATTTGGCGTTGGACTGGGCTCCTGCCAATCGCTTGCACACCTTCAACCAGTCCAGGTGTCGGAGGGGATGGGGGACTCCGGATTCCTTGAGGGTCCTGAAAAAGTTGTCCCGCATACGTTTGTCACGGTCGGAGTTGCTGGAGTCTGGCTTTCTTCTTTTCTCAAAGGATATTTTATTACCGTGGTGAAGAATCCTGTAAGGTTGGACCCTGTGAGCTAAATGCTGCACGGCTTCCGTCTTCATCTGACCAATGGGAGGTCGGAGGTGAGACGATGAGACTTCCCGGAAAAAATCCATTTGGTGCGAAGGAGAGAACTTTTAGCAAGAGCTTTTAGAGAGAGATCTGACGAGTCGAAGGTAAGCAAGAAAGAGCGCGTTCCCTTTTTATAGAGCGGTCGGAGCCCTTATAGAGGCGCTGCGGAGAGTCGCGTGACCTTGGACCGGTGCCAAAGAATGATTCCGGTATTCTCCGTTTCAAGGTTTGGATCAATGCCAAAGACTGACGTCACTACCGTCTGTTGCGAAACACTTCGAACATTCTAGAAACGGCCTCTCCTTCCCCCCTCACTCCTTCAGGCCTTGGACTGGTGCCAAAGAATGATTCCGGTATTCTCCGTTTCAAGGCTTGGATCAATGCCAAAGACTGACGTCACTACCGTCTGTTGCGAAACACTTCGAACATTCTAGAAACAGCCTCTCCTTTCCCTCACTCCTTCGTACAGCTATAAAAGAAGATATCCCTTTTCGTCACACTCCATTCCGTCCAGAAGGATTGAGTCCATCGAGTGGGTTTCCCGTGGCTTCTTGTCTTGACGACCTCTTTCGTTAAGACTGTCAGTGTTTGGAGTGTTTGGAAAAAATCTCAAACACTGACAGTCTTAGCGCCATATGTCGTTCACTGATTCATCCGAGAAAAGGGAGACCACAGCAAAATACACATCATCCGAAACAACGGTGTGACACGTAAGTTTTGTTTATTTTTTAAAGCAAAAGAATGGGTCTCGAAATCGTGTCCGTATCACGATTCGAGATCCATTCTTTTGCGCCCCTGGTATCACCAACGTTGGAAAAATGGATTTTTTTTTATTTTTTTTTTTTTATTGGCAATTTGCTTTTTGTATTACATTTAATTTGTCTTTCACATATTCACTTTCCATATCCATCGTTTCTGTCAAGTTTGTTCTCAGGGATGTAATCATTGAATTTAGATTCTGCATCTGTCCTTGATCCGCCGCATTGAACCTGGAAAATCGATTATGCAATGATTGTATACGTTCATCTAAAAAAGTTTGATTCCTTTCCAATCCCTTATGCGCTACCATCAAGCGATGTAGTTCAGTCATCACATTGTTAAGATCAGGCCGAGTGAGTTGAAGAAAATCCTGGAAACATTGGTTCTGATGCTTTGCAACGTTCAGTCCAGATGTCTCGTTAGAATATCTGTACCCACCTATACACCATGGACACCAACTATCTTCAGTAGGAAGAAGAACATGTACAAAGCAATGTGAACGATATTCAGAAATTTTTACAATTTCAGGTGGTGTGCAAATACCACAGAAGATTAATTCATTACTATGACTTGCGAAATGTGCTTGAAACTCTCGATAATCATCAGACGTCTTCCACTCCTCATCAAAACGGCTTGACATTATGTTATACACGAGTCACAAGAAGATCTATCGTCTGATGATGTCAAAGCTTTTAGAGAGAGATCTGACGAGTCGAAGGTAAGCAAGAAAGAGCGCGTTCCCTTTTTATAGAGCGGTCGGAGCCCTTATAGAGGCGCTGCGGAGAGTCGCGTGACCTTGGACCGGTGCCAAAGAATGATTCCGGTATTCTCCGTTTCAAGGCTTGGATCAATGCCAAAGACTGACGTCACGTGTGCGAAACACTTCGAACATTCTAGAAACGGCCTCTCCTTCCCCTCACTCCTTCGTACAGCTATAAAAGAAGATATCCCTTTTCGTCACACTCCATTCCGTCCAGAAGGATTGAGTCCATCGAGTGGGTTTCCCGTGGCTTCTTGTCTTGACGACCTCTTTCGTTAAGACTGTCAATGTTTGGAGTGTTTGGAAAAAATCTCAAACACTGACAGTCTTAGCGCCATATGTCGTTCACTGATTCATCCGAGAAAAGGGAGACCACAGCAAAATACACATCATCCGAAACAACGGTGTGACACGTAAGTTTTGTTTATTTTTTAAAGCAAAAGAATGGGTCTCGAAATCGTGTCCGTATCACGATTCGAGATCCATTCTTTTGCGCCCCTGGTATCACCAACGTTGGAAGAATGGATTTTTTTTTTTTTTTTACTGCACAAGAGAATACTTTGTTTTGTAACATGCACCATCTTTGTGCAGATTTTTTAAAAAAAATGTATACATTGTTAGTTTACTTACCACGCAGGGTAACACAAGATATCGAAATCAGTTCACCACAACAAGTTATGTACAAAAGAGTCTATTCACAACAAGATATATACACGCCACCCATCGGTTTTGTCCATCTTTCACCATCTCTCTATGGCAGAATGGAAGCAGGAAATGTTTTATATCCTTCATTTGTGCACAGCACAATTTCTCTTGTGTTCCATTTCACACGGAGGTGCACAATACTTTCCACATCATTCGTCGTCACAACTCCTTGAGCCGGTATCCAGTGGGGAGAGAGCAGGGTATCTTCCAGCGTGTCCGGCTCGCGTGAGACAGAGGGAGTGTGAGGCGTAGGCGGGGGTGTTTCGAGAGCAGAAGGCAGCAGGGACGTCCGTTCCGAGGGTGGGGGTAAAGGGACGGCACTCGGGCAGGTTTTCGAAGGTTCTTTTTTCACGTGTGGAAACACCTCTCTCTCCACCGAACATCTCCAGTATTTTTTCAAAAAAGCGTACCGCTTTACGGCATCTTGCTTGAGGCGACGCAGCATCTCAACGATCGGCTCTCCCTCAGAGTCCAAAGTCAGGTCGACGGCAGAGTTTTGATTCACCTTGTACTTGTACTTGATCCGTCTCTCGTTCAGACGCACTTTCGCTTGGGTCAAGAGGTGACGCATCCAGTCCCGCACTATTCGACTTTTGGGATCGATCAGACGGTCGAGATGGTTCAACGCGTCCTCCACGGCCACCATAGAGGTGTTGGCGAAGTTGCAGGGAATCGAGGAAGGAACCAAGTCACGGAGGGTGAATCTCTGCGAACACCCTTTGGAAAATTTGTAAGGGGTCATGCGGAGGAGACGCGATATTTCGATGATTTTGAAATAGAGTCGAGAGTCGGGGGCAATGAACACCATGAGGGAAGAAGTGTTTTCAGCATAAAGTTGCAACGTGAACCTCATGGCAGCAATAAGAACAATTCTGATAATACTTTGAAAAGCACTCGGAAAACACTCGAACGAGGCTGCAGGAAAGCTTTCTTTTATACGAAAAAAACAAAAACAACTTGTACTTTTAAACCTCAGAGACCTCGAGCTCTCAAAAAAAAATTTCGGAAATTTTTTTTTTCTGAAAAAAAAAAAAAAAAAAAAAAAAAATGTACTTTTAAACCTCCGAGACCTCCAGCTCTCAGAAAAAAAAAATTTCTGAAAAAAAAAAAAAATAAAAAAAAAAAAATTGTACTTTTAAACCTCAGAGACCTCGAGCTCTCAGAAAAAAATTTCGGAAAATTTTTTTTTCTGAAAAAAAAAAAAAAAAAAAAAAATGTACTTTTAAACCTCAGAGACTTCGAGCTCTCAGAAAAAAATTTCGGAAATTTTTTTTTTCTGAAAAAAACAAAATATTATTATTATTATTATTATTATTATTATTATTATTATTATTATTATTATTATTATTATTATTATTATATTATTATTATTATTATTATTATTATTATTATTATTATTATTATTATTATTATTATTATATATTTTTTTTTTTTTTTTTTTTTTTTTCAGAAAAAAATTTTTTCCGAAATTTTTTTCTGAGAGCTCGAGGTCCCTGAGGTTTAAAAGTACTTTTTTTTTTTTTTTCAGAAAAAAAAAAGAAAAAAAATATATATATATATATAAAAAAAAAATATATATATATATATATATTTTTATATATATATATATATATATATATATATATATTTTTTCTTTTTTTTTCAGAAAAAAAAATTTTTGAAATTTATTTCTGAGAGCTCAAGGACTCCGAGGTTTAAAAGTACAAGTTACTTTTAAACATTTTTTTTTTTTTTTTTTTTTTTTTTTTTTTTTTTTAAATATATTTCTGAGAGCTCGAGGACTCCGAGGTTTAAAAGTACAAGTTACTTTTAAACATTTTTTTTTTTTTTTTTTTTTTTTTTTTTTGAAATATATTTCTGAGAGCTCGAGGACTCCGAGGTTTAAAAGTACAAGTTATTCTGAGAGCTCGAGGTCTCCGAGATTTAAAAGTACAAGTAAAAGTGTTGCCACTGCTCAAAACTTTTATAGAAAACAAATTATGACGTCATTCCCACTGTGACGTCATACACAAACAGCTTATAACTAAACCGAAACTAAAACACCAACAGGAGGGAAACATCTCCACTCCACTTCCGGTGACGTCATTATCCTTCATTCCATCCCGCCCTGACCCAGGACTGTCGTTCTCTAACTGCCCCGCCTTAAAAGTAAACCGAAACTGAAAAGTGTTGCCACCGCTCAAAACTTTAATATAAAGTAAATTATGACGTCATACCTACTGTGACGTCATACACAAACAGCTAATAACGAAACCGATATTAAAACAGCAGCAGAAGGGAAACAACTCCACTTTCGGTCACATGAAACCCGGTGACGTCACTTTCCGTGACGTCATATCCGGTCACGCCCAGTGGCGTCATCGTCCCATCCCTCCTTATGGGGCAGGAGCTCTATTTTCTAATCGTCTGTCCGACGTTCTACTCATGCGCAGTGTCACGTTCATGTGTTTTACTCTTTCTTACAAACCAGCAGAACGGGACACGCAGCTAATAAAATTACAATTCATTATTGAATATGTGGTCAATACGCATTAAGCGCAAAGCAACTCTTCCAATGTATTCTTTTTATGGATTCACGGTAGCGCGTTGTTTACAGTCTACTATGACAACGAATCTGTCAACAAAGAAAAAACACAAGTTTTTTGCTAAATATGCATCATTTTTATGCAGTTTTATTAAACGGACTAATAGTACAATACAACAGGTTCATACACAGTAATAACACTAGCAACACATTACAATACGTTCACACAGTATGAATGAGCTGCTTTCTGAAAATATCGAATCGCAAGAAGATTTTACAACTCATGGTACAGTAGCACAATACAATACGTTCAACCATTATGAATCAAGAGTTACACTATCCGATATTTGCAAAAAAAACATCACCAACATTAAAAATGAATAACACTAGTAGCACAATAGAATACGTTCACACAGTATGAATGAGCTGCTTTCTGAAAATGTTGAATCGCAAGAAGATATTACAACTCATGGTACAGTAGCACAATACAATACGTTCAACCATTATGAATCAAGAGTTACACTATCCGATATTTGCAAAAAAAACATCACCAACATCAAAAATGAATGACACTAGTAGCACAATACAATACGTTCACACAGTATGAATGAGCTGCTTTCTGAAAATGTTGAATCGCAAGAAGATATTACAACTCATGGTACAGTAGCACAATACAATACGTTCAACCATTATGAATCAAGAGTTACACTATTCGATATTTGCAAAAAAAACATCACCAACATTAAAAATGAATAACACTAGTAGCACAATACAATACGTTCACACAGTATGAATGAGCTGCTTTCTGAAAATGTCGAATCGCAAGAAGATATTACAACTCATGGTACAGTAGCACAATACAATACGTTCAACCATTATGAATCAAGAGTTACACTATCCGATATTTGCAAAAAAAAACATCACCAACATTAAAAATGAATAACACTAGTAGCACATACGTTCACACAGTATGAATGAGCTGCTTTCTGAAAATATCGAATCGCAAGAAGATTTTACAACTCATGGTACAGTAGCACAATACAATACGTTCAACCATTATGAATCAAGAGTTACACTATCCGATATTTGCAAAAAAAACATCACCAACATTAAAAATGAATAACACTAGTAGCACAATAGAATACGTTCACACAGTATGAATGAGCTGCTTTCTGAAAATGTCGAATCGCAAGAAGATATTACAACTCATGGTACAGTAGCACAATACAATACGTTCAACCATTATGAATCAAGAGTTACACTATCCGATATTTGCAAAAAAACCATCACCAACATTAAAAATGAATAACACTAGTAGCACAATACAATACGTTCACACAGTATGAATGAGCTGCTTTCTGAAAATGTCGAATCGCAAGAAGATATTACAACTCATGGTACAGTAGCACAATACAATACGTTCAACCATTATGAATCATGAGTTATGTATTCCATTTTAAGCGAGTGTGGTGAGAAACAAACGGCCAAGGGAATCGCAAGAGCAGCTCAAAGACAGCTAAAACATCAGACCTATAGAGACTGTCTTCTCAATCGACAACCTTCGTCTGTGGTTCAGCATCGGATCGGTAGTGAAAAACATCACATTTTCTCCATCCAGCAAAGAAAGCGAGCGCTCTCGGCATTTGATGACAAGTGATACCTGTTGGAGGATGGTATAACTAGTTATGCCTTTATACGTTCAACCATTATGAATCAAGAGTTACATTATTCGATATTTGCAAAAAAAAAAAAAAAAACTTCACCAACATTAAAAAAAGCACCATACACATTCTACAAGGATAAATTGATGTCTCAGTCGAAGACGGCGTCTTCTGGAAAGTGGTCTTCTGGTTGGTGCGTTCTCCACACACCGACCGTGCTCTCTCAAAAGGCACCGGGTGTCGTTGCACGGTCTCCTAGCGTCGTGGAGGAGTTGCAACGAGTCCAACAAGGCGACTCGGACGTCGACGGGAATATTAAATAGACGAGCGATGCCGCTCAGGACGGTCTCTGTGTCCAAAACGGCACCGGTCGCTTCTTCCTCTTCCGTCAGCCGTCCGTCGTCGACGACTGGCACCCGGCGGTTCGTCACGTGCTGCTCGAGCCATGTCTTCAGGCTCGGAGCAGCCTCGGCGAGGAGACGCTCGGCCCCTCGGACGACTTCATCCCTCCAGAGTCTTTTGCACGACTCGAGCACCGACGAAGGAAGCGGCACGTTGCAACCGGGGCACTTAATCTCTTCCCTCTCTCCGCACCACCGCGCCATGCACGTGGGATGGGAAAAGTGCTTCCGGTCGTGGTTGTAGCTCCCCTCGAAGAAGGTGTCTTGTCGGCAGATCAAGCATTCTTCTTTCGGGCAGCCGGTGAGTTCCCGAGCCGTGACGAATAGGGAAAAGGGCAGAGGTCGGCGACATGTGGGTCGCATGCACGTCCGATGCGTGCGGCTGCCCGCGTCGACGCAAAAGGCGTGGAAGCGGTTTCGACAGCAGGGCATCTCCATTTGTTCCCAGTCGCACGCGTTCACCCCGCAGCATGATGGAATCGACATCACGAAGAGAGAAGTAGTTACAGATTGCAAAGTGGATGGCGAACGAAGAAACTCAACTGCCAGAGTGGAAGAAGAATTTCGAATGAGACAACTCGATTGCGGGGTGGATTTTTATAGAGAAAGAACTCGTTTCGGATGAGGTCACTCGAGACGAACGTTACGAAAGAAGAAACTCAACTGCCAGAGTAGATAAGAACTCGTTTCGAACGAGACAACTCGATTGCGGGGTGGCTTTTTATAGAGAAAGAACTCGTTTCGGATGAGGTCACTCGAGACGAACGTTACGAAAGAAGAAACTCAACTGCCAGAGTAGATAAGAACTCGTTTCGAACGAGACAACTCGATTGCGGGGTGGCTTTTTATAGAGAAAGAACTCGTTTCGGATGAGGTCACTCGAGGCGAACGTTACGAAAGAAGAAACTCAACTGCCAGAGTAGAGGAAGAACTCGTTTCGAATGAGACAACTCGATTGCGTGGTGGCTTTTTATAGAGAGAGCCACGTTGCGTAGGCGTTGTTTTCAAGGCAAAGTTGTAAGCATTATCAACGAGACACGTAGAGTTCTGATTTTTTTAAAAAGCTTGCGAGTGGAACCAGATTAGAGGTAAATCACTGGAGCCTTGTGCAGAACCAAGTGCAGATTGTTTTTTTTTTGTGCTTCCCTTGCATCGCTAATTCATTTTAAATGTGTTTTGTACCACCACGAACGATTTCTTTTTCAGGCATGTCACATTTCTCAGCATGTTATGGATACAGGAAGACGATTCTTATGGAACGTGTTACGTTTTTCGGCGTGCAGAGGAATACGATTTTTATAGGTAATTCACGTGTATATCATTCTTATAGAGGGAATGACTAAAAGAAATAAGAGCATTGGAAGGAAAAATAAGAAGCAAAACGGAAGTCCTAGAACTTTTTTAAAATCATCCTTATAATAGGAATGTTTCGAAAAAAATGACTTCAATGAACAAGCCGCTGCCAGAAACAAACGACCCGAATGAAGGAACTGCACTCCAATGAAACCAAGCTACGTTTTAGAGAAAGCCAGGAAACCCTAACGAAACCAAGCTACGTTTTAGAGAAAGCCAGGAAACCCTAACAAGATATGGATTGTAGAACCTTCCTACACGAACAAATATGGAATGATTCTGGATTCCGTCGTAGGGTCAGAAGAGTGGCTAACGTGAAAAAGCGTACGAAAAATAGCAAAACTGTCCTGCACGAATGGGATGGTCGATCGAGTGACCCCCCGTAGAAATGTGTACGGAAATGGGAGAGATGTGGAACTTTGCCGTGCGAAACATAGAAAATGCATTCCGTCGTCGAGTCGGAAGAGTGGCCACCGTAAAAATGTGTATGAAATATCGAGGGCTATTGCTTCAAAACGAATTGACGAAGAAAAAGAGTGTATGTAACGTCTTTCGAATATGTCTTCTAGAATGGATATATCAAGTCAAGGAAGTGTGGGAAACGGCAAGTCCTGAAACTGTAACCGTGCGAAACACTGTGCTTAAAACACTCACGACCCAGGTGAGATTGTATATGTGAAAATGGCAAGCTCAGAAACTGTAGGGTTTCACGAGAGAAATATGGACACTCACGATGGCCACCGTAAAAATGTGTATGGAGGGATATTGCTTCAAAACGAATTGACGAAGAAAAAGAGTGTATGTAATGTCTTTCGAATATGTCTTCTAGAATGGATATATTAAGTCAAGGAAGTGTGGGAAACGGCAAGTCCTGAAACTGTAACCGTGCGAAACATAGAAGATGCATTCCGTCGTCGAGTCGGAAGAGTGGCCACCGTAAAAATGTGTATGAAATATCGAGGGCTATTGCTTCAAAACGAATTGACGAAGAAAAAGAGTGTATGTAACGTCTTTCGAATATGTCTTCTAGAATGGATATATCAAGTCAAGAAAGTGTGGGAAACGGCAAGTCCTGAAACTGTAACTCACGAAACACTGTGCTTAAAACACTCACGACCTTAGTGAGAGTGTATATGTGAAAATGGCAAGCTCAGGGGATGTACTCGATTCTCAGTGAATGTGAGGTCCAGCAAAGGGGATCAGTAGGAACGCGACCAAGCAGCACAACATTGCGATTTCTTCACTGTCGGTTGATGAGAAAATGAAAAGTCCACGTCATAGTTGTGCATTTGTGGAAACACACGAAAGGATACAACAATGCGAATTCTTCACTGATTGCACTCGGTTGAAAAGAAAATGACAAGTCCTCATCATAGTTGTCCATTTGTGGAAACACAGGAAAGGATGTCCATTTGTGGAAACACAGGAAAGGATACACAGTTATGGATTCTTCACGGATGGTACTAGGTTGACGAAAAGATGTACTGGACAAGGTGGAGGTAGCTGAGATGGTTATGGAGGGTTGAGGCAGTTGAGATTTAGGCAGCTGAGGCAGTTGAGATTTAGGCAGCGGAGGCAGTTGAGATTTAGGCAGCGGAGATGGTTACGGAAGGTTGAGGCAGTGGATGTGAAAGTGAATCATTGAATGAATGTATTGTTCTTTTACAGGTACTCCAGCCAGGATATGGAAAGTTTTCAGCTGAATGGTAACAGTTTTCATCCATTTGATAGTCGAATACAAGAAACTTTTGTGTTGCTCTTGTGTAAAGAAAATCCAATACAATTAACCAGCTGTATCTTTTGAGGCAGTTGAGATGGGTGTGAAGGCAACTGAGAGGGTTACGGAGGGTTGAAGACAAAAATCCCTGTCATTTCTCATCGAAGCGAAAGTCAAGCGTGGAAAATGGAATGACTGCGAAATGGTAAGAGGAGACGAGGGTAGTGGAATCTCCTTTTCCTCGGGCACCTTCTGTACGGAATTCCGGTGGGTGATGAAAGAATTTTTTTAGAAGACAGAGTGATGTTCCGATGGGTACTCCACAACTGCTGGAATGGTGGAACCTCCTTTTCCTCGGCCACTTCCGCAGGAAGGATTTTAAAAAAGGTTGAATTTCCCAAGTGAATTGTCAAAGGGAAGTTCCATGCGTGAAAATTCAATCTTCTCGTTCGTTTGTTCAGAGTCATGCGAAAAAATCGCGATATAACTTTCCATCTCGGGACAAAGAATTGCGGTGGGAATTCGAGCAGAGCTTCCCCGAGAACTAATTCCGATCACCTCCAAGAGCGGATAGTGTAACAGCGTGAAAGACGATGGTTTATATAGCAACACGTTGAGGAGAAGGGTCAAAAAAAAAAAAAAAAAAAAAAAAAAAATGAAACAAATACTTCGGAGGAGGTCAATGGGCCATTTCTTCAATCTCTTCGTCCGTTTGTTCTCGTGACCGCCGCTTTGCAGCAGTGGACCGCCACGTGAACAAACGAACGAGAAGATTGAAGAAATCGCTCATGACCTCCTCCGAAGTGTTGCCATGGCCCGAACATACGTCGGTCTATATAGGATTTTTTTTTTTTTTTTTTTTTTTTTTTTTTCAGAAAAAAATATTTCAGAATTTTTTTGGGAGCTCGAAGTTTAAAAGTACAAATGCATGCATCCTGGTGATATTCGAAAATCGTAAGCTGTTGATGTTAAAGCTCTTCAGCACATTAAAGATTGCATTGTATTTCCTGCCAAAGGGAAATGCCCTCACCCAGATGAAATGGCTAGTTCTGATTTAGATGGAGATGAATATGTTATTATTTGGTATGATGACTTTTGGATTATCTTGCAAATCCCATTACTGTACATCCAGGATCAATCCCTGTTCCCGACATGATTGACTTTTTATACTAGTACATCCAAAACGACAACATTGGTGTTCTTGTGAATGCACATTTAGCATGGGTTGATAACTTGAGGGATGGGATCTTCTTCAAAGTATGTATGAACATTGCCAAAAGTATTTCTTTGTTCTCGATTTTGCAAATTCAGGCTATACTTGCTACCTGAAAATGGAAGAAAAATCAAAACTTCACCCTGATTTCATGGAGAAGGGAAACAATCAAAACTCCTTTCAGTCTAAGAACACTTTAGGAATGTTTAACAGTGACAAGAACCTTGGAAGCATGAGTGAGCACGATCGAAGTCGGAAGGTATGTAGCGCCGACCTGCCGCATTCGCATTGGATAACTTCAGTCACGTGATTCACTTCTATGACATCACTTGGCCTTCCCAGCTTCCTATAAAAAGGGCACACTTTCCTTTTTCGTGAGACAGTCTTTCGGTGTGTCGAGGGGAAAATGTTTGTGCTCGATCTGTCTTTGCCGAATCGCGCGAGGGCGACTGTCGTGACGCGAGATCCACGGTCCACGGGGTCTCGTCTCCCGACGAAAAGAGACTTTCCGCTTCCGGATTGGGCAGTGAAGCCTCTAAAAACCAATCTGGAGAGTAAGATACGGGCAAGAGCGACCGGCGTGATGCGAGATTCACGGTCCACGGCACCTCGTCTAACGACGAAAAGAGACTTTCCGCTTCCGGATTGGGCAGTGAAGCCTCTAAAAACCAATCTGGAGAGTAAGATACGGGCAAGAGCGACCGGCGTGATGCGAGATTCACGGTCCACGGCACCTCGTCTAACGACGAAAAGAGATTTTCCGCTCCCGGATTGGTCAGTGAAGCCTAAGGGTCCGGACGATGGCCCTAAACTTCTTCGAAAGAAACGAGAGACGGAGGGAAAAGGTCCGACTGAGCCATTACCTCGTACGAAAAGGCCATTACCTCCGTACGAAACATCCATGATGGACATCACAGCGGAAACGACGTTTTGCACAGCAAAGTGGAAAAAATAATATTGTTTTACGCCAGAGGAACACATACCACGACCCCATTGGACGGTGCAGATTCAACCCGTGTTTCGGAAAAAGTGAAAAGCTACATTTTGGGATATGGACAGCTATCTCAAGATATTTTCAGATATTTTTTTTGAGAGCTCGAAGTACATACAATTACAATGTACATACAATTACAATACATACTCTTACAATTCTTTAATGAAGTTTTCTTTAAATGTATATCATATGGTGCTTTGAAAGATTATTTGAAATTGTAAATAAAAATTATTCAATGGAAATTTGTGTGTGATTTTCTTATGTGAAATAATAGAACAAAAAATGTTAAAGCAATATCACTTTATTAAAAAAAAAAAAAAAAAAAAATAGTTTTAAACCGAGCTCTCAAAAAAATTTCTGAAAAAATTTTTCCTGAAAAAAAAAAAAAATTAGTTTTAAACCGAGCTCTCAAAAAAATTTCTGAAAAAATTTTTTCCTGAAAAAAAAAATATATATATATATAAAATATATAATAAATAAATATATAATATATATATATATATATATATTTTTTTTCTCATATGGTGCTTTGAAAGGTTGTGAATAAAAATTATTCTATGAAAATTTGTGTGTGATTTTCTTATGTAAAATAATAGAACAATTTTTTTTTTTTTCATATGGTGCTTTGAAAGGTTGTGAATAAAAATTATTCTATGAAAATGTGTGTGTGATTTTCTTATGTAAAGTAATAGAACAATTTTTTTTTTTTTTTTTTTTTTCATATGTTACTTTGAAAGGTTGTGAATAAAAATCATTCTATGAACATTTGTGTGTGATTTTCTTATGTAAAATAATAGAACAATTTTTTTTTTTTTTTTTTTTTTTTTTTTTTTTTTCATATGGTGTTTTGAAAGGTTGTGAATAAAAATTATTCAATGGAAATTTGTGTGTGATTTCCTTATGTGAAATAATAGAACAAAAAATGTTAAAGCAATATCACTTTATTGGAAAAAAAAAGAAAAGAATTTTTTTTTTTTTGTGAGGTCCCTTCCCTCTACCCGGCGTACTAATCTTTCAAGTACGTCGCCTCACATTTGTGAATAGAAATTTTTCATTTTTTAAAAAGAAATTTGACAATACTGGGAGTGATCTATTAATTAATCCGTCCCGCATTCGCATTTAGTATTTAATTATTGATAATGACATCGTGGTACCATCAGTAATTAAAAGGTTATAGGTGAAGGAAAACCCAATAAAACCTTCACCGGACGGTGAAACGACTTACTAGTAAGTCGTTTTTAAAACAGAATTTGCGGGTTACGGCGCCGCGGTCAATTACAAATCGACGACGCGGTCAGCGACAAATCAACGACGCGACAATTCAACGACGCGACAAATCAACGACGCGATAAATCAACGACGCGACAATTCAACGACGCGACGAATCAACGACGCGACAATTCAACGACGCGACAAATCAACGACGCGACAATTCAACGACGCGACAATTCAACGACGCGACAAATCAACGACGCGACAATTCAACGACGCGACAAATCAACGACGCGACAATTCAACGACGCGACAAATCAACGACGCGACAATTCAACGACGCGACAAATCAACGACGCGACAATTCAACGACGCCACAAATCAACGACGCGACAATTCAACGACGCGACACATCAACGACGCGACAATTCAACGACGCGACAAATCAACGACGCGACAATTCAACGACGCGACACATCAACGACGCGACAAATCAACGACGCGACAATTTAACGACGCGACAAATCACCGACGCGACAATTTAACGACGCGACAAATCACCGACGCGACAATTTAACGACGCGACAAATCACCGACGCGACAATTTAACGACGCGATAAATCAACGACGCGACAAATCGACGACGCGGCGCCGTAGCATCAAACCTTCAGTTGGTGAATTGTTTCTCTCTGGTAACAAGTCTCTAAGAAGGTTTTACTGTTTTATAATTTTTTTAAAATCATACACTTTTTAAAGTACTCTCGAAACATGTTTTCCTTTTAATTATCCATTTAAATACCAAACGGGTGAGACTCGGAGGGGAGTGCAATCGCTTCTTCCCTCGAACAGAGAGTCTCTTCGCCTTCAAAGGGAAATGCACTGCAACTTGTGGCTGCCTCTATCCTAATTCAAACTCTACTTTATATTTCATCTCAACGCTACTGATGGACCCATATTATACGGTCCTGGTCAGCAGGAAGAGACCAATTTGGAGTTCTTACTTAAAATCTAGGCAAAGTTGCGACAAAACCACTTTTAAAGGTGTTTAATTGATTAGAAAAGAATTTAAAATGTTGCGTGTATACGAGGGTTTCACACCCAAACGACACGCTGCACTTGACATGTTTCTGAGAGCAGGGGAAAGAGATGTTGCGTGTGTGCAAAAATTTTATACCTAAAGGCAATTAATTGATTGGAATTGAAGCAAAATTCACCATCACTCTTTTTAAAGTACTCTCGAAACATGTTTTCCTTTTAATTATCCATTTTAAATACCAAACGGGTGAGACTCGGAGGGGAGTGCAATCGCTTCTTCCCTCGAACAGAGAGTCTCTTCGCCTTCAAAGGGAAATGCACTGCAACTTGTGGCTGCCTCTATCCTAATTCAAACTCTACTTTATATTTCATCTCAACGCTACTGATGGACCCATATTATACGGTCCTGGTCAGCAGGAAGAGACCAATTTGGAGTTCTTACTTAAAATCTAGGCAAAGTTGCGACAAAACCACTTTTAAAGGTGTTTAATTGATTAGAAAAGAATTTAAAATGTTGCGTGTATACGAGGGTTTCACACCCAAACGACACGCTGCACTTGACATGTTTCTGAGAGCAGGGGAAAGAGATGTTGCGTGTGTGCAAAAATTTTATACCTAAAGGTAATTAATTGATTGGAATTGAAGCAAAATTCACCATCACTTACCAGAGAGAGAAACACCTCATCAGCTGAAAGTCCGAAAACCCATTGGAAGTGAGGGTGTTGGAACGCTGTATTTAAAGGAGTTGGGAAAAAAAAAAAAAATCAGAGAAACACCTCATCAGCTGAAAGTCCGAAAACCCATTGGAAGTGAGGGTGTTGGAACGCTGTATTTAAAGGAGTTGAAAAAAAAAAAAAAAATCAGAGAGAGAAACACCTCATCAGCTGAAAGTCCGAAAACCCATTGGAAGTAAGGGTGTTGGAACGCTGTATTTAAAGGAATTAAAAAAAAAAAAAAAAAAAAAAAAAAAAAAAATTAGAGAGAGAAACACCTCATCAGCTGAAAGTCCGAAAACCCATTGGAAGTAAGGGTGTTGGAACGCTGTATTTAAAGGAGTTGAAAAAAAAAAAAAAAAAAAAAAAAAAAATGTATAACAGATTATTTGACTGGAGAACATAAGTCGTACTTACCTTAACTACATTTTTAGGTGCTTTTGGGTTAGAGTGAGGAAAGTCGTACTTATCTATTATAAGCTATGCAAAGTGCTTTCGGGTCAGACTGAGGTAATTACATTGTAAATATTACATTAACTTTTTTTAATAATTTCAGGTGTGCGAAAAGCATTTTCTCAAAGATAGCATTCTGTGTGTTTCTTCAGCTTTTGATGAGAAAACTGGACAGAATGTCGGCTTTAAAGATATTGTTGGTAGCGACAATATAAGCATAAATCGTAAGTGCATGTCTTTCTTCAATGATGAAACTTCTTCCTCAAAGTTTGTGTACCCCCATTCTTGTGATCCATCTTGCCCTTTATTTTACTATGTGGATTAAACAAATTTATGAATTGAAATTGGCTCTTCTATTAAATTATAGTTATACTTTGTCCAGAAAGGCTTTATGGCCAAACAATTTGGAAAGGCAAAATGTTCCTCTTTGTTTACAAGTTTTCAATGAAAACATTTCTAGAACTTTGAATGAATTTGCTGGAAAACCAGAATTTTTAAATTCAAATACCACATCCTCTTATATTTACACAATGGTTTTCAATAATGAATGTCAGAACTCGATTTTCAAGAGGGAAATTATGATTCTGAAAGTGAAGAGTTACCTGATAGTTGTCAAAATGAATTTGATATATCAATAATCTTATGGCGGGATACTGCACACACACTTTGTTAAAACGCTTAAAGTGCAATGATTGTTTATGGTAATCAGCGAAAAGTTGTTTTAATTGTTTGCATGTCTGTTTTTGAAAGCAAGGACATGTCAATAAGGACTTGCGGAAAACATAAAGCAGAAACAATTCTAAAACAATTATTAAGATCTGCCACAAATACATTGCTAAAAATTACTGTAAAAACAAAAGTGACATCCCCAAACTAAACAAAATCAAAGATGATTCTACACAGAAACCTGGTAGTTCCCCACTAAATATTAATAAGTCAAAAGATGTTCAGATAATTAGCCAACAAAAAAAGAGAAAGCTTCAAACGTTGAAAAAGGAATTATCTAGCAAACAGAAAATGAAAAAAACTTAATTTTAATCTTTAATAAAAATATTTTTTTAACAGTATGAAATCTTATTATTGTTTAAACTAATCTTGGATACTTTTACATTATAATTAGGATTCATTTTACTTCCATTACATAGTATAAAACCAAAATACATTTCTTGGGTAAAACTGCTCAATATAAAAGTTAATGCAGATGAACTAAAAGAAAAATACACAATTGTATAATCTGTAGTACATATTTTCTTTTATTAATCCCAGATATGGAATGTGGTATGAGGTGGAACTATTATATTAAATGAAAAGAAAAGCTGGGTACTGTTTCCTGTTGTAAGGCGGCAAAAAAAAGATCAGGTCTTTCATTCTGAGATGGCTTCACTTCATCAAAAAAGAGGTAAGAAATTTACTAGGAACTAACTTAATCTAACACTCAATAAAAAAAATCTGTGAACTGACTTAACAGGGTCTTAAAGGCATGTAAAATTTAAACATGTATACTAATTTCAGTACTCTTCCATTAGACTGGTACCAGATAAAAACAACCTAATTGCAGCAATATCTCATCCGAACTAACAACTTTCAAATCATTTTTAATTCTTGTAACTTTCCGTTATAGGGTTCTTATAGCATCCCTGTGACAAACTGTAAACAATGCGGCTTGGCGATCATGTAAACATATAGGCTTGGTGCCAACTGGTAACCGTTGAGCGGAAGAGCAACTTAATTTCTGTATACTAAAATGTTATGCACTTTGCACCAAGTGTTGTTTACATAAAATTAGTAAGTAACAGCAACCATACGCCTTTCCTTTGCTAAAAATTACTATATATACATAATATGTTGTAAAAATATTAAAATTTATGTGTAATCCTATACAACAGCCTATATATTTTTTATTTTTGAAAATATAACTTAATTTCATCATTATACTCATGAATATCATATAACCATGTAGTAAAAAGTAAAACAAAATATATTTTAAGACTTTTTTTTACAACATTAGCCGTTTTGACAAAATATTGGTCAATTTCGACCAAAAAGCTCCTTTTTTTAGAAAAAATAAAATTAAAAAAGTTAATATTTTTGTCAATTTCATGTTTTATACATATAACAAACGCTGTAATTCAATAAAATTGTGCAATGCTTCCTACTGTAATTTTTTTTTAAGTCACTTAAGGTAATAATGCTATTCCCTATTTTTTTTAATTTTAACTAATGTTGAGTTGCTTAGAAAATGTACCTAGTGCTTAACTATTACTGTTTTAAGTCTTTGGTATAGGCTCAGCGAATAGTAAAAATAACATTTGCTGAGCTTATAAAATTAAGTTCTTTTTATGTTAATGTGTTTTAAACACAAACTAAAAAAGAAATAAGTTGTTCACACTCCTTATTGTGTTTAAAAATAGAAGCCTTCATGCCACATAATATGAGGCTTACACATTTTCCCACCTTTGCAAGATATTATTAACTATGTACCTGCTATTTGACTTATTTGTGTCATACCATCCATAATTAAGTTAACTTTTTTTTATTTTACAAATTTAATTATCTTTTCAGAATGTATTGCATTTCTACTGTAATTTTATATGAATGCTGTTTGTATTTAAGGGTTGAATTTTGAATTTCAGTACTAATAACAACCTTGAGAAGGTAGGAGGGGAAATTCTCTTTCTGTGTCCACTGAAGGTATGCAGTACTATGACGAAAGTAAGATGGAGGTAGCTCAATATTCCTCTCAAGACTTGGATTCTTCAATCACTACAAGGAAGAGGCGTATCACCTCAAGTGCTCCTCCATTTTTTAAGAATAAAGTTGACGAAACAACTCGTTTTGTGATGTTGATGGCTAAAATAACGACCAATGTAGTCTTATAAGAGCAAACCAGATTAAGGCCCAAAATTGGCCCTTTAAAGAGGCTAAAATTGAAATTTGTAAATGTATTGCTTCTCGTAGTGATCGCTGTCATTTTTGGTTGGACATCGCGATTGGAGCAAGCCCAAATAGAAAAAAGCATTGCTGAAAGTGTTACTACAAGCCAGGAGTATGTTTTTAAAACTCAATTCCATATTTTTTTTTTGAAAACTGCGTAAGATGTAAAAATTTCTATATGTGAAAACATTCCCTCTTTAAATTATGTTATTACTGTAAATAATGAGTTAAAATTGAATGTATCTTTCAGGAGGTAAAACATTTAAAAATATAATGGCTTTAACTTGCCAATTAATGTTAATGACATCAATTAAATTTTGAATATATTAGATTACTTTCAACAAATTGATACCATGAATTCAGAAAAATCTCTTCATCACAACCTTGGTATTGTTGAATCGATATTGAGAAACTCAACGGAGCTTTGTAGTGATAAAGCCAAATTTTTGATTGAGTTTTTTATTGAACAACTGAACTTGTTAAAACTTAAACTTGAAAGATATACATACTCGTCTAATACTTTAATATTTGCATCCCTTTTATTTTTATATTTCCACACAATCTTATGTTATAAGTGTCGGGATAAAGTATTCACTGACAGGGAATTAATTTCTAAAACTGACTTTAACTTTATTAAAAGTACTGATAAAGGTGGCCTTTTGTATCCTGCTGAAATAATAACAAATGCTGTCTTTCATACTTATATTGGTGTCCAAAAGTTGATCGAAGAGAAGTATGAGGCACATTTTTTTAAGATAAATAATCAGCATGGCCTTGTAATTAAACTTGTATAAGATATTTTACTATCTAAAAATGCATCATATTCTATCGATAAGTGGTTAAATGGCCACATTTTCAAGCCAATCTTGTACACAGTAATAAAATCATCGATAAACTATTTATTAAACAATTACTGTAAGATTTTTTTAAATAAATATTTTGTTCTAATAATTTGTCTATTTTATTGTTCAAATCTCTTCTTAAATGCTATTTACATAAACACTGGAATTTTACCATCAAACATATTTTTCAATATATTTAGTGTAATAAAAATATTTTAAAAGTAAATGTACGAAAAATTTAAATGTAAAAATATGTTTTGAAAAAATGCAAATCACATAATTATATATTGCTTATCTAATATGTCAATAAAATTCATAAATAAAAGTTTTTATATAGTAAAAAAATATAGAAACAATTTTCTAAAATTAAAAATAAATTCTCATTTCAATTTCAATATAAAATAAAAATCATCTTTTAAGTAAAATAAAAATATGTTTATATGTTTCAAAAAGTTAATCCAATTGAATGTAGTTAAAAAAATATCATAAAATTTGCATTTAAAAAAATATAACATTTGCACTTCAATTAGTTAAAATTTTACAAAATAGATGGCGACACTATTTATTATATGTATAAGAATACATAAACTAAATAGATTTTCATATGGGATATATATGCAAAGTGACCAAGTTAGCTCAAAATAAATAAAAAAAATGCTGATACTGTCAGTAAAAATATAAACCTTTCAATATTAACATAAATGGAACAAGTGTTTCTTCAAAAGTGGGTATAAAAATTAAGTCCACCGAAAACTCAAATCATTTCGACATTTGCTAAAAATGCCGATCCGGAGCCATCCCCACTATCCCCCAACAGCGACGTCACGTACTAAAAGCCTATAACAAAACCAAAACTAAATCAGGACCTGAAGATCTCAACTCCATCCCACCTGCTGCCAACTCCTAAAAGGTAAACTTTATAAAACAAATTATGACGTCATATCCACTGTGACGTCACGCAATAAAAGCCTATCACTCTAACTTATTCGCTAAGAAGCAGTCCTAGAACAACTCAACTCCGTCTGAAAGATAAACCGAAACTAAAACAGCAGGAGGAGGAGAACAACTCAACCCCACTTCCGGTGACGTCATACCCGGTGTGACGTCATATCCGGTCACGCCCACTTCCGGTGACGTCATCATCCCTCATCCCGTCGCTCCATGGCTCCGGATCGGCATTTTCTAACTACTAAGGTGGAGCTCTCTGGTGGGTGTGTATGAGACTATTTATTATTTGAATGTATTATGGATTGTTCATGGTGTCCTCTGGTGGTGGTGGTTTTTTTTTTTTTTTTTTTTAGATTATTTATTATTTGAATAGTTTGGACATAGAAATTTCCCGAATTTGTAGTTGGAAGGTGTTTTTTCATAAGTATTCTCATAGTTGACGTGCATTAATTGTATTTTAATTAATTTCTTTGTGTGATTTAATAATAATTATAATTTTTAATGCTTTTTAAGAGTATTAATGCAATTTTAGGTGTTTATTTTTTCTAATTTTAGATTTAAAAAATAGAGGATATTGATGATTTTAATAATTTTTTCATGAATAGGTTATTTTAATTTTGTTTAAAATTGGTTTGAAACCCGAATTTTTAATGCTTTTTAAGAGTATTAATGAAATTGTAGGTGTTTATTTTTTCTAATTTTAGATTTAAAAATAGAAAATGCTGTTTGATTTTAATAATTTATTTTCAACATTTAATGATTTTAAATTTAGATGAGTTCTTTGTTTAAAATTTGCTTCGTTAGAATCTAACGTCCCTGTCTGATGGGGTCCACTGGTGTTTGATTATTGAACTATTTTCTGGACTTTGAAATTTTTTACTTCGTGTTAATAATATTTTGTTATTATATAAATGCATTAGGATTTATACTTCATAAATTTTAGTTGTTTGGGACATGTTTATTTTAAGCATTGCAATTTTGCGTTGGTTCAATCTAATATGATGTAGTGATATAAATATTGTTCATGTACGGATAGTTATAAAAGCTCTCGATAGAGGGTGCTGTATGAGTTTTGACCAATCAGAAGAGCGCTAGAAGTCGCGTGATATATTTCGACCAATCAGGAGAGAGTTTGAAGTCACGTGATATATTTCAGCCAATCAGAAGATAGTTGAGATACTTTAGTCATTTAACGCCGGGTATAAAGTCTCAGTATGCAGCGCGAGTTTCATTTTAACACCGAAATTGGTGAATGAAGGTAGGTTCTCTTGCTTTATCCTGATATTAGGTGTATTTTCAGATATGGAATTGAATAGTGAGAATGAATGTGATATTGTGGTAAGTCTTTAATATTTTTTCATTACAGTATATATTCTTATGATATATTTTATTGGAAATATTTTTAATGTAAATGAGGGGCCAATTATACTGATTGTGCATTATTTTTTAAACTTTTATATAGTTGAAGTTTCATATTGTTTCATTTTTTAGGAAAATGCTGATTCTGCATCTAGTTTAAACATGATTTCAAATGGGGAGAAAGATAAGCATGTAAGTTTTTCTTATTGATTAAAGATAGTGTGTAAAATATTATGCGTGAAATATTTTAGTTATTGGATAATACTTTAAAAATGAGAGAGTGTATTTTATTAAGTGTTTATGAAAATTACTTTTTAAAAAATTTATTTCATGACTTCAATATCTTATAAAAAAAATTGTATGAAACTTTTTTTCTTTGCATGGATAGATTGTGCTTAATATAGAAAAAAAATTTCTTTAGCGATTTTAACTGTTCTTTTATTTTTTTAAATGAATGAAAAGTTATATGCATTTATTTACATTACTCGTTATTTTTTTTTTTTTTTTTTTTTAATTTAATGTTGAAACGTATTTTATTATTATTTTTCTTTTTCGATTTGTTGTGAATTTTCCTGAACTTGTTACATACTGTGCTTTTTTTATATAGGTTTGCCAGATTTGTAATAAGAATTTTACTGAAAAGCGTAATCTTGTGAGACATTTGCAAATTCATTCTAAGGCAAAGGAATTTAGATGTGAAATTTGTCAGAAGATTTTTAGTCGCAAAGGCTCATTAATCCGACATTCAGTGATCCACAACAATGATAAGAATACTACATTTGAATGTCTAAAGTGTGGTAAGGTATTTGGAAGAAAAGATAATCTGATAACTCATCAGGCCACTCACCTTCGAACTTTTCCTTGTTGTCAATGCGACCAAATCTTTGCTAGCAAGCAAAATTTAACACAAGATATGAAGTCTATCCATCCTAAGCAGAAAATTGGTGTCCAGTCCTCCACGCCGAAGAGGTAGAAGGTAGAGACGATATCAGATGTCTTTACTACGCGTTATATCGTACCAAGTGAAGTTGCTGCTTGGGATCTGCTTGTTTTCCTGCGGGAGTTGAACGACTCATTGAGTACCATGCTGCAAGGAGAATTGGAGATGAAACGTGCCATCAAATGGTATATTGTTACCAAGGTTCGATTTAGTCGAATTAATCCTGATGGAGAGGAAGAATATGTAACTCCCTACTTTCGAAGTTTGATGGAGGTTGAACTGGATACTTTTATGACTAACCAGCACATCGGCGAAGCTTTCTCCAAAATCATGTTGGCCTTCGATGAATTTATTGAACGAGGGTCCGGATGGACTCTTGATAAGATTTTACATATGGAAGTGAGAAGTGAAGATGATTATGTATCATCCCCTAGCCCCTTATTAGTTTGATATGTGTAGTTGGCAATGAAAAGAACTCACAGTCGTATTTTATTGGAGAAGCAGCATGATGTGTGAACCCTTATGAATATGCAATGAGATCAATCCTATACTGCTTCAATGGAATGTGAATCCCATATATGAACAATACTGCATATTTTATATACTTTTCTAAAAAAAAAAAAAAAAATGCACTGGTCATTCTCTTATCTTTTATACCTAATCAACACTGTCATGATATCAAAGTGCATCATTTTGTAACCAAAGACTTTAGAATTGTAACTCCATTTTATCAATAAAGAAAGAATTTAAACAGTAACACTATGTCTCGTCTCTCATTTGTCTAGAAGGATGCAGCAAAACTATTTTGTGCGGGGTTTGATAAGTGAAATACTTTAATCGCTTCCGATAAGATTGTTTGGTGTTATAGAATCAACTCCTATATGATGAAATTGGTAATTTATAGAAGGTCTATAGTTTTAAAGAATTTTTGGGAGACAATACACTCTTCGTAATTGACGATTTAATGTCAAATGCTAACAGTCATTTAACTGATCTTTTTACAGAAGGCAGTCATCATTTTAACCCGAGTGTTATCTTCAACACAAAATTTTTTCTACAAAGGGAAAGAAATGCGTGACATTACATTGAATGCACACTATTTAGTACTGTGTAAAAATAGACGAGACTTGAGTCAAATTTCACATCTAGGAAGACAATTATTTCCTCGACATGTCAAGTTATTTCAAGAAAGTCTTTGAAGATGCAACGAAAAACCCCTATTGCTATTTATTTATAGATTTACGTGCCGAAACACCAGAAGAGTTACGATTACGTACCAAAATTTTACCTACTGAAAGACAGATCGTGTATCAATTTAAATGATATAAAAGTGAATGACTTTGAAGAAAAGTATCATTTAGCAAGATGACGCTTAAGAAGGAGTAACTCAATCAATTACGACTGTTGCAAATTTGTCCATTTAGGTTACGAAAAAACGTTATTAAGTAAACTCAATAAGAATTGTATAAATTATAATAATAGTCAGCATGTATTTATAAAGTTTTTGTACATTCATATTGGAAAATAGAGGTTAATTTTTCTTTAAATATTTCTTTGAAATCTCTTAAAGTTGTGGTATTCAACACTTTTTAAAGAAATTACATAACGGATGTGTCAATATGGGACATCAATTTTATATATTTTTTTGTCTGTTAAAGTACTATTGGATACCATATGAAATTAGTTAAATTTATCTAAATATTCGATAACTGCCGACCTGCTTTATTAAATTGTTTAAATATATTATAGAATGTGTCATAATTAGAATTTTTTCAATAAATATTGGTACATTTCAGCTATATTTAGAAAATTTTCAATATTATAAATCTGTTTAGGATTCAATAATTTTTTTTTACCTTTGTATATTTTAAAAGTTAATTGAAGATAGTTACCTTTTGACATTACTTAAAATAAAAAAAGTGCACACTTAGAATTTTTTCAATTGTTGTCAGTAAATTAACTTCCTTGAAGATAACTGATACTTTAACTTAATCATATAAATTTTTATGGTTAGGGTATATAATACATTTGTATCAAGTTTTTGATAGATATTAGAAGTTTATGGGTTGAATATAATTCAGATAACACGGAAATGTATTCTTATTGATTAATACCTATCGCGTTATTATAACTTCATTCGTAAAATCTGTTCTTAAGTGGCAATTCAGTTGATACAATAAGTTGATAGTGTTTACACTATTCTTTTATTGAAATCACATAGACACAAATGATTCAGTACAAAACATTTCCTCTTTTTAATCATAAGAAATAGAGTAAAATATTACAAAGCTAACTAACATTTCATTGTAACGATTCAATTTTTTCAATTAGCACAAGGAAAAGTATCATTTTCAATACAGCTATCAGTTCGTCTTGTAATGAAACAATTCTCACACTTCTCTAAGAAATGATAGTGAAGGTTACATTATAAGGGTTTATTTAAGTATGATATTCCTACAGTATTTGAGAAGATGAAATTTAGAAGACCTCTCCCTCTACGCATTAAATTCCTTGAGATATGAATTTATCTCTTCTATAAAACTTATTCCGAATTTGAATGATAAGAAGAATTATATTATATACCATTGAATTTGCAATTTTACATATCACTTGGTTTAAAAGTTGTGAAAGTTCGCAAAAATTAGCCAGAAACCTTGGCTTAAAACCTATGTCAATTTTAATACTGAACAGAGAAAGATGTCAAAAACAACTTTTAAGAAGAACTTTCGCAAGTTTATGAACAATTCTGTGTGTGGAAAGACTTGTCTTAGACTATGGAAAATGTTCGTGGGCATGTCGATCTGCATTTTGTGAACACGAAAAAAAAAAATGCGCAGAAAAGTTAGTTGCTACTCCTATACGTTCAAGCTCTTCAATCATGAACTTGTAGCTGTGCAGAGGAAGAAGAGTAAAATTCTTCACAACAAGCCCATTTATGCAGGATTTGTTATTTTGGAACTAAGTAATGTATGAATTTCACTTCAACTATATCAAGAAGTTGTATGGTGAACGAGCAAACTTGTTATTCACTGATACTGATTCACTGACTTATCACGTTGAAACAGAGGACTTTTATGAAGATATGAAGAAGGATGCTCCCCTGTATGATACTTCTGATTATCCACCAACCCATCCCTGCCACAGTGTGGTAAATAAGAAGAAATTGAGTTGTTTTAAGGATAAAATGAATTCAGAGTTTGTCGGTCTTCTACCAAATTAATAGTTTTAGAACAAATAATGATAAAGAGAAGAAAAACCTCAAAGGGAATTTGACGTCATATAGTACAGAAGCACATTAGACATCGGCATTATAAGGATTGTTTGTTGAACAACAGCTTTACACGGGCAAAGCAAGTTCGGTTTTTTTTTTTTTTTTATATGAAAACTATGAAATATTTACCACTGCAGTGAATAAGGTTAGTTTTATCTAGCTTTGATGATAAGCGTTATTTGTTAGAAAATGTTGCAAATAAAGATAGATGTTCTAAAACTTGTATATTCATTTGAATTTTTGCCATGAATTATTATTTTTTGTAACTAGAGAACTTACTTCACCATTGAAAAAGTAGAATTTTATTAGTATGCATTCTCTTAACTTTAATTAGAATTTTAACTATCTGATTTTTTATTATTACGAAGGAAAACTTTAGTATTGATGATACTCGCTACAAACCTTTAGAAGTAGCCTTACCGTTAATTCAACAATTATTAGTAAAAGGATATGTATACTATAAGACTAAGTGAGAGAAGAAAATGGTAATTTTTAACCGAAAGAAGAACTTTTTTTAAATTTATTCTTATAACTAAACCACTTATTTCTATGTTTACCACTAGATGGCTATAATTTGGTACAATTTTGAAGTCGTCATATCAGGAAGCAACACGGATATATTTTAAAGTGCGGAATATGTGGAGTTACACTTGAAAAATTGGATGCTATGAAAACACATTTAAAGATGCATTTGTTGCGTGGCTGACACATCTTTAAAATCAGTATTGGTTACAGCTTCATCGTTAAAAGACGTCGTAGAATTTTCTTCAATTATATAATTACACACTTGAGATTGTTGCAACAAGACAAAATGAATGTAAAATGCTCTTGATAAGCAAGTCTAGACCAAACAAGCTAACTAAAAGCAGGAACTTGAATAAAAATGATTATTGTCTCCAAATATCTAGGATTTATACACGCCCCGTCAGTAAATGAACCAATCATAGAACGTTTGACACATGCGCATGCGTGGAAACAACCAATGAACTGCTAGATAGAGGGTAAAGCTCAACTATCGAGACTCAGGAGTCATTGGGAGTAGTTAGGGAGCATTTAGCATGTTTTGGGAGCAGTTAGGGAGCATTTAGCAGGTTTTGGGAGCAGTTAGGGAGCATTTAACAGGTATTGGGAGCATTTAGGGAGCATTTAGCAGGTTTTGGGAGCAGTTAGGGAGCATTTAGCAGGTTTTGGGAGCAGTTAGGGAGCATTTAGCAGGTATTGGGAGCATTTAGCAGGTATTGGGAGCATTTAACAAGTATTGAGAGCAGTTAGGGAGCATCTAACAGGTATTGAGAGCATTTAACAAGTATTGAGAGCAGTTAGGGAGCATTTAACAGGTATTGAGATTCGTACACCGTCTTAAACTATAAAACTAACTTTTTAATTACTAAAAGGACTAACAACTAGGTGAACATAACTTCAATTTCCTAAACTATCAGTATTCACCCCATGTTTTTTTTAAACTTGAATTTTTTTTTATTAGATATGTGTGTGCAATAAGCTTCAATGTCGAAAAGTGAACCATTTTTTAAACTAGAATATCAGATTATATCTATTTTTCATTCCTAGATTAATGCAATTTCCTCCCAATTTTGAAAGTTATTTTGTAATTTTACTTATAAACAACATGAATACTCTCTAGATATAGAATTTAAGTAATAACTAGGGTGTAACGGATATTTTAACGCGAAATGGCCACAACTGGGGTCACGTTCCATCAAAGGCTGCTCCACAGC
Source organism: Linyphia triangularis (assembly GCA_963978545.1). NCBI lineage: Eukaryota > Metazoa > Arthropoda > Arachnida > Araneae > Linyphiidae > Linyphia > Linyphia triangularis. The sequence continues at coordinate 67,797,678 of OZ021730.1, forward strand.
TCCACCTTATGGCCCAGAACTCTCCTTTTCTAACTACTTACGGTAGTGACTCAAGTGAAACATTACTATAATAGTAATAATCTCTGAGAGTCCTATACTGCAGCCCACTTTACGCTTACGGTTAGGATTTGGTAATATATATTTATTTCGCTCCGTATCAAAATGCTTGCAAAAATCATCAATTAAGCAGAAAATCTCCGTAAGAGGGATCATAATATATTCTCCAATTTTGTCGTTATTATTAGAGCACTTTATAATCCCTCCCTTCTTAATTTTCAAATATTCTTTCTTACGTCAAACTCAGGTTAATTAAGATACAAAATGTGTAAAAAGTAGCTACCGTCAATAGTGCATTACGATTAGAGATACAGGTGTTGGATTTCGCTTTTCGCACGTTCTGTTACGGTGGGCCTATTTTGAATATTTTCAAAAACGCGAAGAATATAAGAGAGTATCACCCATTGTATACAGTAGTAACCGGGTCTACCAAGGCCTTATAAATGCTTGAGCGTAGTACTGGGAAACTAGTATGCTGCGTTCTTAGGAGAGTGGAACTCAGTAATGGGTTCTGCTTATCCGACTATATTGGCAGAATCTCCAGATTTAGATTCTTTTAATAGTGCTAGGGAGTTTGCTGCTTATGCAGGACTTACACCTAAACATAGAGTGTCTGGTACATCAGTTAAGGGGAAAAGTACTATATCAAAGATTGGTTCAGCTAAACTACGTAAAGCATTATACTTTCCTGCTATAGTAGCTAAAAATCATAATCCTATATTTAAACAATTTACCCAAAAGCTATCTAGTAAGGGTAAACCTACTAAGGTTATTATTGTTGCTATTATGCGTAAATTATAACATATTGTCTTTGGAGTAATTAAAAATAATTCTATCTTTAATCCTATTTTAGTCCTTGACTCTTAAGACAGTATCAGAACCAATACGCTTATCAATGCACGACAAAAAGGCAAACAGAAAATGCTATGGAGCAGAGAAGGGGCTCATAATGTTTTGCAAATTAGAGCAGCTCAACGTAGCAAATCATGGGACAACGATTGGAAAAGCGTGGAAAATAGAATATACAAATTAGTAGCTTAAATCAAAATAGGGGATGCTTCCTAAAATAGACCTTAAGGAAATGCTGAATACACTGGAAGCAAAGGTGCGTATGACCCTATGGAAAAAGAGGATGAAATAAACTTGTTAAACAACTGAGTCTTCTGTAAAGCCAGAAAAAAGCATAAAATTATATCTTATTTTTATAATTGTCAATATCGACAACTCAAATGATTTAAGAACTGTTCTCTCCATTTCGAATACTGCCAACCATCTTGCTGAAAATTTTTTAGAACCATCAAAATTAAAATATCGTTCAAAGATGCATATAGTAAGGATATCTTAAAAATAAAACCGCAAAAATGGGTGTTCTTCCACTAGACCCGTTATAGACTCTGCTCCTACAATTTAACCCATACATATGATTTTATATGATAGTCTCAGATAAAAAAGTATTACCTACTAACTCTAATAAATACGCATCAATATTATCTTGTTGCAAAGTCAGCTCATTATTATAGCAATAGGTGCTTTGATTATTTTCTTCTTGTAAGGAATTATTTGTTTCTGTTAATATGCCTATTTTTGATGTTATTCTTGAGTCAAGAGATCTTACTTGTGCTTCTAATGCTGTATTGTTATATCCTACTCTTATACTTTTAATAATCTTTATTATATCTTCAGTTGATTTGATACTTTGTACTGTATCTAAAATATCCTTAATTAGAATTAGCGATATATCTGCACATGTTCCAGAATGAACTTGTTGCAAATTAGAATAAATAATATTTACAGATTTAGTTCCTAAAGCTAGGAAATCCTTTTTTAGTTCTTCTAAACTACTACTAAATTCTGATTTAGTACCAAGTGGATCAATCATTGATATAGTATTATCCTGTTTAAAAAGAATTACAGCATGATCACTACTAGTGCCTTTAATAAGTAAAATACTTAAATATTGATTATTATGACATATCGCTTTTTTAACACTTACTTCATCAAGAATTGCATCAATTTTAAATCCTGATTCTAGCATCAATTGTATATTATACTCAATAGATTCTATATCCATTCCTTCATCTTCTTTACAAATTACTCCACAAATATCTTGATGTTGAGCTTTTCTAATTTTCTCGTATAATAACTTTATTATGTCATTATTTGTGTATTCTTCGATAAGAGAATTTAAATATTCTGTTCTTGTGCCTGTTTCATCAAAACAAAGATCATGCAAATTTTTAAAAATGGGACAAACTTTAAGTCCTGCTCCACACAACAACTTATTAGATAATTTATCTAGATCAAAAAGTTCTTTTTCAGCTAAGAAATGACTTAAATACTCTTTTTTTTCATGGAAACATAGTTTATGAAAATTACTTAAAATAGAAGCAGCGTTAGCTCCTGATAGAGACAATATTTTGCTTAAATTGTACAGCGTAAAACCTGCACCAATAAAATTATTTAAACATTCTGTTTTACTCCTGTCCTCATTAAAACAAACTGCATGAAAATCTTTTAAAGTAGAACAAATATTGCCACCTGCTCCATGTAATATTTTAGATAAAAAATTTGGCATAAATTCTGCCTTAATGAAATTACTTAAATACTTTGTTGGATTTCCTGCATTATCAAAACAAAAATCATGAAATTTTTCTAAACTATCTGCTCCTTGACTTAGAATACTTCCTAAATCACGCGGTTTAAAATTTATCTCTGGCTTAGTAAAATCACTTAAATACTTTGTTAGATTTCCTGCATTATCAAAACAAAAATCATGAAATTTTTTTAAAATAGACGCAGCGTTAGTGCCTGATGAACAGAGTGCAGAGGATAAATGACGTATTTTAAAACCTGCGTTAGTGAAATCCTCTAAATATTTTGTTTTCTTTCCATTTTCATCAAAGCAAATTTCATGAAACTCTTTTAAAGCAGAACAAGCATTAGCCCCTGCTCCACTTAAACTACCAGACAAATTACTTATCTTAAAACCTGCGTTAGTGAAATCCTCTAAATATTTTGTTTTCTTTCCGTCCTTATCAAACCAAAGATTATAAAGATTCTCAAACACTTGTTTAGCTGTAGATCCTGTTTTACCTAAAATGCTAGAAATATTAGATAGATTTATTTCATTTGCTTCTAGAGTCTGTAAATATTTTGTTGGGTTTCCGTCCTTATCAAACCATAGGCTATAAATATCCTCAAAAGATTGTTTAACTTTAACTCCTGCTCCACTTAAAATATTAGATATGTTAGATATATTTATTCCATTTTCTTTTAGAGTCTGTAAATATTTTGTTGGGTTTCCGTCCTTATCAAACCAAAGACTATAAAGACCTTCAAAAGATTGTTTACTTTTAGCTCCTGCTCCACTTGAGATACCAGATATATTAGATAGATTTACTCCATTTTCTTTTAGAGTCTGTAAATATTTTGTTGGGTTTCCGTCCTTATCAAACCAAAGACTATAAAGACCTTCAAAAGATTGTTTAACTTTAGCTCCTGCTCCATTTAAAATACCAGATATATTGGATAGATTTATTTCATTTGCTTCTAGAGTCTGTAAATATTTTGTTTTCTCTCCGTCCTCATCAAACCATAGACTATAAAGATCCTCAAAAGATTGTTTACTTTTAGCTCCTGTTCCATGTAAAATACTAGATATATTAGATAGATTTACTCCATTTTCTTTTAGAGTCTGTAAATATTTTGTTGGGTTTCCGTCCTTATCAAACCATAGACTATAAAGATTTTCAAAAGATTGTTTAGCTTTACCTCCTGCTCCACTTAAAATACTAGAAATATTAGATAGATTTACTCCATTTTCTTTTAGAGTCTGTAAATATTTTGTTGGGTTTCCGTCCTTATCAAACCAAAGACTATAAAGACCTTCAAAAGATTGTTTACTTTTAGCTCCTGCTCCACTTAAAATACTAGAAATATTAGATAGATTTACTCCATTTTCTTTTAGAGTCTGTAAATATTTTGTTGGGTTTCCGTCCTTATCAAACCATAAACTATAAAGATTTTCAAAAGATTGTTTAGCTTTACCTCCTGCTCCACTTAAAATACTAGAAATATTAGATAGATTTACTCCATTTTCTTTTAGAGTCTGTAAATATTTTGTTAGGTTTCCGTCCTTATCAAACCATAAACTATAAAGATTTTCAAAAGATTGTTTAGCTTTACCTCCTGCTCCACTTAAAATACTAGAAATATTAGATAGATTTACTCCATTTTTTTTTAGAGTCTGTAAATATTTTGTTAGGTTTCCGTCCTTATCAAACCAAAGATTATAAAGATCCTCAAAAGATTGTTTAGCTTTACCTCCTGCTCCATTTAAAATGCTAGAAATATTAGATAGATTTATTTCATTCTTTTTTAGAGTCTGTAAATATTTTGTTGGGTTTCCGTCCTTATCAAACCAAAGATTATAAAGATCTTTAAAAGCTTGTTCAGTTTGAGTTCTTGCTTTACTTAGAATACTAGACATATTACGATGAACTTGATTCTTATGCAGAACGTTAAACATACTACTGCCTTCTTCTGTATTTAAAAATTTTTTAAATACAGAAGAATCAGAACCAGCTGCTATACTTTTAGCAAATTGATTTTTTACTTTATCAATGTTTATACTTTGATCTGTCTGATCATTAACTTTAGGGAGTTTGGTTATTTTCGCTCTACCTAAATCACTGGATGATAAATCTGATTCATCTCGTCGTAATCTTTTTACTTCTACATTTTCTTTCTCTTCAATATCCATTTTTCTCTTTTGTACTTTTTTGTTTTCATTCTGATAAAAGAAGAAAAGGAGTTAGTCTAAAAGAAAAACTCCATCAAGGAATAATATATTTAAGAACATGAACAATTTAATAACAATTCTTTTTCAATAAACAAGAAGAATAGTAGTAAAGTATTATTAACGTTAACATTGTAGCAGCTATTATTCACTTGAAAATGAACTAATTTTGCCAGACTAGGTTCAGAAATGAAAACTTGATGCAAGTGAGAACATATAAGGCTTTGGATCTCCCTCAGGTTTGTTAGAAGCCCTTTTGACTTCTAAAACAGGAAAACAGAAATTATTTGTTAAGTTAAGAAATACCAATTTATTGCAAAGAAATCTGTCTTATTTAAAATAGACTTATATATATATAAACTATTTTAGTTATATGCAGTGATAGAAGTGGAGAAAAAAAGTGGGGGGATGCCTAAAAGTTGGTAACAAGTGCAATTCCTTCCCCCCCCCCCCAATGAAACATTTTACAATTTTGTATCTTATAATAAAAATATTAACTAGTAAGGAAATAATTAATGCTTCCTCACACTAACATTGACCAAGGATTCGAAATTTATTGTTATTTTAATGGGTATTCTGCAACTTAGTTTTTTTACTTGGAAGTAAGAGAGATAAATAATTCAAAATTATGTACATAACTGTTACTTTAGACTTAAATAGTGCTTCTAAATGTGCACACTTTCATGAAACTAAATTAATAGAGAACTCTAAAATGTTCCCCCCCCCCCCCTTTAAATAGCTTGCTTTGTATGAATCTAAAATAGAAATTTAACTTAGAAGAAAACTCATCCAAAGTTAAAACTTGACCAAGTGTAACAGTATTTGTTAATAAAAAATACTTACATCTTTATAAACAGTAGTATAATACATACTTATAATAGTATAATATACTTACCATAAATAGTTTTTTTTTTACTTTTGCATAGTTACATTTTCTCAGTGTCACTACATTTGAAGTTTAATGTTATTTTTTTTTTTAGTAGTTTTTAGACGGATTGAGTGTTCTTAAAAGTGAGGGGGGAGGATTTTAGTGGTTTTAGAAGTGGGCGAACGCATAGGTATTTTCTTGAAAAGTGGGGTGACATGTCAGCCCACGTCTACTGGTTATATGCATAAACCTAGTCTGATACAATCAAAGAGAACACATCTATATAACAGAAGAAGCAGTGAGTTTTCTAAAAAAATTAGGTATGAATTTAAGGGATAATTCTGAAAATTCCAGGAACATTTTAGTGATAATTACTAAAAATTTTAGGGATAGTTCCAAAACTTTTAGGAAAAATTCCAAAAAATTAGGGATGTATCTTTTAAAGCTAACATCCTTTCAAAGCATTTTTTAATACACGGCAAAAAACTGCCAAGTTTTAAAAAAAAAATTGAACATCAAACAACTTTTCGGCAAAACAATTATACAATCAAACAATTATGCTATTTTTTAAAAAATGAAATCCACTTATTAATGTTTAAAGCAGGATTCAATGTTCGTCAAAAAGAATACTGTTTCAACTTCAAAACCTAACTAACATAAGTTTGGCAACAATTTAATATTCTTTTACAATAATAAAAATTTTATAATTAAAATTTCAGAAAAGATTTTCTCCTTTAGAGGAAAATCAGAATTTTTTGCATGTGTTGGAGGAAGTTTGGGGAATTTCGTAGATTTAAATTTTTTTTAGGAACTATCAAAAAATTTCATTACAATTTCAGGAATTTTAGGGAGAAACAAAAATTTAAGGAATTTCAGAGTGAATGCGACCCCTGACATAATTACACCATCTTCCTCTGTAGGCAGGCAATATCTGCACTGTGAAACTCTCTTGAGATACAACGAGAGAACAGGTCACCAGTCCACTGTTACTCTCTAGAAGTCTGATCTTTATCAAAGGATATTCAGGGAGTATGATGAAGATGGATTCCTCATGTATAGGTTACTCAAGAGTATGAAGATGCATTCCTGATGCAAAGCAGAAGGCTTGAAGTACTTCATTTTATAAAAAGTATTTTTTTATTTAAAATGTTGTCATTGGTATAATTTTTAGTGGAAGGGCAGCGGAAAAATAGTTTTATGTTCCGAGCTTGCTAAATAAAGTGTCAGTACAGCGGAAGTACGCCTAATACAAGATTAACATTATTTCCGTAATTAGCTACTGCTATGTATCTGCAACTATAGGGTGGCCACAAAATTCAGGAAAAAAAGTTCCCTGACAATTCCCCGATAGATTTAAAAAAAATTCCCTGATTTTACAGTAAACTTTTTTCCAAATTTCCCCTGTTTTTCCAGATGTATAGACACCTAAATCAAATAGAACATGTACGCTAAGGACTTCTTCTTCAAGGAAAACAAATTTCATTGTCTATGTCTAAAACAGAATACAACTTAAAATAATGTTTTTGTTAATACGACGAATTTCGACACATGGAATTTGCTATCAATAAGCCGTCCCCCGTAATTGAAACTTTCAATCATAAGCTTATTCAACTACATTATATATGAGAAAGAAGGCAATCTACTTTAAGTTTAATTTCAGCAATGAACTTAAACAATAAAAGAAGTAAGAAAATAATCTAAATTTGAGTAATTTTTAACACTTTCAAGCCATCCTAGTAGAAATGAATTAAATTTTAGTGCATATTCATCTTTGGGATGCTCTGAATACATGCTGGAAGTTTCATAGAAATCAGTTAGCCATTTTAGAGTGGCTTACTAACTTATGGCAAACCAAACTAATATATTTAGAGTATTACTTACAGCTTTTCCTCTTATTGAAAGAATTTCTGATATATTCATTTGGCATAAAACACGCAAGGCCTGAATTCTCATTTTCCCTGATGGAGAATCTTCGTGCTGCTTGTCCCCATTAGTAATCAACGTTGCACACACTGCAAAAAATACCAACTTTCAAAACAAAATATGAAGTTTTAAGCATTTTGACCAATAGAAAACACAATTATAAAAAATTCTAGTTTTATGAAATACATGTTAATTTTTCACAAGTACTTTGTACTGCAATTTATTTCAACATTTCTGTATAAAACTATGAAAGAATGTATAGTACAGTTACTTATTATACTGATACTGGCTCTTATAAGCATTTCTATTTATTTTAATAAAACTACTAAACCATTTTGGAATGAATAAAATTAAGTTAAATATTAGTAAAAGATAATAAATCTTTGAAAGGGACAATTCCCGCATTTTTTAAAAATGAGTGAAATTAGTTTATATTTATGAAGAATTTTTTTTTTATTCCAAATATTTAAACAAAAGTTCTTTAAAAAAATTAGTTATATAAATATTAAGAAAAGGAAATGCCTCAAAACTGAGCCAAAACCAGTCCGATCAAAACACACAACAAAATCCTTGACCTCAAGGGTACCTACTATTTCTATGGTTATTTTGAGGTTTCTGTCAAATAGTTGGCGCTGGAAGACCATTGTCATATCATGTACAGGTTGGCGCGATTTGCGAGAAACTTGAAAAACGGTTTTTCACTGCCGCATTTTCAGCCAAGATGTTTGAGAAGCCATGACATCACATTCAATTCGAGCCGAATGAATCGTTTTCTCGCCAATGTGTAACAGGGAGACTTTGATTGCAAATTAAAAAAAAAAAAAAGAAAAAGAGCATTGAGCAGAAATTTTTCTGTTTATGGCCTTTTCCAAACATTTAAAAATGAATAAGAATTTTTTTTAAAAAAATGCAGGAATTGTCCATTGCACACTGGCAAATAAAAATTAACATACCTTCCTGGAAACTGTTGGGAGAATTCGTTACTAATCTGCAAAGGAGGTAAATCCCATTTGGAATATGCAAAAGTGCTTCTGCAATATCAGGTATGAATAATAATCCAGGAAGCTCTAGAGAAGACATTAAAAAAATATATCTTAAAAACACGCAACAAAACAATAATCACTGCATTAAAACCATTTAAAAAGTATTTAACAGGTCAAACGGAAATGCAGTTAAATTAAAGATACAAAAAATTAAAAAAATAATCTGTCAAAGTGAAACAGATTCAGGAGATACCAGACACTAAGTTCGAAATTTTTTAAAATTTTTTTATAGATAGATACGTGTTTAATAAAATCATGTTAAACACTACCTGAATTACAAAATTTTAATATTGAGAAGTTAGCATTATGACAGAGGCTTTTCAACCAAGTAATTCCCAAATTTTAAGTCTAGTTATTTTTCGGTATTGATATTTTCCCAGTCTCTTGAAGTTTGAATTAATATAATTCTAGAATTGCATATTGAAAATGTATGAAAATTTTAAAATATATCTCTTTAATTTTTTCTTTTTTTTTAAATTATTAATATGTTAATTTTTTTTAAAAAAATCTAGATTTCTTTAAAAAAATAAAAAATGGTGGAATATTATTTACAGTTTCATAGTTAAGCTTTCTTTAAAAAATTTCTAATCACCTACCCAAAAAACTTCTGAATAACCATTTTAAAATTTGAGATTTTTAATTTTTCTGTCCTAAACCTCCTTAATCTAAGTACATATTGTTGGGCTCTGGCTAGTTGGCTGATTCCAACCTCTTCCTACTCTCAGCAATTGGTCCAAGTCAGTTGACCTTTGCTTTCCCCTCTGCCATCTAACCAGAGTCAAACAATAATACTGTACAAGTTCGGATTGTTCTCATCGTCAAATTTGTTTATTCTTAACTGTGAAACAACATCTGCTGGGAGTGAAGTACATTATTAAATTGAAACCAAAAATAAACCATAAAAAAAACCCTCAATTGTGAGTGAGATTCGACTCACCGGCCTGTGCTATACAAAGGACATCAGCAATTTCATCCAAATAAACAACACTTTCAAAAAGCTCTGCATTTTGAATATCCTCAATATTTCCTTCTTTTACCTAAAAAAATATAAATTATTTTAAGAATTATAAGAAGACAACATTTATTGTCACTATGCATAAGGGCCACATTTATGATTTCGGAACCATTAGGAGAAATAGCGTTATGATGTCCCAATTCAAATTAATAAGAACATTTAAATATATCTCCTCAAAATTCATACATTTAGTAACTTTATAGAGCAGGGGTCTATGCAGAAGGAAATTTGGGTCGGTTTACGGATCCTTCACAAAATTCCAGGTCTTAAAAATGAACCCTTTACAAAATTCTATAACCAACAAACGGACCCTTCACAAAATTCCATGTCGAAAAATGTACAGCTATAATTGAGATATTTAACTCATATAGGAGTAGAAAGATATCATTGTACATATTTGTAAGTACCTACACAACATAAAAAATTTGTTTTTATTATTGCATGAAAGTTAAACAAAAATAAATAAAATCAGAAATTTATCACAAAATTAAATTTTTTTTCTCACAAAAATAAGACCCTGTAAAAAAAACATGGATAGACCCCTGCAGAGAAACCCAGGCATTTAGCTAGCAATATAATCAATAAATGGCGATTTTATAAATATTATAAGCAGTAAAATAATGGAAATTCAACTATGTTTTTCTACACCAAGGTTCCAACTGAAATTATAGATTGAAAATCAATGACTTTTAAAGGACTTTTTAGGACCTAAATAATATTTTTAAGAACCTTCCAATTTTTTTTTCATGTATCAGGTCTTTAATGAGTGAATTTAAGAGCTGCTGCTTTCCCAGAGAGTTAATATCAAAATTGTTGGGAAACGCACGGAGGTTTTTATATAAACTATAAACTTACTTTATTGTGCGGTTCCATTTATATCTCACGTTAAATTTTTTTCCCGGTATTTTACCGATGTTTTGACGACATATCAACAAGTCGGATCGGATGAATTCACTTCACTTACTTTGTAAGTTTGTGACTTGACTTGATTTGATCCGAGTTGTATTTTTGAGATTTTGAAACTGGTGTGTTAGAGTGATCTAATATCCTTATGCTAATTTTTGTTACTCGGTCATGTGACCGTTGATTCAAGTATTTAAACTGTATGGATCGTGTACTCTCGGGCGCTTTTTCTTTTCCATGCCTTATCGGCATGAAGTAACTCGATTTAGTGTGCGGGTCGCACAGGAATGATTAGCCAATTGCAAGTTATTTATTTCTTTTACTGTAAATAAATTTTGTACTTTTAAACGTCTCTAAATCTTTTCCAAAAGAAGTCATTTTCACTGTGCATAGTTGAGAAATCTTTAAAGCCCTCAACAAACCGCAACATGGTTATGGGCCCTTTTTGAAACGCAGGTCTTTTTTGGAATTTAACTAGTGTTGAGACGGCGGGCCACTCGAAGTATTATTTGCTCATTATTTTCTATCTTGCTCAACTTGGATAATCTTGGTGCTATCATGGACCACCAAATAATCGAAAAGCTTCATGCCGGCAACTATAACACGTGGCGTGACGACGTTAAAGTTTTACTCATGGAAAAAGGATCATGGCAAATAGTTGAAGGCAAAGAACTTCATCCAGTTGGAAAAGTGCCGGAGCCGGGTGGACCCCATCCCGATGACAGGGCCTACGAAAAAATAGTTCGTGATTTCAACCTAAGAAGGGACAGAGCCTATAGTACTATTTACCTAAGTATAGAAAAGGAACTACGGCCCTTAATATCAGAAATAGACGACCCAGTGATGGCTTGGAAATTGCTCGCCGACCATTTTAGACCAGACTCAAGAGCCCGACTTATTGGTCTTACAGACGATTTTTTCTCCTGCAGAATTTTTCCAGATGAAGATATTGGCATTTATTCAGCCCGTCTCAAGAAAATTGTATCGCAGTTGGCGGATGCTGGTAAACCCATTGAAGACTGGTACCATTCATTTCAAATGATCCGTTACCTACCCCACGAGTTCAACGGTATCGTACAGTCTATCTACAGGTGGGAAGATGACCAGTTTAAAGCCGATAAAGTGCTGACGGAACTTTTAGCTGAGGAGGCCAGACTGAAGCAGTGCAGCAAAGACCAAGAGGTATCAGCCTATCATGCAAATAGTAAACAGAGATCGTCCCAGTCATCAAATAAAAAGGAAAATAGGAGCAAGACAAGGAACCAAGATAGTAATAGGTCAAGAACCCGCAATCGACGGCAAGCCCAGAAGAAGACGACAAGACCCGAGTCAAGAAGACAACAGACTAGTCTGATTATAGAAGCCAACGCAAGCGATTCTCCACGAGCAGATAAAACCCATTGGGTATTTGACACCGCAGCAACCTCTCACTTTTGCTGTGACCGGAGCCTAATGGACGACTTCAAGCCCCTCAAGAATACTGATGTCACCGTGGCCATTGGTGGAGTCACATGTCCAGTAGAAGGAACCGGGGAAGTCTCGCTCCAATTCAACGTAGATGGTGAGTTGGAGGACATTTTACTTACTAAAGTACTTTATTCACCTAAATTACGGCAAAATCTAATATCAGGCAGTGTAATAGATAAAGCGGGTCATAGTTATGTTTGTAAAAATAACGTATTAAATGTATATCATAGGGATGGCCGCAAGCTTTTTTATGCCAGGAGACATAACGGTCTTTATTTGATTAAACCCAGGTATTGTAAAGATATTGCATCGGAATTGTCTAAAGTTAATACCATTACAAGTCTTTCTACTTCGGTTGAAAAAGATGCTAATGTCTGGCATAAACGTTTTTGTCATATCAATCCTAAATATGTTACCAATACCAGTAGAAATGAAGGTGTTAGGGGTTTGCCAATTCTGAAAATGGATAAAATAAAATGTGACCCTTGCAAACTAGCCAAGTCCCGCCAGAAATCTTTTAAACCCATTGGGCAGATTAGATCTACCAAGCCACTAGAATTAGTGCATATGGATTTGTGCGGCCCACTTCAAACTACTGCCATTGGCGGGTATCGTTACTTTTTGACAATAACAGATGACTTTTCTCGAAAAGTAACGGTTTATCCCGTAAGGGAGAAAAGGGAGGTTTTTAAATGTTTTTCTGGATATTTAAAGAGAGTCGAAAGATTTCTGAACTCCAAGATAGGGAGTGTACGTGTAGACAATGGACTCGAATTTTGTAACTCTGATTTCGATACCCTCTTCGAGGAGCTCGGTATAAGGTCAGAACGGACCAACACTTACAGTCCCCAGCAGAACGGTGTCTCTGAACGTTTTAACTATACTGCTACCGACGGTATAAAAACCCTTCTTAACGATAGTAGTCTTGGAAACCATTTTTGGGCGGAAGCTCTATTTTGTTTCACCTATGTATGGAACCGTGTTTGTCACGGGAATAACAAATTGACCCCATTTGAACTATTTGGTGGCAAAAAGCCTTCCGTTAAGCATCTAAAGCCTTTTGGTGCGACTGCATTTTTGGGTATTCCCAAGCAGCTAAGACGCAAACTCGATATGAGAGCCAAGAAGGGAATCATGGTTGGTTATGCACAGAGGACAAGGGGCTATCGAATTTGGTTACCCAACGAAAGAAAAATCGTTGAATCTATTAACGTAACTTTTGAGGAGGACCTTAATATTATTAAAAGCAGTGGAGCTGTACTGGACCCCCCCAAAACACCTCTAAGAGTTCCTTTAATGCCTGATCTGACTATGTCCGATTCCGACTCTGATCAGAAATCTGATGTTGAAAGTGATCCTGATTCAGATGATGAACCCAAGTCTGATCAGGAGCCTAAACCAGGTTCGAGTAAGGCTGAGCAGGCACCTACTGTTACTCCTGATATTACTTTTGTTAGAGAAGTTGTTCCTAGACAAACTGGTTCGAGGACAGATATCTACTACCGTATCCCAGACCAAAAGGTTAGACTTCGCTCACACAATGATGTAAGAGAGTACTGTGAAGCTAATAACATACCCTATGACAGCACAAAATTTAATTTTCAAGGGAAAAACACGGATACAGAGGAAGTAACAGTTGAGATGGTTAATTTAACTAATACGTGACTAGATGTAACTATTCCTACCACCTATAAACATGCTCTTAGAACACCTCAGGCTGATTTATGGCATAAAGCCATGCAGGAGGAAATCTCTGTAATGCATAAAAGAAATGTTTGGGATCTTGTTTCTAAGACTACTAAGGGCAAGATAATTGGCTGCCGTTGGGTTTTTGATATAAAGCGGGATGACCAAGGAAACATTGCCAGATATAAAGCTAGATTAGTCGCTCAGGGTTTCAAACAAATACCTGGTATACATTATGACGAAGTTTTCAGTCCGGTAGTTAATTTTTCTGTGATTAGGTTGTGTTTTTCGATTTTTGTGTGTAAGCTTAATTGGACTCATTGCCAAATAGATATCAAATGCGCTTACTTGTACGCAAATCTAAACGAGACCATCTTAATGTCACAGCCACCTGGATTTGAAGACCCAAATAAACCAGACTTCGTTTGTAAGCTCAATAGAGCAATTTATGGGTTACACCAATCTGGCAGGGAATGGTTTCTAGAAATTCACAATGTTTTAATTGGTTTAAATTTTCACAAGCTTGATTGGGCAAATTGTATTTATACTCATTGTGATAATGTAATTTTGTTATTGTATGTTGATGATATAGTTATTTTTGCTAAAACCAAGATTTTAGTCAACGAAATTGTTGATAAAATAAGCAAGCATTTTGATCTAAAGATATTAGGTGAAACCCGGAAATTATTGGGAGTTGAATTTGTTCAAGATGAAAATAACCTATATATTCATCAAATTACTTACATTGATCATATTTGTAACACTTATAGTAGGTATAAATACCCAACCACTTCTTTGCCTATCGCTGTTGGAACGGTGTTATCCAAAAACCAATGTCCTAAATCTAATGAGGAGATTTCAGAAATGTCTAAATTGCCTTATAGGAATATATTAGGTTGTCTTGCATTTCTAGCAAGCAGGACTCGTCCTGACATTTCTTATGCAGTAAACATACTCTCCCAATTCCAATCTAATCCTGGCATGATTCATTGGAATACTTTACTCAAATTGGTAGGATATATCCACCAGACCAAGGCCTATAAGTTAAATATTTCAAATGTAAAAGATATAAATCTAATGTGTTACAGTGATGCAGACTTTGCTGCGAATCGGGATGATCGCATTTCTATTGGAGGTTTAATTCTGTTTATCAATGAATCACCCATAATGTGGCGTACATTTAAACAAAAATGTGTTAGTTTATCTACGCTGGAAGCTGAGTACGTTTCACTAACTGAAGCCTCGAAAGAGCTTGTTTGGGTTGTAAGAATTTTAAATGAATTTAAAGATTTAAACATTTTGAATGTTAGTTTTGAAAGCCAATTATTGTGTGATAATCAGGCAGCAATTAGTTTTTCTAAATCCTCCATTGAAAATCACCGTACAAAACATATTGATGTAAAATTCCATTTCATTAGAAACTTGGTCCTAGAAAATTTCTTTAAGTTGAAGTATGTCAATACGAAGTCAAACTTAGCTGATTTGTTCACCAAACCCTTGCCTAAGATTGGATTGAAGTCACTAGTAGATAGGATTTTTGTAGTTTAAATTTTTGGTCTTATCCTAATATGTGTAATTGTTTTCTATTTCATGTCTGCCCTGCTGTCTGCTGATGGTTTTAACGGTCCCCGCCGAGGTGATGTTCTGCTTCTTCGGAGAGTGCTTTCGAGGCGTACGAGCGGCCTCTCGTTCCGTCTCGGGAGAGGTGCAAATGTAATCTGCCAGAGTGCGAGGAGATCGCATTCGCCGGAGGAGTGGGCATCATCGGAGCCTTTTTACAGGAGCTTGATTTGGTCGTCTTCAGTTTTAGTCCCGTTTTAAATTGCTCCTTATTTCCCAACCGTACAGCAGCCAGCCGGACACACATATTTTTTTTGAGCTTATGAAGTGCGTAGTATGAGTGTTTTCAGGAACTATATTTGTGCTGAACTTTCATATTGGACTCAAGAAAGAGTCTAGTTAAAATTTTGTATTTTTCTGCAAGGTGTGCTGAAATTTTTTTTGAATTGTAATAGATCACTCTGGATAACAGTTTTTGAAAAGATAATTTTATTGGTGCTATTATTAGTAGGTTACCGAGAACTTTTTGAAATTTTTTCTCGTGTTTACCGTGATATAGGCGGGCCATTGTTGGGAAACGCACGGAGGTTTTTATATAAACTATAAACTTACTTTATTGTGCGGTTCCATTTATATCTCACGTTAAATTTTTTTCCCGGTATTTTACCGATGTTTTGACGACATATCAACAAGTCGGATCGGATGAATTCACTTCACTTACTTTGTAAGTTTGTGACTTGACTTGATTTGATCCGAGTTGTATTTTTGAGATTTTGAAACTGGTGTGTTAGAGTGATCTAATATCCTTATGCTAATTTTTGTTACTCGGTCATGTGACCGTTGATTCAAGTATTTAAACTGTATGGATCGTGTACTCTCGGGCGCTTTTTCTTTTCCATGCCTTATCGGCATGAAGTAACTCGATTTAGTGTGCGGGTCGCACAGGAATGATTAGCCAATTGCAAGTTATTTATTTCTTTTACTGTAAATAAATTTTGTACTTTTAAACGTCTCTAAATCTTTTCCAAAAGAAGTCATTTTCACTGTGCATAGTTGAGAAATCTTTAAAGCCCTCAACAAACCGCAACAAAAATCTTTCACGCACAATTTGCATTTTGGCAATATGAACCGAACAATGTACAAGTTGATGCATGCTTTATACAAATATAACAAAACATTTTGAGCTGTGCGGGTAAGTGACATAAATTTGTAACGAATCTGGTTAGTTTGAACCTCATTTTTAGAACTCGTGATTACCTTGTGACTTTTTGTTGGAGGTTGTTAGGGTTCGAGTGTAGGTATGGTCTAGGTTCGATATAGGTATGGTGAGTGCCGAACGGGAGTAGTAGAAAGGAACTGAGGTGAGCTGAGTAAACGACGTCAGCTGTCGGTATTTAAGGCCGGTGAAGTTTCGTTTGGTCGCAGTTCAGGCAATACCCAGCGGTACCTCCGGTGGTGGTAGAGCTTTGTTGCCACCCATTGTTCCCGACCAGCTGATTGCCGCCAACTCCAATGTTCGTTGGTGATAGAGCTTTGTTGCCGCACATTGTTCCCGACCAGCTGTTGGCCGCCGACTCGAATGTATGCTGGTGATGCAACTGTTCTGTGGTGTTAACTGAAATGTCTCTTTATTTATGAATATTTCTTTATGCAACTGTTTTGGTGTTGACTTGAATATTTCTTTATGCAACTGTTTTGGTGTTAATTTGAATATTTCTTTATGCAACTGTTTTGGTGTTAACTTGAATATTTCTTTATGCAACTGTTTTGGTATTAACTTAAATGTTTTTATGCAACTGATTTTGGTGTGTTAAATAAATATCTGTTTGAAATTTGATCTCACTCTCTATGTTTCTGAACCTCAGATCTTCCAGTAAAGAAGCGTCACAAATTACGGTTGGTTGGTTGGTTGTATTCAGATTATCTGGCGCCGTCAGCAACACGAGGGCTATAATGCGCCGAAACATTTCGTCATTAGACAAGCCAACATACATTTACAAACATCCATGCCAACACGGGACTCGAACCCGCAACCTCGCGGTCCAGAAGCTAGCACGCTAACCACTATACCGTTTGGTCGGCCACAAATTACGGACTTTTATGATCGTATAAGCATTTGAAGACCTGGAAAACCAGTTAAAAAATACTAAGTACTTTTAATGATTTTTAAAGACCGTGGGAACCCAGTACACAAATACATTCCTGTAAGAATAATATTGAAATAAAATGTTTTTACTTGAGCCATAACCGGCAGTAGTTCACTAAGAAACAGCCTTATTCTTCTGGCAGCATCGCTTCGCTCGAATTCCAAAGCCAAACCATTTTGCAAGACTGGGATAAGGGTGCATTCACCAGCAGATGGTCCTAGCCTTAACCTAATAAAAAATATATAATTTTAGGATTTTTTTAAGTGACATGTATGAAAGAATGAAATTTAATCTAGGAATGTAGAATATTAAACACAACTCTCAATTACACTATAATGCTGGTCCATGCATTTAAATTTAATATTGATTAGTATTCATTACAGTTTTTGTTTTTTCTTTAATTCTGTGTGGCTACAAAATTTAGGAAAGTAAGTTCCCAGATAGAGTTCTATGAAATTCCCTGATTTTACAGCAAACTCTTTTTAATTTCCCCATATTTTTCAGATGTGTAGACACTGTGATGAAATAAAACATGTATGCCAAAGAGATAACATGCCAATTTAAAAAAAAAAAAAAAATAGTTAGGGCGGATATAAAAAATTTAAATTATTCGGTAACATGAAATATCTATCGATTACCGACACAATTCTCCGGGTAAATGGCGGCGAAATACGGATGAACAGGGAAACCTTCAAAACAATGACAGCTAATTTCCCTGATTTTTTCCAGAATCAGAAAGCTTACTGATATTTCCCTGAGTTCTAGGTTCTGTGGGCAGTCTGTTATTATCCTTTTTTTTTTTTTTTAAATAATGTTTGCCAATAATGATTTCACTGGAAGAAACAAACACGCCAAAATAGCAAAATCAGTTGTATATTTTCCGAAGGTTCCGGAAAAGAACTTTGTGTTAGAGAGAAAGAACTTTGCGTTTATCAAATTTCTACAGAAATTTCAGAGGTGGCGATGTTTAGAACAACTTAAAGAGTTAACTACAGCAATATTAATGAAAATCTTTACAGCCATTTTTTGGCAATTGCTGAAAACATAATTTTTTCAATGGCAGTTACCATATACATATGCACAATTTTGGCAAAAACCTTAATATCAGGTTCCACTGCCCCCACGAACTTATATATGAAATTTGAATTGCAATTCATTCAGGAGCTTAACTGACATGTTATGCAGACAAAAAAAATCGCCGAACTTTATCAAGGCGAATTGCGTTTATTCATCAAAAGGGTACTTTTCCATTAGCCGTATACCAGATAAAAACTGCCTGATTGCAGAGATAAGTCACACAAACTAACAACCTTTATATTTATAATTCATATAACAAACCAAAATAGCAACCCATGTAACTAACTGTAAACATTTAGAATTGGCGATACATTTACGCATCATTTAAACAAGTGGACAAATAAATTTAGCACTAACTGGTACTTATCTTACGGAGGAGTACTCAGAATTGCTGTTACACCTTCTGATATTTACAATTGCTGCAAATCATCCATGAAGAGAATCTAACCAAAGTCCCTTGGGTCTCAACCTCCGAGCCATTAGGTCGGAGATGAATAATAGAATTATAAGTGAAAATGTAAGTAGGTTTATGAATTTGTATTAATTCCCTCCCCCCCCCCCCTTCCCTGAGTTAGATCTTGGTCTTTAAACCATTTGTGGTGGGTTGTTTTCAGATTATCTGGCGCCGTCAGCAACACGAGGGCTATAATGTGCCGAAACATTCGTCATTAGACAGGCCAACATACATTTACAAACACTCATTCCTAACACAGAACTCGAACACGCAACCTCGTGGGCTAGAGGCTAGCACGCTAACCACTATACAGTTTGGTCGGCTTAAACCATTTTTGACTTCCACTTCCAAGTTGCAAGATTAAGTACATAATTACTGTAAAAAACTTTATGTCAAGTTAATGGAATCACTGTCCCCGGTAATTGCTAATTAATGACACAAGTATGAAGTATAAATGAAAACCAACCTTTGTTGTTCTTTACGTACATCTACCTCCAAAGCGTGAAAATCAATGGAAAGCAACGCAACAAGTGAATTTACAACTTCAATTCCAGACAAAAGTTGTAAGATGACCTTTCGCTTTTGAGCCCAATCCCATGTTTGATCTAGGGGAGCGCATAGAGCCATACGTACTAAACATGGTAAAAGTGGTCTTAATTCTGCTTCTGTTAAACGAGCTAGTTCTTCAGTATTAACGCGTTGAATCGCAGAGAAAGCTTTTGGTAAAACTTGCAGTTTGGACGCCATAATGAAAAAAGTAAGATAAAATAGATGTAAACAAAAACTTTAAAACATTAAACAGTTTTTCATTTCACTGCACGGCTACAAACAACTCGATGCTACAAACCAAACTACAAATAAACACCGAACGATTGATCTAACTTCACTTCAAGAAGCTTTAGGTAAAACTTGAAGATTTTTTTTTTTTTTAAAGTAATGCTTTAGATGTTTCCAAACACTTAGACATACTTTTGACCAATTGCAATACAGTTTTAGAAATAAATTTAAATTTTTAACTAATCACAAAACGAATTTTACTTTCTGATCAAATTAATAGTTGACTTTAAGTAGCCCTTTACTACATTCAGTACTGGTTGTTTAATAAATTTAACTAACAACTGATTGAAGATAAGTTTTAAGTATTTATTTCGTTTAATGATACCTTGTATTGTTTTTGTTTAGTTTTTTTAAATTATTGAGTTTTTGATTTTATACTTATTGGGTGGCAATGCAGAAACTAGGTCGTTTCTGTTTGTTTTGATTATCCTGTGTTTTGTTTTGGATATTTTTGAATTTATTTGTCCTGGTCGAAAACCCTAACCCAGTTTTCTTTGGCAACCATATTTTAAGTCATTTATACACTTGAAAATATCCCAATCACAATGCAAAATTTTATTCATATTATTGCATCGTATAATTTTTTTTAAAACAGTATTATAAATTCAAAATGCTTTGTCAAATAAAACAGTTTGGTTTAGAGAGAATTCGCTTTCGAAAAAATAGTAATATTTTGAAGAGCTAAATATGCTGTATCAATATTATTGTTGATATACAGAACAAAATTTTTTATTTTAAACTCGAAGTAAAAAATGTCCAAATGTAAATGATCAATTTTATCCATTTTTTATGAAAATGTGATTTTTTCTAGTCCAACGATATTTTCTAGTCAAAACGGCTTCACAAATGGAAGCAGTATGTATTATTTGTGTGTTTCTTTAGAATATGGATTGAAATATTTTAATAGAAATTTTATACTTGGAGTTTTTTATCTCATATTAATTTTTTTTCTTCTTATATACAATGGTGGAAACTAATGATACAGATACACTATAGTCACTTGGAGTTTGAAATAGCTGTTATTTTTCCAAAGAATATGCTTATTTCTCTATAACACTAATATATTATTATCGCCTATTTTGAAACGTTGTAAAAATTGTAAAAGAAATTTTAGGTGAATATTTTGCTCAAACATCTGGTTTTAAGTATATTTCAGCAAAATATTTTAAAATAAATGCCATTATTATTGGTGCAAATTAGATTAGTCGCCAATGTGGCAAATGTTTGGTTTCATGTCCTTTAGTTTTACTAATGGACACTTTTCTGTTTTGAAGGGACCTGTCAGCTCAAAATTGTTGACTGAATTTCAAACCTCCAAATAAATATTTTTGAACATTATTTGAACCCTTGTTCTGATGGTGATCACAAAAGGGTGAAATTATTTAAGATTCAATCTGCTTAAATTGCTTTTAATGCTCGAACGCTTTGACGATTCCTTGTCTGTTATTGGTTTCCTAGTCGTCAACAATTACCTAGGGAACTGTAGACCGTATTACTATTTATGATTGCTAAGAATTGATGACGTTCAAGTTAAAAATTAATCTTATAAGAAGAGCTACTATCAAGGATCATTTCCCTATGATCTCTATTTTACAGTCTTCTAGACCAGTTCATTTAGAAACTACTTTGTACAGTGGTAGAAGTGGTGGAAAAAAAGTGGGGGAACGCCTAAAATATGATGATAAGTGCAACCCCCCCCCCCCCTCCTTCTCCCATCTTCAACGATAAATTTTATAATCTCGTAACTTATAATAAAAATATTAACTAGTAATGAAACAATTCCTAACATTAACATTAAACGAGGGTTCAAAATTTATTGTTATTTTAATGAATATTCGACGACTTAGTTTTTTTACGTGGAAGTAAGAGATAAAGTTAAGTAATAATTCCATGTTATAAACACAACTGTTTATTTAGATTTAAATAATACTTATAAATGTGCATACTTTCATGAGATTAAATAAATAGAGAATTCTAAAAAGTAAAAAAAAAAAAAAATAGTTTGTCTTTATATGAAACAAGAATAGAAATTTACTTAAGAAAAAGTTTCTCCAAAGTTGAAAGTTGACCAAGTGTGACTGAATTTGTTTGTAAAAATACTTATATCTTGTACAAAGTAGTATAACACATTTTTATAATAATATGATACATATATATACCATAAATAGTTTTAAAGTTTTCAAATGTAAAAATAAATAACATTTTCTCAGTGTCACTACATTTAAAGGTTAATGTTGTTTTTCATTTGTAGTTTTTAGGTGGATTGAGTGCTTTTAAAAGTAGGGGGGTGGTTTTAAGTGGATTTAGAAGTGGGGAGACAAGTCACCCCGCGTCTACCCACACTTCTAGCACTGACTTTGTATAAAACCATGAAATTTGGGTTTTGGTACGTAAATTATTATTTAATGAAGTGACGTGAATTAAAAAATCGAAAATAGTGTCTAATACATTTTATTTTATTAATGAAATCCTTAGATCAATACTTATGCAGTAGCTTCACCTGCAATAGTCCTTTGCTTTTTTTTAATTTTCATTTATATTGTGTATAGGGAATGATCCTTACAAAGAGTTCCTTTTAAATGAAACCAAACAAAATTATCAAAAACCAAACCAACTATATTGTACATCTGCATCAAACTAGGTATTATTATTGCATTGGATGTCAAGCTTTTTGAAAGTTTTATTTAATTTATTTTACTTAAAATAATTCTACTGAATAGCGAATGAATGACGATTACTTAAAAAAAAAAATGAATGAAATACATTGGTGTCTTTTAGAATTCCACTCACTCATTGCCTAATGAAGAAAAATGGCCTCTACCCACTGCTGCTATATTGTGCTTGGCAATCACTGTTTACATTTTTCTTATTTTATTGGGCCTATTAATCAGAAAATGCCTTATTGTAAGTAGTTTTATTTATTTGTTGTTTCTGCTAGACTTTGAGTTCTTACGTAATATTCTATGGACTGTTGGCAAACTTTTTATTGAAACTTCAAACTGCCTGATCTAATCAGAGATCCGGTAAAGGGGCCAGCGCCTTCTTAGCGAAATGGCTCAGATTTTTGGAAAGCTGAGCATCTGTCCTGACTGACCATTTTGTCAAATTAAACGTATCCGTTTGCTAAAATTTTTTCTCTCGTCAACTGTTGACAGGATAATACGTAACTTCCAGACTTAGTTCTGAATTGTTGGAATAAATTTGTATTAATTTAGGTAAAAGATAACTTTTAAATCTTATAAGCCTGCAACAAAATCCAATAAGAAGAGTCTTTCAATGTGTCAAAAAAAAAAAATATTTAGAAATCTGTTGTTTTAACAATAGTTGTGGAATCATATATTTGTAAACAAATTCAAAAAGTTATTGTTCAACTCCTGCTAGTTGGCTGAGGGGAAAGCTCTAATAAACTGGTTTGGCTCAGTTCCTGACAATAGAGAAAGATCGGAATCATCCTACCCCCCTTATAGTACAACTAAGCTGATTCGACCAATATTTGCATATTCAGTATTTTACTTTTTCCAATAAATGCTCCATTTTTTTTTAATTATATAAAAAAGATATACATACAACACACACACACATGTGTGTGTATCTTTTTTATATTTAAAAAAAAATGGAGCATTTATTGGAAAAAGTAAAATACTGAATATGCATGCATATATATGTATGTATGTATATATATGTATATATATATATATATTGGGTTGTTCGGAAAGTAATTTCGTTTTTTTTGGGGAACATGAAAGATAATTTTCGTATAATGAATGAATATTTTATTAAATTATATATTGGCCATTCTGGTCCAACACCTTTTGCCATCTTTCTGGCAGTAACATGATTCCCCGCTCATAAAAGTTTTGGTCCTTGCTGGCAAAAAACTTATTCAGGTGGTTTTTAACATCTTCATTTGAGGTAAAGGTTTTACCATCCAAAAATTTTTGCAGGGACCGGAACAAATAATAATCGGAAGGCGCCAGATCTGGAGAATATGGTGGGTGTTGCAGTATGTCCCCTCCAAGCTGTAAAAGCTTTTGGCGAGTGACCAAACTTGTATGAGGCCTCGCGTTGTTTTAGTGGAACACTACACCCTTCCTGTTGGTTAATTCTGGCCTCTTCTGTTTAAGCGCATCATTCAATTTGTCCAGCTGATGACAAAAGACTTCCGAATTAATAGTTGTATTGTCCGGTAAAAGCTAAAAAAAAACGATTCCTTTGAAATCCCACCAAACGGACAGTATCACCTTTTTTTGATGAATGTTGGCTTTTGAAACGCTTTGAGCTGGTTCATCTTTTCTGATCCATGACCTCTTGCGTTTCACATTGTTGTATACGACCCATTTTTCGTCCCCAGTAATAATCCGCTTCAAAAATGGATAATTTTCCTGACGTTTGAGGAGCGAATCACACACGTCAACGCGACGATACAAATTTTGCTCTGTAAGAACATGGGGCACCCACACATCGAGCTTCGAGGTTAAGCCCAGGCCTTTCAAGTGGCCATAAACAGTCGAATTCGACAAATTTAACCTCTCACTGATCTCTCGTGTGGTTATTCGCCGATTTGCATCAACTAATGCCTTTATCTTGTCTTTATCAGCTTCAACTGGCCTTCCCAAACGTGGTGCATCTTCGACATCAAAATTGCCGGATCGAAACTTTGCAAACCAGTTCTGGCACTGGCGTACTGTTAACACGCCTTCTCCATACACATCCGTCAATTTTTTTCTCGCTTGGACAGCATTTTTACCTTTTCTATAGTAAAAAAGTAAAATATGACGAAAATGCTGCTTATTGCTCTCTATATTTAAAAGGGCACCAACCAAAAACTACTGCGTAGAATTAATAGAACTTTTTCACACACAAGCCTTGCAATATCAGCTCTCAAGACATATAATGGTTATGCGGCTTAAGTGTGAAGTTGGTTTCTAAAAAATGTAAATAAGTCCTTTGACGGGAAAAAACAAAATTACTTTCCAAACAACCCAATATATATATATATATATAATTAATAGCTTGTTAATAAGTTAAATATGTGACTAACAGTCATCACACATTTCAGCAAAAACACAGAATTCAGCTTTTTTTTATCTAAATTTCAGTATTTTGATGCAGCTTGTAAATTTAGAAATCTGAGTTTAATTAGATTCTTCTGCTTATCCATATACAGCGTTTCCACAATCATTAAAAGTGCTTAATATTTTTGAATTTGTTTTCAAGGCCTTGAAAGTGCTTGAAAAGGCTTATAGGTGCTTAAAAGTCATTGAAAATGCTTAGAGGTCCTTAAAAGTCCTTGAAAATGCTTAGAGGTCCTTAAAAGTCCTTGAAAATGCTTAGAGGTCCTTAAAAGACCTTCATTTTTGTGGATGTTGTGTGCCCAGCTGCAAAAGTTATAAAAATACAACTTGGACTTGCTATCCCCACTTGACCGCCACTTATCTGCACTGTATCGGAATTCTCTGAAATAATTGTATTACGCATCCACCAACTTGTAACTTTTTTGGTAGAGTATACTTTATCAAAAATTTATATATAGACATGATGCCTGAAAACAAGTTTTCAAAGGTCCTTAAAAACATTATTTAGGTCCTTAAAAGTCATTGATTTTTATTCTGTGATTTAAGTGGGAACCCTGATATAGAATAATTGTTTCAAGTTGTTTGACCTCTGAAATTTTATGATAATTTGATGTTGTTTTGCTAGTTTTCACTGCTATCAAAGTTTTTTTTTTTTTTGCTTGGGAGCTGTACTATGTCTGGATTAAGGAAAGATAGTTTTTATTCAAGATATTAATAACAAATAGTACTACATATTCTATAGTTTAGAAATCCTATCAACAGTTTTCATTTAATACCTGACACAACATAATTAAAAAATAAAATTTGCATTGAAATGTTTATAAATATAGTTTGTATATTCTTGTGCTGTTTTTTTAAATGAATTTCCCAAATAAATATCGGACACTGAATTTTGAAAAAAAAATTAGACTTCTCTTTTATTGTGTGGTATAATTCAAATTTTTCTAGGCTCGTGGTATCTGCACAAATTGTTGTCCAAAACTAAAAAGTGAATCAACTTGTTGTGGATCCTGTGGTAATTGTGTACAACAGTGTAATTGGAAAGTTCCAACTGTAGATAACTGTCTGGATGCTATTTGCCCAGCAAAACAAGTGAGTTTTTTCATTTTATTTTCAGCTGAATTTGTTAGATGAAAGTTTCACTGGTTGGTTGGTTGTTTTCAGATTATCTGGCACCGTCAGCAACACGAGGGCTATAATGCGCCGAAACATTCGTCATTAGACAAGCCAACATACATTTACAAACACCCATGCCAACACGGGACTCGAACCCGCAACCTCGCGCTCTAGAAGCTAGCACGCTAACCACTATACCGTTTGGTCGGCTTCACTGGTTGGGGTTTCATTGGTTGGGGTTTCATCACAAAATTTTGTTGCTGTATGTAAAAAAAATAAGTTTTTTTTTTTTTTTTTACCACTATACCTAGGTAACAAACTCTTTTTAAAAATTGTAAAAAAACGCTTTTTTATTTTAAACAAAATATAGTTTCGAGTAAAAAAAAATAATAACTTGGTGCAAATGAGTCCAAATAAATCTGTTTCTAGTTTTTAGCAAACATTCTTTTATCACAGGGACGAGGGACTTAACTTATTTGGAACTGTTATGTTACGAAACACCCTCATGATAAATATTTGTCAAAAAATATTTATTAATTCAATCAGTACTTGTAAACAAGGCTGAGTGTGCATGAGTAAAATTTAAACCGTATTCTAAAAAAAAGTCTCACTTAAATGATCTTGTCCACAACACATTGATTGTGTTCGTTTATTTCACTGAATTAGTGTTTTCGATCTACGACTCGTTTTGACATAGGTTGTTTTTGTTTGTTTGTAAACAAATTCCTTTTAATGTTCTATGTAATTGCTTAAATTTTACTTTTTGTGTATGAGTTTTTTAATTTATTAGTTAACTAGTGTGTTAGCTCTTTAAAGCAAATAACTGAATTAATTTTCCTTTGACTTCATTTCAGCGTGTCAACTGTATTGAGTTCTTGGTTTGTGATTGGGATAATATGCAATGCTGTAACGACGGAGGGACCTACACAGTAAGTAGTTTTGAAAAGTATCAACTTGGCAATTTAAGTAATTACTTTTATGATATAATAAAAAATGCATTTAAAGTATAATTCATTAGATTTACTCTTTATTATTTCTGTGTATTGAATTTAATAAAGTTACAATAATTGCTTTTTCAATTATATGGTTTTGGTGTAAAAGAGAGTATCCCTTGGATTGGCTTTTGTTGGTTTTACACTTTTACTATGATTTGTTATTTCTGGCTCAAACAATTTATAAAAAAAAAACATAAGCTCAGGGTGGCCACAAAATTCAGGAAAAAAAACTCCTTGCTTTCTCTAACAGATTTCTAAAAAATTCCCTGATTTTACGACAAAGTTTTTTTCAAATTTCGCCAACTTTTCCAAATGTGTAGACACACTGATCAAATAGAATAAGTATGCTAACAAGATAATATGCCAATTTTTTAAAAATAGCTTTAGCAGTAATGAAAAGTTTAAATTATTTCGTAACATTAAACTTCTAGAGATTACTACTACAATTTTCTATAAAAATGGCCCAAAAATACGGATGAATATACCTTCAGAACAAAGAAAATGTCCCTGATTTTCGTGAAATTTTAAAAACCTCCCTGACATTTCTCTGATTTCTTCCAGAATCAGAAAGCTCCCCGACATTTCTCTGATTTTCAGGTTTTCTGGCCACTCAGTAAGCCTTAACTGCTGTGTTTTTTTAGGAATTGAGTGAAAGTTTTTTTTCAATTTTTCTATGTTGTGTAAAACAGCAGAGTGGCCACAGAACCTGGAAATCAGGGAGCTTTCTGATTCTGGAAAAAATCAGGGAACTTTTTTAAATTTCACGAATATCAGGGAAATTTAAAGGCATATTTTCTCGTTCTTCTGTATACTAGTGCCATTTATCTGAAGTTTTGTTGTGGTAATTGTAAGAAGTTTAATGTTACAGAATAATTAAAACTTTTCATTACCACCAAAACTACTTTTTTAAAAAAGGGCATGTTATCTCCTTGGTATAAATGTTTTATTTGATCAGGGTGTCTTAACATCTGGAAAAATTAGGGAAATTTGAAAAAAAGTTTACAGTTAATTCAGGGAATTTTTTAGAAATTTGTCAGGGAAATCAGGGAACTTTTTTTCTTGAATTTTGTGACCACCCTGAAACGCCATCCAATAAAGTTTAAACTTGACCGATGGATTCGTCAATGACAATACATTCTATCAAGTTTGACATACATGTGATTCTTCCGCGAATTAGCGGAAATCCGCGAATTTTTTTACGTGAATTAGCGGAAATCCGCGAATTCATCATCGGCTGAAAATCCCGTTATTCGTTAAAATTTTGGAATTAGATTAGATAAGTTTTAAAAAAATATTCAGAAATCGTTTTGAAAAGTCAGCCTTTTCCTTCATTCTCTAAAATGTTTTATTATTTCAACTGACGTGTCAAGGCCATTCTATCGATTTCCTTTTTTCATAAAAAGAATGCCTAGTGCGCTCGTTTCCCACTGTTCTTTTTCCACTATAGTTCAGGACTTGTTTTAGTCTGAACTAACTTGGTTAAAGAATAGTTAAACCGGTTTTCGATGATGTTGCCTTTGTCACGTGGTCTTCATACATGTGATTCTTCCGCAAATTTGCGGAAATCCGCGAATTGCATCAAAATTATCCATCATCCACTAAAAAACTTGTGTCAATTTTGAAAATAGATGTATTCAATTTTTTTTCGGAAATCGTATTGAAAAGTCTGCTTTCGTCCTTCATTCCCTTAAAATGTTTCTAATAAAAATCCTATTCAAATTCAAAATCTCAAACTAAATTAAAAAATTTATAAAATTTGGCAATTTATCGCCGTGTTTTTTTTTGTTTTTTTTTGTGCAAAAAAAGGTATTCTCACCAATTTGATTTTTAAAAAATTCCAGTGGATTGAATCGTGAATGACAGGTAATCGAACTTTTTCTGTATTTAACTATTATTGCAGGGTGTCCAGTAGTTGGGAAATTTATTTGAAATTTTGGCATCTCGGGAAAATCGTGGATTATGCTTGAAATTCGTATTAATGTTGGAATTTCCGGTTGAATTCAGAAATTTGACACTCCTCTTCAGTATCGGAAAAAGTCGTCTTACATCGACGTTTTTCCACAATTTCCCCATTGATCTCGCGGATCGAAAGTAGTTTCTCCTTCCCTCAGAAATGTTCTCTTTAAACATGGTTCTATTCGAAGATTTTTGACCGAAATTTCGAACATGCCGGAGATCGATGGAATTTCCTGACAAACACGAAATCTGCACACGTTTAAACACCGCCAAACCACCGATGGAATGAATACTTTTCCTCAGAATTTTTCTTTAATATCATAGCTTCTATCTGCATTATTTACGTTGATTGCGATGGACATTTTGCTGAACGTTACGGTGATGAAATGGCCGTTTTCCCGTGATTATGGCGGACGCTATCGCTGAGAATTACGTTGTTGCATGGTGATAAATTTTGTCTGAAATACGGATTTCCGCTCTTTTCTTATAAAAATTTCGATTATTCTTGAGATCGATACTAATCTACATTACAATCTTATTGAGCTTGCTGGCAAATCTGACAGCCATGGATCTTATGTGCGTTCAGACTTCCTCAAACCTCCGATGTAATGGCCAATTTTTCTACAGATTACCAATCTCTATCGCCATTATTTACGTTGGTGTATGGTACTTAGTTTCGCTGAGCGTTGCGCTGACTTAAGGTCTGTATTTACGTAAATTTACGCTGCTACGGCGGGCAATATCGTCGAAATTTACGTTGTTGTGGTGTTCATTTTTTCCGATTGTTGCTTTAATGTAATTACTCGGATTTTCGCCGATACGGTGGCCGCTACCGCCGATATTTACTTTGGAGTAATGGTAATTTTCAACTAGGGGCTTAAGCCGTTTTAATAGTAGATATTGCGAAATTTGCGGCGCTCTTTAGGTGTCATTCGCCTAGGTTTCCGGTGATGTGATAGCCGCTATGCCTGTGATTAGTGTTTGTGTGAAGATCAGTTTTGCCTTTTGATTTGAATATATACAGAATTACTAAGATTTTAATTTAATTTTGTGCAAAAAATTCGACCCAATTGTCCAATTTTACTGTATATTCTTATTTAAAATTGCAATTTTAACTGCTATAATATATAAAATAATGTATTTTATCATAAAAAAAAAATTAAAAAAATTTATATTTTAACTAGAGCCATTACTAATAGTTAAAAAGTTAAAGCATTTCTTTTATATAATTGTTTAAAATTGGCATTTTCAAATGCAGAAATTTGAAGTTTTTTGCTTAGGTACTGTGTTATGGTCAGTTACATGTAGAATCTTCCTCCCTTAGTACTTATCAACAGAAATGTTAGTGATAAGCAATTGTTTTCAAAGAAAAAGCTAGTGCCAAAGAAAACTGAAAGAAAGAACTACAAAAGTTGCCAAATTACAGAGAAATGTTCGCCTGATAAAAAAAAAATCCTAAGTTTCAAACTATCCTACCACATTCGAATCTTATACTTAAAATGAAGCTGTTTATTCCAATGCGGCTGATGTTTAGTACAAACTATTAAAGTGTACACCTAGTAACATTCCTTGTGTTTTTTGTCTGCTTAGATTTAGACCTTCATATTTATGACTTGGTAAACTATTTTGTATCTTTTTTTCTCAGTCTCAAGTAAGAGCCTTTAAAAAATCCTCTCTTCCTATTTTTAATATAACAACCCAATTCTTTTCTGATAAGCCATTTCTTATTTTCATACAATTTTTTTAATTTCTAAAATTAGTTCAGCACGCTATTAAGTGGGGTATACTTTGGAAAATATGGTGATAATTGGTCGCAAGAGGGGTCCTTGAACGTTTTTTGATGATGTTTGAATTTTTATTAGAAATTTTGCTGGACACCCTGTATTATAATTTCTGAATGTGTACAAAAACATTTAAATCAAGTTAAATTTTTCAGTTATGATTAATACATGAACACAGTTGTCTTTATTTAATTATTGTGTGCGTGTCAATCACAATGAGACGTGGTTGTTGTAGAGTTAATAATTGAAATCAATCTTATATCCAAAATTTAACTAAAATTTGTATTGAATTTTGTGCGCTATATGTTTTTGTGTATTATGTTGTAAAATGACGAAAAACATTTCAGCTAATTTTTTGCTTGACTAATCACATGTATGGTTTGAGGGCCAAAAAGAAAGTTAATCAATGGCATGAAATTGATAGTTTTCTTCATAGTGATAAAACAATATGAAAAC
Source organism: Linyphia triangularis (assembly GCA_963978545.1). Classification (NCBI taxonomy): domain Eukaryota; kingdom Metazoa; phylum Arthropoda; class Arachnida; order Araneae; family Linyphiidae; genus Linyphia; species Linyphia triangularis. Next base: position 67,828,892 of record OZ021730.1, read on the forward strand.
TAGATCCAAGTTCAAAATCATTTAAATAAGTTGCATTTGCACATAAAAGTTGGCAATGCATATAAAGGTTTTATAGTAAAAAATGTGTTTTTATGAGTTAATTTTCTTCTAGTTAAAATAGTATGGCGTCACAGCTACATAGTGTAAAACAATCAATTGTATATAATTATCCACTGTTTTTTTTTCATACAACATATTACTATACAGTTTATAGGTTGAAATGTTTTATTCCAAGATATTATAATGTATATTTTTTTATCTAGTGTGGAAGTGGTGACTACGCATGTACCTGGGAAGCTCCAAAATGTGAAAACATAAACTGTTTATGTTGTGAAATATCATTTCGCAATGTTGCACCCAATCACTCATAGTACAAAAAAAAAAGCCAGTATTTTCATCATCAGTATTTTACGATTGCATTGTGATGTTTATAAGTATTATTTTATTAAGCACTTTTTAATAAAATCTAATTTTCAAAGTTTATAATTATTTACATAATTTTCTAATAATATACATACATTATCAAAATGGCTTATAGCATATCTTAAATCATAATAATAAAACAGTTTGTATGCTGAGGTTCAGTCTATAGTAACTAACTTCCAGTTTGGAAAACTGTTTACATTTTTAACATAAGTTGTAATTTCCTAATTTTGGTACTGACTGCTGGAATGTTTAAGTTTTAGACTACTATCTTAGCTACTAATTCAACTACTTTTCCAAAGTTATATGTTGTTGTATTGATGGAAGAAAAAGGTTCTTTAAATAATTGTTTCTTGGAGGAAGTAGGGCGTTGTATTTTTTTTATTCACCCACGAGAACGCGTGCTGGGTCCATTAGACCCTATCATAATACTATCTATTCCCAAAGCAACATACCAGTGCATGCTCTCGCTGTTAACAGGACATTTGTTTCTCAACGGGGGAGGGGGATTTAATTATTTTGCCAAATTTTTGTTAACTGGAAAAGTTCAGAGGGAGAAGTGTGTTGATGGGGATTTTTTTCTGGAAAAAAGAGGTATGATAACAAAACTTTTAGCGAGGGAAGCAGGCTTGTTTTACTAAGTTTCAAAAACTGACGCACATTGGTGCTGGAATTCACATTGACGAGTCTCTGCAATGCTGCGTTACGCAGCTAATGCAATCATAAAATGCGTTTGTTGTACGCATAAAATGGCGTAACCACACATTTTTATGGTTACACTATGATTTAAGATTCATGTTTTAGATGTTTCTCAATAACTTTTTATTCAATCCTATTGTTTATGGTGGGCACTAATACCCAACAGACCAATAATCACTGTTTCTCAGAAAACTACCTTAAAGTTTAACTTTTCATTTTTTCCAAGAGCAGCATGTAGGCAATTCCCTGATAAAACTTCTTTACCACATGGTGCAGAATTCTAAGGGGATCTTTGTATTGATTTTGAGTATTAAATAGGGGAAAATTAACTTAAAAAAAGTCTTTTGGAGTTCAACATGTGACACTACTATACAAAAAGAGAAAAAGCAGCAAAACTAAGTTTAATATTCTAATAGTAAGAATAGCTTTACTTTAAGATCCTTTCAACTTTCATTGAAATTGGCTTCTATTATTGTTCTTGTTAGGTTGCTGTAGACCAAGTAGAAAGAGCATGTCAAAGAATGGACCAATAGAAACTCTTGTACAGTCAGACCCTGTTAACGTGAAATTGATGGGGTCGCCGAAACTGTCCGCGTTAACTGAATTTCATGTTAAACAAATAAATTAACATTAAGTTTTAAGTACGGAGACCTACTTTAACTTCACTTTAAGCAGGATTTCATGTTAATGGGATTTTACTGTATCTTAGGATGAAATGAACAAAACACAGTTAGCCTGTTCATAACTTTCTACTGATGTAAAGGATAAGTGCCACACAACATTGGAATAGAAATCTATTCCTAAATATTCTATCTAATAAATTTGTTTCTGATAAAAGTATATTCACACATGACTTGAAATGTAGATGAGAGTTTTTCTATGCAATAAATGTTTCAGATTCATTCATGTGTTTAATAAAAATAAATGGCCCGCACATTTTGTAGGCGGATTTTCTTTTTCCTAAAATTTTATTTTTCGAAAAATAAACATTAAAGTTCAAGAGCTAATATTTTTTACCTATTGCACAATTTTTAATACATTCATTAAAAGACTCGAAGGAAAAAAATAAGACATTCACTGTGCATTTAAAAAAGAATAAACATACAGTTAACAATAGAATATTTTATTTGCAACTGAACACAAAGTTCCCAACTAAAATACAGTTTCTCAAATTAAAATGATTTACATGCATTTTTTTACACTATATCCATACCATGTATGCAATCAAAATAAAATTATTTACAATAGAAAGCCAATGATCAACAACCAAAATATACACACATTTATAAAAAAAAAAAAACAAGTCAGATAAAAGCAGCATTTTTTTTTTTTTTTAACTTAAAAATATCTCTTAATTACAATAATGTTGTGACACTAAGCTTTTGACTGTCAAGTTTGTATGATAAATTAAAACAGTACCAATTTTCAAATACAATTTCAGTTTGATGACACAGAACTACTGAATAATTATTGAGTTTGTATTTTAAGCATTACTTCGTATGTACGAGAAAAATGAATTTTAATGCGAAACATATTTGAATACAGATGAGTAGCGACTTTAAAATAATACTATTATTGTTTTTAATACTTGATTTACATTTAGGTAGAAAACAAGTTTATTACCTAAATTTTTAAATGATGCTTTTCCTGTAGCTACTATATTGCGTTTTAATTAAAGGTAAACATTTATTGCATTTTAAATGACATCAGAGATTAAAAAATAATTCAATTATTTCTTTGCTAAGAAAACTCAATGATATGCATTTACATTTCTTTCATATATATTTTTAGACATTGAGTTTAAAAATTGTTTATTACCCACAGGCAGTTTACTTTTTGAATAGAAAGATTAATTTTTCACTAGATTATACCATCCAACATTTTATAAGTCTAACTGTATAATAATGCATGAATGAGTTCCTAACGCAGGAAGAATCGTAATCCATTGTTGCTGTAACTGTAATTAAAATTTAATGACAAATGCAACTTACAATCTGTCTTGAAAGGGTTTATAAATGTACAAAAAGTAACACTAAAATTCTTAGGTGTGCAATCTTCAAAACCATTCAGATGCTATTGTTTTGTTAGAATCTTAATACACCAACTCTTTTCTAAGAGAAACTCCGCAGGTAGCAGTAAATATAAAAACGTCAGCAGTAAAAAATCCAGGTATAAATTCATACAAGTTCAACCATGCAACTGCACAAAAAAGTCCACCCAATGAATCTCATCTCCGAGATCAAGCTCTGTATTTAAAAAATGGAAAAGCCTGAAGAACTCTAAGGAACCTACGAGCAGGGCCTGATTTTTCCCATTTTGGTCAATTCAGCCACAACCAAATTCCAGTCGTTTTGGAAAATGCCAAAAGAAAATAAATATTTGTTTTCTGTATATGAGAGCTGGTAGAAAATTTATTTAAAAATATTACTCTTACAAAATGGTGATGAGTTAATGCTCGAATAAGGGTGCATGTGAAGTTTCCACAACTCGTGAATTTGTTAATGTTTGTCTGCTCTAAGTTTTTGTATGGGTTAAAAAAAAATTCTTAAACAGAAGATATAGAGGTAGGGATATAAAGCTTCACAAATAGCTAAGATATGGTCTGCTTGCAAAGGAAATTTCTAAATAAATCTCGAGATGTCACTAGTTGGTATGAAATGACAGTACACAATGGTTCGGTTTTTTATTGTGAAAATGCATAATGAATGTGCAGACAGAAACATCTACAATACCTTGCTTTGATAACAGAACACAGTCTTTCTTAAATTTCGAGCACCACTGAAATGAACATTTTATACGCTGATGCACACAATGGACTACTTCAAACGAGCAAAAAACTTCCAAGCTACATATTGATCTGAACTATTTTTCATAGGCGAAAATAAACTTGTCTTAGTTCAATAAATGTTTTTCTTTTAACAGAAAACATCCAAGCTATTTGCAAAGCTTTATCACGCTGTTGTATTTTGTCTGCATTAAAAAAAATAAAAAATTAGCCCTCATATAATTTGTATGTTTGCTAAAGTTTCAATGACTCAAATCCCAAATAGTAACCTTTTGACTAGAATGTACTATAACAGATATCACTTTAAGAATGATTGTCCCTCTTTTTCAGCCCGTACAATTCTTTTATGAGGTAATATTCAGTTAAAAAGGCTCCCAAATGTAATTATTTTCTAAATGTTCATATATAACCGCATTTATTCCTAAATTTCTTTTAATTCCTAAATAGACTGAAAGTAGTAGAATTTTATCGATCATAAAATCCAACCAATCGTAGGCATCCCTCTCTTTAACATGTCCACTAAATCTCCCCAAATCAGGCCCCACCAAAGCGTACCATCTTCTACATTCTACTGTTCCGATAGTGACAGCTGCAGAGCCCGCTCCAGCATTTCTTGCTCCTCTCTCATCCGCTTTTCCTCGTTCTCTTGGGCCTGCTGTGATAGTCGCAGCGCCATCTCCAGCTGTGTTTCCTCGCTTGTTCTGAAGTCCTCCATTGGGGATGCTATCACTGGTACAGATTGCAGAGTGCAGTTATCGGAAAGGCTCTCCTGTATTGCTCTATGGAGAAAGAGATGTGGAATTAGAGGCAAAAGTTTACTATACAAAGTGAATAAGTTTTTTTAGGGTTCGTAACATGGAATTCCACAGTAACAGCCCTTAACCGACCTTTATCCGGTAACCCGAAATGACACCACAACTAGCATGTATTTGGATATTTTTTTTTACAATTTTTGGAATTCTGTCTTAACACATTCGCTGGCGCATCAGCATGGCGCTACCCCCCATGCCGGCGACGCTCTGGGACGACGATCGAGTATGATAAGTAAACTGCTTTATTTTTAGTTCGGATTTGGAGGTTGAACGATGAGGTTTTTGAGGCACGTTAGTGAAGCATTATTTTTATATTTTTAGTGCTTGGTTTTTAAATTTTATGTTTAAATTTTTTTATGTGCATTTTTAAAAATGGCGGACAGTACAAGTATTGCAGGACCTTCACAGTCCAAGAAAAGGAAAGTAAATAAAAAACTGACTGATGCCGAAATATAAGAATTACTAGAAAAGAGTGATCTTTCTGATTATGACAGAGTAGACGATGAAGATTACGGTTGGGACTCTACGAGCAAATCGGAAGGAGATAGTGATGTCGCTGTGGATAACTTAGAAATGTCGGCTTCTGAGGATGGATATATAAATTTTGGTAGCAGGTAACGTGTTAAGTGAGCAATTGCGTCACTCTGATGTCACATCACGGTTAATTCCATATGCAAGTTGCTAATACCAACTAATCACATTTAAGACATTCTGAAATATATATTTTGGCTTAGTTAATATCAGTCTTTATTCATTAACATTACGTCAGTTACTTTTCTGGCATTACGTCAGTTTATAAAATTCCAAGATTCTTTTGAAAGAAAAATTAAAGCAATTAAATTTATATTGTTTTTTCTCAATGCATTTTTTATTTTGAGCAATGTGATTGTTTTGGATATTGCGGATGAAGAATTTCCCTTCAATACAATCACGAATAGGGAATTTTATAATTATTTATCTTGCATGAACGGGAAGTACCAGAGGGGAGTGGAAAGCACATATTTTTGTTATACAAAAAAAACAGTTGTGTTCTTAATTGGCGTTTTTTCTGGAATGGACCCGAAATTCATCAAATTCTGAAAAACGAAATAATGACGACACCGAGCTTGCCGGATAAAGGTTCTGTTACTGTATATCGATTAGCAGGGAGTGTTGAGGGAAAACATTTTAAATTTTCCAGACAATTCCAAGACATCCATATTTTTTTTAAAAATTGTATATTCAGGGTTTGCAACAGTTTTATAGACCTAAATTGTTAAGGCTACGACTAATTTTAAAGAAAACTACCATTAGATTTATTTGGCATTAGTCTCAAGTTTTAATATTGCACCAAACATATTGAGTTCACAATTATTAACACTGCTTATTTTCCCGATTTTTACTATACTTCAATAAAAATAGAGGAAGTTTGAAAAAGTTAACTTAAGGTGTAGAGCCATCAACCATCTTTTTATTATAGCCCGAGAGGTGACTGCATGTTTAGGCATCTCATCGAACATCATTCTAAATTTTTTACAGAATGTGAAGAAAAGTTAGTAGATTACGAATCCACTGATCTGCCGTGACAAAAATGGCCGAAACTGGTAAAAAATCCACTTGGAATGAGTTGAACTATATTCGATTGACAAATATGCCATAAATTGCCAAATAATGAGCACTCTTTTTTATTTGGTAACCCTTTGCTCTTTAATTTTCAATTAAAGGCTGCAGATGATTCAGATATCTGACGACGGCTTACATACCTCTTTTAAAAATGAGCCAAGTTGGCAATAAATATTACATCACTAACGACGTAACTGATGTCGCCAATTCGGCTTACTTTTAAAATATGCTAGTTTTCCAACCCAGAAGTCAGAAATCGTCTGCCCCTTCTTCATTGAAAATAAAAGTGTGTTGGATTGCCAGACCAAAAAGCGGGCTCATTTTTTGGTAAGTTATGACATATTTGGCAGTCGGATGGATATAATGCAACTCATTCCAAGTCGATTTTTGACCAGTTTCGGCCATTTTTGCCACTGCAGACCAGTGGATTCGTAATCTACTAACTTTTTTTCACATTCTATAAAAAATTCAGAATGATGTTTGATGGGCTACATAAACATGCAATCGCCTCTCAGTCTATTAAGCATCTGAAAAGATAATTTCTGCTTGGACGTACATGTGATGTCCTTTTATTAAATTTAGGGGAATGTTTTATAGAACTTATTTGTTGATTATTAAGTGTAGATGTTTCATTTTTAATAACTTTTTTTAGTCACATTCTAGTAGAAGTAGGATTGAATATAGGCATTTCAGTACTTTTTAATATGACTTGCAAGTCGTTGATTTTTTTTTGTAAAAAAGTCAGTAATATAAAATCTCTATTTCAAAGTTAAATGTCAAAATTTGAAAAAATAAAACTATTCTCAAATATGTTGAGGAAAAAATGACTATTTTTCATTTAATAAAAAAGGAACTTTTAAGGAAAATAAGGACCAGTTACAAGGCCTACATATTCAAACTAGCACAAAACTGAAAAAAGAAAAAATATTGTACAAAAAATAAAATAACTTTCTCGGCGTAGAATAATATACAATATATAATTATATAAAATAATATATCATTCTCAGCATAAAATAACTTTCTAAAAATATTAAAGGTAATGATTAAACATAAGAAGAAAATACAACATAAACAATATTTTTAATTTTATTTTCAAAATGAAAAAAAAAAAAAAATTCAGTTAAGTTAATTATATGATAAAAGAAGGAGTGGAATAAGTAGACAGGAAAAGGGTTATTTTCCGCCATTGTGGCATTTTTTTTAACCTTGTTTAAGCATTGAAATAATAATTTTAAAAAAAATAATAAAAAATTTCAGGTTTACCCATCACTCTGTTGCTGTTTACCTTGAACAGAGATCTGACACCACAATCAATTGCCATTGGATACTTTTAAAAGCAGTAAGAGAAAAAACCTCAAATATAGAAACCTGGTAATGATTGAATTCACTAACTACCCATAGATTACTTAATGATGAGACATGGATACTGCTGCCAGTCTCATCTCTAGAGAATAGATATCTAAAAGCTTAAGAAGCAAAACATAAAATATCTTAGGACTTAAACTAATGACCTCAAAAAGTACATTTTTAACATTTGAAATATTGTATTTAAAAGTGCAGTGCTTTTATTTGTTTTAAAAAAAATCTTAACTTTAAGCCAACATAGATTGTTCAGTGAGAATGTAAAACATAATGCATGAATTGGATAAATATCAATGTTCTTTTTTACAGGATTTTTTAATGACCGCTAATTTAGTAGTTTCTAAGTAGTACTTTACGTAATCTTTAGTAGTTCCCATCCCCAATCACCACCGACACTAATCACTGACATAGAGGGTATCACATCAGCGGAAACAGCGTTGCGAATCTCAGCAATAGCTGCTTTAAAACGGTTTAAACCTAGGTGAAAATTACCACTACTCCAACTTAAATATCGGCGATAGTGGCCACCATACCGGCATAAATTTCGGTAATCATATTAAAGCAACAATCGGCAAACTGACCATCACACCAACATAAACATCAGGCTTAGCACTCAATATATCGGTGGAAATCTCTGCAATAGAGGCGATTATATCGGCGTAACATTCTATGATTGAAATTTACGATCGCAACCACTCAAATTTCGGCGATAGCGACAATTACAGAGGCGCAAACCTTCGGAATAGTGGCTATTATATGGGCGTGATACTCACCGAAAATGAACAACGTAAATCTCAGCAATTGCATTCGCTGTAGCTGCGCAAATCTTGGTAATAGCAGTTCTTATGTCATCGTAATGCTCAGCGAAACTAATCACCACGCACCAACGTAAATAATGCCGATAGAGATCGGCAATTTGCAGTAAAAGTGGTCATGACATAAGAAGTTTGGTGAAGTCTGAAACGTACGTAGGTTCCGCCGTAACGAGACTTGCAAGCAAGTCCAATAAAATTGTACTGCAGATTTGTATCAATCTTAGGAATGATCAAAATTTCAATAAGAAAAGAGCGGAAATAAACGTTTCAGATGAACTGTACCATGTCTGACAGGTGCAAATATCTGCAACAGCATCAGTGGCTATTATATCAGCGTAACACCTGAGGAAAATGATCATCACGCTACTACGTAATTCTATGTGACAGCGCCTCCATAATCGCAGAAATAGCGGACATTTCATCACTATACCTCAGCAAAATGGCAATTATACCGAAGGGTTGAGCATATTTTTCGAGAATTTTTTTCGAAAACGGAAAACTTCTTTGGCGGAATTTTGGGAAAGAAAAGCAAAAATTTGCAGTGGAAGATAAAATGAAAATTCGTGGAAAAAAGAAAAAAAGAACGGAAGTTCAAGCGAAAAAAAGACAAAAAAGCGGATTTTCACCAATACTACAAAAAAGAGGAATTCTGCCAAAAAAGCTGAAGAATCTCATCCCTGAAATAAGCAGTTTTCAAGGACTGCTAAAGACCGGTAATAAAAAAATACAATGTAGGTGAGAATAAGTTTCCCACTTTCTAAAATTGGATTTTGTGTCAGGGTGGTAATATAAATTCAAAACGAGTTCCCTGATATTTCCAAGACAATTTATAACCATTATTTCTCAGAATGGCACAAAATAAAATATCAAGTCTCAGTTAAAATAAATGATACTTCAAACTACCTTTTATTATAACTATCAATTATTTACAATTGAGAATAACTAAAAGTAATAGTGCAGGGTGGTCACAAAATTCAGGAAAAAAATGCCCCGATTTTACAGTTTTTTTTTTCTTCAAATTTTTACAATTTTTCAAGATGTGTGACATCCAGATAAAATAGAACACTAAGCTTTTAACCATTACCACCACTATTTTCTGGGTAAATAGTACTAAAATACAGATAAACACACCTCAATAAGATAGAAAATGTCCCCAATTTTCATGAAATTTAAAAAATTTCCTTAATGGTTTTTTGAGAATCAGAAAGCTTCCCGAGATTTCCTTTATTTCCAGCTTCTGTGGCCACTCTGGCAGGGTGACCACAAAACTCAACTAAAAAAAAAAAAAGCTTTTTTTCCCTGTCTTCTCTAATAAACTTTTAAAAATTGATTTTATGGCAAAAATTTTTCCAAATTTCCTCAACTTTTCAAAATGAGTAGTACCTTGATCGAATAAAAGATGTACGCCAGAGATAAAATACCATTTTTTAAAGAATGGTTTTGGCAGTAATGAAAAGTTTACATTCTTCAGTAACATTAAATTTCTAACTACCACCACAATTTTCCGGGTAAATGGTGTAAAATATTAATGAACGGGGAAACATACCTTCAAAACAATGACAGAAAATTTTCCCGATTTTTATGAAATTAAAAAAATTCCCTGATTTTCAGGTTCTGTGGACACTCTTTTATATTTGTTTGCTGTTTGATATTTGTGCACAGTGACAATAATCGATTTCTTGCTTCAAAATGCTGAAATTTCCCGATATTTCTAAAATGACTGATAAAAAAAAAATTCTATAATTTTTCTGTGAACACTGCTACTGTATATTTTCATCCTTGCTTTTTTAAGTACTTTGCTGAAATCAAAAAGGGTTTCAGTCTATCAATTTACAAGCTTTTTTTACATTCTGACTCAATTTTATTTAAATCTGTAATAAACCAAACATATGGCTATTTTATTCGATACAAACAATTCAAGCAATAGCTTTTTTCCACAACAAGTAAAATTTAGAATTTGTAGCTTGCATGTGAATTATAGAGCATGAACATTATTGGTTCTAAACTTCTTATTGACTATCTCTTTATATCTTCAATATGTTAGCAACTGAGTTTTAAAAAACCACCAGTATTTTTATTTTTTTTAAACCATCAGAACACAGATTTTCCCTTCCCATTAAATGGAAATTTAAACTTAACATGAAAACAACTAGGCACAGAGCCATAGAAACTTCTATGTTTTGGTTGTTTTCAGATTATCTGGCGCCGTCAGCAACACGAGGGCTATAATGCGCCGAAACATTCGTCATTTGACAAGTCAACATACATTTACAAACACCAATGCCTGACACGGGACTCGAACCCTCAACCTCGCGGTCTAGAAGCTAGTACACTAACCACTATAACGTTTGGTCGGCTTCTATGTTTTGAATTGTAATCAAGGGAAACAATCTATGCAGGTATTAACATTATTTTGATCAAATTTTCCATGCTGGCAGTCTATCATGCAATGTTTTTATAGAATTTTTACCAATTTGATTGAATTATACTGAGTATACCATTTCAATGTGATGACCAACACATACAGGTGACCTTGCAACAACAAAGCAAAGGGCTTTTACAGTGCTCTTTGGGCATATTATCAGAATTAAAATCCTAATAACTTTTCTTGTATAAACAAATTAGTTACTTGAATATTGGATTCTCAAATATCGTAGAGAAATTTATATGTAATGTGGAAAAATACAAGAGCTTGAACATCTGAACTGTCAAGTCCAATTTACCAGTCATAAGCCAATCAAAAGTTGTGGTTGACAGTCAATATCTTGTATCTTGTAAATCTCCAAGACTGCATTTGTCAGAAGCCTACAGACAGGCAATCGTTAAGGTTTTGAAATGCAAACAGTTGGACAAATCTTTCTGAAATTGCCGAATAGTAGAGAGGCCTTTTTTCAAAGAGAAATGAAATTTTTGATTTTTTCTCCATTCACCCATAACATTTTCTGTGAACTGATACTAATTTTGCAGCATTGTTATGCATTAATTTACTTGATGATGCAAAAACAGTCAACATCTGTTTACAAAAGTGATCAAGCAAATGACAAGCGGGGAAAAAAAAAAACTATTTCTTTTGAAATAGATTGTCTGATCTCCTGCTATAAATATATTTTTAATATTCAACCATTTTAATATATTCCATAAAAATCTTAGAACTATCTTCAACGACATAAGAAAATCTCCAGTCACCTTCCTAAACTAATTTAAAAGCTGCAAGATTACGTCAAATGCCAAGGAAACACTAAATCATATGCTATAAAACAGTTTTTAATATTGTAAATGAGTAAGTACATTTAAACTTTTAACGCATGCACAACTAAACACAAGCAAAAATAAACAAATTTCAATTTTCCTCACTTTTGCAAATCCTCATCCTCTGTTCCATTCTCATTGGGCTTTTGAGCTCGAAGGGCTTCCCAAATAGTCACCTGGGAATATTAAACAGTTATTACAAATAGTATTTTGAAAATAGTTATGGTTAGTTATCTAATGCTAGTTATCTTATGAATATGAGGTGAGGAAATTTCAATCTATCCCCTTTAGCGCTATTTCTTTATCCTATGGTGAAATAGAAATACTGCATATTTTTTAATGTTCACAGAGATGGTGATTTCATTTATAAAGAATAGACATAGTTTGCAAACATGAAAGAGATAAACTTTCAAGGATAGATTATCAACTCAAATACATTAAGTTTTTTTAAAAAATAAATTGGAAAACAATGATGTTCAAATCAAGTGTAAATACAAAAAAATAATTTTATAGTTACATAACTTGGAAACTTAAATATTTTTTAACTTAAATCCCTCCCCTACCAAATTCAAATCCAGACATGTTTGAAACAAAATTCAAGCACTATAAACATATTTTTTAAATATTTGAGTTTTTTTTTCAAGCACTTTTCAATATTTTTTTTTAATGTATGAATCATGATAGAATGACAAGGGATACTCACTAATGAAGTACAGAACGTTAAATAGTGAATATAAAACGAATTTTTAATCAAATTCTATTAAAAAAAATTGCATTTAATTAAAAATTGTGATCTTCAAACAATAAGATTTTAGGAAGAATTATGCAAAAATAAACTATTAGATTTAGCTAAAACCAAATAAGACTTACTAATTTGATGTCTGTTTGCAAAAACTTTGTTTTACAGTAAGAGAAGATATTGAGTGCACATTGGCAGATATTTGGAAACCAAAATTAGAATACAATAGCAGTTTTGGGGTTATAAATTTCCGAATTGGACAGCTTGGCGACAAAAGCAGATGGAAATTTCTAATTTTAGTAAAGAACATTTATCCTTTAGAGAAGGACAAGCAAAATATTAGCTTATTATCATAATCAGGGTTCCCACTCTTATTGAAGAAAAAAATTCAAGGACCTTTTTAAGAAAATTTAATGACCTTTTTAGGAAAATTCAAGGACCATAAAATTAAAAACTTTAGACATAAAAATACAAAATGAAGATTATTGGTATTCACTTAAAAATTCAAGGACTTTCAAGGACCTTATCCTTTTTTCAAGAACCAAATTTCATAAAAAAAAAAATAAAAAAAAAAAAAAATTAAAGGACTTTTCAGGACCGTGGGAAACCTGAAAATGTAGTGCAGAAATTAAAATTTCAAATAGTTTTAACAGAATAAATTAAGACTCATTAAATGTAGTCACATCTTTTCCTGTATTTCTTTTTATGTGACCTAAAAGTTTAATTGCATTGCGAGTAACTTGGACGAGTCCCTTTTTGAAACTTCAGAGAATTTAAGAAGTATGGTTGTCAAGAACACTTGAAACGGCATCACTGGATGAAAAATGTCAGTGAATTGTTTAGCAATTACAGAAAAACCCACATATTTTTAATGACCTTCTGCACATGCACTCACCTGATCTTCTTCACTCCCCGCTTCCATGAGTGACTGTTGGATTGCATATTGCAGAAGTTCATCATCTTCATCGATGCTTAGAGGACGGAGAGCATCCGAACCTAAAATAAGGACATACTTAGTTTCACAATTAAAACTTTTAAGCTATTTATTAATTTTTTTTAGGTCTCTTAAATGCCAGTCGACTGTCATATCGTGATCGACTTTGCATGACATAGATTAGAAAAAAAGCGGTGAGATTGCCAAAACTAGGAAAATGCAGATAGAAAAATCCAATTTAAATGTTCTGGGAAAATGCGATTTTAGTTTAGCTTTTGCATCTTATATTGAGATTTCCGCTTTCGATTAATAGTGAGCAATAAGAACTCTAGTTAATAACCAAAATATTCTACTCTTTGAGCTTACCAGGGTGGCCACAAAATTCAAGAAAAAAGTTCCCTGATAATTCTCTGATAAATTTCTACAAAATTCCCTGATTTTACGGCAAATTTTTGTTCAAATTTCCTCGACTCTTCCAGGTGTGTGATCAAATGAGGCGTTCCATGCGACAAGGGTGAATCCGCCAAAACTGTATTTCAAGAAAAAAAAAACCTCAAAGAAAAGTTATGCCGTTTCTCACAACATTAGCGCCCAAGTTCTACATGCCAAAGCTTCAAACAGAAAGGGCAAATAAACCATCTTGTTGTATTCCTTAGCTCTTCAATAACAAGACCTTCTATTGAAAAAAAAAAAATGATGGGACTGGCGGATTCGCCGTTGTCGCATGGAACGCCTCAAATAGAACATGTATGTTAAAAAGATAATATGTCAGTTTTTAAAAAATAGTTTTGGCTGTAATGAAAAGTTTAAATTATTCCATAACATTAAACTTCTAACGAATACCGCAACAATTCTCCAGAAAAATGGCACCAAAATACGTATGAACGGGGAAATGGGGCCTTCAGAAGAAAGAAAATTTCCCCGATTTTCATGAAATTTTAAAAAGTTCCCTGATATTTCCCTGATTTTTTCCAGAATTAGAAAGCTCTCTGACAATTCCTTGATTTCTAGGTTCTGTGGTCACTCTGCTTACTCTAATTCACGTACTAGAAAATAGGGATGAGATTGGCAAATGGGAAAAAGTACATTTGGCAAAATCATACAGTAATTAATGTGAACAGTGTAGCCTCTTTTGATGAAATCAGTACATTTTTTTTCTGTTAAAAAGTCGATAAAACCTTAATTTAATAGTAGCAAACAAGTCTTTTTTCAGTTATTTGTTACAGTCCTGCATAACACAGAAAAATAAAATGCGTTTCTTTTTTGATAAGCTTTTAAAAATAGCTATTTGGAAAATGTTTCAGATATTTATTTGAATTTTTTTTATATACCAATTTGTAAAAGGATCTCGCACATGAGAAAGAGAAAATAAATGTTATTTTTAATAGCTTTAAACAAATGGATCAAATTAAAAACAATCACAAAAATATAATACATAAAAATAATAATTTAAAACACATGAAAAAAGCATATGTGATTATTTCAAATGAATTCTTGAATATAACAATTTATTACATGCCATGAAAGGTACTTTTTAAGCAAGTAATTATTTTACAATTTTGAACTGTAGCTGAAATGTATAAAAAACCTATAAATGTGTTAATAATAAACTGTGTTAAGCATTTAATGATACAATATAGTTACTAGTTTTCAGAAAAAATACTTTGGTTTGCCAGTACCTTATTTACCTCATCAAAGGATAATAAACAAAAAAGTACTCTAATATAGAAATCTTAGTAAATTAAAAACTATTGCCTAAATAAAATAGCACTATGGTCTAATTTTATTATTATTATGATGTTTATAAAATTAGTATTAACACTTGATGCTTGGATAGTTAAAATTATTTTTTTAAAGGATTATAACTATTTCTGGACTAGAAGGAAACTACGAGTCCAATAGACTTGGCAAAATTTTGAAAATATATAACCCTTTAACAATAACACAACAGAAACTTCAATACTACATACAAATACGGGAACATGTGTTTTGCAGTTCTAATTTGCACAGCATTTACGTAAAAGAAAGCAAAGCAAGAATCCCTGCCAAAGACAGGTTCGAAGCACATTTTATGTTTTAGCTCAACATGCAAGCATCCAGTTCAACCTAAAATGGACTAAACATTTATTTTCACATGCACTAGTTTTACCGAACCTGAAATTCAATTTAACGCACCTGACAAATTTTTAGCTTTTTCCAACGTCTTCAATTAGGTACTTGCTAAACTAGAGCCAAGATAATGCAAATCAGTGTTAAAATATATTGGGAATGAAATCATTACTACAATATCAATAAATTGGGTTGTTAAAAATAAGGGTATTAGGTGATATTTTTCAAATGGTGATGGCAATTATAATCAATAAAAGTAACACAGAAATTAGATTTATTTTTACAATTCAAATAGAAAAAAGAAAATTGAAGCTTTATTGGTAATTCAATTTTAATAAATGCAAAGTCAAAATAGTGTGTAGTGTTTTGACAGTAGATTAACAATTTAACTAATACTTATTTAAAAAAAAAAAAAAAAATTAAGTTTATATGTATTTAAAGAAAATAAATGTTTTTTTAAAAAATATTCCCTTAGAAAACCGATTTTTTTATTTAAAATCTAAGTATTATTTTGTCATTTTCAGTAGAATGTTATAATTCAAAAGCTATAGTTTAACAAAAAATGTATATTTCCCAATAGCTTAAATTAAAATTAAAAAATGCATATGAAAAATTATTTAAACTGAAAAACATCCACTAGTTTTAGTTTTTTAAAACCTTTCAATATTTCTTTTTTACACTAGTTGAAACACAAAGCTTTTAGAAACATTACCAAATTTCATGTTCCGAGAATAATAGCTTGCACTACCTTAAATCATAATTCCACAAAACAAATATATTTCAGTAAACAGTTCCGTACAATTTTCAAAAAAACATTTTTGTTAACATAAATAAGTCACTAGATATGTTTACACAGTTAAATGTGAATTACCCTCTAGAAAACATCCTGACAAAATTGTCTTTAAATTGAATATTTCTTAAAGTCTATTTGTATAACATAACAGAAAATCTTTCATAAAATAGTATTTTGAAAAGCAAAACATCCAAGCTTTGGCAAATCCTAACTTTTTGTAAAAAGCAAGTTTCACAGCACAAAGGGTTCACACTCAATTCACAGAATGAAAATCAATGGCATTTCAATGACTTTTAAGGACCTAAATAATGTTTTTAAGAACCATTGAAAACTTGTTTTCAGGCATCATGTCTATATATAAATTTAAAAAAAAGTATATTCTACCAAAAAAATTACAAGTTGGTGCATGCGTAATAAAAATATGTCAGAGAATTCCAGTGTGGATAAGGGGCAATCACGCTGGTATAGCAAGTCGGAGTTGTATTTTTATAAATTTTGCAGTTGGGCACAAAACATCTGCACTAAGGACCTCTAAGCATTTGCAAGTACTTTCAAGGCCTTGAAAACAAGTTTAAAAAATATTAAGCACTTTTAATGCCTGTGGAAACCCTGAGCTCAACAAGACAAACTTGTTTCATTCCTTGTTATACACTTTCTCATTATGCTGCTTTTTTATTCAGATTAGCAGGGCACAAATCTGGCTACTATTTCATTTTTTATATCAGGGATTCCTCAACTTTGAAACACTACAACCAGGGGTCAAAATGACAAAATAAGAATATATAGGATTTTTTCAAAAAAAATATAGGACAATATAAAACATCAAATAACTGCACACAGTTGCTAGTGAACTTCAAAATTAATTCGTTATACATTTATATACTCGTTATATTGAATTTAAGAGAATAGAAAACACACCTTTAAAAAAAGAAATCGCATGATCCTGAATACAATATCCCCCCCCCCCTTCCCCGTTATTGCCTCAATATTCTATCCCTAAATCAAGTTTTATTAATTACATCATTTGCAATCATGAGTCTTTTGCTTCCAGCATTTTTAACTGTTCCAATTTCTTTAAGTATTTTCTTTTTATCCCTGTTTGCAGTCTTTTGTTGATTCAGATTTACTGTTCAGTGTCGGCTGGATTGGTGGCGAAAAGTGGGAGATTTATCGCCGAATGTGGCGAACCTGGCACTTGGTTTTAAAGCAACCCTAGTGATCGTTTGGATTTGACAACACAACGTATTGACGTAATTTTCAATTTTGGCGATTTTTATGAAAAATCGTGGCGAATATTCCGAATCCGGTACAAATTCTGCGCCAAGGCGATTTTCGCAAAAAAATGGCAGCCCTGCCATTTTTTAAGAGCAAGATAACTAACTGCCTATGGTTGCCATAATTTGGAGCGGTTTGATGTAAACAATTCGTGGCGCAGAATCCGTACAGGATTCGGAATAAAAAAAATCGCCATCCGACATCATACAGTAAATCTTAACCCTTTTGTTTCCTTCATCATCAATTATTGACTGAGCACTCAAAATGTTCTTTAGTAGTCCTGCAAGTTAATCCCAAGTTTTTTTTATCCGTTTTTCCCGAGGCAGAGTTCTGTTGTTGCATCTCTCTCTGCATTATGGGCAATTAATTTATTACGTTGGAGGAGAAATCATATCAGAAGTTCAAGACCGATTGTTATGGAAATGTTCACATATTTACAACTCCCGCCGGTCCAGTAGAGTTGAGTTGTACGTTATGCAGCACGTGACGTCACAAGAGATAAAACGCCGCGCTGCCGTTACAAACATCGTTTTTGTCAGGTCTTTTTCACCCACGATCGCGCCAAAGAATCCGAAATATTAAAAAATGGCAACAAACGGCGCCGTTGTTACGAATTCGAAGAAAATATAGATCGAATCAAAGTAGAAATATAGGATATATAGGACAATTGTAAAATATAGGACGATATAGGACGTTTTTACCGATTTTTAAAAAAATTTAGGATTTATAGGACATATAGGACGTCTGCGACCCCTGTACAACCCACTTTTTAGAAACTGAATCTACAAAGATCCACTTTATCCTTGAAGCATTGAATTAATTCAGCAACCAACATCAATTATTCTTTCCAAAATGTTAAGCGCTAAAAAGAAACTTTTGTATGTAAATGTAATATAGAATGACGACTAACAAACAGAACTTTCGATTTGAAACTATTTTAATAAAATATTACACCTGTCTTTCATAAATTGATAAAAAATTAAAATGGGGAAGAAAAATAACAACTTAAAAGCACAAAATCAAATGACACCAAATCTTATCTGAATAACTAATTTATAAATAACACATTTCATTTTATAAATATTCTGATACATAAGACTAAGCTTCATCCACATAAAATACACTAATATAAACAATAAATACATTTTAAAATTATTGAAAGTTGTATTATCCAAAACAATAAAATAAGTTTTAAATGCAATATAAATATAAGAAAATGACACACACTTTATGCCTATTGAGTTTGAAATTTAACCGTTAAATTTAAAACTATCTAGGATGCTAAATTCAGGATTGGAAAAAACCTTAGCCTACTTTAAGAGGCAAGTATAAAAGTTGAATCCATTCTTAAATGATTGAAACTGGATGCTTATTTAGGACCAAACATGCACATTTTTAATACACAACTATTAATACTAATAACATAAGGGTAAAAAATCTGCTTCAAGTAACGGGTAAATTTTTCAATTTGAAATTGAAAAAATGAATTGCCTGAATACAGGAATTGTTTGTCTATCTACAATAAATGAAAACAAAATTTAAGTCTATTTCTAAACAACTTGAGCTTATTGAGGTCCAAACATGCACATGTTCAATTTAAAATTATTTTGGTAATGGAATTTGGGAAATCCCTAATTCTGAGTCTACTTAAAATGCATTCAAACTACAATTAAGACTAAAAAAAGATCTGCTTCTACAAGTTTCAGGCTAATTTTTAAATTTCAATTTCAAAATTGGAAAAAAAAGAAAAAAAAAAAAAAAAAAAAACTTGGCCTGAATTGAAAATCTTTGTCTAACTATTTTTAAATAAAAACAAAATCTATGTCTATTTCCTAAAAATATAAACTGGATGCTTATTGTGGTTGGAACATGCACATGTTAAATTCAAAATTATTCTGGATATTAAATTTGGGAATTTAATAAATCTGAGACTGCTTAAAATCTATTCACACTACCAATACTAATAACTTAAGAGTAAAAAAATACTTGACTGAATGAATTGACTAAATATAGGAATTAAAAAATTAAAAAAAAAAACTCTACTTTTAAATGAAAACACAAAATATAAGTATTTTCAAATAACACAAGCTGGATACTTATTGAGTTTCGAACATGCATAAAATAGGAAAATTTCAATCTATGTATGATCTTAAAAATTTATTTTCAAATGCATATTAACTAATAAGTTATAACATAAGAGTTAAAAAGCTTCATTATCCAAGGCAAAAAGGACAGATATTTTTTAACAAAACAATTCACAGTAGATAGTTTAAATGTTTACAATCGGTATTTTTTTTTACCCAGACTATACATTGAAAATCGTTTTGATTTCAGATGATTTGGATCTTTTAATGGAAAATTGTCGTCAAGCTCGCCAAATTGGCAATATTTTTTGTCATTTGAAATGAATTTCAAAGATATCTTAATCCCATCCATATCCACCAATCTATATCTCCTTGGATGGAAAAGTTCATAGTATCTCCAGACGCAGATACTTGAACCTTTGAATGCAAAAAAAATCCTTAATTTATAGCAATTTCCCACAAAATTCCCTTCTTTGATATTTCTGGTACAACGAATTTTCTTGATATTTATTCTTTTACTGTACACCTTGTGTTATCAAAAGTGCTGGAAAAGAGTTCTAATCTTAAACAAAGAAATTCATTAATATAAGTTAAATAAAGCATCTTTTTCTTTAAAAATCTCACCTAATCGCACATATCCCGAGGGTACATCAAAGCAACCATCCTCTAACACGCAAGCAACAGCGCTGTCTTCTTTCAAAGGCGTAACTCCTTGAACGGCCTCATCGAGTGCAAAAATATTTCCAAATGTGATTCGTGCATTTAGTACATGGAATAGTGGGATTTCTGTGAGAAAATAAATTCGAAATATATTTAAATTCCATAATACTATTTCAGTGTAAGTTTAACACAATATATATCAGTTAAGCATCATGAAAAAGTGTAAATACAAATATACACTTGCAGCTAGTATTTAGTATTGCCAATCATCGAACATTTTTAAACACAACACTTATTTATGACACAGTTATACGATACTGGAACTAAACACTTGTGTAAAATGTTTTTTACTCTACACAACAGAAAAATAAAAAATAATAATAATAATTTTTTGTTAAATATAATGAAGGATTTATATTAGCATTTAAATACAAAATTTCAACAAAAAATATATGCAAATTATAGAAATACAACAAAAATAAAATATAAAATCTGAACTAAAAAAATACACACAAATGTTGAAATTATAATTCGACCAAAATTAAACATTCTGTTCTAAGTATAATCAATTATACTTAGAACAGAGTTAAACCAAAATTACTCCTTAGAATTAAACCAAAATTAGTCCACAGAAAAGTCTTAAAAATTAATTTGGATAACAGGATAGCTTATGATGACTTTGTGGTTAAAAAAAAAAAAAGTTTTACATTAAAAAGATACAATACAAAATCGATAGCCAACTAAAGCCATTAGGTCCCATCTTAACAAAATTTTCCAACTCTGTAGTCTTTTTAAATGAGATCTGACAGATTGTTCCATTTATGAACCACTCTTTTGGAAGATGAATGCTTCGTTTAGAAGAAATTTGCGTCCTATCACCCGAATCCTTGACAAAAACCTAAATCAAGAAAAGAACCATTCCAAAAAGTCTATATTTTTTAAAAAGATCCCTTTTAAATAAATGACACGATATTTATTATCAACGAGTTTCATGAGGCCATATGAAAAAGTTTCCTTCTTTAACACTCTACATGAAATTTTTTGATTTTTCAAAATTATTTTGAAATGAAATAATTTTTCACAAAATCCACAAATTTTTTTTTTAGATAAATATCTGAAGTATTGTGCTCTTGTTTGAAAGAAAATTTAAACAGAATATATAATATTTACTCTATGCAGTATCTGTTATGACATTTGCTTAATCTTGGATACAGTTAACTAATTATTTTAAGATACTTATTCTGGATTGTCAAAACATTGTGGTTTAAAAATATAATTTAATTTAAAAATTTTGTAGTAGAGCAAAAAGAAGCTGTAGAAACTAATAGCTTATGCTTTATTTCTAGCAAGGCACTTTGCTTTTAAAATGTTATAAAAACGATTATAAATTTTCAATTTTAACAATTAAGGAACAGATAATCAGTTGAAGTAATTACTTATTCATACTTTTTTAGATATTTTTTTTTTATATAAAACATTTCATAGCTATTGAACGCACCAGTATTAAAGCTGGGGTACAAGATTTCTTTATATAAAAAAAAAGAAGCTAAAGTCAGAAACATAAAGTTATTTTATACCAAATATCAACTGGGAAAACACGTGCTTTTTCTTTCAGCTCGATGACTTATCTTTGGATAACAAAAGTTGCAATCGTTCAAATTTAGTAACAAAATGTTTAAATGAAAGTGCTAGCTAACATTTTGGAAATTTAGCATTTAAAAAAAAAGCACCCACAGCTTAATTCTCCTGACACTTACACATTAAAAAAGTATTACACAACTATTGCACCCCCATATTTAAAAAAAAAATAAAAAAATTTACAATAAATCCTTTACAAGCAATGCTAACTTTTATGTGCAATTACAACTTATTTAAGTAATTGTGAGATCACATTGAATTATGGTGTTTGATTACTACGAAAAGATCCATTCCATGCCATTTTGATTAACTATTTTTGTCCACAAAACTTGATAGAATCAACCTTAATAAGAAAAGGCTTTCGAGATTCTACCAAATAGTACATGCTTGAATGTGTCTTGGCATTTGATTCTAATGTGTGTGAAAGTGGCCTTTTAGTGACTGTCCCCAAACCTTGATGGAATGCATTATCATCGACATTTAGTCTATCAGGCAAGTTTCAGCTGGATTGGATAACTGCAAGTGTTTTAATTAGTTCTCCGAAGATTTGCCCACTATAAACAAAATCACAGTTAATATAAAGGATTTAGAATAAAAGCATTTTCTTACCTATTTTTACAGGAAATCCTGCTGGAAGCTGAAGTGTAATGAAGTCCCTAAGTTTTGCAAAATGAGTGCTGCTGATAGCCATTAAATCAACTATGGGCAGGATCTGAAAACGAGAAAAAGTTAATAATATAGTGAACTCAGCTTTGATTGATAGCATTATGCTCTTTCACTGATACATACAAGTCATAATACCTGGATGTTTAACATGGCAAAACAAATACAATATGCAAGAAAACTTAGGTTAAGAGTTTATCTAAATAAGAATATTTTTTGTTCTTTAAACAAACTGCAATTTAAAATTATAAAACAAATATGCTTTAAAAAATAATCTTATTTACTTTCTTTCAAGTCAATCAGTTTGGTGGTAGTAGTCATGCATTTCAAACTTTGAACCATAAGTTTGACCTACTTCTTAATCTAATATTAACTTGATATTTAACATACATACAACAATAAAATACTCCTTTATAATAATTATTAATGCATTAAAATTGATAATTATCTATGTTTAGTAACGTTTGCATTAATTGATAGACGGAGTAAGTCTTTATCCCCAAATGTTTATTTCATTATTCTATCATTCACTATCTTTTTCTCTGCATGAGACATTTTTGCTCTGTGCATTTTTTAATGAAAAATCACTAGCACCAAGTTGGAAATTTTATTTCTGTTCAACCTAAAGATAAAAGCATGCGTGAAAATATTTTTAATATATTGATAAAAAACTTCAAATTTTTCTTTCATGTTCGTTAAAATATTGTGTTGCAGGGAGCATTTTGGAAAAACTTAAAATTTCGTATTATTTTAATGCATTTTTCTCAATAATTTACTATCGATTTAATAGTATCTGCTCAAATTTTGTTGCTGCCTTATAAGTCATATCATCTATGTTTGTGCAAAATTTTATTTAATTCGAAGCAAAACTAAAGAATTCTGGATAAAGTGTTCCATGTCCCCTTAAAATGACCAATTGTACAGGGTTTCTGCCAAAATTAAAAGTCACAAATCCATGACTTTTCAAGACTGAAGCAAATAATGTTCCATGACTCAAGAAATCAAATCACAAATAATAATAATAAAATAAAATAAAATATTTTTTTAAAAAATCGTAACAATAACTTATATGAATTTTACTAACACGAACATAGTAAGTAAATCAATGTACCATAAAATGATTTTTAAGAGTTCTTTTTTTTTTTTAAATTAAGTAAAAAATCCTTGTTTCAATAACTTCTAAATCAGATGAAAAAAAAGAAAAATAATTTTCCATTCTTTGGTATTTCAGTGTTAAAAAGCTAATCAATCTTTAATAATAAAGAAATATTCGAGGAAAAAATAAGTCAATAATTAAAAATGATACAATCAAAAATCAAATGCTTTGAACAATGAAAACAATAGAAGAAGGAAGACGAAAAATAAATAAATAAATAAAAACATAAACACAAGCTAATCAAAACTGTACATTTCAGTTCCCATATTATGAACAAAAATTTCACCTATGGGACCTTACTCGTGTGATGTCACAAATTTGGAGTTCAGAAATGTTTTCTTCGGCCGTGGTTTTTAACTGTTACCGTTGTTTCAGTCAAAACATAAATAAAAACGTAGATGAATTTTTGATAAGCTGAATAGCGATTATGGCGTTTATGATATCAAGTTTACATGATTTTACTTAAAATTTTCAGGAATCCATGAAATTCACTGTATTTCCCTGACTCATGGTCATTTTATTGCTCAAAATCATGACTTTCCATGACAAAATTTATCCAATGTCCAAATTCATGACTTTCCATGACATTTCCTGACTTTCCATATGCGAGGAAACCCTTTTTGTATGTAAGATTGTCATGAATAATAAATAGCTAAAAATCATAATTGATAAATGATAATACAATTGATGCAAACATGTAAGACTAAAAAACAGTATATTTAAAAAAATAAATAAAAATAAAAAAATACTTTTATAAAATGTGCTAAAAGCAAAAGATATTCTTTAAATATGCTAAAAAGTAAAATAGGAAAAGTTCCCGATTTTTTTTAATTAGTTAAAAAGTAGTTCAAGACAAAAAAAATAATATATATATATATATATATATATATATATAACATTTTAGTGCATTTATAATGATGTTTTTTAATATATTCTTTTCATATTAAAGATCTATGCTGCTTCTGATGCAAATAAGAACTAAAATAAACTTAATAAGATGCACAATTTGAACCTTTGCTTTTCGTATAGTAAGAATAAAATTTAAAATTTGGGACTTCACTTTGTTTTATCCATATGAATGCCTCCTAGGAGATAAATAATTACCTGTTCTGGAAGCGACAATGGATAGTTTTCACACAACCACAGGTTAGCTTTGAATTTTTGAA
The DNA here is from genome assembly GCA_963978545.1 of Linyphia triangularis. Lineage (NCBI taxonomy): Eukaryota > Metazoa > Arthropoda > Arachnida > Araneae > Linyphiidae > Linyphia > Linyphia triangularis. Next base: position 67,853,856 of record OZ021730.1, read on the forward strand.
TTTTGGTAGAAATTTCGCGGGGTCGACCTATGTCTCTTCCGCCGAGGTCGACTTCTGGATCAAAATATTCCTCAGGAGAGATGTGGCATGGATTGCCAGTCCATTCTTCTTGGTCATCCTAAAAAGAATAAAATAGGAACATTAATGTACTCGATTTCATATTGTCCTATCACCGATAGTTTTTAAAAAAAGGATGGACTACAACAGAACATCACTAAAAGGCCATTCAGGATGCATTGTCATCGACGAGTCTATTGTAACGTATTGTAATTGTTAATTGCTGTTGTAAAATATAGAGGGCGCCACAAAACAGTTATTTGAAGATTGTATTTTTTATGTTGTTTTTTGATTAGTCTCCTGTGAGAGAGGAGAGACGATTCAGAAATGGAACACTAACACCTGCTCCTTGTGAAGTTCTTAAAATAAATGTGTTTTGTTTTCGTTCAAAATGAAATTTTTACTCGACCACGATACCACAGCATAAATTGGTTCCAGGGGTGCGATTTTTGAACGTGAAACAACCGTTGTTTTGAAAAAGAACTGTAAGTTTTATTTTAACGACAAAATGAATAACGACCGTTATTTTGGCGCGAAGAGTACCTGATGGACATCCATCGTGTGCAATATTAAGCAAGCCTTGCTTATATATTTTTTGTGGTTGCTGAAACCCATAAATGTCCGAGTATGGACACTCGTCGTGTAGAATGGTAAGCATTGCAATTTGCTTATTAAATTAACTGAAAAGCCTCGATTCAGTGTGGACATCCGGTCTACAGATTTTGATGGACATCCGTCCAGATTGATAATTTTTCTTCGTCCTGAAGATCACCAGTGACATCCTGTCCTGAGAAAAGAATAACCCCTTCATCCTGAAGATATTGTGTTTTTTCTTTTAAGAGTGGTGTTTGTGTTTCGTTGTCAGCATTAGTGAATGACAAGTTCTGTTTCTACAGATTTTGATGGACATCCGTCCAGATTGATAATTTTTCTTCGTCCTGAAGATCGCCAGTGACATCCTGTCCGGAGAAGAGAAAAGAATACGTCATCTTGAAGATTTTGTCGTGTTTTGATTCAAGAGTGGTGTTCGTGTTTAGTGCTTCGTGAATCATAAGTTCTGTTTTCAAAGTGGTTAAATGGAGTGCAATACTTCAAGATTGGTGATACGTTGCGAGTTTCAATGTTTGTAATTCAAGTGTAATTTATCGAAAGTGCTAATTTGTGGTTGGTATTTAGTGCTTGAGTTATTCAAGAGGTGTTTAGTTTCGATTCCGAGCAAGGTTCTAGTTTCATTTGTGTGCAATATTTCAAATGAAAATAATGTAATGATTACTTGTGGAGTGTGTACATATATCATTTGTGTGCAGTATTCAAGTGATTAATTTGCCTCATCTGACGTGAGTTATAATTATTTACTCGTCGTAGATCAAGAGTGATTTTAAAACTGGTGGTGGAGCAAGTCCATTTTCTGGTGAAGAAAATAAAAGGAATTATCCGGCCCTCGGATATAATTACAATTAAAGTGAAAATAATTGTATTTTGTGATTTTCAGCTTCATAGTTGATTTTAAGTTCTTTGAAATTTATTTAAAACTAGTTTTGTTTAGTATCTGGTACATGCATTTAAATAATGATAGTATTTGAATTTATATCTTTTGAAGGTCTTCTTTTAACATGGTATGAATTTAATGCTATATTTGATTATTTGTGCTACTATAATTATATATATACCATAATATAATATCTGGTAAGATTCTTGTAACAAGAACACTTATTTAGGTACCAGTTATAACAAATGCTTTGGGTTTGTGCTAACGTTTCGAAGAATTGGAAATTACTAAAACAAAAGTAATTTGAATCTAATTTTAGTTACAAGTTGTAAAAGAGTTGGGTTTAAGTGAAGTCTAGTTCTAGATATTTTTTGTTCTTGATCTGAAGTTTATTTCTGAATATTCTATTTCATGTTCTCTTTTTTAAAAAAAAAAATGTGATTGCTATATACTTAAACTAGATGCAATTAATTTGAATTGAGTTTTAAAAATTGCAATTGCTGAAATTAAGTGGTAAAAATGCTGAATTCTTTTTAAAACTTTATGTTCCTGTTCTATGATAAATTTTCATACTTGAATATTTTGTAGTGGTTAAGTGGTATAAAATTTATATTATATTTACAAGAATAATTATAAATTTGAGGGTGTTCTGTGTTGGGTGAAGAATATAAATTCTCTAGTAAATTATTACATTTAAAAATGTCTTTTTTGGGTCGTGCTAAGAAAGAAGATTTGAGGGTGTTAGCAGAAGAGTTAGGTGAAAGAGTAACACCTGGTCTAAAACTGGTAGATCTTAAGAAATTAATCACTACAAGTGTTAACTATGACGAAGATTACGTTAAGGAACAGATAATTGTAATAATGGAGAGTAGGAAAGAACGTGAGGAAGCAGAACTACAAAAAGAAAGATTCGAACAAGAACAAGAGAGACTGAAATTGCAACGTGAATTTGAAAAAGAAAAGTTTGAACAAGAACAAGAAAGATTAAAACTACAACAAGAATACGAGTTGCAAAAACTCCAGTTGGAATCGGAAAGAGGACCTATAGTTATGCAAAATGATCCGCAAAGATCAAGAGTTGAGCTTCGACACCTCATGCAAAAGTTTGATGATAAACAAACCGACATCAGTCTGTATTTGTTACTCTTTGAAAGGCAAGCAGGATGGGCTGGGATCCCATCGACAGATTGGGTATCTCATCTAATAGGACTGTTACCATCTGACATAACCCAATTGATTGCCCGTGAGCCATCTGAATTGGCAAAAGAATATGACCATGTTAAAAAGCTGCTTCTTAAGAGATTTAAGTTAAGTCCAGAGAGATTTAGGCAGATGTTTGTTCGACACCAAAAAAATGTAGAATCTACATGGAGTGACTTTGCATATGAACTCCACAATTACTGTCAAGAATGGGTGACTGGCTTAGAAATAACTACTTACGAACAACTTTTGGGTCTTATGGTGGTGGACCAGTTGAAGCGTCGTGTGCCTAACGAAGTGAAGGATCATTTCGTGGAAGAATGGGGAAACATAACTTCTCCTATAGCTTCAAAACTTGATGCTTATGACAACGTTCATGGGAATTTTAAGAGAAAAATTCCCGAGAGAAATGGGGAAAAGAATATTCCTAAGTGGCGAACAAAACTTTCAGTTGATTCCAAAGCCAGAATAGAAAACTCTACTCCCTACAGAAATCAAGTTCAAGGTAGTCCAGAGATTAAAAGAAATTCCAGGAATGAACAAAATATGGAAACACGAAGGCAATTACGTTGTTATGAATGCGACTCAACTCAGCATTTGAGACCAAATTGTCCTGAATTAAAGAAGAAATCAACCACAACTGCTTCTGTAAATAGAATAACTTACAGTTCAGAGGACAAGTTATTGGATCCTTTTATCCTGTCTGGAAAAGTGAATGGGACAGACATGTCTATTCTCAGAGACACTGGTTCAACTATTGATGTGATCTGCCAGAAGTATGTTACTTCAGATATGATGACTGGAGAACAAGTTTGGGTGCGGCATCTTCTGGATGAAAGTATGTCCTGCCTACCGATTGCTAAAGTAGAGATAGAATGTGAGTTGGGGAATATTCTCACAAAAGCAGCTGTGATTCAGAACCCATTGGATCAAGGCAGATATCTGTTAGGAAATCGAACTGCTGCATTGCTTGAAGGTAGAAGGAAATAAATTGGAATTAATCCTGAAGAAGTTAACGCCATCCAAACCAGAGCTCAGCGAAGGTTGAAGGAAATCGCCAACAGAGAGAAAGAAGCTGAAGCTGATCTAGGAAAAGGAGAAGACGCCGAAGCAGATGAAGTTTCTACACCGGAAAGTTCAGTGCTAAATCTTAGTAAGGATAACGAGATCATGTTACCCCCAGTTCAAGTTCAACAGGGACCTGCACTTTCACTCCTGGAAGTGAAACCTTCTGATTTTGCTATGGCTCAAAGAGAAAGCCCAGAGTTACAGCCATTTTGGGAAGAAGCTTCTAAAACCAATAAAGAAGGATCGTCAAGTGATATACTCATCAGTAAGAATAATCTTTTGATAAAAAGGAGGACTGATAAAACAGGAAATGAGAGGTTTTTGCTGCTTGTTCCAGAAAAATTTAAAGAACGTTTAAAGGCTCTATGCCATGAGGGTACATCAGGTCATTTAGGAGTTACAAAGACCAAAGATATTCTTTCCAGATATTTTTTTTGGCCTAACTGTTATAAAGAAATTGAAGACTACGTTCACAGCTGTGATAAGTGCCAGCGTGTGGGGAAGCCAAATGACAGAAAGAAGGCTCCTATGAAATTAGTTCCAGTTATACAAGAAGTTTTCTCCAAAATTAATGTTGATGCGGTTGGACCCCTTCCAGTATCCACAGGTGGAAAACGTTACCTAATCACTGCTATGTGCCTATCATCAAAGTACCCTGATGCCATTCCTGTGGCCGATATCACTTCTACATCAGTAATTGATGCTTTGATGCAAATTTTCAGTAGAATGGGGTTTCCTAAACAACTTCAATGTGATCAAGGGACTTCATTTATGAGTGAACTTACCACAACCTTTCTAGAAAACACTGGGATTAAAGTAGTACACAGTTCAGTGTATCACCCACAGAGCAATCCTGTCGAAAGATTCCATAGAACAATCAAACGAATTCTAAGAGTTTTGTGCCTTGAAGCCGAAGCAGATTGGGAACAGATGATCTGTCCTGCACTCTTTGCTCTTCGAACTGTAACACATGCAGCTACAGGATTTACTCCTGCTGAACTCGTTCATGGAAAAAACTTACGAACACTGTTAACCTTACTGTTCGAACACTGGATGGATCCTGAAGAGGAAGAGAGCCCTGTGACTGAATATGTATTTTCTTTAATCAACAGATTGAAGCAATGTCAAGAAGTAGCAGTAGAAAACATGGAAGCTGCACAGCTCAAGAACAAGACATGGTATGATAAAAGAGCAATCAAAAGGGAATTTCAAGAAGGGGATTTGGTTCTCGTAGTGTCCACTTCCAAGGCAAACAAGATCGCTCCTCATTGGCCTGGTCCAGGAACTATTTCAGGAAAAATTTTTGAAACAAACTACTTTGTAGAATTACATGGAAAGAAAGATGAAACTCAAATTCATCAAGTAAACCCCTCGGAGATTAAAATCGAAGCCTTTACGAATTTCCCTGTGCCTAAAATGAAAACAGCCGTCAGAGCCTTCCTGGGAGTTGCTGGTTACTATAGCCGCTATATTCCTATGTTTTCAGTTATAGCTGCACCTTTGACTGATGCACTTAAAGGAAAAGTAAGAAAACGGGAGATCATCTGGACTCCTGAATGTTACAAAGTGCTAAAAAAATTGAATTATTATTATTTGGATGGACAGAAATTTGTGGTGAAAACTGATCATAACCCATTAACATGGTTACGAACAAATGCTAGTTCAGATTCACGTTTAATGCGTTGGGCCTTAGCACTTCAACCATTTAATTTTAATGTCTTTCACCGAGCAGGCAAGCTAAACAAAAATGCTAATCCGAGTAGTTTTAAATTAAACATATTCCTTTTATTAGTATTTTTTTTGTACATTTGGTTTATTGATCATGTTTATATTTTTACATATTCTTTATGCTATTATGTTTATGTTCTTTTGTTGTAAATATATTACAAACTTTTCTCCTTTTTCTCTTAGAGAAAAGTTTTCTGTGAGGGGAGGAATTAATAGCTGCAACGTATTGTAATTGTTAATTGCTGTTGTAAAATATAGAGGGCGCCACAAAACAGTTATTTGAAGATTGTATTTTTTATGTTGTTTTTTGATTAGTCTCCTGTGAGAGAGGAGAGACGATTCAGAAATGGAACACTAACACCTGCTCCTTGTGAAGTTCTTAAAATAAATGTGTTTTGTTTTCGTTCAAAATGAAATTTTTACTCGACCACGATACCACACTATCCAAGATTCCCACTGAAATCATTGAATGGAAATCAATGACTTTTAAGGACCTAATTAATATTTTTAAAGACTTTTGAATTTTTTTTCAGGAATCATATCTTTAATATGTGACTTTACAAATGTTTTGCCCATAGCACTAATATCAAAATCTTTCATGCAAAATTTGCATTGTCTCATGAACAGACCAGGATGATGTAGCAATCCATTTCTCATATGCACTGTACTTTGGCCATAGCACATTAAATCTGCACTTTACGGTCATGGTATTCATAAGTTGCTTTTTTTTTTTTTTTTTTTTTTTTTAAATTGCTGGTCACAAAATTTTGGCTCTAACATAATGACTAATCACATGTGTTCATCTCACACAGTACAGAATGTAACTAAAACTCTGTTCGAATTCCACTCCTTCAATAAGCAAATATGAACGAAACGACATACAAGTTGACACATGCATAATACAAATATAGCAGAAAATTCCAAAGCAACAAGGACAGGGATAGCAGCCATATTTTGAGAAAAAATAGTAGTAAAAATAGGAATACTAAAAACAAACATAAAAGGGAAAAAAATAGAACAAAAAAAGAATATTTTTGCTATTAAAGAGATTATACACACTTATAAAGTGGACTGTAGCATTTTTTCTTTTCAAGTTCCTTAGCAGGGTTCCCACTCAAATTACAGAATAAAAATCAATGACTTTTAAGGACCTAAATAATGTTTTTAAGGACCTTCGAAAACTTGTTTTCAGGCATCATGTCTATACATAAATTTTTAATAAAGTCCATTCCACCTAAAAAATTACAAGTTGGTGGATGCGTAATACATGTATGTCAGAGAATACCAATACAGTGCAGATAAGTGTCAGTTACGCGGTATAGCAAGTATGAGTTGAATTTTTTTAACTTTTGCAGTTGAGCACACTACATCCGCACAAATTAAGGACTTTTAAGGACCTCTAAACATTTTCAAGGACTTTTAAGCACCTCAAAGCATTTTCAAGGCCATGAAAACAAATTAAAAAATATTAAGCACTTTTAATGACTTTCAATGACCCTGGGAACCCTGCTTAGATAATGCCTTAGTTAATGTTTGTACTTATGTAGTTGCAGTCTCTATTAATATTGAAGCGATTCTCATATCATGCAAATCCTTCCGTTTCATCCCAGCCTTTAATCTTTTGCTACCCTCTGCTAAAAAGCTTTGGGTAAAGTTCAAATTTTCTTGCAACGACTTTATGACAATATACATCACTGCAATTTGTTTAGTTTTCTATACTAAAATATAAATTTATGCTAAAAATCAAAATAACCGTCTTTAGAGCATGAAAAAGAACTGAAAACATTAAAAAATATGGAATTCCATAAAACAATTCACAAACTACACCCATACTTGCTAACTTCAAGGAAAAGCAAAATTAGTGCAATACTTTACTTTTTAACTTAAAAAATAACACAAATAAAACATGCTACTTTCTTTAATATATGTCAAAGGCTGTATCCTGTTCATAGATTTAAAACACTGAACTAAATATTTTACTAAGCTTTAGCATTAAGTTGTTGTAAGGCAAACTACGTTCCAAAATTTATTTATTAAAAATGAACGTGAATTTATACTCTCACATCCAAATATCATTTATTTATTCTGATTAAAGTAATTTTATTATTTATTTATTAAAAAAAAAATTGGCAATAAGAAAGAGTTCAACAATGTTCAATGCTTTTTTTAACGCAATTGGATGACACCATGTTAGTTTAATAGCATTTCGTAAAAACAACCTTTTAGTGACAGTAACAGCTCCAAAATTTGATAGAAAACATTGTCATCAAATCTATCTGCTAAGTTTCAGCCCGACTGGATGACGGCAAGAGGGTTAATTAAGCGTATGCATATTCCCCTCCCATTCACACACAAAATCAAAGTTAATATAAAGGATTTAAAAATCCTTTATTATATTAAGGATTTAAAAATTCTTTATATTAGACCTCTGGATATTGAAGTTGACGAAAGATACACAATGTATATTGTATGAAAGAAAATGCCTGAAATTAACAGCTTGGTATACAATTCATTACTCATAAAAATAAAATTTTGCACAATGAAATTATTATCATAAACCACAAAACTATGTATTAAATGAGGAAAAAATTGTTTCCATAAATTTATATTTAGATTTGTTGCTTCTCTGAATGTTCTTGAGCCTTGACAGTAGTGAAAAAGTTGACGGAAGTTCCCTGAGCATGCGCAGTTCATCAAAATAGCCGTTGGTTAGCAGAGTTGCCTAAATCTGTTCTCAATTTAGAACTTCGGAGCTAGTTGGGTAAAAAAAAAAAGAAGAAAAAAGCAATCATCAAATAATAACAGGAAAATAGGAGGTCTGCGATCCCTATGCTGATCAATGGTGGACCTGCACGGATAAGCAAGCCAGAGTTAGTTTTTTATAAATATTGCAGTCGGCACACAACATCAGTGAAAATCAAGGACTTTCAAGGACCTCTAAGCATTTAACTTTCAAGTACTTTTAAGGCTTGCAAAACAAGTAAAACATACTAAGCACTTTTTATGACCACGGGAGACTTGTTATCAGTCAAATTTGAGCTCGATTGGATGACGACAAGTGGGTAAATTGGCGATTCAAAAAGGAAATAGATGCATAAAAAAGGCCTTTTAGTGACAGCCTCCAAAATTGGACAGGATGTATTGTATCAACAACGAATCTAACTGTCAAGTTTCAGCTTGATTGGATGACAACAAGTTGGATAATTAGTCCGCTGAAATGGCAGCTGAAGCATATGAAAAAGCGACTGTTCAGTAACAGTTCCCAAAACTTGATAGATGTATTATCATTGACGTGTCTCTCTGTCAAATTTCAGATCGGTTAGATAATAGCAAGCGAGTTAGTTAATCTTTTACAGATTTACTAGCAAACACATACACAAAAATCGAAGTTAATATTAAAAATTTCAAAATATATACTTACACCATTGACAATAGGTCCTGCTGATTTTTCTTCTACCTCCACTATTCCTAGCAGGGACTGGAGTGGCGAACGAGTGGTTTTATGTCGGATTTTATCTGCTTCGGTTAAATGTTCTGTTCTAGTTTTGGTAACTAATTCCACATTATTTGCACTAAACACCTACAATTAAGAGAATTGATCATTAGGATGCGTGTTGAATACGAGTTCCAAGATTTCATGTTGTAACAGAAGGACCATATTAAGTAAAAAGATTTGTAATAATAAGAAACACTTACTTTACTCTCGTGGCCATTCACTATCTCATTTCTATCGCTTCTCCAACCCCAAATTCCAGATTTATTTCTAAAAAAAAGAAGATATTTAATTTTAAATAACTTCACTCACTTTTAAAAATATATTAAAAAGGGAACTTACAAAATATGGAAGGTTTTTTAAATAGTAAAAAAAATTAACGTAATATTTATTAAAATTTACAGTAAACGAAATATTTTTACAGAGACAAATTGGTTTTGTGAGAAACTTCTTGAAACCATCAAATTTGTTCCATTAGCAATTATTTTTGACCTTTTAACATGTTTGTAGCTTAATTTTCTATGTTTTCCTTTGCAGACATTTGTATCAATTTTCAGAGTTGTAACCATGAGGGAAGTGGGACATTTGATCATCCCTCGTTTGGAACGATTAACCCCTTTTCCACTCTTTAAAGTGGGTTAACCGAGATCAGAATAGCTTACTTTTCTATATTTGTCTTTGTTGTCATTTGTACCAATTTTCAGAGTTGTGACCAAATGAGAAGTGGGACATTCGAATATCCTTCATTTGAAATGTTTAACCCCTTTTTGACCCCTTAAAGTGGGTTAATCGAGATCGGAATAGCTTACTTTTTCTATGTTTACCATTGTTAATATTTGTTCCAATTTTCAGAGTTGTGACCAAATGGGAAATGGGATATTCGAATATCGCTCGTTTAGAACGTTTAACCCCTTTTCGACCCCTTAAAGTGGGTTAATCGAGATTAAAATAGCTTACTTTTTCTAAGTTTACCATTGTTAATACTTGTACCAATTTTCAGAGCTGTGGACATGTGGGAAGTGGGAGAATTAGTGATGAGTGAGTGAGGGCTTTGCCTTATATATAGATGACTTGAGCAACAAAAAGTGCCTACCTTTCAAAGTTAATTTTATCTGTATCAACAAACGTGGTGACGATGGGTGTGGTAAGGCGAGATGAGACAGCATCTGTAGAAGGACGGAAAGCATGCATGTCGTCCAACTGGGGGGATAGAACTCGCATCTGCTCCACGTACACTTGACCAGATTCATGGTCAATCTCCATCATTGTCGCACTGTCCTCTGCAAAAAAAAAACCCAACACATTACCCATGAAGCTGATTGCAATTCAAATGCATTTTTTTAATTTAAAAAAAAAAAAAAAAAAAAAAAAAGACAATATTTTATCACATTATTATAAATGGATGGTAAAGTGCAAACACCAGACAAGTGATAAAAATGCAGACAAGGCTCTGAAGTTTTTTTTATAGATGGCTTTAGCTGTAAGTAGTGATTGAAATAAATAGATCATAGACACCATGCAACAACTTAGGCATCTGGCAACATAACCCCGCAGAAACATTAGTCGATTTGTGTCTGCATTATAAAGTTATTCTCGATTGAAAACAAAAGTTTACGAGCAAAATTCTCATTTGTGGTTGATTTTAATTTTGTACTTTAATATGAAGAAATCTGTGGGTGAAGCTCATTGAATGCTCTAAAATACACATAAAGAGGCTAATATTAATGAAAGAACGTGTCTCTAATGGTTTCAACGCTTCAAGAACAATGATAGAAGTGGAAGAAATAAAGTTTTCGAAGATGCAGAATTGGAGACGTTACTTGATAAAGTCTCGTGTTAAACCCAAGAAGAATTGGCACAATCATTAGAAGTGACTCAAAAAGCAATTTCAAAGCATCTCAAAGTCATGGGAATCAAATGTTGGAAAAAACATACACCAAAATTGTGCACTCAATAACATTGACACTTAAGCTAATAACTATCCTAATAGCAGTAGACAAAGAACACAGTCAAATCTTGAGGATACAAATGTATGTTATTTTACAAATTATGTGACAAAACTAGTTGGTTTGTCTCAGTCAATACAAGGCCACTTCTAGACAAGCTACAATTCAGCACATTTGGTCAGATCTTTCAAGCAAAAATATATATTTAATAGAGAAATATTACCACAGGAATGGTAATTTTATGAATACTTGCTGCATGTGAAATTACTAACTAGAAACAGGGATACAAGTTTGTAATGGCTAAGAAAATCTTCCAGTTCAGACAATATTTAATTAGAAAAAAGTTGGCAAAATTGGTGACAACCCATGCCAGTATATATTCAACTCAATTCTAAAAAAAACAAACATTTTCAGTAAAAATGTTTAATGCACTCTTTCGGTCAAAAATTCAGCCAAATCTAATTGAACTTATAATAATAATTACTAACTTCAAACTGTTATATACGTAGTAAGATACTCTTTTACTTCAATCGCTTTCCATTTTTCTAAATCAATTTTCTTGTTTAATTATTGTGAAAACAATTTACAAAAATAAGGAAATCATTTTTAGAGCACCAGTAGATATGGTTGCAATAGTTCCAAACAAACTTCTACTCAAATTTTTCAAGTGAATTAAAATATGAATTCATTTCAACAAGAAACACACACCTTTAATGGTAGTAATGGCAGGGAATGCTATCCTCAGACAGAAAAAGTTATTGCATAAGCTCCTCATTATAGTGTAGTGTTAAATTACAATAAATATGTATTTTAAAGGAAGGGAATTACTACTTTGAGAATGAAGATAATTCTTACAGGAAGTGCAAATCTAAAAAGCACAAGTGTTTGGAAAAGTTATTTCTATATCTATAGAATTCATCTAAGTATTTTTAAAAAAAAAACAAAAAAAAAAAAAAAAAAAAAACACTGTTTTGTAAAGCACAGCGCAGCAGATCTTGTTGTGTATTTTCACTACTTCTATTTCTGTACACTAATAAGAACAGCCATGATGCAAATAGCAAGCAATGCTGCTTTTTCTACGATTTAGCTTGAGACTTATTACCAGCAGAACGTTCATCGAGAGAAAAGATGTAACTTCGTGAGCATCGGATAGTTTTCAAGCACTGGTAATCTGTTATTTTAGATAAGAAAGATTTAAGTTACTTTAGTATTTAAAATTATAAATAATGTTACTATATTTAAGATTATGAAAAACACTTGTTATTGAATGTATTCCGACACTTAGAGAATAAGCTTACAGCATCTGAAAGCATAATGTTAAATACTTGGACAAAAATTCTTATAGTTATGCCACAACTTAAAAATGTATTATAACTTTACATCAACAACTTTTAATTTTGTTAATGTAAATATTCTTTTGAAAAGATTAAAATATACAGGCAACTATCAAATTTGAATGAAATAAATCTTCAAAAAAGGTGCACAACAAAGTAATTAGAATGGAATGACTATAAGAAGAAACTACTGCAAGCCTTCAAAAGAAAAAAAAAGAAAAAGAAAAAAACTGCATCCAAACCCAATAATTTTCTAGAAAAAAAGATTCAATAGAAATTTAGAAATCAATACTAGAAAATAAACCACAATCAGGAAGCATAAACCTCTGATCAGTTATTAGGGTTGATCAAGATAGTGTGACCAGATGCAGCTAAACTACATTGGATAATCTGCTATAGAAAAACGGATTGTGCGTCACTAAACTTCTACATTGTGGCCATTGCAATAAAACTGGTCAACTTTTTAATGATTAATTCATGAATACAGAATGAAATGAGAATTCTTATACACTCAGTTGCATGTGAAATTTGGTAATCAATTGTGATAAAAATATCTACTTATGAAGGTTGACAAATTTCGTTAACAAAACTCTTGACAATTTGAGCGTTTTTCAATTAATAAAATTTTCAAGTTGGTAACTTTGGCTACAAATTTGTCTCTAAACATCAAAGTTTTAACCTGATATGAATAAGAACCAACCAAGATGTGACCTGACCACAAATTTACTCTGGTATGAAAGCACTCCAGGGTGGCTACAGAATTTGAGAAACAAAATTCCCTGATTTCCAGAAAATCCCCTTAAAAATTCCCTGATGTACGCTATGATTCAAAAAACCAAAACAGAAACTAATGGCCAATTTAAAAATACATAAATTTAATAAGTAAATTTAACTCTAAATAGTCAAAGTATAATTGCACCAAAATAAATTTATGCTAAAAATGAAAACCAGTATCTTTACAACTAGTTAGAGGATGAAAACATAAATTAAAAAATACAAAATTCACATAACACAATTCACCAACTACGCCCATACTTGCTAACTTCAAAGAAAAGCGAAACTAGTACAATATTTTTAATTTTAATTTCAAAAATACAAATAAAATATATTATTTTCTTTAATATATGTCATAGACTGTATCCTGTTCATAGCATAAATTTAAAGCACTGTCCTAAATAGTTACTGAGCTATGCATGAGCATGAAACTTAAATAATCAGCAGTTTGCTATTCAGTCACAAATTTCCCTAGGTACACATCTTTTATGAAAAATTATGTCTTTTGAATTTTGAAGTTGATAAAAAATAAACAACATATATTGTAGGAAAGAAAGTGCCTGAAATTAACAGCTTCTTATAAATTTGCTCATATATGTATAGAAATAAAATTTTATACAATAAAAATTTTATCTTAAACCAAAAAGTACATATTAAATGAGGCAAAAAATCTTTTTCGTATCACAAACGAAAAAATCTTTTTCGTATCACAAACGAAAAAATTCGATCGAATCAATTTGAAATGTTAAGGAATTTAGGGCTCTAATATATTCTGTTGGCAAAAAACGCAAGGCAAGAAGAAAAATAATCATGTCTGCAAAATATGCAGTCAGACTGAAGTTTGAAGATTTTCTTTCAACAATAAGGCTACCGACGGCCGCGCTTCTAAGCATAGGATAACTAAAAATCTTACAAAAATAATAAGTAAATATTAGGGTTCTAATATATTCTGTTTACAAAAAATGTAAGACAAGAAGAAAAATAATCATGTCTGTAAAGGATGCAGACAGATTGATGTTTCAGGATTTTCTTTTAACAATAAGGCTACCGGCAGCCGAGCTTCTAAGAGTAGAATAACTAAAAATGAATAGTAGTGTCGTGCTCCCAAATCTGCCAACTAGCCAGATATTGAGGGGCTTTTACGACGGATGAAAAAGCACATGAAAACCTTACATTCAGGGCGTTGACGTCACGAATTTTACAAAATTCCCCGATTTTTCCAGAAGAAAGAAATTCCCTGACATTTCCCTCATTTCTATGAATTCCAGGTTCTGTAGCCACCCTGCACTCTTCAATTCAAATTTTAAAGTATGTCCTATATTAAATTTAGGTAAGCAAACTCCTCTCAATGAGATCTTTCATTTGACATATTGCACACAGCTGCAATACATATAGCTCTAGTTGGGAATGTGAACCTTGAATGGACAGCCTTTGTACAAGTTTCTCATTAGACATTATTGTATACAAGGTAAAATTAAGTCAAAATATTGGAAAATAAACACCCCATGTTAATTTACAGAAATCCTTATATGATCTACTTCAATCTATTTACTTTCTTCAGATAAAAAAGAAGAAAATTTGCTTAATCAAGAGGTTTTTGGTCACTATGAGTATAAGAACTGAAAATTAAAAGTAGTTTAACACAATAAGTGAGTTAAATAAATAAAAACTATTACCTTGACCTTTGAAAACATAGCTTCTGCTGCCTCTCTGCCAATTTGATTGGTCAAAACCCAGTAGTGTAGTGTCTATTCTAACATTGGAACCTGAAAATCAAAGAGAAAAAAGCTATGTTATTATACTTTTAATATCAGTGGGGGAAAAAAGATTAATTTCTTCAGATCCTCTTTGAAGAAAATTTTTACCAAATTCCAACCAAAACCTGGTAATGTAAAAAGTGAAATTAATTTAATGGTTTGATAATTTTAATTCTGATACCAGGGGATCTAGTATATCCTAACTTTAGAGAATGGAATTAGAAAATAGCCAATTTCATATAAAGGATGGGGGGAAGACATGAAATACATGGATTCACTGCATACCTTTAATAACCCTTTATAGCAATTACATTAGACAATGTAAACTTATGCTTTACAATACTTTTTCTGGAATTAAAAAAAAAAAAAAAAAAGCCTCATTATTTCTAGAAATTACCTCTATGAGAAATTCCCGATTTCTAGGATCTTTGCCACTCAGTTTAGTAATTGAAGAAATAATAATAATAATAAAAATAGCAAGGAAGATTGTAGATGCACCTTGTTAGAAACCTTGCAAGTCGAACCTTGTTAAAAAGGCTTAAAAGTGCTCATTTAATGAAGTCATTGAGCAAACAATAGACCAGCTCAGCATTATGTAAAAAATTTTGTTTTATATGTTCTTACCTGATTTATATACCTTGTATGTATCACTTGGGCACATTCTGGATACTAAAGGCACTGTAAAAAAAAATAAAAAAATACTATTTTATAAGACAACAATAAAATTGCAAGATTATAACCAAAAAAAGTAAACTTTTTACATTTATATCTTACCCCAACTAGTGAACTCCCATTTCATTTCTACATAAAAATCGGGAGTCTGAAAATAAGATACATTAAACCTAAAAGGCTTTGCAAACATATCAGAACATAGAGCATTAAAAAAGTTTATAAAAAAAAAAAAAAAAAAAAAAAAAGAAGACAGTAATTCCACGTTATACTATTATTTTAATGCTCTTTTGACTATATCTAAATTTAAAAAAAAAAAAAAAATCTGTGATACAGTAAAACAGAAATAAAACTTACTTATTAATGCAATCAAACATAAAAAAAAGTACTGAAATTAGGCTTTAATTAAATTTTTATTATTCTGTAAATTCTAAGAGAGAATAGGAAAGTATAACCAAAAGCTACAATCAAAGGTCTATAGTACAAAAACAGGGATTAAGAGGTGGGTGCTTTTTTAGCAAAATGTTCCAAGAACTTTCTTAAATGTCAAACTTAGAAAGTTTTAACACAAAATTTGCAAAATCACCATTTTTGCTATCAAAAGGTTGGTCATCAACCTAAGAGAACAAATAAGCTGAAGGGTAATAAAGTATTTTCCAGTTGATATTTGGTACAAAATAGCTAATAACAATTTTAATTAATAGTTAATAACAATTTTAATTAATAGTTAATAACAATTTTATAATAAAAAATGACTGAATTGCGTTATACTAAACATCACAAGTGATGAAACTTATAATCATTTTAGCATTTTGCTAAAATAAAAATTGGGGTTTTAGTTTTTTTACTAAAGAAATTTTGTAAAGAAATTAGTACAAAACTCAGTATCCCCAGTTAGGGCAGCAGCTTTCTGGATTGACACCTTCTGGGAACTATTGTGCACACATAATCTACAAATGTTAAAGAAACTTAGAAGCTCACAAAATGAGATTGTCATAATCACTTTTGTGTTATCTTGTTTTTAAAAGCAAAGTCATCACATTTTGAAGTATAACTGCTAAGAAATAAACCAAATATTGCATGTTCGTTACATGTTATCTCCGAGAGTATCTCTAAAAAATGGGAGAGGGGAGAGGTTATAAATGGCTATTACAATGATTTATTTGCAGATGGGTGTCAAAACAAAAGTCAAAAAAATTGTTCTTTAAATTCTTGAAAATTACATGTAATTATTTTTTTCATATATAGATAGTGAGATTGGACTTTTGAAAGTCAGCTATTCCTAGTACACAAATACAAAAAAAATAGTAAATCTAGTTTAGTTAATACCAAATCACATAAATTCAAACTAAAGATACCCAACACAATAAAAGGACATTTATCTCATTCCCACTTACGTCACGAATTCTTTTCAAAAGCTCTGGTATTCCCCCTACACGGCTGCTGTATCTTTGGTAATCCCGTCGTTCTAATATTTCCTGAATTAATTCTGGATCTCCGGTGCTGATTGCTTCATGCAGAACTAAAAGTATTGAACATTTGAGTCAATAACCCAATCAACAGCACATCAAAGATCACAAGCAACAAAATCATAGAACTACTGAGGTAAATTTAGAAATATAAAAGCATACAGATGGGAAGGAGTGTGAAACAGCTGTAAGTAGGATTGCTGTTTCCCAATCCTTCTAAAAGAAACATCTGCCACATAAAAAAACACAGCTCCATTATTATATGACACTTCTTTTCACAGCCAATTTAAATAGCTAAATTATAAGTTAAACTAACCTTGCAAGTTTTATTGAAAGTAACCAAGTTTTCCTTTGAAAAAATGTCGATACATTTTTCAAAATTATTAAGTATAATTTTTTCACTGCATTTTTACTTTAATCTAGACATCACTGAAGTCAAGTTGAACACAAAAAAAATAGTTAAAGAACCTTTTACAAATTGGCTAAGTATGGTTAACAACATATTTACAAAAAAAAAAAAAAAAAAAAATGCAGTGAAACTCCAATTTTACATTTTCAACTGGAACAATCGTTATGGATTTCCCAATTGAAATTTCCATACTTTCATTATGGACAATCAGTGTTGGTCAAAGAGAGAATTTTTTTTATATTCTTCAACCATGGTAAAGAAATATTGGTACTTGTTTATTATCCAGTTGACCGTTCGGAGATCTGATTTGATTTGGATCAGCTTCTTTTGGAATAACTCAAATACACTGTAGAATGCGTCAGGGTCGACTGTTTTGATGGATTAAGGGAATCTGGTTGACAAACTTTTTGTCTCATCCACAGTTAACGGGGTAATATACAAGTAAATAAATACTTAGCAAATACATGTGTGAATATTTAATAAATTTAAGTTTGAAATATTGGACTCACCAGAGAAACCATCTTTAGTTTCAACATTTACGTTAGCATTAGCTTTTAGAAGAATTTTGGTGCACTCCAAGCGGCCAAGCGTAACAGACAACAACAAAGGACTTCTGTCTCGTGGATCAAGCTTCTCAAGGTCGTGCTAAAAGTAAAATTTATTTTTAACTTCAAAAGGAGAACATTGAAAACAACCCAATAAATACTAAATATTTCTCAAAACCAACAAGTTACAAAAGAAAATCTATAGAAGGAAGACGTTTACTTTATGTGAATTTATTTGGTTTACATTAAAACCTAGAAGAAATTTCCTCAAACTACTAAATGATGCTGGAGACATTTTTAATGTCTTTCTAATAGAAAAAAAACAAAAAAAAAAACAATAGAAATACAATAGAGCATGGATTCTCAGAATACCAATCAACCGAAACGTACTGTAAGTGTTCGTCAGTAAAATCTATGTGTTTTACTTCTTTTTCAGTTTAAGGACTACTTTAATACAGAATAATGCTATTCAAGATTAATTGTAAAATATGCGATACGGAAAATATACAGTTTTGAGTTTCATATCAGTTTACTTTTTTACTCCTATGACATAGATAAAAAAAATACAATGGTACTGTTCCGTTAAAAGGGACCGTTGGTATACTTCCAAGTACAGTACAGATTCTACGCCAAGAATCATTTACATAAAATTACGTCAAATTATGGCAACCATAGGCAGTTCACTTGTTATCAAAAAATGGTGGCTACTGTCATTTATTAGCAAAAATCCCCTTGGCACAGAATCTGTACCATACTTGGAAGTTTTTTACCCATATTTTATATATCACGAACGCCCCCCCCCCCCCCCTCAAACGGAAAACTACCAAAATGCCTTAAATGATCAAATATCTAAAAAATAACTTATTCCAACTTTTTATATCCCCAAATGTTTCAAATAATAGTTTACTTTTTAGTGATCTATGAATTACAGATTTTGTCGCTATCTTTAACTATGCTAACAAATTTGTAAAATTACACCAGTGACAAAAATTTGTTAAGAAATTAACTTTTTTTTTAATTAAATAATAAAATATCGAATAGAATATTTTTGACACACGTTCCAACATGAAGTCTTTTCTATACTGAAACATCATAACTATCGGAATA
Organism: Linyphia triangularis; assembly: GCA_963978545.1. NCBI lineage: Eukaryota > Metazoa > Arthropoda > Arachnida > Araneae > Linyphiidae > Linyphia > Linyphia triangularis. The sequence goes on from OZ021730.1 coordinate 67,872,901, forward strand.
AATTAGTATGAACTTTGGAGAAAACCTTTTTAGCGATGATTCGTTTTAGTCCGATGTCACCACTTTAGCGATGTTGTGATCCTTGGATTAGTAATCTGACTCCATTTTAATTTAACATAAATTTATTAGACTTTAATTAACTAAATAAACACCAACAATACAACATGCTAAGAAAATATTCATGGAACACAAGTAATAGTAATAAAACTGCTCGGCTGGGAAAGTTATTTTTTCCGTCGCTATGCAACGCACGAGACATCATCTCATCTCACGCCGATGGAGTTCAAAATGTCATATCAACAAGCTCGCGCCGCCACACCTTCCTTTAGACATCCTTCATGCCAAACCAACCAAAAATGTCGGTATTCTACCGTTAGATGGGTACCAAAAACTGCCAAATCTGAAGGTCAATGCAGTTACCGCCAAGCTGAAATAATATTTTAACCTCGTGTACTTTTAGTTTTATACCTTAATTCGGGGGTTTCTCTAGCAAACTTATCACAGATAGGAAGATTATTGGTTTGAATGGTTACTCACTGCAATTTAGTGATTTTTATCTGGTACCCATCTATCAAAAGAGTACCAAAATATCCAATATTGAATCCAATATCAGACTTCGATAAACTTTCATTCCAGTTCTCTTAACATACATGAGAATATATTATAAAAAAAAAAATTTGATTTTGGAAATAATCGTTTTTGTTTTTTGCCATACATTGACATTTTTAATATTAAATTTCTAAAATTCTATGCGATCTACAGAATTGTTGGACACCTTTTTTTAAAGAGAATATTATAAGTTTTCATTTGATTTATAACTTAACTATTCTTGGTGGAAAAAAAATATCAATTTAAAAGTTAATCTTTTTTGAAATTTTTAAAAAAAATATATAAAATATGTTATAATATATACAGTTTTGTGTTAAATATATTATTTTACTTATATTGTCCCTATTACATAGATAAAAAAATGTCTTAAATGATTGAATATCAGAAAAATAATTTATTTTTGTAATATTATAAGCTTTAAATCCTGAATCTTTTACAATGAGACTACAATGGTATCCCGAATTATAGCACAAATATCCTAGTTTGAAAGTGAGTGAATAGTCTAGCATTCATTTGTTCTGTCAAAAAACAGTACAAGCTTGCATGATCATGCAAATAGTACATTGTAAAGAAATATTTTGCTACATTAACTCAATTTTTTTCTTTTTCTTTCTGTAACTCCTGACACATTGAGGTCGCCTTCTAAAAGTTTCAGGATTTACAACCTATATTATTATAAGAACACATATTTTTTTTCTAAATTTTTTCAAAATACAGATTTTGAAATCTACATATATAATTCTCTTGTGTGCCACCCAAATTCGGCAATATTTCTGTGAGCAGAATGGCAACGACTTCAAACATCTAATTAATAATCTTCTAAATATACTTTATACACGAATTTCCAAATCCAGCAAATCACAATATAAATTTTGAAATTTGATAAATATATCTGGCAACAGCCAACAACTTGGATTCAGTGGACAGATACAAATTATTGCCTATTTAAAACATATTGATTTAATATTTACAATGATGCAAAAATAAATAGATACAAGATGGGTAAATTTGTTTTAGATTAGAATTAACTTCAGCATTTCCGATAAACCGGAATTTTTAAAAAAAAAAACTTTTTATAATAATATATTTATTCAGGTTATCTGGTTTGCTTTGTACAAAACCAGTCCGTAAAATTAATTGTGCATAGAAATAACTGATATTTTTTAAATATATGTACGAAACTGTTTATTTTTATTGTTTTCCAAAACCGTTCTGCTACGTTGCCAAACTGTCTCTGCTTAACGCGTCTCGACTTAAGTAATTGGATAATGACGTTGCAAGTATTGTAGCTCATCATAAATAATCCAATGTTTTCAGCTTCATACCACAATATCACTTTTCAAGGATTTTCTTGATTAGGCAGCTGAAATAGCTTTTTGCTAGGGCATATTTTAAATGCTTCCCTTTAAAACGAGTGAAGAAAGCCTGTATATATATTTTTCTCCAAAATTTCAAGAATTTTTCTATCATGAACAGTTAAGTTATAAGTCAAATGAAAACTTATGATAATCTCTTTGAAATAAGAATTCAATTTAGTAGGAATAATAGAACTTGAGAAATCCCAGATTAAATTTATCTATACAAGCCAAAAAATTTATGACTTATATTATTTTTATAAAGATCAAATCATAGGAAAAAAATTATAAAACTATACTCTCATTCATACAGGGTTCCCAGTCAAATCATAGAATGAAAATTAATGACTTTTCAATGACTTAAGGACCTAATAAATGTTTTTAATGACCTTTGAAAATTTGTTTTCAGGCATCATGTCCATTACATAAATTTTTAATAAAGTACTATATTCTACCAAAAAAGTTACAAGTTGGCTTATGCGTATTTTCCAGGCCTTGAGAATAAGTTCAAAAATATTAACCACTGTTAATGACTTTCAATGATCGTGGGAACCCTGTTTATATCTAGTAGGAAGAATGATTCCTGAAGGATCATGGGAAATGACTGGTTGATTTGACAGAGAATGACCTTTAGGCTGTCTCAAAGAGTTGTTGTCTGACACTATAGTTATCAAGGTCTACACTCCACCTATGCATCAATGAAGATAGTAAAATAGTTCGCAACTTTTTAAGGGGAGGAACACTTTATTTTGGGCTGTTTCAAAGGATTATTAGTTGCATTGAGAATTTTATTGCACTAAGATTATTGGCTTCTTTAAAAGTCTTTTCTTTGTTTTTTAAATTAAAATTCCTAGTCCGTTGCAGATTCTACCATTATTATTCCAAAGTGATCTTTGCCAGAAAATGTCAGCAGCCATTTTTTTAATAACAAGTGAACTGCTTATGGAAGCCATAACTTGACGCAGTTATATGTAAACTCTTGGTACGCCGGACTTGGAAGTCTGACCTCTTTTTGAGTGGGAGAGAGGAAAAAACATTTTACAGAATTTTAAGACTAGATGACTTATCTCAACAAAGAAGGATTGGGTAAATTCCTAGTTCACGTTTATGGGTTGGCGCACTTTTGAAAAGTTGGCGACAAAGCCAGAATGTCGCCAATTCGGAATTCCAATATGAAAAATTGAGAAACGAACCCAGCTTCATGATTTGTGGTTTAGGAAGGTTGAAGCCAAAGCGCGTCAATAAAAAAAATGGGGTTGCCAAATTTAGAACTGTATCGCCTACAAAACCGCGCCAAATTGGCTTGGCGATATTTTAACGTCAACTAGGAATAGACCAAGGATTGGAAGCAGCTTATTATGATGATACATATAAATACTTTGAAAAGATATTAAGAAGAAAAATTTTAGAAACATTAAAATAATTTGAATTCAAACATCAACAAGAATTAAATTCATTCTACAGTATATGAAACACAAATTTCAGATTTTTATTTCTCCATAATGAATGTAAAATATTTTTAAATTATGTATTGGAAATGGCTCGATATTTTCTATTTCACCAGAAATCGGAACCAACTTCATTCAATTCCTTTTGCAAAAACTTTTTTTTTAACTCGTTATATAGTAAAATATTTTTTTGCAAATTATTTTAACAGGAAGAAACAAAGTTTAATTCCCAAATCCATTCCATTAAATCACAAGATAATATCACGAACAAAATAAAATTCCCAACGTTATGCTCATTGAGATATATTTTACAAGGCCTAAGGTAAAATATTACAAAGAGATACAAGACCAAGGGATTTTCTATATATCTCAAAACCAACAAATCATTTTCAATTTTAAACTGACAGAAGCTTACCACATTAGAATCGATGGCTTGCTGTAATTCTGACGGGTCATTTTGCCATACACACCAGTGTAAAGGATAATCAGATCGAAACTGAGAAGCCGACATAATTACAAACAAAATAAATTAAAATAATATTTTGTTAAAAGATCATAATACTTCACATATCATTTCCAAGAAATTAAGGAATGGGGATTTTAGATGACACGTTGATGCCATACAGGGGCATAAAATGTTAGATAAGAGGAGGTGTCTTTTTGTCTGTCAGTTTCGAATTAGTGTCTGTTTAAAAACGAAACCAATTTCAGACGCATCCAAGAGAAGTTAGTTTATTATTTTTAAAAAAAATATAAACTGACATTATTTTTCAACTTTTCGTCTCATTAGCAAACAACAGACCTTACACAAGCCATTATTTTCATAAAAGGTTACATTTTGTGGTAACATTTGGCACATGTTTGTGACCAATCCCTATACAAATAAATAGGAATTTTCACATCCCATTTTCCAATCACAATACTTATGTTATTTAAGTTTAGAAGTACAATCAACTATGATGTAAATTTTACCAGTAAATTCTATTGATTTTAAAACATTAGAGAAATTCAAAATGAAATATTACTTATTAAACAAATTTTAGTAAATGAAGAAATATATGACGTTTTTATTTTTTTATTTCTATTACTTATATTTTATTGTAATTTGTTGACGGTTTTTTATAGGTGGAGTTGACGGGCTTTGACCAATCAATGCTAAATTCTACACGTGACTAATTCTAACAGGTTAAGGTGTGTAAGCGAATTTACAACGTGGATTTGTTATTATTTTTATGAATCTTTTACGAATCGAAGTATGCGAATAGAATTTGATGAAGTATTCCTCATTGTTTTTCAAAGACAATATTTGTGATTTGGAGTTATGACTGACATAACAGTAGATAACATCGAACAGTTGTTGACACTGTTTTCGAAGAAGGGGCAATATGACGCTACGAAGACCGGTGAGACCTACGAACAGGTGACTTAAATTCATTTTGTTTTGTTTTCTTATTCCATTAAAATTTCTGTTATTTCTGTAGGATCGTGCATCAAGGTTTAAAGAATACTGGAGGAGTATCTCTCTTGGTTTCAACTGTAATTTTTTTATTAAATATTAACATATTTCTACTAGGTATTGGTTTCGGTTATCCTGTTTTTACATTTCTCTGTCAAAACATCAAACTTTATAGCAAATGTTAATAAAATCACCCAATATCTATTAAAAGGAATAAATTAAATTTGAAGTTAAACGGGATACTTGATAGATTGTGAAACTTAATCATATGGTTGATCTAGGTTATATTGTGCAATAACAAAACGGGAAAGCTACTTTCCTATGTTAACCTTCCTTTGAGCGCAGTTCATTCGACTGGCACAGGTGATATTTTTCGCCTCACCCTAGCTACTATTTGGGTAAATTTGTTGATTTTTTTTCTATTGATTATTTGCTCTTGTAGTTTTATTAAACATTTGTTAGGGATGTTATTCGTTTCCTCTGAAAATCAGAGAAATAGCGATTTCATTTCTTATTAATTTTACTAAATCAATCTGTAAATGTATCATAAATTTTATGAAAGGTCAAGACTGTCAGTGTATTTAATGATTGGTACTTGTGTATTAAACCAACGTATTAGCAACCTTTTTATCAGTGATAAAATGTTTGCCTATTGTTTCATTTTTTTTCTGTTGCCAACATTTTTTTTAAATCTAAATAAACTAGTTTTTGAAAACAATTTTATGTCATCTTAGAGCAAAGAATAGGAGCAGAGGCGGCGTTTCCCATTGACCTTCATTGCAGAAAAACGTTGCATGTTCTGAGGCATCGTGGGTAACATACATTCAAAATGAACAGCAAATGCCTTGCGTACTGTGTAAAACTTCGCATTTTAAAAATAGCGTTTTATCCACTAATATATGAATAAATCTTTTTAAAAATTCTCATATTTCCCTTAGAATGTATACATTATGCTGCATTAAGAAGAAAGTTGCGGATAATTTTATTAAATTTGACTTCAAGAAGTTCGCCTATTTGGCCGTCGACGGGAAAGTGTGAGGGTTCTTCGAACACATTCTTCCCGCATCCGTGACTGATGTGGCTGCATCGTTCGCAATACAATTACTGGTGATTTTATAAATTTGAATAAAGGAAAAAGTTTCAGCACAACAAGTTTATTTATTTCTAACTATTCATTAAAATAACAAAGAATCGTAATTTAATGTTTTTGAATAATATTTAAGAAATTCAAAAAGTGGTAGCATTACAAAATATTCTTTATTAAAATTCTTTTAAAAAAAAACAATGGCAATAAAACACATAAAAATATTATCTCGATCTGTCTTCATGATGCAAACAAACATATCGTATTATTTATTTTTTTAGATATTTTAAAAGGTATTTAGTTTAGTTATGAAAGAACAAATAACCCATTAGCATGAATGTACACTGTTTATTAAAAGAAATGTACTATCTTCAAAATGTTATTTTACAGGCGAACATATTCTTACAAAGTTCACCTTTCAATAATTACAAATAAAAAAAAAACTATATTACTAGATAATGCAAAATGGAAAAATATTTAATAATGAAAATCTCATTATTTAAGTATCATAATGCTTATTCAAATAATTGGTTTAACATTTTTAAAAATATTGATTTAACATTTTTTTTAAATATTGATTTAACATTTTTTTTTAAATTTTCCTTCCAAGACCAAATTTTTGTGTTGAAGCTTAAACACATTAGAATAGCATGACTTTGAAAAAGTGTAAAGAAAAATGTCATCTCTTATTTTGAATAAGACTAAAATTAATGATAATTGATAAAATTGATAATAGCAATTTCATAAAATGGAAATCCCATTTAACAATTAACAAATGTTCAAAAAATTAATTTTTTTCATTCTCTTTCCAAAAATTTAATATATTGTTAATGCATAATATTTAGCAAATAATTTTAATGTATTGTTACGAATTTTTGTATATTTGTAAATATTTCGTAGTGTTAATTTTGTAAATAGTAAAATTTATGTACATTTCGCATAAGGCAGTGCAATAGTTTCGTCGTTAGTTTGTTTCCCTGCAATGAGTCTCTTGATGCTTGATAACGAGTTTTACAGAGATAACACTGGGAAGCGAGTTTTACAAGGAGCAGGGCATTTAACATTATGGTAATGGGAATCTCGCCAAATTAGCGACGGTTTTGGCGACTAATTTTTATCGCCAAATTTGGCGAGAAATCACCAAATGTCGCCAAAATTGGCGACATTTTCGGTCCCCATGTACATGTGTAGGACTTTTCGACTACGATCTGGAAAGTTCTCCAAATATCTACCTCTAGAAGATTCACCTGTCCTATATAAGGCTGACCAAGAGAACGGGGAAGTTAGTTAACTGATTTTGAGTTAGTTAGTTAGTTGTTAGTTGAGTCAGTTGCTGACTGGGTTAGTTGACTTGTTCGTGAGTTGACTGGAATTACTGAATTGAGATACTGAGTCTCAGTGAGCATTCAGCGAGTTCCGAAAGCAAACTGTATTTCATTGTCTTTTGCAGTTGTGTTGTCAAGTTTTTAACTGCTGTTTTGTGCTCTATTGTTCTGAAAAGAGCTATATTCTGTCTACTAGAACGAGAAGTTCTGGAGTTGTAAGAGAAGAGTTATATTGGAATAAATTTCTGCAACTTTTGATCTGCTTTGGCTTCAAATCTTTCGAACCCATCCACGCAACTTTATGTTATAATAACTATATTGTAGGAATTGGACAAATGTATAACATAATTACACATTCACAATTACATAGCTGACAAATTTTGTATTGTTAGGTAACATGTAAATATAAATTTCGGTTTCACTTTTTCGTCTTATGGGAAACTAATCCTTTTACACAACGAATTCTTTATGAACTGTGACTTTTATTTATTGAATGCACTGCATCATCATTGACTGGTTTCTTAACATTGAAACCAAATTAGAGAATCAACTATGTTTCTCCGTTTCCGGAGAGAAGAGCACACATGCTTTCATTCGAAACTTGATCACCTAACGTGACTCATCCTTCCTCTCCAGAAAAGACCGACTTCACGAAAACAATTCTTAAAAATTTAGACACCACAATTCCCCCTCAATTGCCTCTTCTAAAGTGGTAGTTATTAATTAATTATTAAATGGCAGTCTGTAGGCTGATTGAAATTTAATCGAAAATTCCGTGATACACACAATAATCAAGGAAAACGAAACGGGTACCCAAACAAAACTACATACTTTCATTTTGAAGTCATTCAAACACAAATAAATAGTTTTAGAAACTAAAATCAATGCAAAGTATAATTAGACAGTGTTAAAAAAGAATTTATCTACAAAATGAAATTTTTGGAGCCGTAGGTACTATTTTTGACGGGCGATTTGTACATCGAAATGCGGTGCAAGTAGCCATTGTCTATACAAAATGCGTTTGTTTTGAATAAATGTGCCCCACAATTCTTTGTGCTTTTTAGCGATCATAGATTTGGAGGTTTATGATCAGTCCGCTCTATTCTTTGGTCTATGATTCTCATTGAAGACATAAACGCTCCATGTCTGTATTAGGTAAATTGAACTTTCTTAGAAAATACCTGGTAGTTAAAGTTTGTTGAGGTAGTTTTTCTTTAAACTTTCTTAAAATCAAATACTAATTTAAATTCAAAGAATAAAGTAGTCAACTTATCCTATAGTTCTCATAGTCAACCACAAAAAAAAGTTTAAAACAGGATAGTGCAAATGATTCCAGGCATCATATGTATTATTACGTCTACCTTTCATGGTTCATATACCTCAGAGAAATAAATCAACTCTAAAATCTCGGGGAATTCTCAGTGAAAAGAGAAAAATCCTCCCTAAAATCTGGAAAAAATAAATTTTACTCTGGAAAAATATCCTTCTCTTCGGCGCTGTTTGTTTTATAAAGTTATTCTTAAAGAATAAAGACAAGAAAAATGTTATCAGGAGAATTTGTGTGATCGAATTTTGAATGTATTTATCTGTCTTACTTAAATAATTAAAATAATAAAGTCTTTCTAAAAGTAATTTACTCCATGATAGAAAATACGACTCTGGAAAACTCGGGGAATTTTTTTTCTGGAAATGAGTATGAACCCTGCCTTTTTGTCATAACAAAAAGTTCTTCAAATCTAGTAACCAAAATATTATCGTCGTTTATATTATCGTTTTTTTATACAAATCAACATGGTCTATGAGATGCATAAAAATTCTATTAAAAAAAATTAAAATGATTTTTTTCAAGAGCAACTCTTGCAAATCGAATTACAATGGTACAAAAATCTCTTAAAAATTGGATACCAAATTTTTTATGTAAAGTGTTTCTATTCCATTCTATAATATTTTCACTTTCCACATCTGGTACTATGGATAAGCAAAATCTTAACAAAAAAAGGTTGTAATCGTTCATTTTTTTCTTGATCTTCAAATAAAGCATCAGTAATATTCTTAAACATCATTTATATATATCCCTCCATTGTCAACAATTTTATAGTAAAAGTATTTAAACAAATTAATGAATTTTTTTCTTCCTTTAGAATTGCGAGATTCACCAAAAATGCCAAGAGCTGTTTGAGAAGGATTATGTTTGTTCTGTAAGTATTAACAAATTTCTAAAATTGAAAGCCTGAATTTTATGAAGATTTTTATGCAAAATAATGTGAATAGATATATGCTTTAACTTCGTAGTATACATGACCCGTTGGTGCAATTTCTAAAAGTTGCAGGGATGAGTTTTTTCCGCCATGTGGCAGAATTCCGCTTTTTTAATTTTTTAGAAAAAAAATAATTCCACTTTTTTAAAGAAGCTTTTCTAATTCCTGAAGGGAAAAAAATCTGTTTTTCCCGATTTTTCTATTCCACAGAAAAATATTTTTTATAAGGCTGAATCGCAAAGTAGCTTCCCTTCCACCGGATCGGAAGAGCGGAAAACCTACGGCATTCCTGCTCCAAATACAAAAATCTACTGAAATGCATTATTTTAGTTTGGTTGGCGCTTAAACTCGCATTTTATACTTTTTCAACTGCGCTGAAATTTGATCCTTTTGTGCAATTTTTTCTCTTCTCAAAATGTAATTTCCTTCATACTAATTCACGCAATTAACGTATAAGAATAATGTCTTGCTTTTAAGTCTGACATTCACGGAATGGACAATTCCCGCATTTTTTAAAAACTAGTGAAATTAGTATATATTTATGAAGAATTTCTTTCCGATTCCAAATATTTAAACAAAAGTTCTTTAAAAAAAAAATTAGTTATTTAAATAGTAAGAAAAGAAAATGCCCCACAACCAGTCCGATCAAAACAGTTAACAAAATCCGTGACTTTAAAGAGCCCCTATTGTTTTTATGGTTATCGTAAGGTTTCTGCCAAATAGTTGGCTTTGAAATAGTTGATAGACCATTGCCACATTCTGTACAGGTTGGCGTGATTTGCGAGAGCTTTGGAAATCTGGTTTCCGCTGCTGCATTTCAAGCCAAGATGTTTGTGAAGCCGTGACGTCACATTCAATGCCAGCGTAATGAGTCATTTTCTCGCCAATATCTAACAAGGTAATTTTGATCGCAAAATTTTAAAAAAAAAGGTGCATTGAGCAGAAATTTTTTATGTCCTTTTCGAATGGAATAAAAAAAAATTTAAAATGCGGGAATTATCCATTAGCGTTTGTTGTACGTCTAAACGTACGTTGGTATATGAGGCTCGTTTTCGCTAATTGTTACGTTGATGTAAAGTCCACTACTGCATAGATTTGTGTGGCTATGACGTGCATTATCGCTGAGATTTAAGTTGTGGTTTTCATTTTCGCAGAGTATTACCCCAATATGACAACGCTATTGCTGATGGTCATTTTCGCTATTGTAAAATCTGTGGTTTTCACCGAGGTTACCGAAAGAATGTCGATATTACAGTGATGTATTGCGCTATCGCAAGATTTACATTGTTGTAGTTGTAATTTTCGTCAATTGTTACGCCAATACAATAGCGCTATTGTTAAGAGTTGCCCCGGTATATTTGGCTCTAACGTTAATATTTCTGTTGGCGTGAGAGTAATTTTCATCAAAAGCCATGCTGTAGTAACATCCGATATTACTGAAATTTGCACTAGTATTACCAAGAAAAGTTCAGTATTACTGAGATTTGTGCTGATGTTGTGGACGCTGTCCCTGATATGCACGTTGTTGTGATGTTCGTTTTTACCGATACCTAGATTTTCGCCAGTATTGTAAGCGATATTGTTTATAGTACTTTTGTTAGAGTGATGGTCATTTTCGCCGAGGTTTACTCTAATACAATACCAGCTATTAACGAAATTTTCAACACCAAATTGTAACCTTCATCTAGACTTCCGTTAATGCAATATCCGCCATATTCGTGATTAGTGCCTGTTTAAAGTTAAATTTCGCCATTTGATTTGAATTATTCAAATTTTTATACCATTTTGTAAAAAAATATTCTGAAAATTAGTCCCAATTCTAATTTTTCTAAACAATCTGCGTTTAAAATTGTTATTTTAACTGCAATTGTATGTAAAATTGTTTGTTGCTTTTTATTTTATTGAACAAGCTTAATGATATGAATACAAATTTAAATTTTAAGATTTTTAGTACTTGTAGTTTAAAAATTCAGTAACCTGGTTTTAATTAAATTTGGTCTGTTTGTCAATATGGTTATGGTATAATTGCTTAAAGTTGTTTGACTTGTTGAAATTTTGAAGTTTTTGTAGACTCTCATCGCTTTAAAAGAATTTTTTTTTTTTTAATTTTTTTTTTTTTTAAACAGGGTTCTCACGGTCCTGGAAAGTCCTTGAATTTTTTTTTATGAAATTTGGTCCTTGAAAAAAGGATAAGGTCCTTGAATTTTTAAGTGACCAACAACAGTGGTGTAGTGTAAAATAAAAAGTTGTGGGAATGCTGTGTTGCGTCGTTACAAACGTATATATATATTTCTGTGTGTGTGGGGTTGGGGGGGAGATAAAGTGAAAATTACAACTTTAAATAGTTTTGTTAATATTACTTTAATAATCTCAAAATAGCTCACGAGCACATCCAAAAATTAAAAAAAAAAAATTAAAAAAATAATAATAATAATAATAATTGTGTGTTTTGACTTATTCTTTTACATAAATAATTTTTTTAAACTATTAAGTTATATGGATTTTAAATAATTTGCTTTGCACAACCCATTTTAAAAGATTGTTTAACACATTATAAAGGATTCTAACACATTTTTAACATATTATTGACACAAATTTTTAACATATTATTGACACAAATTTTTAAACATTTTTTCCAAAATGTCAGAGATGCCTTGCATGCAATGGGCTCGGATAAATTCCCAGATTCTGTGGCTCCTCGAAATCTGTTTTCAAAATGAATGAAAAAGATTGTGATTGTTGCAGAAGTTGATTGAAAGTTTTATGACTTTTCTCCTTCTCAAAAAGAAAATGTAAAGAAGTTCCTCTTTCTTGTTAGATCCTTCCTTTCCTTTTCCAAATTTGCTCCATAAATAATTGGAAAATTCAAATCCATCAGTCGATTTAACATTTCTTGATAAAATATTAATTTGTGTACCATCTCAATCATCTCTAATTTTAAGCAGGATATTTCGATGTAGACTCATTACTTGCCAGATTTGTTTGGGACATTCCTGTTTTTTTTTCTTATCTAGTTCGATTTTGTCATCTCGACAGTAGTGACGGTTAGGTGACAATAATAGTCAAAAATTGATATAAATCGGAGGAGAAAGCAAACTGCAAAATATATATGATATTGCCATCAAAATCACTAGATTTTAAAAAAGACCTGGGAAATTTCCTCCCCTTATTGCCGCCACTGTATGATTTTTTTTTTTAAAGAACTGCTGCTACATTTTTTTAATAAATTCTGAAATAACTGTAAGTGTAAAACTTTCCCATTCTCAAACCGAAACAAAATTTAATTTTGGAATTTTAAAGTACATCTGAATTGTTTTCCTACTTCTTCGCAGTCCAATTTCAATGTATTATACCCATTTGCAAAACCATTAGCACTTTTATATTAAGGAAAATCAAATATACAGGACCAGCCTAGGAGTAAAATGCTATGTGTGCAAGAATGAGTTTTGGTGCCCCTTACAATGAAAATGGGTATAGAAAACACTACAAAAATGGTATGGGTGCAAATTATTAAAATCGTAGTGTTTTCTGCACTAATCAACATTATTTTAAGTCAGCTTTTATTAAGGAACCCACGGATTCCTTTTTTTTTTTTTTTTTTTTTTTATAAAAATTTTTAATAAAATTATTTTTATAAGATGGGTCCATAGTCTTTTAAATTTTTAATTATTTTCAACAATTTTATTGATGGCAAAACATTTAACTAATAACAATTAAATTTAAACTTTGAGTACATTTCTTCAATGAAAATCATTACTAAATTCATACTGCATATGGAAATATGCCAATTTCGAATCCAGCTTTAACCCTTTATCAATTGACGGGACTTATAAATGTTGTCAATTTTCTCATGGTACTCTATCAATTTAAATGCTTTTGAAGTTTGTTCTTATTTGTTGAATGGCAGCACAAGCTTATTTCTCTTTGGAAACTTACTGGAGACAAGTATATAAAACAATGTAAGGCAAAGATAGATACTTAGAAGATTTAAATTTGTCCTTGTGTTTGAATTTAAAAAGAAGTAAACTTGTGCTGCCAGAACTGCATAGAAGTGGATATCAAAGTACAGATGGGCCTCAAAGCATTTAAATTAATACACAATTCCTGCCAGTAAATAAAGGATTAAGGAATGCACATATTTTGTTAACTATTTTTTTACCTCTGTTTTCTTTTCTAGGTAATTGACAATGGCAAAGGATCACTGTCACCAAACTATCCCTCAAAAATCATTGTTCCTGTTGAAGAAAGGTCTTTTTTACCCAAAGATGCAGATTTTCTAAATGGGTATTACTTTTTTTTTCTATTTGTTATTTTCACTTATCTATAATGTATGTAAATTTATTTTCTATTTGTTAGTAGTTTTATCTTTTCAAATATAGATTCTTGTGTCTTTAAGGTCTCCAGATAGTACAAATGAATTTTTTGATGCTTTGAAATTCAAGGAAATCGCTTCTAAATCTAATGTAGCACGATGCAGGTTAAGGTTTCCAGCTCCTGTAATATTGTGCAAAGGCAAGGTATGGAATTAATTTTTTTTTTTAAATCTATCGCTAATTATTTCAAAATCCTTTATATTTACTTTGATTTTGTGTGTGTGTGTGTTTGACTTATCTGCGGAAGCCTAATTAACCCACTTGCTGTCATCTGATCAGGCTGAAATTTGACGGAGAGATTCGATGTTGCGGTCAATGTATTTTATCAAATTTTGGAAACTGTCACTAAAAAGTTGTTTTTACCCACATTTCTATAACTTTTTTGAAATACTAATAAATTCCATTTAACCGATCATCGTTGAAACTCTTTCCTGTTGCCAAAATTGTTTTAATGTGAGTAAAAGATAATTGGACATACGCAATACATAAATTTACTATGGAATGGCGTCTAGTCAACGTTGTGTTGCATCGTAACCTGTTAGTGAAAGAATTTTATTTGATTATTGTTGGAGCCCTTTCTTGTTGCCAAAATTTTTTTATCAGAATGCATAAAAGATATGTGAATGCATAAATTTGCATTCATTTTTAATGAATAAATTTTGAAAATTGTTTGCAGCATATTTTGCCGATGGAGATGATTTTAATATTTAAAATTGGATATAAACATGAAGCACACACTGACAACAGAATTTGCACTCTGTTAATGAATATAAAAATTGGCAATGCATATAAAGGATTTATATTGAAAACTTTGATTCGTTTTTAATCTGTGTACAAAATGTTGGGAAAATTTAGGTTTATTAGTGTCTAAACTGTTATGGACATTGACAGGAGTCTAATCTTGCGATTTTTTATCGTTGCCCTAAAGGTCCTCAAGTAAAGTTTGTTGCCTTTAAAATCCTTTTGTTTCCTGAATACTTTAATTGTATATTTACTTGCTTTTGTTAAATATAATTGTATATTTACTATAATACTCTATATTTTATATATGCATAAAATAATTGTAATATTTACTTGCATACTCAAGACAAGAAAAGAGACGTGACATGCACATAAAATAAGTGCTCAGGATACAATTGATTAGTTTTATCTTAATTATCAAAATAAAACTTGCATTTATGAAGTAGAAATTAAATTTCTGGTTCTCCTTAAGAAATCTGAAATTTTTTATTTAAGTTTCCCTTTTAAAAATCTGGTTGTCTCGGACAACTGCAAATTTTGACCCCTGAACATTGGTTGATTGTTTTCAGATTATCTGGCGCCGTCAGCAACACGAGGGCTATATGCGCCGAAACATTCGTCATTAGACAAGCCAACATACATTTACAAACACCCATGCCTAACACAGGACTCAAACCCGCAACCTCGCGGTCTAGAAACTAGCACACTAACCACTATACTGTTTGGTCGGCCCCTGAACATTGACTTAATCATTTTGAGCTATATTTTCATTTTCTTCTTCATTGGATAATAGAGCCAAGAAATATCAAAAATATATTTATTAATTAAAAAAAAATTGCTGAATTTTTTTCATCTCTACGAATTAATTGTTTTGATTTTTTTGAGATCATTATTTAATTGCAAAAAAAATCATCATTTCTTGAAAATTACATTTTTAGACTGCTTTTTAAAAATAGAGACTGTTGAAATCAAAAGGAACTCTGTAATTTAAGCTTTGTAAAGTTTTTTTTATTCGAGACTTGAAATTAATATTGTTCTTTTTGGTAGAGTTTTAAAAATGTTTTACAATTTACTACGAGTTTAGCCTTGTTGATCTACTTACAAGGAAAATTTTGTTGTGAACAAAGCATCACATTTAAAATCAATTTAATGAATTTGATTGGTGTAAGTTTCTGTATTTCCCTCGGATATAAACTTGAAATCGCTTTTTCAGTTTGTTTGTCGGTCTGCTACTCTTGCCTGTGGTGGAGAAATGTGGTTCAGAGACATGTCAGGAATATTTAATTGTAAGTTAATATTTATGTTTTTTTTTGTTTGTTTTTTTCTATTTGTTATTGATATTAAAAATATGTTGTGCTTGCTCTTATTTTGAACTTTCTTTAAAGCTGTAGCTTCGGAGGCTGATGTTTGTTCTAGGTAAGTTTGTTATGTTTTATTTCTTTATTACTACTTTTAATTTTGTTTGATTTTCGATTCTTATTTCTTATTTAATTTCTAACATTCAGTTTAATTTTTTTTTTTTTTTTAAAGACATTGTAGTTAAAGAGCCGTACTAAAATTAAAATGTTTTAGGCTAACTCAATATGTTACTCTCTCTTTTAATTAAATTCTTGTGTGTTAAATTATGTAATCAGTTTTGTTTTGAAAAACGCCAAATTGTAATGAATTATTCTATTATCTAGAAATAGTGCATACTTTACGGATATGCGAAGTCAAGACATCAAATTGCTTAAGGAATTGTCTGTAAATTATATCTGTGATCTTATGGTAGAAAATAAAAAAGTAAAGTATGGGTTGAAGTAAGTCCTTTCAAAATATTTTTTATGTAGTTTTTATCCTGCATATATGATTATGAAATTATTTTTATTCGTCTGTATACAGTAACTCCTTTTTAAAGTATTTTGTGAAACTGTGATTTATTTTAGAATTCACAATTGCTCAATGCTAGATACTTTTTTCATATTGTGAACAATACTTGTTCTACAATGTGAAAAGTTTCATATTTCTCATTAGAAACTCTTTACATAGTGTTGTTGTACCAGCTCCAGTCATTAATACCTTTTTTTTTTTTTTTTTTTGCTCTAAGCTTTATAGTTTATATTTTGACTTTATGATTTTTTATTTTAATTATTATCTGTCAAATAAAAAGATATGTAACTAGATGTTTGAGAAAACTGCTATATGATATGTATTCCAAAATTAATATTGATGGCTCAAATTTATTATCGGACTGCTGCAAAAGACATTTTGATTTTAATCCAAAATAAAATTTCATGGGTATTTTAAATGTGCTTCTTGCAACTTTGCATTGGTATGGTGGACGCTATTGCTGATGTTGATTTTGGCCACCATTTTGGGGGCTTGTGAGGACCGCTATCACTCAGTTTTGTATTAACGTAATGAGTACATTTACTAGGTTCCTGCTGATATCTTAACCTCTGTATCTGTGATTTGTGCCAATATGATGACCAATTTTACCTTTTGGTTTTAATTTATGCAGTTTTAAAGTTTAATTATTTTTTTTTTTGCTAAAAATGGTCTCATTAGTCCAATATTTTTCTATAATCCTTGCTTTTTTTCTATAATCCTTAAATTGTAATTTCTAGCAGGGATTAAGCTTTGGCTGCTTTTTAACAAAATAACTTGGTTAATAGTTATAAAAAAGTAAGAAAAAGTAATTTAGCTCATTTGCTAAAATATTTGGACACAAAATTTGCAAAATCATTGTTTTTCCTAAAAGTTAATTGTATTTTTCCTGTTTTTATTTAACATAAAATACTATTATAATTAAAGTTCACACTGATTTTGTAATTAAAAGTTTCTTACTTTTGTATCTCAGCTTAAACACTGATTTCTACTGCAAATCCTTTGTAATATTGCTGTTTATGTATCAGCTTACCTAATGATTTTACATTGTTTCTAAATATATAAATATTACTACTTTGAACTGAAAGTTAGTTATTTTTTATTTTTTTAATGCAACTTAATAATTAGAAAACAGGTTTAATTTGATTTATCTATATGCAACATAAATATTGTATAAATATATAAATTTTGGCTAAAAAGTTTTTGAAAAAAATTTTGCTTTTAAGTATTTGAAAATTTCAATAACATTTTGGCACGTTTTTGTGTTAGCTTTTTTTGCTTAGCTCCACCATGTCTGTTATTGTTAACAAGCTGAATAAATGTCTGGAATGCAATTTTGGTAGAACTTAACATATATTTCTTTTATAGAGTCAGTTCTTCTGAAAAAATTGATAAAGAAAATAGATATTGTGAGTTTAAAATTGTTCAGCTTCCTTACCCAGGTAATTCCAAATTGGTTTTCTTAATCTTAAGAATAACTTGAATTGAGCTATTATTTGTTTGATTGTTTATCTTTTTTTTTTTTTTTTTTTTTTTTTTTGAATTTGGAAATAATATAAACTCAAAACTTTTACAGAATAACTAAAATTAAGTGTAGCATTAAAAAAAGCTTGCATAATTCTAAGAAATGAAGTAACTATGTTATATGAAATACTAAACAAGAGAAACATGTAAAAAAAAATTATGTATATTTGCATAGTTTAATAAAGTTTGTCCTAAAACTGCAATCAATTTTAAAGACTGATAGATTACATAACAAATACAATTCTTACCAAGTATTTTTTTTTTTCAATGAAAACTTTCACCCGATTTTGTATGATATTAGATTTCTCGAAAAGCTTCAAAAAGTGAGAATTTCAAACTAATCAGTTTAATCTTTCTATAAATTTAACACAATTATATATATATATATATAGTTTTTACTTGATCAGTTTTTTTTTTTCCCCCCTCTTTCTTCTTTAGTATTAACTCAATTTTACACTGACTTCAAAGTTCTTGTTGCTACTGTACAGTACATATTCCATACCAATAAATTATTATTATTTTTAATATTAAAGTGCTATTGTAAAAAAGAATTGAAGATTCCTGAAAAAAAATTTGCCGACTCTTAATTTGTAAAAATAGATTACTTGGTATTTGTAAATTACAACAATTTTTTCATATTCCCAAAGTAACTTTCAGTATGTAAAAATTAAAAGTAGCAGGTTGTAATAAATCCAGGGTTTCCTCACATATGGAAATGTCATGGGAAGTCATGAGTTTGGACATTGGGTAAATTCTGTCATGGAAAATCATGATTTTGAGCAAAAAAATGGTCATAAGTAATGGAAATACAGTGAATTTCATGGATTTCTAAACATTTTAAATAAAATCACATGACTGACGTCATAAACGCCCTCTACGTTTTTATTTACATTTTGGTGGAAATAAGTCACAGTTGAAGACCGCGGCCAATGAGAACATTTCTGAACTCCAAATTTGTGACATCACACGAGTAAGGTCTCATAGGTGAAAAAAATACATAATATGATAATTGAAATGAACAGTTTTGATAAGCTTGTGTTTACATTTTTATTTTATTTTCCCCCGTCTACTTTCTTCTGTTTTGTATTGTTAATATCAAAACATTTGATTTTTGATGATATAGCTTGTTATTATTGACTTATTCTTTCTTCAAATATTTTTTTATTATTAAAAATTAATTAGCCTTTTTAACACTGAAATATCAAAGAATGGAAAATTATTTTCCCCTTTTTCTTCTGATTTGCAAGTTTCTAAAACAAGGATTTTTTACTTAATTTAAAATAAAATTTAATAAAAAATCATTTTATGATACATTGATTTACTTACTATGTTCGTGTTAGTAAAATTCATATAGGTTATTATTACTATTATTATTATTTTTTGTGATTTGATTTCTTGAGTCGTGTAAAATTATTTGCTGCAGTCTTGGAAAGTCATGGATTTGTAACATTTAATTTTGACGGAACCCTTGTAAATCATACAATAGACTTAAAATTAGTTTTATGTTTTTTTAAGGTTGTGAGTTTTTCAAACAATTCAAAGATGGTAATTATGTTGCGGAAGGCTTAAAGTTTGACTGGAAGCAGGTAAGATTTTTTTTTTTTCATTGTACTTTAAATTTAGCCCTGACTCTAGAATTTTTTAAAATTATCAGATACATTTAATGATCTAGTGGATATTTTTTTTTTCTAGTGCAAATTCAGTTTGATTTGCATTTGTGTAACAATTTCATTGAAAAAACTAATAGACAAAAACTTGGTGCCTTTAACATTATTTTGGATTATGCCAACATTAGCCATTACAGAGGACGCACAGAAAAAAAAATATCAAGCTTCATGTTATGGACTTTTTTTACATAATTTTAATTTATTCAAAATAGGCTTTATTTTCATGTTATGGACTTTTTTTTACATAATTTTAATTTGTCTAAAATAGTATGTGTTAACTATGTATAACAAAGTTCACTATGCGCCCGAAGAAACTATATGAAGCTTTTAGCAAGATAGTTTACATCAAGAATATATACAGGAACAACTTAACTAAATCTCATTTGAGCAATTTTTTAAGATTGGCTGTGATAAATAGTTACTCTTTCATAAAATAAACTGCACAATATCAACCATCATCGTCTCACAATTGATATCGACAAAACGGTAATCTGGTAGTACAGTTTAAATACTTTTATTAAAAATTGGATCAACTCGTATTCTCAAGTTGGAACAAAAAAATTCACTTCTTTTTTAGACTTTCATTTAGTAATAATAAATATTGTTATTATTTAATTGTTTAGGGAAAAAAAGAATCAAATATCAGTTATAAATTTATTAAGATAAGAAAATGTCAATATTTTTTTTTTCGGTTTTGAGAAATGTGATAGATTGTTAAATCGATAATAATTAAAGATGTATATTGGTGTATACGGCCAGTGAAAAGCTGCAGTCATACGGCCTGCTTCTAAAAGTTAGTGGCGAACGCTGGATTATGGCTCTGCCTGACGTCAACATTCCCACACTAAACTACAAATGTTAGATACTAACCAAAATATTAAGTGATAAGTCTAGGAAAAATGAGTTCTTCCATAATTAGTATTCCATGAAAATTCACATCTTGTCACATTAGAACTTAAATATTCAATTAAAAAATTTCTCAGCAAATTTGCTGTCAATTTGGTGAAATTTTATTTATAGAAAAAAATTACCGTTTTAGGGGTTTTGTTATCGTAAGTCATTAACCTTAGCAGGAGGAGATTTTAATTATTAAATGTCCCTAAGTTGTACATGAATTGTTAACTGATGAATTGTTAATTGAACTTATAGAAACGTGTTGAAGTAAATTTATAGTGATGATAACTGTTTTAAAAACTTTAGTTTCACCCTGATGTAAAGAAACAACCATGTTGGATTTTGTTTTTAAAAAAAATAATAATTTTAATGATTTGAGTATAGTGATCTGATAGAAAGTTATTCTTAATTCAAATTATTTTCTCACTTGCAATTGACATTAAAATATTACTAATTTGTTCTTCAACCTTCTAGAACTATGTTGATTCATCCTTGATTATACCATCTGATTCAATAACGTCGACACTTAGCATCCATTGGGCTACTTATAAAGTTAGTATTTCTTATTTCAATCTTAGCTTTCGAGTACTATTTGAAAAGTATGCACTTGTATTAATTTCATTAAAAACTGACTTTTAAAAGGGTAAAAGGTTTTATGCATGTATCTTATACTATTTTGTAATTTCTATGTTTTCGGAATAGATGCTTGTACTTCGAGGTATGTCTTAGAATGTGTGTAAAAGTTATGGTTTTCTTTGTTATAGGCTTGGGATATTGTCAGGCTGACACAAAACTACTTAAAATTACTCGTCACTTACATTGTTGAAGGTAAGTTGTATTTTGCAGTTTTGCCTATAATTTTACTGGTATTACGTTGAATGTTTTCCCACTAGTAATACTCTTATGGGGAAAAAATATAAAAAAGACGTTGAGAATCGTTTTGTGTTTTGAATATTTGTATGAGCTACTAAAAATAAAGTAAAATAAGACAATAAAAATTTGTTTTACAAATTAAATTGTTGAGAGACCAAAATGAAACTAGTAGGGTGTTCATCACTTTCACATAAACACTGCTTCTATACACGTGTATATATATTTATTAACTTGATTAAGTTGTAAGTCATAACCTACCAAATTAGTTTGGTGAAACATGTTCAACAATAATATAAGCATCACAGAACTCAAAGAACCCAAAACATGTTTACACTCTTAAATTTCTTTATAGTAGGAACTGTCCCAAAGTTACATTTTAGTGTTCTGTATTTTCCAGGTTGTCTTATTTATCTACACTATACTGTAATGAGAAGCTGACTTGAATATATACCAAGTTCTGCATTCAAAATCAATTCTTCAGTCACATACTAAGAGTCATATTACAATGCTTTGTGGATGGAAAAATTGTGCTATGTTTCCAAACTAACAAATAAAAATCTTGACATTTCAGGTTTCTACCTCTAATTCCAATTACCACTTTTGCATGCTCCAAAAGCAATAAAAAAATTATATACGCACATTTCAATCAATATTCCCTCAATAACAAAGCTGAACTTTCAGCTCGAATGCCTGTATCAATTGACAGGCTGCTTAGTGCATTACAAATGTAGAGCAGTTTCTCCTTGAGTGACTACTTGGAAGGCATCCTCCTGACTTTGCAATTTCAGTAGTCCTGATCATGCTCTAATTAATGTTTCAACTCTTGTGCCATTAAATTTACTATATAATCAACCAACTGGAACTTTCCGTATGTGCGTTGGCTAAAATGTAACTGACATTTGCCATCTTTTTTATATAAACTAATGCTTTCGATTACAAGTGATGCCATAAGTCTAATAAGTTTATTTTCTTTAGGAACATCTAGCATCCTCATTCATTGTATATCGGGCTGGGACCGTACACCCCTCTTCGTTTCCTTGCTGCGCATGACGTTGTGGGCTGACGGAAGAATACATTCAAGTCTCTC
This sequence comes from Linyphia triangularis, assembly GCA_963978545.1. Classification (NCBI taxonomy): domain Eukaryota; kingdom Metazoa; phylum Arthropoda; class Arachnida; order Araneae; family Linyphiidae; genus Linyphia; species Linyphia triangularis. Next base: position 67,895,461 of record OZ021730.1, read on the forward strand.
AGCTATGGAAATGGCATACCTCACTTTGGCTTATGATTGGTATCTTTTTGGGTGAGTAGAATAGTGCTGTGTTTTATGGCTAATAAGTTTTATACTTGATTATTTAGAGCATCTGACAACTTCAATCCAGCCAAACATACTGTTACAAATAGATTAATACTATTACATTCTCTGTTTATATTAATGTATGCGCATGCGCGCCAAATGTATAAGAAGAAACACTGGATGAAAAGAAGAGAAGAGATGTAACCTTGGCAGAGAGCAGATATCAGCTCTGCTGCTCTCAGTGCATTTACGTATTAAATTGTTATATAAAAATTCTCCCTTAGTCGATATCGTTATTTCCCCCGGACTTGTAAGATTTATTTAAGGTGAAGTTTTCTATTCACAACATGTGGCATCCCTGCCGGGACTAAGCGTCGCGTTTGCGACAGATATCGACTACGTACGATAAAATGAATTTAGAAACAACTAAGCAGAAACGTGCGTCAGTGCGGAGTGCTTTTACGAAAGCTGCAAATAAATTAAGCACTATGCTTGATGACGTGTCGGACACAATAGAACTGGAAATCAGCCTTGACCAGTTATCAGAGAAAGCTCAACAACTAAGAATCCTAGATGACAACTTTCTCTTACTTTATCAACAAAAGGGTTGTACGTCGGATGAGTACCAACAAGAGTATGATGTATCCGAAGAATACCATGAACGATTGGCTGCTTTAAGAGTTCTAGTCAAGAGAAGGTTGAATCCTCGGATTACTACTGAAACGAGAGTTTCAAATGCAGGTGCGTTGGCAGACATCACTACTGCGACCTCTGGACAGAAGAAGTTACCGGAGATCGAGCTGCGGAAGTTTGATGGAGACCTAAGGAACTGGGTAAGTTTTTGGTCCCAATTTTCTAAGATAGACGAGGATGCAAGTCTCGACGAAAGGGACAAATTCCAGTACCTTATTCAAGCCACACTGGAGAATTCCCCGCCCAGGCGAATAGTTAACTCCTTCCCGTCAACGAGTGCTAATTACCGCAAAGCTGTGGATTACCTTAAAGAACGATTTGGAAAAGAAAGTGTCCTAATACAAGTTTACATAAGAGATCTACTCACTTTAGTGATCAGTGACAAAAGAAACGTAAACTTGTCAACATTTTATACCAACTACAGACTCAATTACGTGCCTTAGAGTCTTTAGGATTAACAAAGGACAGATATGCTGACTTCTTATTTCCACTCGTTGAGTCTGCACTTCCAAGTGATTTAATTCATATTTGGGAGCGGCAAAGAGGATTGTCTATGGAGGTAACGGGTAAGACGGATTTAGACAAATTAATAGATTTTGTTAAAAATGAAGTTGAATCTGAATTTCGAGTTAATATGGCTAAGGAATCTTTTGTTTCTGAAAAAGTAAATATTTCTAAGAAATTTAATAAGGTAGAAACTAAGATTATTCCTACTACTTCTGATCTATTGTTTAATGATAAATCTGTATCGCATGATAAAAAATTTAAGAAATCTAATACTTGTATATTTTGTGAAAAATATCATTCTTCAGAGAGTTGTAATGAAGCTGCTTCTATGAGTTTAGATTGTAAGAAAGAAATCATTAAGAAAAAGAAGGCTTGTTTTGTTTGTCTCAAACTTTATCACCAATCAAATTCATGCAGATCTAGACATAAGTGCCCCTTATGTCAACGAAGGCATTTTATTTTGTTATGTCCTGATTTGGCCTCTAAACAAGTTGAAAATCTTTCAACTAGAGAAAAAGAAGAAAACAAAACAAATACGCTTAATAATAATGTCTTGCAACTCTCTGATGTATTGCTTCAAACTTTAATTGTAAGATTGCATAATGGTCCTAAAGAAATGTTAATAAGATGCATTTTTGACACAGGTTCATGTAAGTCATATATTTGTAATAATATAGCTAAGGTTATGAATTATGTACCAATTGGAAAAACTAAGTTAAAACATTCTCTTTTTGGCTGTGTTGAAACAGAAGAAAGTGTGCATGATAATTATTTAATTGAAGCAAGTAGTGTTGATAGAAAATATCAATGTAAATTTGAAGTTTTAAGTGTACCGAATATTTGCTCTGATATAAAACAGGTCCCATCTGGTCCGTGGATAAAAACACTCCAAAATCAAGGAGTTAAGATTTATGATTTAGAAAATACGCAACTAAAAGTAGAAAAGAGAATTGCTTTATTGATAGGATCAGATATTTTGGGAAGATTGCTGACAGGGCGAATACTAAATTTGAAGAATACGAGCCTCACTGCACTTGAGAGTAGGTTGGGATGGTCTTTAATAGGCCCCATTAATTCGTTTCCAAGTGGTAGTGCGGAAAAGAAGGGAAATTTGGCGAGCCATCTGGTTAATACTTCCTTGTTGGCGAGGGGGAAATGTATCTCAGACTTATGGGCATTAGATACCATCCAGATCTCGGAATCGGCCATTAATCAATCCAAACAAGATTTAGAAGTTAAAACGCAAAAATATTTTAAAGAAACCATTGGCATTAATGATGAAGGGAGATACGAAATTTCACTTCCATGGGTTGTAGATAAAACACTTTTGCCAGATAATAAAGTATTGGCAGAAAAGAGCCTTTCTAGTACAAAAAGAAAATTAATAACTTCGAATAATTTTAATAATTATGGGAAAGTTTTTGTTGAATGGTTATCACTGGGTATCATTGAAAAGGTAAACAATGCAGGGGAGGGTCTTCATTATTTAGCCCACAGACCTGTTTATAAGGAAAATAGTCAGACGACAAAAATAAGACCAATTTATAATGCGTCTGCGCACTTAACAGGTTGCCCTTCGTTAAATGATTGTTTAGCTACTGGACCTAATTTAATAGAATTGATACCATCATTACTTAATAAGTTTCGAAAGTATAAAATTGGAGTTACGTCAGATGTAGAAAGGGCTTTTTTACAAATTTCTATTAAAGATAAGGATAGAGATTTTTTAAGATTTCTGTGGTTCGATAAAGATGACCCAAAAAAGATAGTAGAATTCAAACATAAGAGAGTAGTGTTCGGACTAACTTGTAGCCCGTTTTTATTGGCCGCGACAATTCAATATCATTTAAGTCAAGTTCCAGGGAATTTAAGGGACACAGTAGAAGTCCTTAAGACAGCGTTTTACGTTGATAACTGTGTAACAAGTTTTAATTCTGAAATGGAAATTAAAAAATTCGTTCTGGAATCTCAAATAATTATGTCGTCAGGTCACTTTAATTTAAGGGGTTGGAAATCAAATCTACCAAACGCGGTTTTTGAGGAACAGCCTCCAATCGAAAATAAAATACCACTTCTAGGTTTGGAATGGGATACAGGTGAGGACAATTTGTCTTGTATCGTGAAACAATTTGACGAATCGGATGAGCTAATTACAAAAAGGATAGTGTTGGCTGTTGCAAATCAATTGTATGATATTATCGGATATGCAATTCCTGTGATGTTGTTACCTAAATTGATTTTACAAGAAACGTGGGATTTGAAACTTAAGTGGGATGAAGAAATTCCGAAACGTTTAAGCAATAAGTTTAAGGTATGGCGACAACAATTGCATTTGTTATCTGATATTAAAATTCCTAGATGGCTAGGTTTTACGGAAAATAATGACTCGATAAGTTTGCATTTGTTTTGTGATGCGAGTAAATTGGCCTATGGTGCCTGCGTGTATATAAGAGTGGTAAGTAAAGGTTTAGTAGATATTAGGTTAGTTAACGCAAGATCGAGAATAGCACCTTTAAAGCCTATCACTATACCTCGTTTAGAACTTCTCGCTTGTTGCATAGGGGCAAGGTTATTGTCTTCAATAATTAAGGATCTTAATATTTCTGACGCTAATGTGCATTGTTGGACTGATTCCACTACAGTTTTGTGTTGGCTACGAAGAGATCAAAATTGGGGGATTTATGTCTTAAATCGCGTTAGAGAAATTCGTCTTTTGACTCCTACTGTAATATGGAATCATGTTCCGGGAGCTCTAAATCCTGCCGATTTAGCTTCTCGTGGATGTTCCGTAGAACAATTAATGATTAGTAAATGGTGGGAGGGACCGAATTGGTTACGTGAAAAGGAAGATAATTGGCCAAAATGCAATGACGAGCCAGATGAGGACCTGGTTAATGCAGAGAAACGGAAAACTATTATTGTCACATTAACAAAAGATAATGAAAATAGCAATTGGTATTATAAATATTTCTCATCTTTTAAAAGGATTGTTAGAATGATTGCTTGGATATTAAGATTTTATAATAACTTGAGAAATGTAAATAAAAACTTTTCTAAGGATTTATCGGTTGTAGAAATAGATAAAGCAGAAATATCTCTATTGTTATTAATTCAAAAAGAATCATTTACTAGTGAAAAAGATGAGAATCTTAAAAAACTTAGACCAATGGTCGATAGTAATGGATTAATTAGAGCTAAGACTAACGTCGCTCGTGACGATACAAATGACTTTAAATTTCCAATTATTTTACCATCAAAACATCCTGTAGTAAAGTTGTTGATAATAAGCACACATAATGATTTATTGCATGGAGGTACGTCTATGCTGATGTCTCATTTAAGAGAAAAATATTGGATTTTGAAATCACGTAAAACTATAAGAAATTGTATTTTATCATGTATAAAGTGTCAAAAATTTAAGGCAACAAGGTGTGATGCTGCTCCGGGCATCTTGCCCAACGATAGAGTTCGTGATGCTGCAATTTTTGAAGTTGTAGGATGTGATTTGGCGGCACCCCTTTATTTGAAAGATGGGAGAAAATCCTACATAGTTTTATACACCTGTGCAGTCTATCGAGCAATACACCTGGAGTTAGTCACATCCTTGAGTACTGAAATCTTTTTTCAATCATTAAGACGTTTTATTGCACGTAGAGGCCGGCCAACCACCATTTTCTCGGACAATGGAACGAATTTCCTTGGGGCAGAGAGAGCTCTTGAAGCCCTTGATTGGGATACTCTCTGTTCAAAAGCCGCTGAGCAAAAAATTTGTTGGAAATTTAACCCTCCGACAGCTGCTTGGTGGGGTGGTTGGTGGGAGCGGTTGATCCAAATGGTGAAACAAATTATCCGCAAAATTCTAGGTCGTGCTTCTCTCGATTACGAAGAGTTACTCACCGTGCTATGTGATTGCGAAAGAGTAATTAATTCGAGACCTCTCACTTATGTGTCGGAAGATGTGGAGGACGGTTCTCCGTTAACTCCCGAAATGTTTCTGCGCGAAATAAAAGAATCTGGAGTGCCAGATATTGATAATGTAGACAAAGAAAAATTAAGTAAGAGAGCAAAGTATCTACAAAAAATTAGGGAATTATTAAGACGAAGATTTCGCTCAGAATATTTGGGGCAATTAAGGCAGCAGGCAATTAAAGATTCGAAATTTAAGCCTCTCAAAGTAGGAGAAATTGTTCTTCTCGAAGACTCTAATAGGAAACGCGCTAATTGGAATCTAGCACGTGTGATAAAACTCATTCCTGGTCGAGATGGGCACATAAGACTTGCACTTGTTAAAATTGAAAGTACCGAATTTTTAAGACCAGTTCAAAGGTTATACAGACTGGAAATGGATAACAACTTAGAGAATCAGGACACACAACCAATTCCTTTGACCACCAGTAGTGGTAGAGTTGTGAAAGTACCTGTACGAGTGTGAAAACAAATTGTATTCTTTTGTATTTTGAATATCAATGTTGATTTAAATTCTTTGTTTTATATTTGTATTGTGTTTTGTGTATAGATAATACATTAAGTAGTTTGTAATGAATATATGTGTATATTGTTTTGAGTGTTTTAGATTAAGGTACACTCAAAAGGTGGGAGTGTGTTACAAATAGATTAATACTATTACATTCTCTGTTTATATTAATGTATGCGCATGCGCGCCAAATGTATAAGAAGAAACACTGGATGAAAAGAAGAGGAGAAGAGATGTAACCTTGGCAGAGAGCAGATATCAGCTCTGCTGCTCAGTGCATTTACATATTAAATTGTTATATAAAAATTCTCCCTTAGTCGATATCGTTATTTCCCCCGGACTTGTAAGATTTATTTAAGGTGAAGTTTTCTATTCACAACATATACATCCATAGAAAAAAATCGAATATCTGAATTTATTTTTATAGATGTTTTCAAATTTATGATCATTCGAATGTTCACAAAAGATTTTTTTTTTTTCCTCTGCAAAAGGCGATTTATTTTCTTATTGGTATTATTTTCCAGAATTTATAATACATTCAAACCCCGTTAACGCGAAATCGCTTATCATGAAATCCTGTTTAACGCGAAGTAAAAGCTGTTCTCTATAGTTAAAACTTAATGTTAATTTATTCATTTAAAATGAAATTCTGTTAACGCGAACAATATTGCCGGCCCCGTCGACTTTGCATTAACTGGGGGTTTTCTGTATGTCCCTCTAATACTGTCTGTTATTAACATAAATACGCTTAACATTTACTTTCAATTTGAACTGTATTTTACCTGTTAAATTGTAAAGAGATTAAATGTTTTTCATTATTTTTAAATGAAGATACTTAACTTGAAAATTCATTACTATCCTATTGTTTTTTACTCGATTCTACCAATTGTATTTTCATTGTCTCTTAGTTGTGTTTTTATCAAGAAATGTAGTTTATACTAAGACAAAATTCAGATAATCCATTAGTTAACTTACTGTATTAAATTATTTTGTCAGATGTGTTCGATTTTATTCAAATCATTATTTATATCCATAAAAGTCGTTGATTTTCATTCTGTGATTTGAGGGGGTACCCTGATCTCGGTTACTAATAACTTAATGCTGAAGCACTTTCCTTATAAATACAATGCTTCCTTTTGATTGAATTGTAGTTTTGATAGAAAGCATTGTCTAACATTACTAAGTTAAAAAAAAAAAAAATTAAATTGTGTTGAACCTGAGTACTTTTACAAGCACCAAAATAAGCAGATTTTATAGTGTTATACACCTGTTAAATTAGTCAATTTTATTTGTGCTTTGTATGGATGTCATTCTGATCTTTTTTCATTACTGAAATTTGGAGAATACTATGTATTGAGAACAATTTGTTGCGCATGTTAGCATGGGACACATCAGACGATATAAATGCATATTTGACCTAGTTAAAATAATTATTTTTTTCCATATAACTTTGTCACCAAGTAGGGCTATATAAAACAAAAGGATAATTGCTAGATTCATAATAATTTTAGAATTCTAATTTGTTTACGAGTAGAAGAAAGAGCTAAAATGTCTCGTGCTCACAGTGGAGAATTGCCCATTTATTTTAAATGGACACTTGGCAAAATAATTACACAATGCTGCTTAAATAACTTTTCTCAATTTTCCAAAAAATAATAACTGATTTTTGCTGCAGTATCAAGTCACATTCAGTACCACATTCAATATGAATATATTGATCTGTGAAATGTTTGTAGAACAAACATATCTACAGCTTATTTTGACTTGAACCTTGCTCATTGCTTTCACTGTCTGGAAGGTATTTGAAAGTAGATTATTAGCACAAATATGTTGTGTGTCTAAATTATCTGATAAAAACATTTTATTGGCTAATAGATTTCAGTGACAAGTGTTAGCTTTACAGTTTGCCCACTGAAATAAATGTCTTCATTGAACACTTGAGTTATTTTTTATATATTTTTTTTTTTTTAAATTGTTTTAAATGCCAAAAAAAATTTAATGCTTCTTATTCTTACTTGTGACTTTTGTGTTGTTGAACATTTATTCATTAAAACTTCTTATTTTTTTTTATTATTTAATATAATTTTTGATGAATAGAGTCCCAATTTCAAGAACAGTGTTGCACAGTGCAAAATTGATATTGACATGAGATAATTACAAAGCACAAAATTCTTATAAAATATGATCAGAAAGTATTGTGCTTCTCATGGGGAAATTTAGTAAAAAAAAACAAAGTGATTAGTTTAAACACAAAAAACTTCAATTGATGTTCTTAGCCTACACAGACAATTATAGGTCTAAATGGTTTTTCATTGCATTACGATACAGTATTCTTGCCTCATTCTTTAAATCTGCGTCAATTGCATAACATGTAATTAAATTTTGATCAACTTTTTCTTGTAGCCATGACCTTCCATCCCGCCTAAAAGTGGGTGAAGAAGTGAGTGTAGCTTTGTTTTTATCTAGTGCTTGTGTGTCTTTATTTAATTGATTATTGTTGCCTAACTTGCTGAGGACATTCTTAAGACATTATCTAGTTAAATTTCTAACCAATAACCATGAGAAAACCTATAAACCTAAAAATAATGAAGCATAGATTGTGAAGTTAGCGTCTGTATAGTGTTTATTTTTCTGAGAGTATAATTTCTCTTATGTATCAACTTCAGTATATAATGTTCAAATAACAGACAGCTTTAAACAGCAGGATTCCCACGGTTATTAAAAGTGCTTAATATTTTTGAACTTGTTTTCAAGGCCATGAAAATGCTTAGAGGTTCTTAATTTTTGTGGGTGTTGTGTGCCCAACTGCAAAATTTATAAAAATGCAACTCTGACTTGCCAGCTCCGTGTGTCCGCCACTTATCTGCACTATATCGGAATTCTCCGACATATTTGTATTACGCATCCACCAACTTGCAACTTTTATGGTAGAATACACTTTTTTTTTAAATTTTATACTGACATGATGGCTGAAAACAAATTTTCAAAGGTCCTTAAAAACATTAATTAGGTATTTAAAAGTCATTGATTTTCATTCTGTGATTTGAGTGGGAATCCTGAACAGGTTTTAATTATATCCTCCCGACATATGACAAAAGTCTAAGTTTAGCTGAATAGTCAGTTCGAGCCTGGTGATATACTCTAGTGCTTCCGTACATTGTGTTGAATTGATTGTCTTTCCTATTGTGGGGAAAATTAACACAACATATACACTAAAAAATTTATACTAAATGCCAATTAAATTCGTAAATTTTTAGTATAGTAATTTGGTTAAAATTCTCAAATATTTTATTAAGAGAAGTAATTCTATAATCTATTAAGCGCTGTTTCAAACATTATTTGTCTAACTCTTTTAGTGTTATCTCTTCCTTCTGTATTTTATGAATGACACTGAAATTTATTAATGTATTTTAATTTGTAAATGATCTCTTTGCAGATTCTCTTTTTCTGCTTCGAATTCCTAAAATTCATTTCTTCAGAAGAATTCTCATCAAAGAAAAGGTAAGCATATAATGATCAGTACGACCTTATTACTCAAGTTAAGCGTATTTAATCTGACCAACATAGCAGGGCGATTTTGTTGCCTTGCCTCATTGAGTATATAAGGGGTTATATTGCCTCATTGGCAAATATAAGGGGTTTGCTGAAAGTTTTGTATTTTTTCATCTTTTGGCACCCCTTATTATTTTGTTCATCATTCGGCCATCGTCTAAATGAACTTAATTGAAGGGATAATTAGATGAAGGTATAACAAAAACTAGTTTTTGTGATATTCCCTCTTAACCCTCAATAAATATTGTATCAGTGTTTTACTCTGTAACTAATCATTCGACTCATAGACTATGAATTAAAAACAAGTATATTTTACTTTATTTATTTCAAACAAATTAGTGTATCTTAAGAAAAATATTATAATATTTTCATTTAAAAATAAAAAATATAGAAAGATAAGGTGGTAAAAAATAGCGTTTGCGCTTTTGTCAGATGTTAAAAGTTTAATGGGAACATCTTGAATTTGCAAAAAACAGTATAAATTCTTACATATACATTTTCCAACATAACTTAGGGTGTGGAACATCACACAATTTTCAATTACACTATAGTATTGGTCACTACATTTAAATTTGGCGTTGTATAGTGTTATTACCATTTTCATATTTTCGCACATTTGAAATAAGGACCATTTTGACAATAATTCTTGCAAGTTGAGGAGAGGCGAAAAATAGTTGTTGATGAGTGATGCTCAAGGGAATAGAACTCTGTGTTAAAAGACATTCATAAAAAATTTCAACTTTTTACACCTTTATAGCATTTTTATGGGAATTTCAGAGATTGGTATGTTTAGGACATCTTGAGGCATTATCACAGTGATTTTTATCAAAATCGTTTTGGCCATTTTTTAGCAATTACTGAAAAACATGATTTTTTTTCAATGGCAGCTACTTTATGTGCATGCACAATATTGACGAAAACCATAATGACAGGTTCCATGGGCACCACTAATTTCATGCATAAAATTTTAACAGTTGGTTAATTTGTTCGGGAACTAGCAAATAGTAGTGTAATGTTTATTATTTGAACAGTTTTCTTCTGTTAATTGTTTCCTTATGATGGGAAAATAAGTTTGTTTTAATTTCAAAAACAGTATACCAAAATTAACCAACTTATTTTGTTTAGGTGCAGAAAAATTAGTAGTAATTGCACTGACACTCCATTGGATATTTTAATAGGTAAGATAATTTTGAAATTATTTTAACCTTTGATTTCTGTTGACATGCTTAATGCTGGATTTTTCTTTAACAAACCTTAACTACTTACATAAAACTTGAGGGTTTGTTGCCTATAAAATAATCAAAATCTTGGTTCTGAATTTGATTTCAAGAACTTCACAGTAAAATTCTCATATATAAGATAAGTATGTTCTGTTATTTTTTGCAAGCACTGTTTATGCAAATATACTTTATAGGCAAGTATAACAAAGATACTTTTTAATGACTTTTGAGTGAATATTTAATATGAATAAAGTGGGGGGGGGGATTATTTCTGAAATTAACCAAGTTTGTGCTTAAAAATATGGCAAGTTAAAAAGGAAGGGCTATGATCTTTCTATTACGATATAAACTGCTCTTTTTGAAACATTCTAATTTGCATCTGCTGCCAAACTAATGCAAATTATTTTATTGACTATTTGAAGTATAAAGAATGATTATCATAAACATGTATTAAAATACGATTCCTTTCTGTTAGAGGAAGGATCACCCGAGAAAACGCTTTCAAGTAGTATTTCTGCTCCCCTAAAATCAGAAAATGCAAGCACAAGCATCTTTTATGCTAGTCTCGACAACCATCAGGATATATATTCTTCAACCATGTTCTACTCTTGCATTGACTCTTTAGATGATATCGATAGCATTAAGAGTGGGTTAGTATAATCTTTATTAAGTGTCTTCACTACACAACAGTTAAAACATTCATTATCTTTGATATTTCTTTTAAATACTTAGTGTTATCTTAAATTTAAGTTTGCTCATTTAAAACTGTTTGACTAAACTTTGTACAATATGGAAGTGCACAATTTTATAGTTTCAAATACTATTCCTGTGCAACAAAATTTTTGAAACGATACTGTAAACTCTTTTTTTTTTCTGGATAGGAAATAAGAAGACTGCTTATTAAAAATGTGTAGACTTGCATCGAATTGTGACAGACTGTTTTCAACAATGGTAGTTGGCTGGTATTATCAGCACAAACCAGCCCCTAATTTTATTTTTGCTGTTTCTATCTTTTTTTTTTTTTTTTTAAACCAAATTTAGTTTGTTCTGGCACGAATAGTTTTGTAAAAATGGTATAGAAACAGCATAAATCAAATTATGGGATGGTCCATTCTGGTGCTCAACTTCCCATTGGAGCTGTGTTGTCATGATAATGCATGCCAGAAATCTTATGTAGTATATTTGGTGCAAGTAGAAATGCCCCAAGATATTCTAAATATCAGTGTTCTTTTAACAAGGCATTGAGGAGACATAATGCATGCAAGTCAATTTTAGTATGAGATAAAAAGAATGCTTTATTTATTTTTAGAAAATTAAATTCAAATTCACAAAATGAAGTTTCGTCCGATTCTGACTATCCTCCAACTTTGGTAAACAGCGTAGAAAGTTTGTCTAACAATAATGGCCTATCTTCATCAAGCAGTCCCGTTCCAGTTCCTAACTCAAGGCAAAGATTTGATAGTCTGTCAAGTTTAGGAAGGTAAGATCTTAGCTAATTTTGTTTCTTATAATTTTTTTCCATCTTTTAGTTTTGATGCACACTAGAGTGCCAGATTTTTAATGTTAGTGCTATTTTCCTAATCTCAATATCTACAATCTTATTTTCTCAATGGAAACAGCAAGAATATGACAAATCTAGAATTTGTCAGTGAAAAATTTCAACAAAATAATTTATTTTTTTAATGGGATTATTTAAAAAAAAAAATATCTTATTTTCTCAATGGAAACAGCAAGAATATGACAAATCTAGAATTTGTCAGTGAAAAATTTCAACAAAATAATTTATTTTTTTAATGGGATTATTTAAAAAAAAAAATATGATTGCATACCATTTCCATGTTGCAAGAAGTCGCATTTACTGAACCATATTATTCTGCTCCTTCTTGTTACATATGGTTCTTAACTAAAATTTCATTTCTATTCAGATAAAATTTGAAGAACTCTTTGTTTTTATTTGATGTATAATCATTAACTTGAATATTTTTTTAAATATCTAATTAGAGGGTTTTTTTTTATATACATTTCTTTAAATGTACTTTTTTATTCATCTGTATTTGCATTCTTTAAATCAATGTCTGTAACAAAATGGGCTTGTCCGATAGGAAGTTAGATAATTAGTGTCTAGTCGTCTCCCTCCCCCTTATTTTTTTTAAGCGAACTATTTGTAATTTGTAGTTTATGGAAACCAAGTTCTCTCTCAAAAGAGGTACAAGTAATGGATGGAATTTTTTTTTATTTAATTAAACTAATTATTAAAGCAACTCGATTGTTAAAATCAATTATTGAAATTATTATTTAATGGTTATATTGAAAATTTGAACCAGCATAAATCTAAAATCATCGGGCCAGATTTTATGTCCCAGTACGCTCCTGTTAATCAATATACTTCTCAATAATTCTAAGCTAAAGTTTACGGTGAATGTGTTAAAATGAGTTTTTTTTAATCAATATCTTTTAAGTGGAAATCTTATTTACGAAGTAGTGCAGATTACATTTCTGTTACTACAAGGATTGTATCAATATAAATGGTGAACCTGTTTATTTCCCAATTCAAATATTGTAATTGTATGAAAACGGATGGCCACTGTTAGAGTTAATATTTTTCTTAGCAGGAGAATTTATCCATGGCCAAAGAGTGAAAAGAATATTATCGTTTCTTTTTTTTTTGCAATATTTCTTTAAATATTTTCGTTTGTCAAGTACAATGCTGTCCCATGTTTAAACATAAAATGAGCTTAAATTAAATAGCTAATAACAAAAAGTGGATCTTAAACAGTATAACTTTTATTTCTAGTTGGCAGTATGTGAGTGGAACTGGTAGTCTTCTGGGATCTGTGACATCAAAGAGCTCATCAGCCGAAATAAATTCCAACAGCTCAAATTCAAGCTCGTAAGTCTCTTTGGCGCTCTGCTTTTCACTAATATTGATATAATGTTTTTATGCTACACTAAATCTTTAGGAAAATTATTTCCTGTTAAAGGGAGATTATTATCAAAAGCCTATTGTGTTTTCTAGCGATAAGCTTGGCAAATGGATGTGTATCATGTATTATTTATTAAGAATTATGAATAAATGAAATTAAAAAAAAATTCTTGCATTTTATGGTGATAAATCCAAAAAGATATATTTAAGTCATTTCATGTTGATGGAAATCAATATTTAAGCTGGAATACAGAATTTCTTGAAAAGAAACTAAAAACAAAATTTTCTTTTTAGTAAATGCTAAAGTGTTAAAGAATTGTATTACTCTTGAAGTTTAATGTAAATAAATCACATTACCTAAGAAATTTTTATAGTAAAATCATTATCCTAAGAAATAAAAAGCTGTTTCATACCAAATAGCAATAAGACGGATACTTTTCTACCTTCAACTTGTTCATTCTTTTAAGTCAATGGCTATTTCTTAGGACCACAAATGCGGTTTTTTTTTTTACTTGTTTCAGCATAAAAAGTTAAATAACTTTACCTTCAACTATCCATATGTTAACATTGGATAATGAAAGTATTGTAATCAGTCATAAAAAAAAATTACGTTTTTTTTTTCTTTTCCCTTTTTCATTTCGAAACATTTTGGAACTTCCTTCGTTCAAAAAAAGGGTCTTGAAAAAATTTCTGTGGTCAGCATAACTCCCAAACAGATTGCCCTATGATGTTCAACTTCGTACAGGTTAATGGTGGCCATGGAAACTGCCCTTAAAGTTTTCATCAAAATTGTGTGTATGGCGTAAGGTCGTCACGCCATTGAAAATTGAAAAATTGTTTTTCAACTATTGTCAAAGGATGGCTTTAACGATTTAGATCAAAAATGCTGAAGTAACGACTTTTAAGGAGTTCTAAACATCTCTACCTCTGAAATTCCTGTAGAATTTCGATAGACGTAAAAAGTTTAATAACGAATATCTTAATTCAGAGTTTTCTTCTCTTGAACATTTCCCATCAAAAACTCTTCTTTCACTGTTTCACTTACCCGAAAGGATAAAGTAATAATTTTTGCAATGCACGTCACCAATTTTGTCAGTTTTTTTTTTTTTTTCTGGTCACTACAATAATTATTGCCAAACTGTCCCTTTTTGTTTGTATAGTGAAAATAAAAACAGTAAATAGCACCAATCCACATCAAATTTAAAAGCACCATCAGCAGTATAGCATGATTGAAAGTTGTGTGTTGTTCCACACCCTTACTTTAATTTTAGCATTCAAGAAAGTTCTTGAAAATTTTGCTGAACAAAATGCCCTCATCAGAATATTAAAAAAAATTATCCTGAATGTTGGGGAAAATTATCTGTAAATCAGGGATTTTTTTGTCGGGATTTTGTTACCATACTAGCCTTTTACTCTTTTAGACATCAAGAAAATGGCAACCTTGGTGGATCCCCCCTTACGATGTCCGGTTCCCAAGAACGAGCAGAGAAGCTTATAAATGTTCGGACTATAATGCACAAAGCATACCGAAAAATTATTGAAAACAAAGACACCACAAATGGGAGCTATTTTCCTTGGCGCAGGTGACAGTTTTTCCTGAGCTTGGCGACTTTCTAAAGATGCAGAATTTTAATATATGTTTTCCCTGAGTTCCTTTTTAGTTTTGTATTTTCTTGCTTATCAGTCACTTGTGTTGTAAATATCTGAATTGTAAATTTGTATGTTCCAACTGTGAAACCAGCTGTGCGTACTTCATTTGATTTTATGGGAATAACTAAAAAAATATACTTTACTATCCATCACCACTTTTTTTTCCCCCTACTCTTTCCCCAACTTTCTTTCTCTGTGTACTCACTACTTTTGAGCTTTGCAGTGGTATTTTGTTTTAAAAGATATTTTTTTGATACGGTAGGAAAAAAAGTTCTTGACAAATGGTCATCTTATCCTCTTCATTACTGAGGTTCCTTTTTACGTAGAATTAATACTGTGGCACAGAAGCAAATGTTGATTATTATATTCATCATTATGGCCAATTTAAAATTATTGTTAGAAGGTACAGATGTACACACCTATAACATCTTAATCCAATAACATTAGCATACAATATTAAAAATAAAACTTTCAGCTCGTGATTGACATTCAACCTTTGACTTCTATACCACAGAATTATTTTGTTTATTTCTATATTACGCAAAATCATGTATTCAAAATCATCAACCAGGAATTTTTAAGTTAATTATCCTCAAATTATCTTAACAATTTGCATATATATGTTGTTCAATCTATATATATATTTTTATCTAACTCTGCAAATTATGCAACCATGAGACTTGCATGCATTTTTGGTAATTATCTAGTGAACTGAATTCATACAAAATATTTCAATGTCCATTTCCTGCAAATACCTAAGCTTTTTACTGTAATTTACTTTAATTATTTAAAGTAGCCCCCCCCCCCCCCCCCCCACTTTTTTAGAACTTTTTAAACCATTGCACTGATGGAAAAGTAATATATCTAATGAACTTGAATAGTCTTTTTCCTCAAGCTCAACATTGAAGTCGTATGAACTTTGAATGAAAAACCTAAAAGTAATTGGAAAGGCTTTCAGCTTTTATATGTTTTGTCTGAAAATATCCAGACATGACTTTCCAGTACCGAAAATAGTTAAATAAGACATTCTTTTTAATGTTATGAGTAAGTAACTAAAATTAAAAGTTGTGTTTTGGCAATTAGCATGATTTTGCCAACTTCAAGAACTAAACACGATTGAAATGGATGCAAATTTTTTGTACTATTTATATATGATATTTTACATTTTTCTGTGCGAAGTTTTTTGTTTTAATTTAATTTTTTTAATAAGGGATGTAATTACCTGCTCCTAAAAACGTTGCCACTACTTTTCAATTGTTCACACAATTTAGTTTATCTTATTTATCAGATTATAATGTTGATTTAGGTTTTGCGTTTGTAAATAATAAGGAATATAGCTCATTGAAATTTCTTGAATTTTCATTTTAATGATTTTATTGTTAAATTTAAGCTTTGCATTTTGACGCGCTCTTTAAATTACTTTCAATCATTTATAATTTAATGTTTAAAACATTTTTATATCTTTTTAATTTTAAACAAATAAATGTTTGCTTTAAAAACAAGTTTATGTTTATATACATATACATTTCGTAAAGAATCTTGGATCCCTTTGCTTTATTTGTTATTTTTATTGCTTTAAAGTCATCAGTGCATTATATAAATTAGCATAATTTAGTCTATACAAAGGTACCTATTTATGAATTAAATTTTTAATTCAAGTCATTGATTCTCAGATTTTTTTTTTTTTTTTTTTAATGTCTTCAGAAACTTTATTTCTAAACGTTTTCATTTTCCTAACATTGATTAAATATTAAATTTTTTTTTATGCTTACAATTATTTTTCCCTGTTTCAATTTTGCAAAAGTTTAGTTATCAGTTTTATTGTGTTGGTTAACATGTAAAAACTATAATGAAGGGATTTTAAAATAAGGTTGTTTATCATTTGTTAACAATTTATCAAAATAATGTGTTTTTATACCAAATATTAAATATAGTAGAACTTCAATTATCAAGATCGTTTTGATAATTTGTGTTACTGTTGTAATAAAAGGTTGCACAGTGAGTTATCCCTAAAATTTATATAGAAGTTTTAGGGAACTTGTTTTTTTCCTTAAAGCTGACATGGAATCTTGACACACATTGTTTCCAAAGCTTGTTTCTTTTCAAACTTGAAACAATGAAATTAATGTATTGAAAGTATATTATGTTTTAATCAAATATAAGATGGATGAACTGTGACAAGTTCAACTATTTAAAAAAAAAAAAAGCATTAATCAACGAGCTAAAAAAAATATATTACTTTAAAACATTTTTTGAGTAATGACACATTTGCTCCTACATGATCTATTGATTTGAGGCTTTAGAAAAAGAATTAATATTGTTTTAGTATTTCGTATCTTATATGTTTGAATCTCTTTGAACCTGACAAACGTAATTAATGAATGGACATGCTTAAATTATGATTATTTAAAAAATTGAATTAAATAATCTATAAATTAAAGTTATAAACTTACTTACTATGCTTAAATGAAGCATTTACCATGTAAGTTACAAGCGCCCAAGGTTAAAGTATCTTGTCCACTATGGTCTTCATGCAGTTTAGAGTTACACATTTGGATCATCCATTGAGAGATATCTACTTAATCTAAATCTGAATTGTATTATTAAAAAAAGGTCTATCAAGTCTTTCTAAAATAATATCTGAAGTTGCATATCTCAGGAAAACATTAGCTAAGTATGGACAAAGTGCTATATTGAATTCACTTAACCAATACCTGGTATAAAGGTTGTGCAGGCGTTTTGCTCGAGAATTTTTACTTGTGTCAAATAAAATGCTATTGTGGTATCAAATGAACTATACATGTCACAAAGAATAATGCTTCAACTTTTACATTTAAACTAACAAGTTTAGTTACAGGTCAAAATTGTTTGTCAAGCTTATGTATAAAAATTTTATAAAAATAATGTTTTTTAAAACATCAAACAGGCACAAATCATGAACATAACCGCTGTTGCATCTGTGCTAACTTCGGCGAAAATGATTATCTATCACAACAACGTAAATCTATGCTATCGAGTCCACCATACTGACGCAAATCTTGCAAATAGCGGTTATTACATCAGCTTAACCCTAGTAAAAAATTTGCATCACCCACTAAAGTAAATATGGCCCATAGCAGCTATCCTATTAAGAGTAGGCCATAGTTTTACTTTGAAAGAAATATCTTTGGATTTTTAAATTTGCTTAGAAATGAGTAAAAAATTTAATAACAGGTTTCAAAATAAACAAATTTTAGAGCAAATGCAATCAGTACTCAGATGAAGAGTCCCCAGGTTTGTTATTTTCAGTGTTGCTGGCCTTAGCACAATAGTATTCAAACTTATTGAGTTTTACTCAACGTAGAAGCAAAATGTAAACAGCTGTTTTTGCAATCATTAATTAAATACTTACTAATATACGATTCTTTTTTTCTGAGAAATATCCTTTTTCTTCCTGAACCAATTCATCCTTATAATTGGAATTCTACTGTAACTTCATTTAAGATGCACTCTAAAACATTGCAGGTATACTTGTAAATTATGCCTTCGATATTTGAAAAACTTATCCTCGGTTTGTTTCTAAGAAACTTGTTAACAAAATTTGAAATTTTTATCTGTAAAATTTTTTGCATGTATGTACTTTTCACTGTTTTTGAATTGCTATAAATGGTTCCCTGTGTGCAATGCTATAGTAACATTATGAAATTAAAATAATATCTTCAGTGTAATATATCAAACAATTAATGCCACATGTTTTATTTTATTGTGAGATTTTTTTTCAGATCATTTCATCTATACATATTTGTCATTGTTTCAGCATTATTCTTGTGAATTAACACTTGTCATTTTGTGAAGTATGTGCTCCAAAACTGCCTGTGTATTTTTGAAACCATTTCATTAGAAAGAATTTAAAAATAAGTTATATAAACAAAATTATTTTTTTATATGTTTTGAAAGGATATTTATATGTGGTTGATGTAGATTTAAATAAATTATTTCCTTGCAAAGTTTCCCTGTTGATTTGAAGATTTAATATTTTATAGCTGAAAGCGAAATGTGTTGAACTTATCCCCAATCATCATCATACACAGAATTACCATCTCTCACCAACCCAGAGCCAACTTAATTTTCCTCTCTCCTCATACTAGAACTCTCACCTTTCGACGCTGATACTCAATTAGTTATCAGAGTAATCTTAAAATGATTACAGACATTTAAAGGAAACAATTTTCCAATTTATTCTTATATTTGTATTAAAATAGACCTGTTTTCATTAACTTATTTATTTCAAATTAAAGTTCTAGCAAGCTGTAGAACAATGATAATAGTCAAACCCAGTTAACTTGAAATCGATTATACAGCCGATTTTTTTTTTGCATTTCCTGCTAACCATCTAAAAACTTTTTCATCTAATTAATGCAGATTTAAACTGAGTTATACAAGCATATTAATACTGCCCCCACCCCCCGTCTCTCTTTATTTTTGTCAGTCTGTGTTCTTTTCTAAACAGTTGTTGTTGATTTACAACATAAGCCATTTCAATCTTTCGATTTGTTGATAAAGTGATGTTGACGATTCCATGCTTGGCCACAATTTTTGTTGTTAAAGACTTAATCATCAATTTCATTTAAAACTGCTTGCTTCCTTTCTAACTATAATGATTACTGCTTTTGACTGACTCGTATTACTAAGATTCAACATGCAAACAAGTTAAGTTTCTAAATTTACTGTTGTATAATGTGTGACATCACAAAACGGAGGGATGCTATCTAAATTAGCACCAGAATCATTTCATTGCACAGTGATTTCTTTGTAATTTGATCTCGGGCATTTTTCCTGTTTCATAGGGCTTCAACTTGAATGTTTTTGTAACACTTTTAAATTTCATCTTAAATAATGAAGACCATAAAAGAAAAGTGCTTTGAAGGGCAATTTTTTTCCTCACTTTTGGCCTAAAAATGATTGAATGCAATATGTACAAACAGAGCAATATATTTTTAACCTTGTTCCAACAAATACACTCAAGCACAACAATACAAAGGGGGTCTTAATACTAAATTTCACTGATATTACTTTCTCATGTTTTTTTCCCTTAAAATGTAAATCTTACTCCGACAAAATTTGTAATTTCTGTTCCGAGTTCTATGTCCATTTCTATAGCTCGGGTGTTGATCCAAAGATGAACTTAGCCTGGAAAATATGAAATGAAAATAAAACCACAAATCACATAGCTTTTCTCTCTCAACTGAAGAGGTAAATGAGTGATGATAGGATAGGGGGCGCTGCTGACGATTAATTCCAGCAAATGCCTACATTTCATTTAATAAAATGACCGTGTTAAAAAAAGCAGTGTGTATATAGGCTTCATTAGAGCCCCTAAAATTTCGTCAATTTAGCGCCCAAAGCGAAGATTTGCTAAAGATCAGTGGCAGCTCTTGGGGTACATCTAAATTATTACTTGAAAATTGTAATTTTTCAGTCAACTCTGATTATTTATTTTACCAATTTTCTTTAATGTAGATTGGAATCACAAATGAAGATGGAATTTCTGCAATAAGGTTAGTAAAAAGTCTCCGATAAATAACAAACCTGTTGTGCAATGCACAATTAAGGGGAAAAAGAAACCACTCAAATCAATTTAATCTGACGATGGTCGAGTGAACACAATACAGCCAGCGAGTGAAAGTTCCAAATAGCTGCACCGTTGCCATGGAAACGGCTGATAGTATGGCATCTTCCTCCATGCTAAATGTATATGACTTGGTGCCAAATGCAACTCTTGCTACTTTGGCTTTATTTGTAAATTCGATGCACTGATTGGCTTGTGTGCGAATGAGTTGAGACGTGTGGGTAAGAGAGAAACGAGCATTTCTTAGAATTTTCTCCACCAAATGGAAATAATTTCAGTAGTAAGTTTACACATGTTTTCTTATTACTTCAGTACTAAAACTTATCATTGAAACATGGAGCTCTGTAATAAGTAAGTTTGAATAAGTTTTTTTTTTCTTTCTCATATCATTTGTAAATATTGAAAGGAAACTTTGTGTTTGAGTAATTAAGATTAAAGAATTTCCATTCATTAATGGTTGTGGGAAGTGGTGCTGCTTGGGGAGGCAGGAACCTCTGTCAAGGCTGCACTAATATTTTTGATCATGGGTCGCCATTGCCATGGGCGCCCCCAGGAGAGTGCAAGGAGGTGCACTTGCACCCCCTAGCTCTTGAAAATTTAAAAAATAAAAAAATATGAGAGGAAAGGTGCAAATTACAAGATAAGAAGAAAAGCACATATGCTGTTTTGGTTTTTATGTTACAAAAATAGCATTTGTTTTTCTATTATTTTAGTCTTTTGTTTCTTTTCTATGTCGTTTTTTATAGCTACTGGCGCCTATTGTCTAGGATTATTGGAGGCTGAGTAGAAATATTTATTTCTTTTATTGTATAATCATTTCTTAAGTAGTTCTCAAAATTCTAGGAAAAATATTTTGCTTTTTAAATCATCAGATATACTTACTATCTTAAAATCAATTTTTAGAATTCAACTAAACATCCAATTCCGTCTATGTATTTAATTTTTTTTTTATTATTTCCAAAACTTGGAAGAAGTATAAATTACTCTTCTGTATTTTTGCATTTTCGTGTTCCTCTGTTCTAAACACTGTCTCTTGAATGCCGTGAGATCTAGTTAAATTATAAAAAATCGTTAAAAATATATTATTTTTAATATTTTTTTCTTTTTAACAGGGTTGCACTTCCAAAAATATATACCATGAATTTTTTAAAACTATTCTCAAAGAGTATAATTTAAAATGCATAACTATTAATTAAAATTTCTAAAAAATTAATGATTTTGATAAAAATCTAGTCTTGCACCCCCCTACAAATATCTGCGGGAGCCCATGGCCATTGCTGTACATGCACTTTAGACTGTCACTGTGAGCAAACCTAGTCCAGAGACCCATGGTCAATTCACTTTCTTTTGGAAACAGATGATTCCGATACTCGCCTTGGACGCAAAAAACGGGTGAACTTTCTAATGTAAGAAATAATATGACAACTTATTCCCATTGTATAAAATGTCTAAGGGTTCACATTTTCTATCAAAATATTTAAAGTTCTTCCAAGACTTGTCTTGATCGGTTCGTAAAAGCTTGTGCACTCGCCTATACCGCTGAAGTTGCAGCAAAGAAGGATCAAATTCCAAGAAAGGTTTAATGAGATTAAATGTATTTAATTTCCTCGCTGCTTCAGATTAATCAATGAGAAAGCTTAGCTTCACTGCTTTTGTGACTCGTCGGAATTGACAATGTCAACTGTCATATACAGCAGGAAAATAGTTAATAATCAGTTTAAAGTAAAAATGTATTATAGTAGTGACAGCTAAAAACCAAGATTGCTCCTCTTATGCCTTTATTGATTCCAAAGTAGGAATTTTGCTCAGCATTGTATTTAACAAAACTATTAAATGTGTTCTTGCACATAATTTTGTCTGAAATATTTGCATGGATTGATACAATGCATGGTGATGACAAACTTGGTGGTCATCATCACCTCCTTGAAGATGGAAACCCTTTTTATCGCTAACAGAAAGTCAGAAATTTTGGAAGCATACTTTTAGATAGATAGAATTTCATCCCTAACAAGATTAATCCGGCAGACATCCCCACAAAAGGACTCAAAGCAGATAACTTAAAAAATTGTGAACTGGCATGATTCACAATTTCTTTACACGGAACTGCAAATACAGAAATGTAACTTATAAAGGTGATGTTACTATAAAGAGGTAATAAGAGAAGCAAAAACTTAATTCACTATTCTCTTGTGTAATAAACATGCAACAATAATACTCTTGAAAGTTTATTTGAAAGACATTTCCCTATTCAAAATAGTGTTAATACTTCTGCAGAAGGCTTTTTAAATATCTAAGACATGTTGAAGGTTTACAAATACTAAACCTAATTTTACAAAAACGAAGAGAAATAATATTTTTCCAAACATAATATTATTTTTTGAAATTAAAGTTTTTAATATAAATCCATTAAATCAAAACCAATTTTTATGTGCAGTGTATTGCTTCGTTAGCTCAGATCGTGTTTTCATAGTGTTTGACCACTAGAACCAAAGACCCATTCCGAAACATTTTTACTAACTTCTTTTTTGCCCCCAAAAATTGTTTGAATACATATTGTTATACAAAATGAGTCAATTTGCCAAGATTAAGTTCGATTGGATGACAGAAAGTGGGTTATAATATTTCTATGAAGATTTAAGCCTCATCAAACTTAATGGGAATCGCCAAACTTAACATGTTTGAATTAAGTTTGGTATCTGGGAAATAATAGAACGTGAAGAAAATGCTGGACGTAAGGCAACAGAAGCGTATGCAAAAACGATCTTCGTGTGACCAGGGCCCGATCATGACAAGTTGGGGCCCAAGGCCCAGACACATTCGGGGGCCCTTTTTTGAAACGGGTGATTTATTGGAAATGGACTCAACGCAAAGTCAAATGAATTAACATTAAATATCGAAAAAGTTGATGAATTAATGTTAATATTGTTTTCTAAAAGTTTTTTTTATCACAAATAAATAAACAAATTTCAAACAATCAAATTTAAAAATGAAAAAAAGAAAAACTTTGTTATGTATAACATTGCATTTCACCATAACAATGTGTATATCCATGACGACAATATCTACAGCATTGTTCACAACTTCAGAGTCGACATTTTCTGATCTCACTATAAATTCGTCAAGACTTCCTTTCAATTTTTTTTCTCTCTACCTTTCAAAAAAGCTTGCGTTTCACGCTTTTAAATGATTTATTTGAATAAATACACTCTGGGATACTAAAGACGGCTCAAGATCAATACGAAATGATTTTTATGTAAAAATTATTTTATACACGTTATAAAAGATATGAACATAGCTTTTGAGAAATAAAAATGGTTCACAACCAATTTCGGGGCCCCCTAAAATCATGGGCACTAGGCCCGGGCCTTGTGGGCCTAGGGGATGATCAGGTCCTGCGTGTGACAGTCCCAAAACTTGAAACAAGAGATCATTGTCCTCGACACCAATTTTCAAAGTTCCAGTTCGATTGGATTGCGACATCGAGTTGGTTTATTCGTATTCAGAAGCGGTAATAGAAGTGTATGCAAAAGTGGACTTTTAGTGATAGGAGCAGCCCCCAAAACTTAATACAGTGAAACCTTATGGACAATGAATCTATTTGTCAAATTTCAGAGCGATTGAATGAGGGCAAGTTGGTCTATTTATTATTCCGAAGATACAAGCATGTAAAACGACCTTTTAGTGAAAGTGATAGCTACAAAACTTAATAAAATGCCTTGTCATCGACATCGAATCTATGTGCCAAGTTGCAGATCGATAGCATTGCGGCAAGTGAGTTAATTAGGCATCTGCTGACTTCCCTTGCAAAGAGACACTCCCATAATCAAAGTTAATATAAATGTTTTAAAAATATTCAAATATGATCTGCAAACATTTTTCTTCAATACTTTAAACTTTATTAAATAAACTTTTATTTTCAGTTAACGTATAACTTTTGTAAGGGGACTGACGTTGGTTTGATCTGACTCGCCTGAGGGTCCACCACCACGTTTGTGAAAATGTCAAAACCATCGCCAAAGCAACATGAATTTTTATTTTATATTTAAGTTACTTCATATATTAAACTAAACGAAATTGAAAGAATGAACAAAAGAGAACACAGGAAAAATAATCGTATGAAGTATAACGAAGAATTACGGTTAGAAATTTTTTTCTTATATATGCATTGTATTTTATTGCTTACTTTACTGCGTTCTTTAACCTCATTGTCTGCAATACTTCTGTACTTAGAAAGCAGCTACGGCAAGAGTTAATATATTATCTCACGCTTGTTGAAGTTTTATTTTGCAGTTGATTGCATTAGTTGCAGTTTATTACATCAGTGATTTGGTGCAAAAATTAAATTATACAACTTGGCATTTTTTTAAATTTTTTAATTCACCAATTGGACGGACGAAAATGGAACAAGTCTCGAGTTGTAAAATTCTGGTTATAATTGTTACATGATGGCACTTGGCGATTTTTGAACTTTTCTGCAAAACGTAAACATTAGCGAATTCCGACGCTGAAGCAAGTCCGAATCGGTGAAAAACACTGTGATTCAAAATAGACTGGCAAACTCAAAGCAACATCAGAAAGTGAGAATTGAACCCGGATTAGAATGTGCTTTATGGGTTCCACTTGGTGATTGTACCCCAAATTTGGTAACTCTTGGCCAATATGGTTCCATTCCAACTTGACATTCATTTTAGCAAACCTGTAGTTAGGTATCAATTAAATTTGTGTGCAAAATCGCCCCCAAAAAAGTGGGTCCCGTAAACACATTCTAGCCCAAACCCGCTGCAGGATTTTTGGTTTAGGAAGGTTGGAAGTCCACTGCCAAAGCCAATTAAGCTATGGTTGTGATGCAAGTTGTTGCAAGATTAAATGTTTTTGCTGCCAATCTCGATTAAATTTGTATTAAAAACGTATACATCCTGAGGAAAAATTAAAAACAGTTGCATTAATTTATTCAATATCACCGAAAATTCCAAGGTATTAAAGTTAAAAAAAAGTTTTATCGATTTAATTTTAAATAATTTATAAGGGGTTAAGTTTCATGAAACTTTTACATTAATTACAAATGTTTTACCTATCCCACAATATTTATATTTTTAATCACTTGGTAAAATTTCGCTAAAAAGTATGGTGTCTGCGTGCTTTACAATCTAAAAGAAGAATTGCCACCTATTTCGATGGCCTTGTGGCCATTAAACATAAAAAAAATAATCCTACTTATTTCGAGAGTCGTTTGTGGTCGTCACGTTGAGAGTCGTGTCAAAATAATGAATCTTGCCAATTTTCAAGGATTGGCGATTTATCATTGCCACTATACAAGGTGTCTATAAAAGGTTGGGCACATTTTGATGTTGAATAATTCATAAAATAATGAAGATATAAGCAAAATTATTTCATTTGTACATAGAATAACTCGTATATTTTCATTTATAGTGAACGTTGCCATAGAAAATATCCTTTTCCCATTTGAATATCATTTCTTTTGTAAATATTGTCTGCCCGTGTTATTAATTTTATGTTTTTCTTGAAATGGACTGCTGTCTTGATATTCTCCTTTCGACGATCAGTGCACACGTTGAAGTCCATTGACAAGCGTCTTGAAACTTTTTGAGTCTGTCTAACCATTAGTGTTATCAATTTAAATTTGTCTTCATTATTTTATGAATTATTCAACATCAAAATGTGTCCAACCTTTTATGGACACCCTGTATAACACATTTCACCTAAAATTTGAATCTATCCTATGAAAATGGAAAATTCTGTGTTTTGAAATGATAAAAACTGAGAACAAATCTACACTAGCTGGGGCTCCGTTGTAGCTGAAAGAAAATTGTTGTTTATCATATCAGCTGTTGGCGTCGATTAGAGGAGTTGCAGGTACATCAGCAATGTCGTTAAAATTTTTGGGTAAAAATACTGAATAAGGGGACCATTAATTTTTTGATGCCAAGAAATATTTCCCTTATTATTTTACACTCCAAGCAGGGCTGAAAGGGACAGATTTAGTATAGGACATTTCGCAATCAGAAAAATCTCCAAAATCAATGTTTGGTAACTTATTTTAAGAATTAAATAATAATAAAAGTTACTCTTCCGTTAGATGGGTACAAAGTAAAAGTCATCAAATTGCAGCGATAATTCAATTAAACTTAACCTTCTCATTCATTGTAAGGTTGCTATAGCAACCCTCAAACTAATCAATAAAATTAAAAGTCCCCTAGTTTAAAATATTATTTTCATGTAAGCATTTCTGTTTGACTATTACTGTGCCTATTTTCAGACTTGATGGTTTTTAGTACCCGTCTAACAGAAGAGTATCTAATAAAATTAAGTTAAAATATAAGTAATAATAATATAAATAAAATATAACTTTAAATAAAACTTGTTGTCAGAAACCGGGAATCCGAGGAAAAAAATGCCAAATAAATGTTCTGTTCTGCCTTTGTACCAGCTGAAAAAGTAAACAAAAGTACTTGCATCGTGTATTCTCAGCTACATCCTCTCTGTAAAAACCTCAGCCTCAAAAAACCTTACCTTAAAGTTGGTAAATCGACATCGGAATAACTTACTTTTTCATTGTTTATCCTTGTTGACTTTAAAATACTAAATTTCTAAGTTGTGGCTCTATAGAAAGTTACATAATAATTAGTGATGAGTGAGTGAGAGTTTTAGCTCTTATATTGATAGATAGATAGATATAACCTTTAATTTTTGGAATAGCTCCCCTTTAATTGCAGGATTCCCACATTTATTTAAAGTGCTTAATATTTTTGAACTTGTCTTCAAGGCCTTGAAAGTCCTTGAAAATACTTAGAGGTGCTTAAAAGTCCTTGAAAATGCTTAGAGGTCCTTAAAAGTCCTTAATTTTTGTGGATGTTGTGTGCCCAACTGCAAAATTTATAAAAATACGACTCAGACTTGCTAACCCCACATGACCATCACTTATCTGTACCGTATCAGAATTTTCTGACATATTTGTATATGCCTCCACCAACTTATGACTTTTTTGGTAGAATATACTTTATTAAAAATTTATGTATAGACATGATGCCTGAAAACAAATTTTCAAAGGTCCTTAAAAACATTAATTAGGTCCTTAAAAGTCATTGAAAAGTCATTAATTTCCATTCTCTGATTTGAGTGGGAACCCTTTAATTAGCATCCTACCCTTTTTTGTGCTTTTTTTAATGTATCTTTTAATTTCAGGTACCATCAAGACACTCCATTTAATCATATTACCTCTGAATTGGAACCATCGATCCTGTAAGTAGAATACCATTCATACTTACCAAATTTACTGAATTTTTAACAGGCAAAGTTTTGGTAAATTAACATAGAAATTTGTAAAGTTTTTGTTATTCAATTTCTCTTCATTTCAAATTTCTATGCTATGTTTTTTTTGGGGGTATGCCAGTGTTTGACAACCATTCTTTAAGTTGAATTACAAATGTAAGTTATTTATGAGATAAGCTACATCTTTTTTGATATATTTATCTAAAAAATCAGTAATGAAGTAATTTAAATAAAAAGTTTCTAATAAATTTGGAAAAAGCAATATATGAAATTTCAATGAGTTTTAACCTATATTATTTATGAAAAAAGAAGAAAAAACAAAGTATAACTTTTTTTTTTATTATGTGAATTCATTCGGCTTCTACTCTGTAAACTGATGAAGACAACTGAATTGCTGCCATACTGTCCTCCATTCAATGCTGTGCACTAGACTCTTAGTTACCAACAGATGTTAACTAGTGTGTAGAAAGCTATTATAGTCCTCAATGGTGATAGTTGAGATTTCTCGGGCTTCATGTCAATAATCAAATTTGCACTCTCTGGAAGTGAGAGATCAGCGACTGATATTTGCATTAATTGTCATTTGTTTCCTGGTATTTAGTTTTTAACTTGACTTTAAAAGCATCATTTTTATTTTTTAAAAAAAGCTTTATTTCTTTGTAAAATCTCATAATTAATTTTTTCTGTTGCTGAATCATGCTAATTTTTTTGGGAAAACAGTGCCATAATTTTTGTCCTAGATTAAATTCTAAATTAGAGTTTGAGAAAGAAATCAATGCAATGAGAACTTTCAATCTTGAACTGTCTTTAAACGAGAATAAAAGTTTTATGTTGTGACAGTCTTCCTACAAAAGAATGCATTTCTGTTGAATATACATAGTTCAATATTTCATTTTTTTTGTAGTATTTTCTTAGAAAATACAATGTTTCTACAAATGTAGAATTTAACAGTACAGTTCATGGAACGATTATCAATATTAAATTATTCATGAAAACATTTTGTATATTTTGTAGTCCTAATTAGTTCTTATTTCAGGTCAAAGGATCCTCTTTACAATTTGCCAGAGTCTATCGAGTAAGTTGACTATTGAAGCTATTTAAAATAAAATTAAGCTATGATTATTAATCTCTTGAATTAATAGCTAATAATTAAGCTATTTAATTAAAGTTGGTTGGTTGTTTTCAGATTATCTGGCGCCGTCAGCAACACGAGGGCTACAATGCGCCGAAACATTCGTCATTAGACAAGCCAACATACATTTACAAACTATTTAATTAAAGTAAAGCTATTTAAATTTTTAAAACTAATTGAGGAATGGTAAGTCACAACTTTATCATGGGTATGAATACCTCATTACAATCCCGGACAATTCCTGAAATTTACTTAACACTAGAAAGACGGGAGCTTAGTATATACCTATATTGCCTGAAAGCAGTCAAAATGACTGCATTGTGAAAAAATAACTAATGCGCAAAGAAATTTGTTTAATAGTAATTTTTAATATATTTTATATCACTTACAGTCATATAACAAGTTATTAATAAGTATTAACAATAAAAAAAATGTATTTCAGTTCGAAAAAAAATAATTTAAACATTATCTGGACATTTTAGCCGTATCGATTACAGTATGAGATCATACACTCAGTGATTCTCCTTCCCATCTGAATTACGTTACAGCCTGTTCAAAGGGAACAAAGCGCGTGGCCAGGCCTGGCATAAAGATTCGAATAACAAGTACGAATAACAATAACAATAACTTTAGTTATTGAACAACTGCAACTTATCAAGTATATGTCGAAATCGACAATTTATCATGAACTTGTATGTTATCATGTTATTCCAATCCAGAGCCGAACTGGTCTTTTCCAAGCAGTCAAAATGACTGCTTTTTGGCAATATAGGTATAACACATATATATATACCGGAAGTGAAGGAGGGGGGGGGGGGACAACAACAATGATTAATTAACCCATTTATATGTTGTAGAAAAGTCACAAAATTATAAGAAGCTGTGTCATTATTTAAATAATTTTTTTTTTTAATTGAAATTCAAATGCAGTCAAAATAACTTGCTTAGGCAATCAAGTGTTAAAGGGTTGTGTTCAGTAACATAGAAGGTATGAAAATGGGGAATTTTTAGATTTAGAGTTAACTGAATGAAATCTTGATAATTTTCTCGATGAAATCACCAGAAGTATTTCTTGAATGATATAACTCATAAAAACAAAGTTCTTAATATGAATCCTTTATATGCATTGCCAATTTTTATATTCCTTTTACATAGCACTGATTCTGTTGTCAGCGTATGCTTGGTGTTTGCATTTAATTTTAAATATTAAGAACATTTCTATCAGCAAAATATGCAGCAAACTACATTTCCAAATTTATTTATTAAAAATGAAAGCATATTGATAAACTGTCCCTGCTTAACACGTTTCAACATAAGTAGTAGGATAATGACGTCCAAAGTATCGTAGCTCATCATAAATAATACAACGTTTTCAATTTCATGGCAAAATATCACTTTTCAAGGATTTCATTGATTATACAGCTGAAATAGCTTTTTTCTAGGGCATATTTTAAATGCCTCATTTTGAAGCGAGCTGAACGAGCCTGGTTCGCATCGCGAACCAAGGGGATTGCATTGCAATCCAATGGGTTGGTGGCCGTTAGCGAGCAGGGAGCAGAGCCCCATAGTATCTTTTATTTATTCTGATTAAAACAATTTCGGTAACCAGAAATAGTTTCAACAATGTTTGGTTAAAATTCTTTAACTTACAGCGTTACTATGCAACGCAACTTTGAATCAATTGGATCACATTCAATAATAAATTTATGCATTTATGTCCTATAATCTTTAAATTATTCTGATTAAAATAATTTTGGCAACAGGAGAGAGTTTCAACAAGGATTGTTTGAATGGGATTTATTAGTATTCCAAAACGATTATAGAAACATGTGCAAGAGCTACCTTTTAGAGACGGTAACAGCCCCCAAAACTTGATAGAATGCATCGAGATCGAGTCTATCTTCTAAGTTTCAACACAATCAGATTATGGTTTCCACAGATTTGCCCGGCAGTCACACAAACAAAATCGAAGCGAACATAAAAGATTTATAAAAATGTAATCTATCTAGAGACTATCAGGCTGAGTGATGCCTTTTTTTTTTTTTTTTTAAACTCTTTGAGTGATTGTATGATTAAAATAATAGTAGCTCGAATAAATTCACTTTTTGTTTAAGAGATAACAGGGTTTGGACGATCCTCAAAAGTCCTTAAGAACTACTTATTTTTGATAAGTTCTTATATAAGGGTCCTTAAACCCCTTTTTTTTCATCTTAGTTCCTTTATTTTTTATTGTATCAGATTGCCCTTCTATCAGAGTCGCTTGGAAGCATCTTAAACCTATAAAAGTTGTCGAGTGTATCATGCAGAAGCTGTGGAAACTCAACTGAAATAGTAGCATATTTTGGGCGAATATCAATCATTCACTGGTGTTAGGTTTAAAACCTTTGTTTATTGACATCAAGTCTGATGGCTTTGGCAATGCTTCCTTATTATTACGTCTGGCTTTTCGTAAAGACACTGCACTATTTGGTATGCCATAAGTTGTTTATATAATTAGAATTGTATGAGAGCAATGGGTCTACCCGATCTAAGTACGCTTATCTTTGCCACTCTCTAATCTAATTTTTGCCTCAACATTGGCTTATTGCTTTAGAAAAGACTGTAGTCTAGCCAACCATTTCTTCTTCAGTATTGTAACATTTTTAGATAATCCCTTCCAGCGATATTAACGTTCCAGCAATAATGAAAATTCCATTATTATCTTTATATCCATCATAAATTACCAGGAGCAAAAGAGTGTCACAACTATTATTTTTTTTATGGATATCTACCCCTTTATGATGAAGAGATTTTATAAACTACAACCAGCTATTTTTTTTAAATTTCTTTTGTGACAGGTAATTGATTTTTGGAACAGCTCCCCTTTTATTTAACAAGTACCCATTTTTGAGTATTTTTTAAAGTATCTTTTAATTTCAGGTGTTATATAGATACTCCATCGAATCGCTTTGCTACTGAATTGGAACCATCACTTCTGTAAGTTCAATGCAGTGCTTGGATACATAATGTAATTTTTAACAGGCAAAGTTTCTGTAAATTAACATTGAAGTTGTAGATTAAAAATTACTGTTGTTCAATTTCTTTTCATTTCACATTTCTATGCTATGTGTTTTTGAATACGTCAGTATTTGGCTACTATTCTTTAAGTTGGATTACAAATGTAAGTTCTTGACGAGAGAGCTGCATCACTTTCAATATTTAATCTAATAAACTCATTAGTAAAGAAATTATTGTTTAAAAAGTTTCTAATGAATTTAGAATAAGAAATATGAAATTTCAATGAGTTTTAGCCTATATTTTTCTGGGGTTATTTATAAAAATGGAAGAAAAAACAATGTACAGCAGTTTTCATCATTTAAATTCGCAAATTGATATCACTGATTTCTAACTGTAACTATTAGATACCTCAGAAATGATTTTTACTCTTCAAGCAAATGAAGGCAATTGAATTTTCGCTGTACTGTCTTCCATCCAAAGCTGTGTACTATGCAGCCGTTAGTTACCAACAGATGATAACTTGTGTGCAGGAAAGTTGCTATTTTAGACTTCAATAGTCATTGTTAAGCCTTTTTTCGCTTCAAGTCAATAACTGCGTAATCCAGAACTTAGTTAGATGTGAGTGACTAATAACTGTATAAATTTCCATTTGTTTTGTGGTGTCACTTGGTGTTTAATTTTGAATTTGCCTTTCAAAAATGCAGTTTTTAGTTTAAATAAAACGCTTCTTTCCTTCATTTATAAAAAGACTCGTAATTTTTTTTTTTTGCTAAATCATGCTAACTTATATGAAAAAACTGTCATAATTTTAGTCAACTATATTCGGCGCTAAATTAAGGAGAGTATACTCAGTATGTTACAATCTTCTTGCCCGGTGCATTTAAAAATAACTTTGTATAAAATCTTGACATTTGGTGAGTAGGTACAAAAATGATCGCTCAATGAAATGACATGAATTAAAAAATAGCATCTAATATATATTATATTTGAAATCCTTATGTCAATACATATGCAGTAGCTCCACCTGGTTTTGTATTGCGGTTTTAATTTTTATTCATAATCGATAGACATTAAGGGCTCTGTCTACTTTGGATGCATAAAAAAACACTATTTTTATGATTTTTTTTTTTAACAATACTGTTATGTTTATTGATATAAAACTTGCTAGGCTTAACAAAAGCATTCGTAAATTACAAAAAAGAAAAAAGTTTTGATTTTAACCACTTTTTTAGTATAAAAATGCCAGGTAAACAGGAATCCTCAAAAAGTATGTAGGTGTGTGCTGTTGAAAAAATCTGAACAACTGCCCATCTGAAACCAAAAAATTGAATGGTTTTAGGTTTAGTGCGATAGTGGCTATATCCCGTTCCTCTAATATTAATTTATATGCAAAATTAACAAAATGGCAGAAAAAAAACGTTTTTTTTTCCATGTTTTTTTGGCAAAAAACCCAGTAAAAATTTAAATTTTGCAATATTTTTGGTGCAGGATATCGCGATAAGTGTACAGAATATGTGATTAAAATTTCATAAGGATCAGTTCAGTAGTTTCTGAGATTTTTTTTAACAGCGCACGCCTACCTACTTTTTGAGGACTCCTGTTTACCTGGCATTTTCACACTAAAAAAAGTGGTTAAAATCAATATTTTTTTTAAATCTACGAATGTTTTTGTTAAGCCTAACAAGTTTTATATCAATAAACATAACAATATTCTTAAATTTTTTTTTTAAAAAATAGCATTTTTTTTATGTATCCTAAGTAGACAGAGCCCTTAAATGAAAAAAATTTACGTTATTTCATTAAGTGATATTTTTCGTACCTGCTCGTTAAATTTCGCAGTTTAATAGAAAGTAGTTGCTAAATACACTGGGATAGAAGATTGTAACACACTGAGTATAGGGATTGATCCCTACTATACTTAACTTCAACTTAACTTGACATCACTGGATGATAGATCGTCACAGTGCTCGTAGGTATTTAATCCATTTTGGCGGCGTGAAAGTATAATGTTCGCTAAACCACAACCCTGTAGAGAACAAAAGGCTATAAGGTTTGGCAAGAATTATGTCTTCACTCCGCTAAAATGGATTAACTGCCTATGAGCACTGTGAAGATCTATCGTCTAGTGATGTCAAGTTAAGTTGGAGTTTAGTATAGAACCTCCTCTTAAATGAGAATAAAGGTTTTTTTATTGTGACTGAGTCTTCCTACAAAATAACACATTAAAGATTTTAAATGCATTTCTGTTGAATATTGAAATTCAATATTTCTTGTTTTGTTTTACAAATAGCAAATGCTGTTTCTAAAAATGTAACATTTTACAGTGCAAGTGCATGGAAAGATTATCAATATTAAATTATTCATAAAATCATATTTTGAAGTCTTGCTTCTAATTTCAGGTCGCCGAGAGAGGACTATATATACAGTTCGCCAGAGCCTTCCCCGTAAGTTTACATATATTGCCTATTTAAATTCGATTTTAATTTATAAAAGAAATTAAGAAACTCTCAAAGAATTGATAAATTGAGTCACAAGTATATCCTGGATATGTACACTTCCTGAAAATCCTTGGTAATTCTTAGAATTTACTTCAGAGGTTGTGACCAGTTACATGAAAGGTATGGAAACAGAATTGAGGGAATGGCATAAAAGCGTGCTAATTTCCCTATGAATCATTAGAACTATATTCAGTTGTCAAGGATAAACTCTGCAGAGACTGGAAACTCAACTGAAACAGTGGAGCAAGTTTTTGGTGGATGCCGATCATTCACGGGCACTAAGTTTAAAACCTGTGGTAATTTAGACATCAAGTCTGATGACTTCTGCAATGTCTCCTTATCAGACTATTTGGCCTTTGGTAAAGCTACTGCATTATTTGGCATACCATAAGCTGTTTATATAGTTAGAAATCTACTAGGGTACAATGGACCTACTTGGCATTAGGCTTTGCCACTCTCTAACCTAATCTTGCCTCAGCATTGGTTGCTTTCTTTAAGAGAGATACTAGGCATCCATTTTCTAAACTCTAGTGCAACACTGTCAGATTAACCCTGCCAGGACAGTTGATGTTTGCTCCGACATGAATGTGAAATTCAACAATATCTTTATATCCATACATCCATCATAAATTACCAGGAGCAAAGGAGTATCACCACTATTGTTTTTTTTATGGACATCTACACCTTTTTGCATAAGAAACTGTACAAACTCGAGCCATCTATTGTTTGAATCGTAATGTAACCTACCAATGTATCCAATTATTACTTTTGTGGCAGGTAATTGATTTTTGGAACAGCACCCTTTTATGTAACAAATATCCATATTTTGAGTATGTTTTAAAGTATCTTTTAATTTCAGGTGTCATACAGATACTTCTTGTAATCGTTTTGCCGCTGAATTGGAACCACCTGTCCTGTAAGTTATATGCAGTGCATGGATACAAAATACAATTTTTAACATGCAAACTTTCTGTAAATTAATGTAGAAGTTGTACATTGAGTAACTGTTTTTCAATTTTTCTTCATTTCATCATGTTTTTTTTTGGATATGCCAGTATTTACCAACCATTCCTTCAAATGGATTACAAATGTAAATTGTTTACGAGATGAGCTGCATTACTTTCAATATTTGATTTAAAAGACTCACTAACATAAAAAGGTTTCTAATGATTTTTGAATGAGAAATATGAAATTACAATGAGTTTTACCTATGTTTTTGTAGAATTATTTATGAAAGTAGAAGAAAAAACAAAGTACAGCTTTTTTCCTTATTTGAATTCACAATTTGATATTGCTGATTTCTGACTATAACTATTAGATAGTTCAGAAGCGGTTTTTACTTTTCAAGCTGATGATGCAAATTGAATTACTGTCATACTGTCTCCCAACCAGTGCTATACACTAGGTTGCCCTTAGTTACTAACAGATGCTAACTAGTGTGTAGGAAAGTTACTATTATAGACCTCAATTGTGAATGTTAAGCCTTCTCAAGCTTCAAGTCAATAACCAAACTTTGCGCAATCCAGTACTTATAGATAAGTAACTAATATCTTTATGAATTTTCATTAGTTTTGTAGTGTTGCATGATGTTTAATTTTGAACTTGCCTTTAAAAAGTGTCATTTTTAATTTAAACAAAATGTTTTTTCCTTCATTTGTAAAAAGACCCATAATAAAACTTTGTTGTTGCTAAGTCATGCTAACTTATATGAAAGACAGTGTCGTAATTTTGGTCCATTAGACGCTAAATTAGAGATTTAGTGAAAGAAAGCAATGCAAATCAAACTTGCAATCTTGAATCGTCTTTAAGTGAATGTAAAAGTTTTTATTGTGGCAGAGTTTTCCTACAAAAGAATATATTAAAAAGGTGTCAAGTACATTTCTGTTGAATATAATTCAATATTTCATGTTTTGTCATTGTACATATTTCGGCAAATATTGTGTCTCTAAAAATCTAGCATTTAATACCACAGTGCATGGAACGATTATCAATATTAGATTATTCATAAAAACCTATTTTGTGTACTTTGAAGTCTTAACTAGTTCTAATTTCAGGTCAAAGAACCTTACATGCAGTTTACCTGAGTCTACCCAGTAAGTTGACACATATTGTATAGTTAAAAGACATTTAAATTTACGAAAGAAATTAAGGAAATGTAAGTCACGACTATATCTTGGGTATATATACCTCCTGAAAATCCCAGGTAACTCATAGAATTTACTTCAGTGGTTGTGCCTAGTTGTACAGAAGGTATGGACATCAAAATATTAGAGGTAATGGTATCAAAACTTGATATTTTCCCTATATAATAATCAAAACTATTTCGAGGAAGTTATCTAGATGAGCATCAGGTTGAGTGATGCCATTTTCTTGTAAGTACTTTGAGTGATTGTATCAGGGAAATAATAATAGTATTAATGAGTTTACTTTTTTGAATTGGATTGATAACTAATATAGCATGATGAAGTATATTTTTACCGACGAAAAAAGTCCTGGCAGAAACCACGCGAAGGAAATAGTTTGTCTTGAATATCTAAAGCATTAAATTTGAGCTTCTAAGTTCAGGAATAAATTTTTCTGATTAGTTTATCAGAAACATTGAAGTTTATTATTCATAAAAGATTCTTGAATTACTTTTGAACTTTGCTGCACCCTGTCACTCTTCATATTTTGTTTTTAATTAACATATGCATATATTATATTAGTGGAATTAAACTAGGCAAGAGAACAGCTCATCACTGTTATTTATTTTCCTTCGAGTTAGAAATAGCAAGAGTTAACTCTCCAAAGAACATTCAGAAAATTGTGTTATAGTATTTCCTTATAGTTTTGGACACATATAAGCACATTTTATCAAGTACTTTTTCTAGATAAAATTAATAAAATATTAAAAAATTTCAAACAGAAACTAATCAATAATTTTCAACAACAAATATTATATATATATATATATATATATATATATATATATATATATATATATATATATATATATATATATATATATATATATATATATATATATATATATATATATATATATATATATATATAAAATATTTGTTGTTGAAAATTATTGATTAGTTTCTCTTTGAAATTTTTTAATATTTTATTAATTTTATCTAGAAAAAGTATTTGATAAAATGTGCTTATATGTGAGGTAACAATTACTATGGTTTCCTTTAAAAATGCAATTTTTTTTAATCGAGCCAATCAATTGGTAAAATTTTCAATGTGGTAATTTTGTACAGCTGTTGGAGTTGAGCTATTAAAAGTACCTGCTGAATTTTTCTAGATTTCTAATTGCAAAACACATGAAACTTTTTCTTCATAGGTGCATATGCATTTGGGTGGTCCTTATTTTTCGACTTTCAAATTTCTTTTTTCTCACCCCCCCCCCCCCCATTTATCCCCCTTTGACTATAAAAAAACATAATTAGGACCAATATTTTTAAAATTAAAAGTGATTAAACCGTGCCGCAACGAGCTTGAAGTTCGCATCATGTAGCCACATTTTACTGTATTGCACAGGGTGGTCTTTATTTTTAAACTTTCAAATTTCTTTATTTTTACCATCCAATTTTTTTGCTTTGACTATAAAAAAATTATTATGGCCATTTTTTAAAAAATTCAAAGTGATTTACTCGTGCAGCAATGAGCTTGAAGTTCGCACCCTGAAGCCGCATTTTACTGTATTGCTTTGACTGTTTCGCTCGTACGTTACATAAATACGGTCAACTGTCAAGTACTAAGAAATTATTTCGGAATGGCATAACTGCACTCAAAAAGTGGTATTTAAGGGGATGAATTTTAGTATACTTCTGTGGGGTGAAGGAGAGTGGTATAAAACTAGTATCCCTCGACTATCTCACATTTAATTCAGTGTAGATTTCAATTTGAAGTTGTTATTCTTTGTTTAAGGAGGTCTGAGACTCAAAATTTATAAAATTCTCAAAAAATATTTTATTATTGTAAAAAATAATGCATATATTTTTAAACAAAATGGCATAAAAAATTTGTTTCTATCTTTAGTAGAACTTGAAATATTTAAGTTTTTGTTACATGACAACTGCATCTCAGACACGCTATCTCGAAACTTTGAAACTGTTTTTCTCTGTGATGGTCTTTTGTCCCTTTTTTGAGTTTAAATTGACATAACTTAAAAATTACTTGACATAAATCTATGAAACTTTCCACAATTATTTTTCATATATATTTCTTTAATTTGTCTTCATGAATTATGTTTTTTCATTTAACTTTAAAAAAAAAAAAAGCTTTTTAAGCTAAGCATATTATGGATTTTATACAGTTTTTGCACAAAATATTTTTAATTTTTTCTAATTACTTTTTTGAAAAATCATGAAGATAATTTTTGAAATGAATTATGACAAGTAGTTTTATGCAAAAATGAAGTGATTTTTTAAAAAAAAATTTTAGATGTATCAAATTTAGGAAATATCAAAATTTTGGGGGGGTTTAATTTAAAATATATATATATATATTTTAAAATTTGAAAATTTCAAATAGTTTTTAAAGTTTTAAGGCATCATACATTACTCCATAAAAAATTTCAGAAAAATAATTCTAAAAATAAAGATTTTAGAATGTTGAGTCCCAGACCCCCTTAAAATATAGTGCGTAGTTTAAGAAGTAACACCAGTGGATTCTGCCTAATATTTTTAGGGATAAATGTTAACTCAAAAACAAAACCAATTAAAACCACAATGAGATCATACTATGTGGTATTTTCCCTCATTATCTAAAATGATTCACCTCACTTTCGAATTTCAGATAGATTAAAGGTAAATGAAAGAAAATCTCACATGCGAGTTTTCATATGCATCAATTGTGTCAGTGAGTTAACTCTGATTAAAATCCCCTTATTCTGTATTGGTGTATAGTAGAGATATTTTTTCTAAACTATAGCTAACTCAGTTGTGCTTGGAGATGGTCGTTATTTTATATCTTTAATATTTTAATGCATTATTTGTGATGCACATTGCGATTGTTTTGAAATTAAGATATTTAACTGTAATAAAGGTTGTAATACTGTTGAAAGGTAAACACATATTTGTAAATTTTAATATTGCTATAAATCAAATACTAAAATAGATATTTATAAACAATAAAAATTTACATCATAGGATTAATCTTTTATATAATTATTATTTTAGATTAGAAAATTGTCGTTTGTATCAGTCAAAAGTTTGAATCTGTATAAGGAACTTTAATGGGATTTTTAAATGTATCGTCTACTTTTTTAAAAAGCAAATATTTCTTATAAACATGTCAAACATAAATTTAAAAAAATATCCATGTAGTAAATTACACTAGAAAGAAGACTAAAGTTAATAAAAAAAATTTCAAAGGACTAATATTTAAAAAAAGAAAAAAATAACCAAGTGCGTTTTGCGACGTGTGGATGGCCGATGCAAACAGTACGCTAATATACGCAAAAATATCTCTAAAAACACCAAATTTATGTTGTATGAATGTTATATTACCTTTATTTGTTACATTGTATCAATATTTTGCATCTTTCTTTTTTATTCAGGGGAAAAAACATTTGAATATTTTCGTTTATTTTTCCCAATTCTGTGTTTCGTTTTTTGCATTTTCATTATCAATGTGGCAGGGCTTATTATTAACTTATTATAATAAAACTTAATACATTGTCATAATTGCTCAAAAGGAAAAAATTTCAGGTGTATGCAATCAAATCCTAAGAAATTTAAATTTTTCAAAAAAACATACACGAACTGTCCAAAGTATAAATATAGTAAAAGCAAAATTCATTTTATAATTTTAATATCAATTACAAATAGAAGGGGAATAAAAAAAAAGTATATAGTTTTCATTTTCTACTGGATGGAAATCTGGAACTTGGCTTATACGAAAGTCAACATTACAGGAAGAACATTATCATGTCCTTGTACATTTTAAAGACATTTTACGTTTACTTTCAGGAGCAGTTACATTCGCGAGTTGCTGGAATATTGGTATGAACAAATCTGTTCTGAAAGGGTAAGCTTTATTATTCTACTAATTGTTTTGGTGAGTTTAAAAAGTAGCTGCTTTAAAGTTTTTGAAGTACAGTGCAGACCTAATATATATACAATGTTATTGTAGTTTATGTCTGTATATAATGCTTAGTTAATGATGTTCACTTTGCTTACTTCTACACTATCATGTAGTAAAGTATATAAAAAAAAATCTATAACCTTTTCTATACGAGAAATTAGCTGCGTAGCTCTGCGCTCCTGAGGACATAGAACTTGACTTTTAAGAAAAAGTAGAACAGATGTATTATCGGAAATTTAACAATTATTATTATTATTTTTTAAAATTTTTTTTTTTGTATGGCGTTCTGAAAAAGCAGCAAAATCAAAAAACATGGCAACCAAAAGTTAAATTAACTAAAATGAAAACATAAATAATAATAATAACATGAAGTTAAAATATAAATAATAAAAAAAATCAATTAAATTATAATTTTTTATTAAACCTGTTACTAGAAACCGCATTTATCCGGAAAAAAAACACCACAAAATAAAATCCTGCAAAAGATAAGTTCCAATGCTACATTTGTATTGAAAAAGTTTTGTATTCTTCAAAGAATAGTTTAGTACTTAGAGAAAAAAAGGTAACCTGATGTCCCCTTAACAACTTATAATCACGACCAAAATACGCACCTGTACATATATATGTTTGCAAATCAACTCTACAGGTGTTATTATTATTGTTATTATTATGTTAATAGGAGCAGGAAGCTTCTGTCTTGCATGGTCTTATGCAACATAATGAAGTTAATCATGTTGCATTTTGCTTTGATAAAGAGAAATTGACTGGAGACATGTTTGTAGGAAAAAAGACCATAAGATTTCTAGAAACAGAAATTGTGAGTAAAGCCAACTTTACTAATCCAATTGTTTTATAACATTCAAATGTGATTGATTTTGAGGTACATATTTCTGTATGATTAATGTGTGGTTCAAATTATTAGTTTGTGAGGGTTCAAAGATAAGATGAATTCACATTTTAAAACCACTTGAAGTTTTTTTTTCTATCTCAATTTATGTAGTATAGTTTATTTTGGTGTTAAGTAAATTAAAAAAAAAAAAAAAAAAAAATCCATAAAAACAGAGTTTATACTATAAATCCTTTGTTTGCATTGTTAACTTTTATTTTATGAGTAACTGTGCAGCTTATTAAAGCGTGGTTTTTAGCTCAGATCAAGTTTTTATTGTGTTAAACCACTGGAAAGAAAATTATTTTACCATTGACTAGCTTGTGACTAATGATGCAGGGATGACAGTTTTCCTCCTTTTTGGATTTTTATGTAATATTTTCCTTCTCTTTGTCCCTGTTTTGAGGATCCGTGTATTTTTTTTTATCTGAACCAATTTTTCCTGCAAAAGTATACTTTTCCTCATGTCTAAACAAAAGATTTTCCCTCTTAGCTCTCTTTTCCTCACAGATTACATCACTAACTCCTAATGTTTGAAATGCAATTATTATATAGTATGAGAAATTTTCATTGTATCTTTAAAATTATTGAATCATCCTTCCTGCATACTTTTTTTGTTGGAATTTTTGTGTACTCTTTCCACAAGCTTTTTTAACAAATTTTTGGATTTCCTCCTTTTTACTCTCTGATCACTCTCATCCCTGAATGATGGCAACTGAAAGATCATAAATTCTATATATTATTTGGAAGGTCACCCTTTTATAAATTACATAGTTATCATAAAACCTGGAAATCGGGAAGATGTGAGGGAGCGTTTTTATTCAGGAAAAAAATCAGGGAATTTTTCTATTGTTTTGAAGGTACGTTTCCCATTCATCGGTATTTTTATGCCATTTTCCTGGAGAATTGTTGTAAACTTTAAAAGTATCATGTTATGGTATAATTTAAATTTTTCATTACTACCAAAATTATTTATAAAAAATTGGTATATTATCTCCTTGGCATAAATGTTCTACTTGATATATATATCCGGGAAATTTGAAAAAAATACTGCCGTAAAATCAGGGAATTTTTTAGAAATCTATTAGGAAACTTTTTTCCTGAATTGTGTGGCCACCCTGAATTAGGAAAAGAATTGGGAACTAGCAATGCAGAAAATATCTTGTTTTAGTGTCCTATAAATATAGTATTTATGGTAATAAATTGAAGTTCATGATTCTAAATCAACTACAAATAGTAGTTTTTCACCTTATATTATCTAAGCTGACCGTTAAACCTAGTTTAATTTCATTAAAATATCTGTAGCTTAGTCGAAAGTTTGATCTTGGAAGAATATTCTTGTTGGAAAATGTTGAATTATATTCTGTCTGTAGTTATTAGAGGTTGGGATAGTCCTTAAGAATGTTATATTTGCAGGGTGAGGGGGGGGGGGGGGCTACAGAACCTGGAATTCATGGAAATCAGGAAATTTCACTCTTCTGGAAAAATCAGGGAAATGTCAGGGAATTTTGTAAGATTACCCTTTAATCAAGGAATTTTTAGTTTCCCTTCTTGCACGTCTCATGTGGATATCTCGCGTCACGTGAAGTGGATGCTGTGATGTCACAGCGTTTAATACATTTTTTTTTCATGTACTTTTTTAAGTCCGTCTAAAAAGCCCTCAATATCTGACTACTTGGCCAATTTGGGCGAATGACGATTCCGAACTTTTTCTACTCTCAGCAACTAATCCAAACCATCAATATCCTGCCCTCAACCGCCTGTTGATGTTCCGCTTTTTCTTTTCTTTCTTTTTTTTATTATTATCTGGGATCATTATTTTGCCTGGAGCAATTATTTCTGTTAGATTTCTGATAATCCTATAACTTAGTAGCACAGCTATTATGTTATGAACAGGAAACAGCATGGGACATATATTAAAGAAAATAACATATTTATTTGTGTTATTTTTTAAATTAAAAAAAATATATAGTACTGGTTTTGCTTTACCTTGAAGTTAGCAAGTATGGCTGAAGTTGGTGAATTTTGTATATTTTAATTAATGTTTTCCATTCTTTTTCATCTAAAGATGTTTGTTTTAATTTTTACCGTAAATTTATTATGGCGCAATTATACTTTGACTATTTAGAATTAAATCTACTTATTAATTTTTT
Organism: Linyphia triangularis; assembly: GCA_963978545.1. Lineage (NCBI taxonomy): Eukaryota > Metazoa > Arthropoda > Arachnida > Araneae > Linyphiidae > Linyphia > Linyphia triangularis. The sequence goes on from OZ021730.1 coordinate 67,939,170, forward strand.
TTTTTTTTTAATTCTCCATTATTTTTTATTTTTTTTAGCGAACATAGCGCACATCAGTGAATTTTTGAAGAAATCTTCTGAAAATCAGGGAAATGTCAGGGAATTTTATTTCTCAAATTCTGTAGCCACCCTGTATTTGGGTGGGTCCTTGTTTAGTGCCTCAAAGTCCTTATTTTTTTTAATTTTAGGTCCTTAAGTTTAAATAATGAATTTTGTTTAGCTATTCCGAATTTCCTCCGCCTACTGATGTTTAGACCCATCTTTTATTAGAGGAGTAGTTTCAAATTTCCTAGAATCACTGATTTCCAAGAACACTTTTACTTCAAGTGTGGATGGACTTCCATTAGACATAGATAGAAAAAGTTGTCCAAGTCACTGAGTTTTTGTTGCTACAAATTTATACGAGGTCATTCTAAATTTAAAAGGTCATTTAAAGTTTTTAAAAACTTCTTTTTTTTTAAACTTTTTTAAAGATATATGAGCCTTGTTATTTATTAGTGAATGAGAGATTGAATTCTCACTGTAAATACTATTCGAAGAAACGATTAATTTCCAGATAAATTCACTCAGAATTTTTTAAAAAAAGGGCACCAATCAACTTAATAGTTCTAATGCCAATATTTCTTCTGGAAATACCAGTTGTAAATTTATAATACAAATTATCAGCTTATATATTTTTGTTGTATGCTTTTGAATAATTACTTTTTGGTGCTTAGTGACTATTATTTGTTTCTATGTAATTTAAAACAATATTAATTATTTTTTTTTACTTTATAGAATTGGAAACTTTTAACTTTGCAAGAAAGAAAAGAAGAATTTTCTGTAAGATTTATCCCTACAAAAAAGTCTCTATAAAAAGGCGTCAAGTTCTCTATATAATAACTATGGCAGTGAAAAGTATTGAGATCTAAGTCGAGACAAGTTTAACATTGTTGTAAATTATGGGCAATGAAAATAAGTAAATCTTTCTTCTTGAAGTTAAAATTCCCTTTCATAGGCCTAAATATCCAGCCACAAAAATATTTGTGTCACTTGGCCATTACGCATTCTGGATCACTTGTTGGTGCTACGGAACATAAAGGCTATGGCTGAATATTTAAGCCTATGAAAGGGAATTTCAGCTTTGAGAAGAAAATTTTACTTATTTTCCATGCCCATAATTTACAACAACGTTTATTGCAGAAAAATGGATTTACTAAATATTTTTGAATTTTGGCCTTTTTGAAATTTTCCTCTCGGTTTCTGATTCCATTGTTCGGGCAATATTGAAATCCAGTTAAATAGCTTAACTGGTCTAAATATTTCATTTCAAAATTTTTAAATTTTGTTCATGGATAATAGATGGCAGTGCAGTTTTAAATGTTTTATGCAGGGCTATTTTGGGATTTATGTTTTTCAATACTTAAACTCTTGGTGCTGGACTGGATTCATTACGAATCAATGTGGGCTCTAAACTTAGGAAGACAGCTATTTTGTTAAGTTTGGTTTACAAAGTACGTTTCATTTTAGTATTTGTGAATATTCTTGATTTCTTGTCTATCTGGCTGGATGCGTAGGAGCTTGAATGGGATTGATATGTTATATCAATCGGATTTCAGAAATGCATTTATTGAAATCCTGACTCGGTTCAAGCCCCCTGACGAAGAAACTCAGTAGGGATTTCAAATTTTCAAACATTTTTAAGATTCATATTTTAATATCTAGTTTTTGGCTGTTTAAGATCTAACTTTGGCTCTTAATTTTTATTGCCTTTTTAAAGAGCTGTTTTTGTTGAGATTTCACTTCTTTTTTTACGATACTCATTTAAGATTTATTAATTATTTGTACATCAATAGCTAGTATAAAAATTTTTAGCGTAAATGATTTTTAAAATATTTTTTTTTAACATTCTTATATAAAATATGTGTTCTACTAACAATGGCAAATGTTTGAAAAATGTCCACATGCTTTTGAAAAGACTCTGAGTTACTATGCATTACTAATGTATCATATACTATCACTTCTTTTATATTATTTGGTTTGTTATTAGCTACTAGACTAATATTGATGCTGTTTTTCATTTATATGATTTTGTTTCTGCTTATTAAAAATGTTAAAAAACCCTTTCATCAACCAGTGTTGACATTTGGTATTATAAATCTTGTAAAGTATCTGAATTTTAAGTTTAGTTTTTGTAATCACTTTATTCTGTATACTGTGTATCTTTGTACTCTTTACAATATGATAAAATCTTGGAAAGACCGTTGATAATGTTTAAGATAATCTAAAATGTATTTTGTTTCTTCATATAAACTGTTTTAGTTTTATAAGTACACATATGATTTTTTTACTGTGGGCCAGAACTTGCCAACTGAGCCTTAATAAAAATGCTGCTAAATTAAATAAATAACTGTAGTTGCCATTTTTAATGAATTTACACAGAACTCTTTAAAGATGATGCACGAGCAGAGAATTGCTCGAGATTTTTCTAAGAAAGTTCAACTTATAAGACTACGCCCTATGAAGTAGCTATGCATTCAAGGTGAATGATAATGTTTTAAAATTATTTTAAATTGTACATTCAGATATGTAAAAAAGTTGACAAAGGGAAAAAATTAACAATTGGCTATCGTTTCATAGCCGATAAAAGGTATCACCAATGGTCGATTGTATAAGGTGCGAGTACCTTTTTTAAAATTATTTCTTGATTTGAAGGGCTTTGCTGTATGTGGTGAGTTTCTCCTGTGTTTATATATGCTAATAGCTACTAGTATTCTAAGTTTTATAATTCTAGACATAATAGAAATGTATTAGAATTGAGATCCATATTTTTCGAATATTGCCTCCTTTATGGGATTCAGGGAGTAAAATCTTGATTTTGAGATTTTTTCTTTTGTATACATGTTAAAGCTTACTATCATACCAGATTTCATACTTCTAGCTCTACTAGAAGTACGCTAGATCAGTGAGTAAGTGAGATGATCAGTGAGTAAGTGAGCGAGTTGTCTCTCAAAATATGCCATTTTTTAATTTGATTTTTTCAACAACCAATATAATTGGAGACTTGGAACTTAGGAGTCGTACTAAAGTAGCTATCCGTAAAAAAAAAAAAAAAATCAGCTCTCGGATATATTGTAATGTGCAGATATGAGGGGGTCCAAATGCTGCTGAGTTGCTTCCAGTAAAGATGTCTGGCAGTGAACTAAGCGTGCCCCTAGATTGTTATTTAATGTGAAATTTTTAATTGGACTCGATTTGTATATTAAAATTATAGGTGTAGTTTAAATGTTCTCTATTTCAGATTATTATAAAAGATTGCTATGAGTTGGTTAGAGAATATCAAGATGAATGTCCAAACACGGTGAGTGCTCTTATTTAGACATATGTCAACCTAAGGCAAACAGGAATCATGGTAGGCCACCTAAATATACATATTTTTTCTTCAGGGTACTGTCAGAAATTTAGAACATTTTCATTGTACCTTGCTGCTTGGGTAATTTCTCTTTCTCAACTTTCAGTTTACATTTGACTGCTTCATATTGATACTTATAATTTCACTTTTACTACGATGCTTGTCCTCCTAGGATGTAATCAGAATTACTTTAATTTTTTACTCACTTGGACCCTATATTGAAGACAACTACAAACCAACATTTATACTAAGTAAGCTATGCAGAAGAAAATTTGGATCCGTTTACTGACCCTTTACAAAATTCCATGTTTGAAAAATGGACCCTTCACAAAATTCTATGTTCAATAAACAGACCTTTCACAAAATTCTTTGTTAAAATATGTGCCAATATTATATATCAAGTATTTGAAAGTAAGAAATTGTATAGAGGACATTTTAAGAAGGTTTGCATGATCCTTAAAAACCCTCAAGAACTACTAATTTTGGTTGGTCCTTATATAAAGGCCCTTAAAATCCTTATTTTTTCTCTTGGATCCTTTTTTTTTTTTTTTTTTTTTTTTTTTTTTGGTACATTTTTATTTATTTTTATTTTTTGCTAAGTTTTAATTGTGCTATTTCCCTCTTCTTGGTGCTCATCTTTTATTGGTGGGGAGTAGTTTTATGCTATTGTCTTCAAGTTGTTTAGAATCTGATTTGAACAAAGGCAATTTCTTTCTTTTTAATTAAAAAAAACAATGAAGTTTATATTTTACAATAAAAAATTGACAAAAAAGAAGAAAAAAAGAAAAAATTAAAAAAAATTCAGAAGTTACTAATAAAATTCTATTTAAATATTTTTTAAATTGTTTAATTTTGAATTGAGAATTAGATGGATATGACAACATGTTTGTCTAACTTCATAACCAAACAACATGCTTGTCTATTTTGATTCCTATAATCAAATTTTGAATTTATGTGTTGGTAAAGAATGAGTTTTTGTCGCTACAAAATTATGGAGCCCTTAATTTTTTAAAAATGTTCTTAAAAAGTACATATTTTTTACTTTTTAAGGCTGTATGAAAGCTGCTTGACTCTGAACTTACAAATGTATAGAAAAATATATGGTTATCTGATTACCATGCTTTCTTCAACTGATTTATAAGAAAGTGGAATTTTGGGGTACAATTTCTGAATTTACCTTTCTGGTCAACATATAACAATGATGCAATTTTTTTTTTATTGTCTATAAAAAAACTTTTATAAATTGCGAGTAGATATTTTGAGTCATTACAACCCTTGGCAAAAAGCTTATGATCTCGGAATGGAGTGTACACATTATGGTTAATAAAATTGGTTATTTTCCCATTAACTCAATATGTTTTATAAACTAAAAAATTGTATTTTGAAATCTGATATATTTAGTAAAAGAATATATATCATTAACATAATTACGGTTAACTTAACCATTACACAATTAAGTAAATTAAGTTGCATAAAAAGTTTTTTCTCCAATCATTGAGTTAGGGAGAAAGAGTGTTCAATGGCTAGAAAATGCAAGGCATTTTAATGTATTATAATTTTAACTAACTGCATATACAGTCAAGATCTAGGTTGTTAGTATAGAAGATCTTAACATGTCTTTACATGTGGCCAAATTACTGTTTGCTACATTTGAAAAAAATGTTGCTACAATAATGATATAAGCAATCTTAAAAAAAAATATTTAGTGAAAAAATTGAAAGTGTAATTTTTTTCGATTTTGATCAAATATAAAATGCGAATGGAAGCAATTTCCTTTAAAAACCTCCTCCTGAAGCCATTTGTTGCAACAATGGTTCAACACAGTATAGTCCTTACGTAGTGATCCTTGTATATCTACTATGTCATGAAACAATACAACTAGAAAAAATTTCTTAATTTCTCTCCAAAACCCTGTTATTCCTCTGGGAAAAAAATATGTTCTCTGCTTTTCCCCCTCTGTTTCTGAGGTTTACGATGATGTAATAGTCGCTATTGCTGCAGTTATTATGTTGGTACAATGAACGCTATCTCCGAGATTTACGTTTTAGAGGTGATCGTTTTTGGTGCTGGTAATGTAAATTCCACTATGTCTGTGATTTTTCTTGTATATAGATCTAGTCTTTAAAAATTTAGTTATTGGACTTCACAGTTTTAATTATTGACAAATAATTTGAAATTGTAGCTAAACTCATAAATATAAGTTGAAGTTTAAAAGTTGAAACAATTTTCGCTTTTGAAGTATTTGCTTAAAAAATGCAAATGAGTGAGTTTAATTAGAGTCGCATGTTTGTCAAAATAGCATAATTGTTTTTAAATATTTTTTTTTTTGCTAAAAGCAGTACTTATATTCCCTATATTAACATATGGGTAATTGAAAGTAAAAATTTGTTTGGATTTAAATTTTTTTGAAGATTGGAAGTGTTTTATTGGTATTGAAAGAAGCTTTGAAAAGAATGTGTCTTAAGTTAGGAGCTTATGCCAGCTTTAAAAGGAAAAATATCCTTAAAATTTTTGGAAATTTGCCTAAAATTTTAGGATTTATCCCTAAAATTCCTACTTAAATTTTTTAGAAAACTCACTGCTCTCCCTGTTGTAATGAATGAGGCTCCAAAATTCCTGCCCCTTGGAATTAGGTATTGGAAAGATGCAGGAAACCAATCAAATTTATTGTTTGCTCTAAAATTATAATTGTGAGGCCTTAAGTTTTCCAGTGGCTAATAATAATATATATTTTTTTCATCTTTTAGTTTACGCTTATCTATGAAAGTGATAGCATAACAGGCTGGATGATGGTTGAGGAGATTCACTATGACAAACATGATTCTTCTTCAAGTACATTACATTTAGTAAATGATAGTGGAGAAATAGTAAGTAATGCTTTGTAATTAGAATACTGCAGTGCCCCAACCAGGGGCTGTTAAAAATAAATTTTACTTTATTGCAATTGCGAAAGAGGGAAGTGCTCTTCCTTCTGCTGCCTCTCGTGAACTCTTCGTATCCGAAATATTTTCTATTCACAAGGCTAGAGCAAATGTCTAGATTTAAATTGTAATTTAAATTTTAGTTCCATTGATAAGAAAAAAATTTAGGAAATTGAGAAGGAGAGGGGGAATTTTTACTCCTACATCTACAACCTTTGATGAGGTTTTTAATTAGGATTTTTGCATTTATAACAGTGTTCCCAACAAACTAGTTGTAAAATGAAAAAATTATATGTACATAAATATGTATCTAAATTGTTGAACAAACAATTTTGTCTGTCTAAAGCAGCATTCACCACTAACTTTTAGAGGTGGGCCGTATGGCTTATGTTGGATTTTTTCGCAGACTGAATAAGCCAATGTACGTGTCTTGAATTATTATGAACTCTTTGCTCAGCGCCACATGATTGGATGCAGCAACTCGAGAGGACCGCTTGGTTTGATGCGAAAATTCGATGGAAGGCCAATGACTGCGTTTAGTTTCTATGAAGCAAATCCGTAACCGTGGACTTAACCAAAAATACTGCGAAACGTCTTGAGTTGCTGGTACCTCTGTGTGAAAAAGACCTCGAGTGCAAAGGGCTAAAGTGGAAAAAAAAATTGATTTTTTTTAATTTAATAAAATTACAATTAATATTTGATTCTTTTTTCAAATAATAAAAAAAAAAAAAAAAATTCATTATTAGTAAATCAAAGTTTAAAACTTCACCGCGAGGTTGCTGGTTCGAGTCCCGTGTTAGGCATGGGTGTTTGTAAATGTATGTTGGCTTGTCCAATGACGAATGTTTCGGCGCATTATAGCCCTCGTGTTGCTGACGGCGCCAGATAATCTGAAAACAACCAACCAAAGTTTAAAAAGGAAGTGAATCTTTGGTTTCTACGTGACAGTGAGACTTGACCTAAAAAAATTTTAAACTGTACTTAAAGATTACTCTGTTTTAGTTGATATCAATTGGATGATGGCGGTCAAAATCGTTCAGTTTATTTTATGATAGAGTCGATGTCTATCGCAGTATTTATTGCAGACAATCTTAATAAATTGTTTAGTTGAGATCCATTGTTTAGTTGAGATCCAGTTAAGTTATTGCTGTATTTAATCTTGATGAAAACCAACTTGCTGAATGCTTCTTCTTATAGTTTTTTTGGCCATGTAGTGCAGAGCTTTGTTTTAGGAAGTTAACACATACTATTTCGGATAAATAACAGTTATCTAAGAAAAACTCCATACTGTGAAATTTGATTTTTTAAAATCTTCTGTGGAGCCGGCGGACCGCGTAGTGGCTAACTCTGATCTAAAGGGTTCATTGTACAATACCAAATTTCAAGCTGCAACGTCACAAAATTTTCTCAGTAAGTTGTATTCGGATTTGCTGGTCAGGTCTCTATTTTTAAACTGTGTTCTTTAATCCCATAGTCATTAAGTAATACTTAATTTACACAAAATATAAAAGTTTAATCCCATCATCGTTTACTCTTTTTTTTGTTTCCAAATTTTTTACTATTCTAATTAAAGCAGTATGGTCAACTGAACTTTGTATATTTTGCAGAAATGTCCAAAATTTTATGAAAACATCTCTTTTTAAACAGTATTGTTAAAAATACAAATGAGTTACTCTTAAATACAAAGAGCTGCACAAAAAATGCAGATAACAGGAGCATATGAAATTAATTGGCTCTGAAGGAACAGCTCAAATGCCCTTAACAGCTAAATGAACTGGCTCTTTAAGGAGCAAATTGTTCATCAAAAGTATCTCCAAATTAATTTTGTCCAGCTCCCTGCTCCATGTTGGTGTTACTGGATGAATGTTGCTGTGTGGGGGATGAATTATTTTGCCATTATTTAAAACGACAAAGACTTCAGGCTTAAATGGGACCTAACTGTTATTTGTCAATTATTTTCAAAGGGCTTTAAAGAGCAGGAACAGGATTTCTTGTGATCAGATAACAGTATGTTTCAGTTCATTTAAGGGAACAGGTGAAAAATAGACTTATTTTCTTTCCCATCCTTACTACTGATTTTTTTTCTGTCAACTATTGACACTGCTATTTCAAATTTCGATGGAATGTTCGAATTAGCTTTGCCTTGCCATCTTATTATTCTTCCTCTTGGGACTAGTAATTGCGCCCTATGGCAACTAACTTTATATAATTATGACTAATTATTTAACAAAAACAATTAAAATTAATACATTAATACATAAGTGATATTTGGTTGAGACTGGTTACAAGTTCCTTTCAGGCTTGATATACTATATATATATGAACTGGAGGCCCCTACTGGTCTCCCATCAGCGGGTACCAGCCGAAAACCTCCAAGAGGCGTTTCTGAAAGAGTACAGCCCAAAAAGGCACAAAATGTCACATTGAACCCCAACACTTCCAACCAAAACTATGAGAAATATGAATTTACATTACAAAAAGTATACAATGCATTGAAATATAAAATAATCCCGAGAACTTACCCCTTTGAAGAATACCTGATAGACCCATATAAAAATTTTGCAGTTTATAACAACACATCCAAAAAGAGATCCGCAGAAAAAAACATTCCGCAAATAAATATAAATTTTCAAGATATAATTTTTGAAGCGCCATCTATCAGAAGAAAGAATCTTCATTTACTGGGGTTGCAAAGTAAAGCTTCAATATGGCCCTAATTATGAAAAATTGAAACCACAAAAATTCTTAGGAAAATAATTTTTAATTCAATTACCCCTAAATATTTGACAAGCTGTTTAAAAATCCTCATCGTTATTACAAATATTCCTGATTCTATTAAATTGTGATTTAAAAATCTTGCAAAAAATCTTGCTATTCAAATTGCTATGGAAGTTGAAAAGATATATATATATATATATATATATATATATATATATATATATATATATATATATATATATATATATATATATACACACATAAAAGATAACTTTAAAAACTTCGGAGTATGGAGAAAGGGAGTTTCTGCAAATTATTTAATTTTAAACTATTAAAGTGGGGGGGGGGGGGGAGTATATGGATGATTGTGACATTTTCTTGTAACCTACACCAGTATTTCCCATACTGTAGGTAATGGCCAATTTGTGGGTTATGAACAATTTTAAATACTTAATTGTAGAATAGTTTCTAAATAGGCAAGGTTTTCATATGAAAATTGGAATTCACAAGAAGTACCAAAAATGTGGGGGAAAATTAAAAAATGTTAATAAGCAGGTCCTTTTGTGAGACATTTTTTTTTCACAGTTTTTAAAATTTTCAAACTAAAAAGCAATTTAAAAGTTGTCATTGGAGTGTGCACATAAGTTTGAATTTGATAGTACACTTTTTAATTATCATTTTATGCATTATTTTTGTTGTGTAATCAGAGAACAGGTTAATTAAAAGTATTGTTAAAAAATTAATAAAAATACTTGTGTAATGGTGGGAGAGATGGTGTATTAGAAAAAGTGTGTTGTGGTTGATCAATTTTCTAAAAAGATGGGTCTCATACTCTGAAAGTTTGGAAAGACCTACATGATTTGTGTGAAAAAAGTTGGTTTAAATTGTAAAGCATTTGTAGAAATAATTACTCATAGTCACTGTACTTATCTAATGTACTTTTCTAATGCAATATATAAGGCTTACATTTGTGTTTCACAGGTGTTTTCCAGAGGCAGTTTATCAATAGAAGAAGATGAAGAAGAATGCGTTAAGTGTGCCGGTTTCCAAAATTTGTCGGATGTACTTGAAGAAAATTCATTGTAAGATTTCATAATTATTTTTATTATTATTTTATTTTTTTTTGCATTCTGTTTTTATAGTACATACGGTAAAGCTCGATTTTCATGAACTGCCGAAAAATTAAGGTTTCCGGATAGTTTAATATTCTGGGTGATTGGAAATGGACTTTTTTCAATGCATTTTAGCAACATGTTAAACTGCAAATATTGCTAGTTGTGGTACCTAGAATCAAATTTGTTAAAACTGGAATATTTTAAAGAAATTCTATGATATGTATTTCAAGATAAAATAGGTTACATCCTCTACCAAACAGCACTAATGCAAAATTTGAAACCAAAATTAAATATTGTAATTAGTATAATTTGAATTTTTTAATGAAGTGGAACGTTATGCATCGTAAAATATGTCGTATAATGACACATATCCGATTTCAAACAATGCTAAAAAAACCATCCTGGTACAACCCTTTTCAAATTTGTTCAGAACCTGCTAGGAAAAGGATGCGGACTGACAAAATGCAAGAGGGGAATTAAAAACAACAGTATGAAATACACATACTGCTAGTAGTTTAAATCTGTATTAATTAGATGGAAAATATTTTTGATGGTTAATACGAAATTCGGTCAGCGCGAGAAATTTCGACAGTCCCTTTAACTTCACGTTCATGGGATTTGATTGTATTTTTCATTGTAAATTTTAGTTCACTATATTGAAATGATATACACAGAGATGCCAACTTTTATGGATTTTCTGTAATTTTTATGGATTTGTATTTCTTTTTATGGTTTTACTGACTTTCTTTGAAACCTATGTAAAAGACTGACGCAAAATCTTTCTAAATAGTTTTGAATTTCGTCAATTCTCTCGATAATGCTGAGATTTGTTCTTGTATAATGGATGCTATCACCAATATCTACCTTGTAGTGATGGGGATGTTCGCTGAGGGCTACACTGACGCAATAGAGATTGTTGTCGAGACTTGAGCAGCTGGTTTTTTTTTGGTATTTGTTAAGGTTTCTGCTAATGGGACCTCCGAGATTTGTGACGTTGTAATTATGTATTTCAGTTTTGGTTTAAAGCTATGCATAATGCCTAAAATTTTAAATATAATTTTGTATAAAAGATTCTCATTTGTCCAATTTTACTGTATAATCCTTGTGTATTTTAACTAAATAAAAACTTTTTTTACTTTATCTAAATTTATAAAATTATAATTTCAATATAAGAGTAAAGACTTTACAAAAATTATCAAACTGTGTTTAATTAAATTCACCTGTTTCTTTTATTTATTTAATTGCATAAGATGTATGTTTTTTTTTTTTTTTTTTTTTTTTTTTTTTTTTTTTGCCAAATTGTTGTTAGATTTTTTGGAAGTGTGGTGTTTTTTGTTGGTTTACATCGCTTTCGCATGATCTTTTGCTTTTTTCCTTTAGTTTAGAACTGTATCATAATATGTTAGAAATTAATCTTTTAATGGAAATACTTTTATTCACTGCTATTTTTTTTAACTAAAATTTTGATTTTAGTAAAAATTACTATAAACATATATTCTTTTTTTACTGATGTAACATCTCGAAGGTTGGCATCTCTGTATACAAAAAAAAAACTTAACTCGAATATTTTTTTCTTTGAATGGCATGAGTTTAAAAAAAAGGAAATATTTAAGCTACCCTGCTATCTAGGTTATTTCTAGAATATTTCTATTAAGTAGGAGAAACTGGATATCTATGGAAGGAGAATTTTCTTGTTGCACAAATATTGCATTTTATTATAAAAAATACATCCCAGTCAATCATAATACTGTGGACATACAAGTTTCTTATATGTGAATTAAAAAAAATGGAAAGAATAATGATTAATTTTCTTTTACCTGAAATTTCTGGTTAATGTCAAATATGTTATTGACTCTGTATAATTTAGAGGGGAAACAAGGCACATAGTTTGCATTAAAAAACTATATTAACAAGTTTTGATTATAAAAAGTATATTAACACTTTTTTTTTTTATGAAAACAATTTACAATTTATGTAACTGTAGAATGTCCGAGGACTTGAAAGATGACATGGTTCGTACGTTTTTAAAAAACTTTGAAAAGTGCTTGAAAACCTTGAACTCTGTAAAAATATGTTTAAAGTGCTTGAATTTCATTTTATTTTCTAAAGGCATATAGCATCTTAAATAATTTTGGTCGACGAATTGAGCAAAATCTTTCATATTTAGTTAAACCAATCAGCAACTAGAAAAACATCACAGTTGAACATGCAAAGAATTTGTCATTCCCCCATTTGAACTTGTGCGACATATCTGGAATATCTGATTAAGTCCCATGATCGCTTGGTTTTGTTTTTGCATCGTGTGTGCTAATTTTTTGCAAACTGTTTAAAAATAACAAGGAAATGCAATTTCAATTCAAGCTGATTAGAAAAGCCAGAATATAGTATCACGGTTTGAAGCTTATGAGTTGGATTCGTACTTAGTGTGTCAAAAATGTCATGATGGGAGAAAGTGGTTTAAAAAAAGCCAAGCGAAAAGCAAAAAGCGCATGGATTTAATATTAGAATCTGTAAGTATCCTCATCGAATTCTATAAGAATTTCGATGAGGATTGTTCTTTCTAATGATAAAAATATCCCAAAAGCAGATATTTTTCGTTACAATCAACGTCGTCAGCGCGATGGAGGTGCATGTAATGGAAAACGGAAGTTTTAGATACTGAAATACTATGGACATTGAAAACCATAAAAAAATCATGGTTCCTATAAATTAAATGAAAACATTGATAAATAATGTAATTGCATGTTTTTTGATAGTATGATTGCATCTAAATTTTCATGTGGAGGAGAAAAAACTGCATATTATGCTGTATTTGGAATCAAGCCTTCAGAGTGAATTGGAAGACAGTTTAATCCATAAGACTTTTGTATTATTATTTGATGAATTCTCAATATAATGAAACAAGAAAATAAAATGGATTTCGCATCCAATATTTGTGTAATTACCAAGTAAGTACTAATAGATACTTCTAGTTTTTTTTTTTTTTTTAGTTCTTTTTATTGACATAGTACTGGTTCTGATATATTGGAAGATTATTTTCTATTGTAACCTTAAAATTTTCTTTTATTGAAAATTTTTTTTTGTATTTACTCGATTTGAACATGCACTATTTGCCAACAAAAAAAATTGGATTTTTTTTTTTTAATGTACATGTGTTAATAACACATTCTTGAAAAGTACTTGATTTTTTTTCTCCTTCAAGTGTACGAACCATGGATGATAAAGTGCAAAAAGTAAGCAATGGATTGAGGAAGCTTGATCTGAGAAACAGTGATTCTAATGTGGTAAATATATATATTAATACTTCTATGTTTTATAATACTTACACTCAAGACATAGCTTTAAAGATTTTTGTTATTTTCTCTTTGCTATTGCTACAAATTCGTTAATCTCCTTCAGAAAGCGCTTAGCAAATTATTAATCCATTATCTGATTGCTGTAAGATCGTAATCTATTAATCGTTTTAAGGGCCATGTTTTTCTTTTTTTTGTAATTAATTTTTTTTTTAAATCTAAAAAAAAAACTTTAGGGTCAGAATTTTTGTATTGTAATTTCAGGGTTGGTTGGGTTATATACAGGAAACAAACCTGTTTTTTTATTTGGCCTTATAATTTTCTGGGAAAACATCTACATTACCGGTCCTACTATTCTATAATATATTAAGGATATACTTAATATATTATAAGGAGGACTCCTTATAATATATTAAGGATTTATAGCTATATTATAACCAATACTATGATTAGGAAGATTTTCGTTCAATCTATAAAGCAGGAAAAGACTAGTGAACACATTTAAAAGGCAGTTACATTTTTATTAATTATTAGTTTAAATTTACTGGGTACATCTGATAAAACTAGATTTTTCTAATGAGTTTCTTTATTCTGACGTTCTTATTTTTTTTTAATCATAGACAATTTCAGTTTTTGATTGCTCATAATATAATCCTAATAAACGGTTTGGTTGGCCCTAAGATTTGATTTTCATTATTTATACATTTCAACAAAAGTAATATGCTTACTCAAAATGAATTTCACGATATGAGGTCACTGTGGATGAATAAAACTAACCAGCAAACTGTCAAATGAAATATTAATTTGTTATAATTGTATTTTTATTTTACCACTTTTTCTAGGAAAAACGTCCATACTCAATACCTAACTTGTTTGATTGGTTACTAAACGATAAGAAAATGATGTTGTGAGTATTATTATACCAGTTAGCATAGTGATTACTTTGATTTTTTTTTGATAATTTTTTTGATAAACATAATTATTTTTTAAAAATTTACTTGTTTTATTATAATATTTTTTATGCAGTTATAACACAATCAAGAAATAACAAATATCTCACTGAATTTTTAATTCTGGGAGCGTCATATAATTTTTTTGAACTTCTCAAAATTTTGAGAAATTGCATTTGTCTGGACCTTTTTAAATGTTGATATCTGGTGATAATGGTAACTGAACCATTATATTTTGGATTTTTGCCCAAAAGGTCAGGCAAATTTGTAACTTCACATTTATGTCAGACAATTTTTCAAAATTTTGCCTACAAACAGAAATACTTTAATTGTTTGAACCTTATTATGTGAACATTTGTATTTTTTGACTAATAACTGAATTGTTGCATTTTGAAAGGTCAGGTTTTAGGGAATTATAGACTGTGTTGCTAGGCATAAAATTTTTAATGCCACTTGCTTCTGTAATTACCATACGTATATTTTAACAAAGTGCTCTTTTAGTACATTTTAAAATGAGCTTATCTGTAATTTTGAATAACCATTGATATTCAACACATAAATTTATCTCAAAATGTATATTTGCCAAAATGCATTGTGAAAAATGGGTTGCCCAAGAATTTCAAATTCGACATCTGGTAACTCGTAATTGGAGAAAAAGGTTAAATGCCATATTTGTGTGACAACACAAATATAATTGAGAAATTTACTATCACTTTTTTCTTCTGGTAGATGAAATAACATGAACACCCGTATAAAATAGTGTCATAATTCGTAATTTCTGTAGCTCCATAGCAGAAATACCTCGACACTGTTACAGGAAACCAACAAAGCTTTTGCAGAAAAGACTACTAAAAATTGTCTTGCATTGGCTCAATGCATTCAATGAATGAAATTCTTTTTAATTCAATGAATGAAATTTTTATCTTTGTTATATAGATTGTCTTCTACCCTTGACACAGCATTTGCTAAAATAAGGCTTTAAAGAGAGTGGGCTCAATGTTCTCTCAGTAAATATTCACATTTTTTTACCCATTTTCCTTATTAAAGCATTTTAGGTATCCTTATCAATAATGTGTCTTTAATATCCTTATCAAATAGGATTCCTTATCAAGCATTTAGGCTTTACATTGTACTAACGTTAGTGAAAAGCTCTTAAAATTTTTATATTAGTATGAGATCAACATTCGTGGACAAAGCAACTAATGCTACAGGCACTGCGGATTTGTCAATGAAAGGCCTCGCCAAGACATCTTCCTGTACAAGATTTCAACTGGAAGTGCTTTAAAATGTGACTGGAACAGTGCTTCTATAGTAATTCTGTTGGAAGTTAGCATCTTGGCTTCAAATAGAGGTGTCAGATAAAAAATTAGACAATGAGGAACTTGCACAAGTGAGGAAAAGAAATAATTTTTGTATTTTCTTGTGTTATCCAACGAATATATTTGAGCAGGGTAATTATTTTTTATCTTTATGCTTTCAATTAATTAAAAATCGAGTTTTAAATTAGCTTGAATCAAAGCGAAGGTCACATGACCAAAACCAAATAAAAAACCATGGCATAGTCAGGCATAGACACCTTCGAAAATACGTAAACAGAACATCACCACAACCTCGTCTAGAAGGTTATTTAGACTGGTTCACCATCTGCGCGTTGACGTCACACGCTAAAGTAGGTTTTTTCCTGCCAAATCGCAAAGTGAAAAACTAAATTTTTTTTAACTGTCTATCTGAGCTCAAATTTTTGAAAGAATGGTATTGTTTTTCGTAATTTTTCTCTACTTTTATTTAAAAATAAAACCAAAAAACATGAAAGTTCCTCGTTACATTGAACAGGATTTTGTAAATATATATTGTGCACTAAGTGGAAAGAGTTTGTAATTAAATGTCATCAAATTGTGAATCCTTAGCATCTGGACTTAACGTACTGCATTACAAACATTTATTGAAGGGGTCTTTTAGTGATTGTATAATAATTCAGCTTGTTTTATATTTAGGGTTGAAAAATGTAAGAACTCTAAAAACAATTTTAAAGGCAAAAAGGATTTATATCTGAGATCCCTCTGCGTGGAAGGAGAAATGAATTATATGCTGGAAGAAGAACTTAATGATAAGTTGGAAGAGGAATTGAAAAAAGAAGTGAGTTTTGTAGCTTAGAATTGTATAATTAAGCATAGTAATAACTTCAGGAATAATATTGGCACTCAGGATTGAAACTGCATTAATTGTGAATTCAAATGTACTTAAAAACATTTGTACTGTGGCAACTTAACTATATTCTGCTGGAAAAGACGTATTTTTCTGACCATGCAGCCAATTTCTACTGTTTTCTTGACGACCTTTAGCATCGTCTTTTTCAGATTTTTTTCAAACCTGGAAATTCCGAACCCTTCAAAATATGGTTTCTCATGTCTTTTGAAAAAGATTGTGCACAATATTATGTAAAATTTTCAACTATAACTACGGTAAAATATCCAAAATCCGGACCTTTTTCATTACTGCTATAAAAAAAAAACTTTTTTTTTAAACGAAAGTTTGTCTGTATCCGAAAATGATGACAGCGGAAACAAAGTGGTTGAGGATAAAATTTCCAAGGACTAATTAGTATTAAGCACTTCAATTGAAGGACTAGAGCAAAGAGACAATTTTAGAATCGGAAATAATGGGGATTCAAGAAATAGAACAAAGTTTAACCAAAAGTCAAAACTTTCAAAACAGCTAACTAAAACAAATGTTTTTCAAAACCACATCAAGTTATATATGTTTTTTCCTTAGTTTATTCCATTTATATGTTTTATTTCATTGATTTTAATGTATAAATAATATGTTTTAAAATCCGGAATTACCAAAGACCTTAGTACTATTCCAGATTTGAGATACTCTTGTGTATTCGAATATGTGATTTTTTTTTTTTTTTTAAATATTGAATAACTTATGAAATGGTTAATGTTTGGCCGTGAAATCATTTGTTGCAATTGCATTAACTCTGAGATATGCTTGTAAAACTGATGACAAAATGTACTCAAATGTGTTGAGTGGTTTTTATTCGAATGCACCTGTCTAGAGCCTGTACTATTTGACCTAACTGCTTACAATGAGGTGCACACACTACTACCACGATAGAGAAATAACCTCGACAGGAAAAAGCTTGTTTCAAACTTTTGCTACCAGGTGAAAATTGGGCACTGTACTCATGAAGTAACTCAAACTAGAGCCAAACTTACTATTCAGAGTCAGAATGTTCACCTAGTAGATGAGATAGGAATTGAGAATTTGCTTTAGGTGCTTGGTCTTTGTTATCAGTTTAGACCAAGCAGCAATTATCGCAGGTAATTTCGAGTTGATTGTTGAGCTGCCTGATGGAAGTTTTCCCAGATTTTCTCTTATTTGAAACACAAAGGCTGGGCAAGTACTCCTCGAAAAAGGCATTCTCCCATATATACTTGGATAATTGTCGGTAATCTAAATCTTCTTCTAATGATGTTCTGTTGCAGTATAGATGTGTAATGATTGCACAAGGAAATATCCAACTCTGCTAAACAAGAACAACCCAACCAGAAATTTTTCTAAAAATGCAATGAAACACTAAAAATATTGACTGTCTCGTATATAAAACGGTATAAGTGTAGATGTCTTACACCAGCTTAAATAGCAAGTGTGTCCGAGTCAAGAACAGAAATTGTTGTCATGCAACTTACGAATTTATTATTCTATGAGTCGGAAAGAGTGCAGCAGTGCAGTGACTTCCAGATAAGTAAAATATGAATTTCCAAGCCAAAAGTAAATCTCTGCCTTTTATATGTCGTCAGAGTGATGCATGTGCAAAAGACATGACATGACCTCAGAACTAGTTTGTACTGGTTTAGACTGGCAGCATCCAGCCCGATCTATGGAGCATCTCACTAAAGTTGGATTGAGCCCGGTAGTACTGGAAAAGACTTTTGCACTATAAAAAGGCCTATAGGAAATACATTACTTAAATCTCCTATTAAATAATTAGGAAACTTAAAAATTTTCAAATACTTGTTAAAACACTTTTCCTTATTAGTCCAACCAAGCTAGTTTAAATGACACTTAACATGGAAGTGTTAAGTTTACCCATTTGATGCTCATAAAAGGATTGACCTAATTGTCCTTTCTCAAAAATATTCAACTTATCCAGCCATTGATTGTTTTACCATTATCTATTGGGATTTGTTTATTGAGTACCATGGCTGTATCTTTACCTTGGAATGCAATATTTTTTTGCTGCTACTAGTTTTAGTAAATTATTGAATATAGAAGGATTAGAAGACTTTTGAATACTGCCTAACCACAGAAAAGAAAGTAAAAGGAAATTACAGACTTTTTTTTAATAGAATAATCCTTTCCTTGGTTTCTGATGCACCATTGGTAATTAAAACTGGGAAGGTAAGCCCAATTTCTTATATATAGTATAAACATTAAAGAAAAAATAAAATACTTTAAGGAGTTGATTACAAGGTAAGTTACAGAGTGGCCACAGAACCGGGAAAATCTGGAAATCAGAGAAATGTCAGGGAGCTTTCTGATTCTGGAAAAAATCAGGGAATTGTCAGGAAACTTTTTAAAATTTCGTGAAAATCGAGGAAATTTTTTATTGTTTAAGGCACGTTCCTCCATATTTTGGCGCTATTTACATGGAGATTTGTAGTGGTAAGCCATTAGAAGTTTAATGTTACGGAATAATTTAAACTTTTAATTACCAGCCATACTATTTTTTAAAAAATTGCATATTATCTCTTTAGCATACATGTTCTATTTGATCAGGGTGTCTAGACATCTGAAAAACCTAAGAAAATTGGGGAAATTTGAAAAAAAGTTTGCTCTAAAATCAGGGAATTTTTTAGAAATCTGTTGGGGAATTATCAGGGAACTTTTTTTCCTGAATTTTGTGGCCACCCTGAGTTAAGTCTATTAGCTACTGCACTGTCTAGTACTAAGGATTGTGTAAGGGGCATCCTGGGTTAAAATAATTTCGGTTCTAATAAATCCAATTATAGCAAACTCGAACATCATCTTATTGTGTGATGATTAGTTTTAAGTGGTTATTTAAAAGTTAATAATCATTTCCTTCAATGATAATTTTGTTTATTGTCTCTTTGTGCTTAAAAAAAAAAAAAAAAAGAAGGATTAAAATTCTGTGTACCCGGCTTCAAAATTTTTCTGCCGCATATCTTACAGCACAAAATCTATTGAATTTTTAAGTGTGAAATTTTGCATATTTTTAGGGAAAAGTTTGAGAAGTTTACTGGTAAGAAATATTTAGCAAGAGGACCTTTAGTTTTTGTGTTACTATCTGACAAAGTCAAAGATTTTTTTTTTTTTTTTTTTGCATGGGCCATCCTTTTTTTAAAAAAAAACTAACTACTGAAAAAAATCTAATTTTTTTTGTCAAATAGAGGTATACGCTTTACTTAAACATTGTCATCACTTTTTTTTTTTTTTATCAAAAAATAAAGTATCAAAGAAAGATTAATTTCTTTTAATAAATTGTTGTACCATGGCATAGAATAGATACCAGGATTCGATTATAAGAAATCAGAATTAAGATTGTTAAAGTAAGGAATAATTGCAGTTACTTAAATGGGTATAGTAGTAGTCTTTTAACATCTGCCAAGAATGCAAATACTAATTTTTACCATTCTACTACTACTTAAGATGCACTAGTTTGTTTAATATAATTAAAATAAATATATAAAAATGTATTTATTTTTAATTCGTAGTCTAGGTGTCGAATGATTAGTTACAGATTAATACTGGTTTAAAATTAGTTATCTAGAGTTAAATATCTTGGCTGTTGTGATTTATCAATCATATTGAATATTCTCTTTTCTTTACCATTCATATTATCTCACACAAGAAAAGTTATTCTCACGTTGGTGAGCTTACAGCCATAATCATAGACATTCAGTCCAGCTTCATTGCCATTGAGAATATACTTGCTTGCTTCATTCACACTTTCACCACAAGTAATGCTGTTCTGCTCTTTAAATCTGCCCAGCAATCCGTTTGAATACATGTAATACCTCTAATCTAAACATTCTGTGAATTTATTAGCCTTCGCATGAAACATGTTTGATATTACTGGAAGATTCCTATTCCTTTTAACGGTTAATTATTTTAATGCCGGCTCTTCCATATTTTTCGTATTCTGCCTTTTGCAACTCTTTGGTTTTGTCCATATTTTTCTTATGGGTTGAGAGGATCACAGAGCAATTTTTTCCATGGTAAGTTTAAAGCAAGAAAATTCTATACAAATTGTTCTTTGACTCTCATCGTTTATGGTCTAGGTATACTTAAAAGCAAAAGCTTTTTGCTTGCCAGCTCTAGCCATATTTAAATGATACAATATTTACTAGCCAAAATCTAAACTGTTATGAATTAAAAGCTAAAAATGGGACCATAAAAAGTTCATTATATCAAATAGTTCACTCTGTTCCATTAAGAATTGGGGGGTTTTACACGAGGCACTCTTATTGTTATAAAGGCAAAAAAAAATTTTGTTTTTTGAATTTTTTAAACACTGTTTTATAAATTAAAAACTAATATTTTAATAATAAATTAATAGAAATGTGTCAGATCTTTATTTGTCCTTTATGTAAATTCCATTTCTAAGAATTAAGTAATTAAATTTACTAATTATGTAACTAAAGAACCTCAATTTCATTTTAATTAAGTAATCAATTTTCCAGTAATTTACATATCACTATCCACTCTTTAAATTTTTTCAAATTTTGTTTTCCCACTTTTTTTACAGATGTTGTAGTGAAATATAACATTTTTGTAGTTGTCATTGAAGTTTAAAAATTATTAAGTTTTAGTATATCGATGCACCTTATAAAAAAGATTATCGATAATAAAAAAAAAAACACCTTCCGCTGTACAAAACAGTGCAGTTCTAATATTACTTCCCTTAATTAGAAGAATTCCCTTAATTAAGAGAAGTCTGCCTTCACTTTTTTACCTACTATACATATTTAAGGTAATTTCAGGGGTCGCAGACGTCCTATATGTATTATAAATCCTATATATTTTTTTAAATCAGCAAATACGTCCTATATTGTCCTATATTTTACAATTGTCCTATATATCCTATATTTCTATATTGATTCGATCTATATTTTCTTTGAATTCGTAATAACGGCACCGTTCGTTGCCATTTTTTATATTTCGGATTCTTTGGTGCGATCGAAAGCGATGTTTGTAACGGCGGCGTTTTATCTCTTGTGACGTCACGTGCTGCAATAACCTACAACTCAACTCTACTGGACCGGTGGACGCGGGAGTTGTAAACGTGAACTTTTCCACTGCACGCGGTCTTGAATTTTAGATTTGTTTTCTCTTCCAACGTAGTAAATTAATTGGTCATAATACAGAGAGAGATGCAGCAACAAAACTCTGCCTTGAGAAAAACAACTTGTGATTAACTTGCAGGACTACTAAAGAACATTTTGAATGCTCAGTCAATAATTGATGAAGGAAACAAAAGGGTTAAGATTTACTGTAAGATATGTCGAATGGCTATTTTTTTATTCCAATACCGATACTGATTCTGCACCACGTATTGTTTACATCAAACCACGGCTAATTATGGCAACCATAGGCAGTTCTCTTGCTCTTAAAAAAAATGGCAAGACTTCCATTTTTTGGCGAAAATCACCTTGGTGCAGAATCCGTACCGGATTCGGAATATTAGCCACGATTTTTTCATAAAACTCGCCAAAATTGAAAATGACGTCAATACGCTGTGTTGTCAAATCCAAACAATCACTAGGGTTTCCGGAAAACCAAGTCCCCGGTTCGCCACATTCGGAGCTAAATCTCCCACTTATCGCCGCCAATCCAACCGACACTGAATAGTAAATCTGAACCAACAAAAGACTGCAAACAGGGATAAAAAGAAAATACTTAAAGAAATTGGAGTAGTTCAAGCAGTTATTGATGCTGGAAGCAAAAGACTCAAGATTGCAATTAATGTAATTAATAAAACTTTATTTAGTGATGGAATATTGAGGCAATAATGGATAACATATTCAGGATCAGGCAATTTTTTTTTTTAAGGTGTGTTTTCTATTCTCTTAAATACAATATAACGAGTTAATTTTTATGTTCAGTAGCAACTGTGTGCAGTTATTTGATGTTTTAAATTGTCCTATTTTTTTTTCCAAAAAATCCTATATATTCTTATTTTGTCACTTTGACCCCTGTAATTTTCTTTTTTATAATTATTCTGAAAGATCATTAAAAATAATTTGCATATGATGTACGAATAACAGTTTTGAGTTTATTTTATAGCATGAACACATGTTCATTTTTGAATATGTCCAGAAAGGAGGCAAGCCAGTTAAGACATTTTTAGCTTTCAAATGGTCTATTAATGGGTTTTTTATCACATCTTTTGGCTCTGTTTTGAAAGCTGATTACAGAGACATCTACAAGAATGATGATGTTGACAGGTAATTAGTCTTTCTACTTTGGCTACAGTTGTTCAGTGCAGTCTTTCTCTTGCCTAAACAGTAAATACAATCTCTATTAATATGTAAATCCAACATTTGTATGTATGAAATCTGTATGTACTGTGACGCATGATCTTGCTTCGGGTAAGTTCTGAAGTTATGGCAGTGTGGTATAGTGACACATAACCGGTTTTCAGGGTAACAGTTTCTAAGTAACCTGTTTACAGAGTAACCACAGAACCTGGAAAACGTGGAAATCAAGGAAATGTCAGTAAGCTTTCTGATTCAAGAAAAAATTAGGGAAATGTCAGAAAATTATTAAAATTTCTTGAAAATCGGAGAATTTTTTTTACCGTTGTTCTGAAGGTATGTTCCCCAGTTTATCCATATTTTGCCACGATTTACCCGGAGAATTGTGGTGGTAATCATTACAGTTTTAATGCTACGTAAGTTTAAACTAGTGAAAAAAATTATTTTTTCAATGGGAGCTACCTTATGCGCATGCACGATTTTGACGAAAACCTTAGTGGTAGGTCTGGTGGTCACCACTAACCCACACATCAAATTTGAACATCCTAGGTCAATTTGTTCAAGAGTTATGCTGACCGGCACTGACAAACAGTTTTCTAAACAACTTTTTTGAAATCAGGATGTTCCAAAACGTTAAAAAAAAATTCAAATTTTTGTTTTTATCTAATTCTATACTTTCATTACTCTATTATACATATAGGTAATTGAAAGTAAAAAGTTTGCAGTAAAATCAGGGAATTTCTTAGAAATCTATCAAGGAACTATCAGGGGACTTTTTTCCTGAATTTTGTGGCACTCTGTGTACTGAACTAATTTTGATCGAATTGTTTTCTATAGGTATCTTGTTTTCTGTAGATGGAGATTATATAAATTGGGTAGCAAACCATCGATATAGGTAATGAACTGAATAGACTTCTCCGATGTCAGTGCAAGGGAAAAAAACCTCCTGTGGTTGATGACACTGGTG
Organism: Linyphia triangularis; assembly: GCA_963978545.1. Classification (NCBI taxonomy): domain Eukaryota; kingdom Metazoa; phylum Arthropoda; class Arachnida; order Araneae; family Linyphiidae; genus Linyphia; species Linyphia triangularis. The sequence continues at coordinate 67,963,029 of OZ021730.1, forward strand.
GGAGGATTAACCAATCGCAGTTCACTTTTATAGTTGGATGGGAATGCGTAAAACCTTGTAAAGTACTAGAGTAGATATTTTTCTTCACATTATTACTGATTAAGGTCTACTATTGACATTTCTGCTGCGTTCAACTCAAAATTTTATTTTCAATCCTCAGCAATCCATATTTTTTATCCCACCAACAGCATCTGGCAACTGCTTCATTTTCCCATAGTTAAGCAGTCTATCCAGTTGTTTATCTATATCGATGTAGCAAACATATAGCAGGCTGACAAAATTGTTCGAAACTAAACTTCAACTGAATTGAATTACATATCTGATAGCCACATTTTTCTTATCTTGTCAAATAGCGAACGGGATTTTCTTTTCTGGTAAGCACTCTCGTTCAAGAAACCCAAGGTTTTATTTTTTACCTTGCACCAAACAATCTAGTATTTTCCAAACTGATGCCAATTTGGGGATATTAGTATGAATTGATGTATGTCATTGAACCCTGCCAAATTGAAACATTTTACAAATTATAACATAGTGCTAGGAGAACATTCTATTCTTGAGTTTCTAGTTTAAAATGAAGAAACTTGGTTGTCAGAAGAAAGAGCATGTGCATTATTTGCCTAGGTTTAACAAATTTGAATTTCAGATAGTAATTCAACTCATTTAAAGTCAGTTCTTAAATAATTATAGCAATATTTTTTTTCCTGCTCACCAATGGGTTTTCTACTTAATTGTATTTCTCTGGATTCCATAAAAAATTCAGAATGATATTAGATAACAACTCAAAACTTGTGGCTACCACTCCGACTATAACATACTGCAGGTCTGCCCTTCAGTTTAAAAACTTTCAATGTTACAATTATTTAAAAAAAAAAAAAAAAAAAAAAAAAAAAAAAAAAAAAAGTCTTAAAGTTTCAAAATGCTCTTTTGGAAAAAAAGTACAATACTGTCTATCTTCTTTAAGTTGTTGGCCTTCATCATCTTCTTTCTATCTTCTAAAAGAGTTTCAAGCAAGGTGCATATTTTATTATAACAGACTCAATGTTTCAAAATAGTTAACTTTATAAATTACTAGACAACACTTGCGTAAATATCACGAAAACTATTTTCATTTGGAAAGATTCTTAAAAGTGTCCCTACCACCCACCCTCGCTGATTCAATCAGGTCATCGAATTTTCAAGTACTGCCGAGGTTGGAAAATTCCTCGGGTGAATCTTGCCACAGTTCATAGTAGCAGTGGTTTCTGTGGTAACGATTCTGCGGAACCGTAATTTCATGCAATATCTGGAGTTAGCTCGAAGATCACCAGTTTAGATCAATTTGAAGGTTTTTTTTTCCTGAATTATATCTTAAAGTAACAAGTTTGCTATCTATTGGAGGTTTGTTCACTAACCCTACATTTTCCATCTTCGTTTTCAATCTCCATTTAAGAAAATTAGTATAACGTATAAATTTTCTTTTAAACTAATAAATATAGATGCAGATCGGTTGTACTTCCTGTACCCCATCCACAACCACTGAATGGCAGTCTCAATGTAGTGAAAAATGCACAAATAATAATGCACTATAAAATGAAATTATAGAATGCTGTCTAAGTTTGTTGTACAATAAATAATGTCAAGATATTTAGTTTTAATTATTTTTCAATCGAGGAAGTTTTCTCCTCTACTCTTTCATTCATAATGGCAACGCAAAGTTATTCACTCACACATCTGTTTTCATATAAACTCGTACTAAGTGGTTATGCCTATTAAACTAATTATTTCTTAATTTACTTTGTGAAAGAAAAGTTCACATAATCAGTCTTCTGGTGTGTTTTCTTGAATACAAACTTTTGCTCAAGACCCTGACCTTGAGTTGTCTGTTCCTAAGTAATAGTATAAGTATTGTACTTTGAACATGACTCACAAATGACTTAAAAATACTGCTATGATGATGAACAAGTGAGAACTGAAACAACATTTAAACCCTTGAGTTTAGTTATGTGCACCATTTCACATTATCTTTCGTAAATAGACATTAAATTTATAAATGCTTTTTATATAAATGCAAGAGTAATAAAATACCTTAGATAAGCTTCTAGCCCTTGAATCTACCCAAATTGGAAAACATTGCTACTTACAGAATATATTTTTATCTGTGGCAATTTTCTCTCTCTTCTTCATTCGCTTGTGTTATATTGTCAAAAGGCATTTGGCAAATAAAATCCCTTAAAAATTAAGTAGCATAATACTAGTTAAAAAACATAGTTTCTTTCAGTTAAATATGCATTCTATTGGGTGTACAAATTTGCTTCTGACTTTTTTTCCCTTCCAAAATTCGATTCCCATGGCTTTGATGTGCTTTGAAATTGCTTGTTGAGTCACTCCCAATGATCTCGCTAATTGTTCTAGACTTTGACATGAGTCTTGATCAAGTAATGTCACCAATTTTACATCTTCAAAAACCTTTTTTTCTTTCACTCTATGCTGGTCTTTGACGTCAAAATCCCCGTTCTTAAAGAGTTGAAACCACTCATGACAAGTTCTTTCACTTATGGTGGCCTCCCTGTAAGCATTTGATAGCATTCGATGAGCCTCAGCCGCAGATTTCTTCATATTGGAAGCAGAAAATTAAAACCTTCAGCAAATGACGAGAATTTAACTCATAAACTGACATTTTCAATCGAGAATAACTTTATAATGCAGACACAAGTCAACTAATGTTTCTATGGGGCTATGTTGCCAGATGCCTAACTTTATTGCATGACATTTATGATCTATTTATTTTGATCCATACTTACCATTAATGTCATCTATAGAAATAAGGAGGAGGCAAAATTGTACACCCAACATATTTTTATTTGTAGCAATGTGCTCTCTCTCATTCTCTCATATTATGTTATGAAAAGGCACTTGGCAAATGTTAAGGTATAGTTTAAAATACCAATTTTATACCAAAATTTTTTAATTATTAATGCATATGTTTTTTAAATTAGGAGATTTTACTTAAAGGACCAAAAGGACCTTAAAATGTAAGTATACCTTTTATTTTGTATATTTAAATTTTAGATTCCAACTCAAAATTTAAGTTTTGAATTTATTATTTCTCATTGAAATACCATAAAAGTGATGTTGTACTGAAACTCAGTGATTAAACAGTTTATTTAAGTTATAACAAACATGCCAGACCTCTAGCTATTGGAAAAGTCCTTGTGTAAAGTCCTTTATCATGGATAATTCACAAGCAATTTTGCACAGCAAGCTAAATTCTTAGTTTATATCAAACGTTGAATTCTAATGTGATCACAGTATAGCTAGGAACTCAGAAGTAGACAGAAGTATATCCATACCCAGGTATAAATATCTCATTTACAGGAAGAAACAAGCTTTTAACTTTTTCCTTGCAACATGTGTGGGGATAATTAAACTTATAATGCCATGAAAGTAAGTACTTTTGTAAATCTTTTAACAATTTTGTGAAACAAGTTTGCTTTTGAGTTGTCACTTACTTCGTTGATATGAACTGATTAACTTTATATTAATTGACATATTGACACTATGATGGAACAATGATTCAACCAAGGCTCTATAAAATATTTCCTTCCTGCATATACAAATGTCATTATCAAAAATTTCCTGCGAGTCTATTTGTTAAATTATATAATGGATGCAAAACAAAAGATATTATTTGAGAATTTACTGTTTCATTCGAAACTTTCTTGGCACATATTTTTTTTTTTAAATAAGGTACTGTAATGCCAAGTTATTGATAAAGAAGGAACGACAGTCAGTCTCTGCCTCATAGACCAAATGTTCATTTTTACAACCACAATTTCTGCCGGAGTTTTATTTTGAAGAATTGAAATCTTATAATAGGCCTAACATCACTAATAAAAAAAGATTCATTCAAAAGAGTTGAATGCAAATTTTTTATTTTTACACTGAAATTTTTTTAAAAAGCTAGCCTATAATTTCTTAAAAAATTATTAATTAAAAAATCTAGTTTTTTGTTGCCTTCACATTTTATACCTACAACAAACATGATGCAGCCAAAGTGACGACACTATCTGTCTGTTGCCCTCAACATAACTTTGCGCCGTTTAGTTAAAAGATACTGCCTGAAATATTTTAATGTAATTGAAGACTACTGGAATAATTGTTCAGAAAAGAGCAAGAGAAACAATGTTACTAAGTACTTTAAAAAGATTGAAGTTGTAATTTATTCCATTAACATACAATAATTGTTTTCTAAGAATTTGGTATGCGATTTAAATTCAATTAATAAACTTTTTTAGCTTTTGAATTTCATATGTTTGGACATATTTATGTTTAGAAATTGTATATTTTTAAGACAAATTCAAAATTTATGTCATTCACTTAAATACGTGTTAGGAACTTAAATCAAACATTGTGTTCTGTAAAATCACACAAAATTCTTCTTTTCTTTCTTTGAAAAATGATCTTAATTCATTTTCAGATAAATTAAATCCTTCAAGTTTGTTTTTATAAGGTTCAACTGTATTACTCTCTTTTACATCTTACTTCTTTTGTAAAATTGGACTTTGGCAAAGGTCAGATTTAAACCAAGTATTGAAACAATATATAATTGTCGAAGTCCTTGTTTCTGAAAATAACTAGAATTACTTTGGATTTCATTGGCATCCTCAACAATTTAATATCCGCAATCATTCGAAAACAAGAGCACATTTAATACAAAATATTCTTATTAGAAATATTTTTTGTAAAATTTTATTTAATAATAAACGTTTTTTCTTCATAAAAGTTCTTTTTTGCTCAAGAAACTTCTTTCGAAAAACTGTTTGTCTCTGAAAAAATTCAATACACTGAGATTGAAGTGGGCCGCTATAGACTCGGTTTTTAAAATGTGGATTGGCAACAATTTTTTTTTTTTTTTTTTTTTTAATTTTTAGCATGCTTTTTTTAACAAGTAATTTCTACTTCTTTATTTTGGAGTTATTTCTGCTTGTAAGTTTCAAAACTAGGAAGAAGTAACTGAGTGTATTCAAACAGTAGCTTTTATTTGACACCGAATACAATGAGAGAATTTTTTTAATTAAAAAAAAAAAAAATCTTCATTTTTTTTTTTAAATTTGTTTTCTCCGTGTTCTTGAAACAACTGAATGCCAAATTTTAACCAAATCCTGAATCCCATTCCTGCATTATTTTGATTTTCAGTGTTTTTAATCGACAAAAAAATATGGATGGAGTTCTAAAAGTGTCCTGTTTTTCCCTTTATTTATTATCAAGAATACAAAACGCTCCTTTGTTTTATTTGGAAATGTGAAATTACACTGTTTATATCTAGCCATTTTTTGTAAATTTCAGACTATTTTAATATTTGCTATTTTTCCCCCACTTTTTTTTATTTATTTTTACTGCATATTTCTTATTGTTGGATCATGCCTCCACTTTTCAGGTTCATTGAAGGTTACAAAACACTGCAGATTCATCGTAATGCAGGTAATTTGAAAGTGTTGTACTGCTGGGAAAAGAGTGATGTCCCAAAAATAGTGTGTGAGCTTAGAACTATTAAAAGTAAGTTCTTGCAGGTGTTTCGAATTACCTTTGTAAAATAGACAAGGACTAATTTCCTCATGGACAGATGGAACCTGCCCAGGGCCCACTTATTCACCATGAAAGGAAAACGTCTTTTTTTTTTTCTAATTTATGTTATGGTCGTTTCAAAGTGTAACAACAATTTAATATCGGAAATTGTAACTAGAAAAGAATGTAAGAGGTTTTTGTAGTTTCATTTTCAATATCTTTTAAGTAATTGCAGCATAACTTTGACAAAAACACTTAATAAACATCAAATTTTGTTAATAGACTTACACTCACTGCCAAAAGTTTACCCTTTAGTGCATTTTTTTCTTCTTTATGATGCAACTAGCTGTCATGTGACTGGTAATCATTACGAAAAGTACACTAATAAAAATACTTTTTTATTTCTCAAAGTTTTCCAAGTTATGAAGTAGTATATATTATACACTATGCACTATAGAAAGTTAAGCACAGAGAGGAAAATGATAATTTCCAGAAGCCAATCTGAATTTGAGAGGCTGCATTTTTCTGCAGAGGTAGATGGAAGTATGTAAATGTGTCATGTAACGGCCAATAATGGTTTTGGGTCGAGAAATATGCAAAAAAGTCAGTCGTGTAAAAAGACAGCATTCTGAAGGATAGAGGAGTTGCATTGTAAGTGCTGATCGACGTTTTTTAGAACCAACGACCAGAAGACGATGGGCAGATAGTGAGCTCTGGCATTCTGTAGGACGCCTTGAAGCAGGGCAATCAATCTCTGACATTGCATTTTCCTTTGGCGTTTGTCATTCCATGATTTCACGATTAGAGACAGAATTCCAAACAAGACAAACAGTTTTCCAAAGACCTGTGGCCTGTCGCTCAAGGAATACGATCCTTTCGACAGATCGATATATTGCTGTTGTAACTAAGCGGAATCGATGAGCAACCCCTACACGTGTGACATCAATAGTTGCAGCACCCATTTCCAAGATGATATCTGTCATTACTGTACACCAAAGGTACGCTTGGATGGACTGAAGGCCTGGGTTCCACGAGTTTGTGTTCTTCTATCCGTCCACTCCAAAGATGCATGATTAAAGTGATGTTGGCAACATGTGAATTAGACTGTGTCTTATTGGGCTGTTTAGGGATGAGTTGAGATTTGCTCTTGAGCCAGATGAGGAACATGTAAAAGTTTGGAGATAACAAGGCTCTCACAATCAGCCCCAGAACATCATCAAGCATCACTCATTCCGATGTGGAAGCATCATGGTGTGGGCTGGAATTTCTTTGGGATATCGCATCGACCTGCACATCTATAAACATGGTTCTGCAACTGCAGTTTGGTATCTGACCCATTATAAGATTGTACGTGCAGCATTTGGTCCTACTTTTGTTTTAATGGACTGCTTTGTTTCAGACTTTGTTTTAAATTACGGAACAAATAATTGCATATTATGTAGGAATTGCATATTATGTAGTATTTGGAATCAAGCCTTCATAGTAAATTGGAAGACAGTTTAATCGATAAGACTTTTGTATTATTATTTGACGAAAGTCTCAATATGATGAAACAATACAATCAAATGGATGTTCATATCCGATATTGGCGTGATTACCAAGTGAATACAAGCTACTTTACTTCTGTTTTTATGGGACATAGATCTATTTCTGATATACGTGGAAGTTTTTTTTTCTATTGTAAACATAAATTTTTTTTCATTGAAACTTAAGAAACATTTTTTTGTATTTACTCGATTTGAACATGCAACGTTTGCCAATAAAAAAAAATGTGGAATTTTTTTTTTAAGTATTTACGTTGATAACGCGTCTTTGAAAAGTGCTTGAAAGGTCCTTGAATTTTTTTTCTCCTTCAAGTGTACGAACTATGAATGCTCATCCCCATAGAGATTGCATTCTCAACGACTACCGGGAGTGTGAGAGGACTGCGATTAGGTCAAACTACTCGCCCGATCTTAATCCCATTGAAAATCTTTGAAATGTCCTTGGCTGTGCTTTGTCTGCACGTTTAACCCACCCCCAGCTATTCTCACAGAGTTGCAAACTGCTCTACAGGAGGAGTGGCATGGTTTAATCACCTTATAGAAAGCATGGTCACACACTGTAAATTTTGAAAGAGGATGAGGGAAGGTCACATGCCCTATTAATGTCAGCTTTGTTTATTTGTTTTGGATTTAAACATTATTTTGTTAATGATTCAGATAGGACTTCATCTTGTAGTTCATGAAAATTCAATATATTTTTCATCTTTGTATTTAATTCTTTGTTTTGTTTCATACATGAAGCTGTTTGCTACTTTCCTGTCACATTTGGTGCCATCAAAGCTGTACTTGTTTTTCCGTAATTTACCGTTTGTGCTTTACTTTTGGCAGTGAAATTGCTATAATATAGTACAGGGTATTTGCAAAAAAAGTACCCCAACTTTCGAGAGCCATATCTCTGTAGTCAAACAAGTAAGTGTAACATTCAATGATTATGTAGTGCATGAGTTCGTAAGTTGCCTAGAAATAGCATTACAGACCTTACAAGCTCCTATCTCATCCCTACAAGATTATAGTTACTCAGGTAATCTTCATCCAACCATGTTAAGCGATTTGTCTAAAGTTAATAAGTTTTGTACCGTTTCAAAAAACAAAGCATTCAGCCCGATGTTTTTTCACAAACATCACATAAGCAGGATAAGCACGCCTCGTGAAATTCCTGAAAAACTACTGAAATTTGCTCTTTTTTTTATATATATATAACAGCCATTATAACTCTTGAAAGTTGTGTTTCTACTCCTGGTGTTCTTTTTATTTCCTTAAAAATAATCATCGAAGAGTAAAAGGTTAGTAAAACCTAAAACTTATATTTTTTTTTACTCAATAAAATGTGTAAAATCCGAAATTCTTACCGTACTTCAGAGTCTAGTGCGCATGTGCTTCGTCTCTGCAACCGCAAAAAAACAACCTTCGAACAGTCTCGGAATGGGACGATTCTCGATAACCAGGTGTGTAGAGGGAAAACTATAGTATTAGGCCTGTCATGCCCCCCCCCCCCTCCCCCCCTTCCCGTTAACCCCTGAATTTACTATACTTGACTCCTGCAAATCTCCTTAGTAACTCCTGAATTTTACTATCATAGATTGAGTATGAACCCTGCATAAGCGATAAAGGACATTTCGCCACTGCAGGCGGACATTGATGAACTAAAAACACGAATCACTGTTGCCATCCAAACTGAATTGTCAGATATTCTGAAAAAAGATAAGAATTAGTTCTCCTTTGAACCATTTATCATTCGTACTTGTAGTCAAATTAAATATTTTTATTTTCTTAAAATTTTCAGTTTTAATTTTTATTCATTTATCTGAATAGGTTGTAACTTCTTTAGTTCTGAAATTGTAGTCCTTCAAAGTTGGGATATTCTTTTGTAAAAACTCTGTACTGTAAGTAAGTAAAGGTAAACAGTAATATATTGTTTTTATTTGAAAAGCAAAGCTATAAGGTCTACTACCATGTACATATAATACTTGTGAATTTTCTTGGATGTTAAATAACTTTACGATTAGAAAATTTTCATTCAATTGCATTTTTAACGCATATATTTCTCTTTTCTGGAAAAATCAAAATATTTAAATAGCATCACTTAGTATTAAATAGAGAGAGAGTCCCAAAAAATATATCACAGTTTAAATTATTATAACTTCTCTTTTTAATCACATATAATTACTGTTTAAATTGTAAAAAAATCTACATAAAATGTAAGTTTTTCCTCATATTGCAAGCATTCAAAATTATTACCATTCTGGTCAATGCACTGTTGATAAACATGAGTCATTGGTTCTACAAACATTCAATTTGGTGCTGTTGGACTTTCTTGCTCAATTGCATCTTTAAATTCTACCATTAACCTCGTTTTTTTTTTGCTTAGACTTTATCTTTAAAATATCCCCACAAGAACTTGGGGTCTATACTACAAATAATTCTGCCATCCACAAAAAAATAAACTATTTTATTAAGCTTTAGGTAAGTCCAGTTGCCAACATACCAACCTATAAACAAATTGCCCCTTTGTTACAAAGATGACACAATTCTTCATTTTGAGTAAAATTGTATACAAGTTGAAGCTTATACAAGTCGTTTTTTAATTTATTCTAATCAGATTCTGTTCACACTTTAACTCAAAAAATAAAGAATTTTTGAGCTGAAGTTTTTGATATATAAGTCTTTTGCTTGATATTTAATACTTTTATTTTCTGCTGTTTGTCCCCTTATTGTAGTTTTTATTATAAAAAATCTGATTTAAAGATGTCTTTAATTAATTGAATAAAATTTACAAATTTGTCTTTTTAAGAATTTTCAACATTTGAAAAAATGCATAGTTTTTTTATTTGATAAAAATTAAAGTTTATGAAATCTATCGAAATATATCTATTTATAGTTTTGGGATTTATAGTTTAGTTTATTTATAGCTCCAGCAGTTAAGAGTATTTTATCCTCAAGGTTTTTGGCAAAAAGTTTTCTGATCCCTGAATAGAGTAAAGTACATTGTATTAATATTGGTGATTATTTTTCCACAAACCCAGTATATTTTATAAACTAAATTCTATTCTGAAACATAAAATATACAGTAATATATATATATAACAAAGTTCAGTTAATCATTATTTGCACATGGTTGCCTACATGTTGGTCAATATTTTTTATAGAGTGCCACGATTACTCCTCATATGTTCCAAAGTTTTCTATTGGATTGAGTTCCATACTATTTGAGAGCCATGTCATTGTAAAATTTAAATTTCAGCATAAAAATCTTCATAGAGGCTACTGTATCGTACTGTTTTAATTACTGTATCATAATTAAATGTACTATAATTTATAATAGAACTCTTTTGTTTCTAAAATATAGTGAGTTTATGTAAAAATAACTATTAATATGTAATAAGATGTATTCGTATTCTATTCCAAGATTGAAACTTCTTGTCAAGTATTTTAGTCATAAACAGTGTTCAGACATGCTACAATTCTTTGGAAATTCAGATTTCCTTTCTTTAACAGAGATTTTGGTCATTACTGATATTAAAATTACCTCATTCTGTGAATTTCAGTTTCTTTTGCGAAGAAATTGTTGCTTATATGAGTGTTGTGATAAAAATGTATTTTAAGCATTATGTAACTAATGAACCCAAAACTGTGGAGTTTTTCTAAAATATACCTTTTTGTAATTATGGGAATCTTTATCATTCATAGATATGGAGATCCAGAATATTTTATCTCGAAGTTTTATTTATCTTGATTTTACTTATATACAGTAAAGTTGTGAAATAAAAAAAAAATTATTCAAGCGTTTTGTGGCGAACAAACCAGCAACTCTAATTTTTTTTTTTATTGATATTATTATTTTTTTCTTCAATTTACGAAAAATAATGTCTACATTTTCTTTTCCTTGACCTTATCAATACAAATTGTCTTTGTTATGGCTATTTTGATAAATCTACTTTTATGTAAAATTACCAATTATTCTATAAAATAGCCAAAGAGACTGGTTATTAAGGCAAATTTAAAAAAAAAATAAAAAATTCTTAACTTTTGCTGGTTATTTTATAAAATGCCCAATGTAAACAGCTATTATGATTACTTAATGTTAAATTACCGGGTAAATTTATAAAGTAACCAAAACACTGCGACTGTTATAAATAATTTCCATTTTGATAATAATATTAACTAAGTTCAATTAAAATTAGATGACAAACAATACTTTAAAAGTAAGAATTTCAAAGCAGCATTATCACAGAACAAATGCTCAGTCATAAGAAAGAGAAAAACATAAACAATAGGACTGCGCAGAATCCAGTAATTATCATATTAACTGTGGATTAATTTGAGATAAATGGGAAAAAATGTATATTAACAAGGTGCTTTTTTTCTTTCAATTACTCATATTTATACATAGGGTAATGAAAGCCTAATATTCAATAATTTTTTATTTTTTTTTTAACTTTACTCCATGTTTTGGAACATCCTTATTTCTAAAAAGAGATCTAGAAAAAATGTCTGACTGTGTATACGTAGTCAGCATAACTCCCGAACAAATTGACCTACGATGTTCAAATTTGGTGTGGGTGGGTGATGGCACAGGGACCTACTATTAAGGTTTTTGTCAAAATCGTGCATGCGCATAAAGTAGCTGCCATTGAAAAAATCATCTTTTTCAGTACTTTCTAAAAACGGCTCTAACGTTTTTGTACAAAATTGCTGTGTTAATGCCTCTTAAGGTGTTCTAAACATTCCCACCTTCGAAATTTCTGAAAAAATTTTCTAATGGTTGTTGCAAAACGAATGGCTTTAACACAGGGTTCTCTTTCCTTGAACATATCTCATCAATGATCGTTTTATCTTCTCTCCGCAGTTTCACTTATAAGAGAGGATAATATAAGAATTATTGAAAAGTATAATGCCAAAATGATAATTTTGTGGAGTTTTGTAAATTTTTTTTTTAAAGACCTGGGCAAGAATCATTGCAAAAAATATCTCCAAACTGGCCATTTTTGGTAAATGAATGATGAAAATATAAAAATGGTAAATGACACAAATCCATCTCAGTATTGTAGTGTAATAGAAAGTTGTGCGATGTTCCACACTCCTAGTTTATTATGTACAATAACTAGTTAATATGATAAATATTAACATAGCATAATTAATATTAACTAACAGTTAATAATTTGTCATATTAACCAGTAGTGATAGTTATTTTGTAAAATTACCAGTTATTATGTATAATGTCCAAATTAATCAAATTAGTCATAGCATATATGTAATATCTGAAAGTTTGCAATCATTTTCTACTGGAAAGTTTGGAGATAATTTACTAATGGTAATGAATAGAAGTAGATTGCTTTATAATTCTACCCTTTTACAATTCAATATTTTATGCCTGAAACTAAGTTAATTTTTCAGATCCTTTACAAGATGGAGTTCATTCTAGTGTATGTGATAGTGATGAAGATGAAGTTGATTCTAGTCCAAATGAACCTTCAGAACCCTTCACTGGTAGAATATGTTCACTTTTAACTAATTTTATGTTGGTTTATTGCAATATCTTATTTCAATATTAAGTATTTCAATTTAAATTACTTGTGTTTAGAGTGAATCACTTTCATTTGTCATTTATAATATGTTTTCATAAAACGTAAATCCCATTTTTAAGGGAGACTAAACCTAGCACTACATTTAAAGGGTTCCCACGATCATTGAAAGTGCTTTATATTTGTGAACGTGTTTTCAAGATCTTGAAAGTGCTTGAAAATGGTTAGAAGTCCTTAATTTTAATGGATGTTGTGTGCCCGACTGCAAAATTTATAAAAATACAACTAAGATTTGCTACCCTCGCTTGACTGTCACTTATCCGCACCATATCGGATTTCTCTGACATATTTGTATTATGCATGAGCCAATTTTTTTGGTAGAGTATACAGGGTTTCCGCGCATATGGAAAGTCAGGGAAAATCATGGAAAGTCATGAATTTAGACATAGGGTAAATTTTGTCATGGAAAGTCATGGATTTGAACAAAAAAAGCCTAAAAGTCATGGAAAAACAGTGAATTGCATGGATTCCAAAAAATCTTACATGGATTCAAAAATTTCATGTGACTATGACGTCATAAACGCCATGATCGCGATTCGTTGTTACTTCAATGATTCATAGATTCATCTGAGTTTTTATTTACTTTATTGATAAAAATAACGGTTGCAGTTAAAAACTCCGGCCAATGAAAAGAATTTCTGAACTCCAAACTTGTGACATCACACAAGTAGGTCTCGATGAAAAAAAAATTCATAATGTAAGAACTGAAAAAAATTAATTTCATAATCTTTACTTTTGGTTTGACTCCGTATGCTACTGGTTTACATTGTTGATATCAAAACATTTGATTTTTGATTATTTAATTTACTTATATTTTCTTATTCCTTCTTCAAATATTTACTTATTATTAAAGATTGATTAGCTTTTTTAACACCTGAAATATCAAAGAATGGAAAATTATTTTTTGCCGTTTCTTCTGGTTTCGACGTATCTTCGTTACTGATTATATGGTGAGTACCTATTCCTCTGCATTTATTGGAAAAGTCTCTTGTAGATATCTAGGGTGGCGACAGAACAGGGAATTTCACTATTCTGGAAAAATAAAGGAATTGCGTAAAATTTGAACTAGCTGACGCGCTTCATTTTAAGTGATTATCATCTACAAGATGATATATCTAATACCAAAATTCTCAAATTATACGTCCAAATAAAACATTTTTGAATTAATGTAAAATCAAAACAATATTTTTAAAATCATTATATTTGTCATTCCATAAACATGGATTGTATTAAACTTCTGAAATCAAAGCCACGGAGATCTATGTTCTTCTCTGCCATCTGGACGGTGAACGAAAATTAATGTTTGGAGGTAGCGGCAAAATGTTTCACCCAGTCGCTCATGTTCATCATTGCCGGCCGGACCCATACTTCCGTTGTAATCAATGTTCACATTAAAGCAAGCGGTGCCGCTCCATTGTTCTGCCGACAGTCGCTTACGCTTGCCGTTCATATAACTTCAATCTGACTGAATCCTTTACTAGCATGATTTTTTTTTAAACTTGTTTTTTGTCAACAGAATGTATGAGAACCCTAATTATTTACGTATTATTTCTGTTAGATTTTTAGTTATTCTATAACTTAGCAGCGCGACAGCTCGCATCCATATTGTTAAACAGAAATTCTTCAACTTCAATCTAACTGCATCCTTTACAAACATGAATATTTTTCTTCTTGCCTTGTGTTTTCTGTTAACAGAATATATTAGAAGCCTAAATTCCTTAATATTTCAAATTGATTCCATCAGATTTTTTTTCGGTTTTATTTACCCTTAATAGCTCTGTTACACACCTCGCTCTGTTTTATACACCTTTACTGTATAATTTTTCTATCCTTAGTTTACTTACATGAAATGAATATTTTTTACTCAATATAAAACTTATAGTAATCATTTTACAATCATATACAATAATTTATTTACTATGTTGCGTTAGTAAAATTTACTGCATTGCGTTAGTAAAATAATAAAATTCTTGAGCCAGGTTCAATGTTTTTAATGTGATTTCTTGAGTCATGGAAAATCATTTGCTTCAGTCATGAAAAGTCAGGGATTTGGGACATTTAAGATTGGCAGAAACCCTGAGTATACCTTATTAAAATAAACTTTGTGCCTGAAAACCAATTTTCAAAGGTCCTTAAAACATTATTTATGTCCTTAAAAGTCATTGATTTTCATTCTGTGATTTGAGTGGAAACACTGATATTTTTTTATCTTATATCATTAAAACCTAAAAAAAAAAACTAAGCTACGATTTGATTTCTATTGTTATCATAGGGTATTTTATGGATAGGGTATCAATGAAATTGTTAATGAACATCTTATGTTACATTAATTATTTTTTAGCATGTTTGCAGAAATATTAATGTTAAATATAATAGTTAGTGTTTCCAATAACAGAGTGGCCACAGAACCTAGAAATCTCCGATTCTGGGAAATGCCAGAGAATTTTTTAAATTACACAAAAATCAGGGAGATTTTCTATCGTTGTTTTGAAGGTACGTTTTACTGTCCATCTGTATTTTGGTGCCATTTACCCCGAGAAATGCAGTGGTAATAATTCGAAGTTTAATTTTAGGAATAATTTAAACTTCTCCTTACCGCCAATACTATTTTTAAAAAATTAGCATCTTATCTCTTAGCATACATGTTCTGTTTGATCAAGGTGTCTACACCTTGAAAAGTGCGTCAAATTAAAAAAAAATTAAAAATCTATAAAATTGGGGAATTTTTTTTCCTGAATTTTGTGGCCACCCTAAATCAATATACTATTTATGAATTTAAATGTTGAACTCAAGGATAAAAAAAATTCTGAATTCAACAAACAATAACTGAACTTTATACATCTGTCAATATTTTACTTTTGAAAGTATTATTATTTATTTATTAATTTTTCAGGTCCTTTACAAGATGGAACAGTTGATTCTAGTCAAAATGTACCTCTGAAACCCATCACAGGTATAACATATTCATTTTTCAGCAAATTTTGTGTTGTTGCATTGCAGTTTCTGATTTCAATATTGAATACACGCTGGTGTGTGTGACAGTTTTGTGTTTGTTGTTGGGTTACCTGGTGAGGGTTTTCATGGTCCCACCTATTTCTGAAACAAGGGTATTTCCCTTTAAAAGACTTCCTGGAAGGCATTTCCAACTAGATATTCTGAATCGTGTAACATTGTCATGTACAGGGTTTCTGCGTGTATGGAAAGTCGGTAAATGTCATGGTAAGTCATGAATTTGGACATTGGGTAAATTTTGTCACGATTTTGAGCAAAAAAATGCTATAAGGCATAGAAATGCGATGAATTTCAGGAATTTCTAAACATTTTTAGTAAAATCACATAACTGTTATGTCATAAACGCCATAATTGCTATTCAGCTCATCGAAAATTCATCATGTTTTTATTTACGTTTTGACGGAAACAAGGGCCACAGTTAAAAACCGCGACCAATGAAAACATTTCTGAAGTGCAAATTTGTGACATCACACGAGTAAGGTCACCTAGGTGAAAATAAATTTCATAATATGAGAACTGAAATTAAGAGTTTTGATAAGCTTGTGTTTAAATCTTTTGATTTTTGTCTCCGCCTTCTTCTGTTTTGCATTGTTGAGATCAAAACAATTGATTTTTGATGATGTAATTGATTATTTTTTACTTGTCTTTCTTCAAATATTTCTTAATTATTAAAGATTGATTAACTTTTTTAACACTGAATGTCAAAGAACGGAAAATTATTTTCCCCTTTTTCTTCTGATTTGAAAGTTACTGAAACAAGGATTTTTTACTTAATTTAAAATAAAACTTTATGAAATTCCATTTTATGATACATTGACTTACTTACTATGTTCGTGTTAGTAAAATTCATATAGGTTATTATTATTTCTTGAGTCATGGTAAATTATTTACTCCAGTCTTGAAAAGTCATGGATTTGTGACATTTTATTTGGGCAGAAACCCTGCATGCAACATAATATCATCAATTTAAATTATTTATCTTTAGAGTAATTTGTCATTTGTAACATATTTTGTCTGAAAGAAGATTGTTTGTCTCTAATATATAAAGAAGTGTGTATTTAAATGTGTTTGTTTTTTATAACAAGATAAAGTTTTATTCTAATCTTTAGGAAATTTTGCACACTAAATATAAAAAAAAAACACCCCCTCCCTCTTTTCACCCCTTAAGAGGTATCATATATTGAAACCTACACTTATAGTCCCATCTTGATGACATTTTGAACTCTTGATCTTTAAAACAAGTGGAAGTTATCTAGCTATATGCAAAAGACACTCTCTTTCCAACCTCTGACCACATATGATTGTAACTTAAAGTCTACTGAACCATTTTTAATTAGTTTTTTTTATAGATATATATATATTTCTGAACTAATCCAGATTATCAGAATCACAATTGCTTGTACTGAAACCTATCTTTTGTAGTAATCCAGATTATCAAAATTGCAATTGTTTGTAGTGAAAGTGTTGAAATCGAGGATGAAAGTTGAAAGGAGGTACATAATAACTTGAGATCTACTGAACCAGTTTGAACTGTTTGTTTTCTATAGATATGTGAATGATACAATTTATTACAATTTTGCAAAAAGTTATTTTGACTCGCCTCCCCTTCCCCAATTGTAGTAATAAGCCTCCCGCTAAAAATAGTGTTTCCGATAATGCATGATTTTGAGTGTCTAACACAAAAACTCAACGATAAAAAATTCTGAATATGACTGCCTTCTTCCAAACAAACAACAACGTCTTTATACATCAGTCACTAATTTACTTCTGTAAGCATTTTAATTTATCTATTTTTCAGATCCTTTGGAATATGAAATATCTGAATTTGAAACTGACACATTCGACATATCAGGTAGACTTTGTTCATTTCTTAACTAAAGTTCTTAGTGCAGTATATTTTTAAGTATTCCTTGTTACATAAATACAAATTTTTCTTGTTTGCACGATTACAATTTTTAAATTAATGTATTTATATTTTACGAAGGCAAGATTAAATATAATCTCATTCTTCTCTTCTCAATATTGTATTTGATTTCTTTAATCAATTTTAGTGCATAAAACTTTACAAATGATATGTAATACATATAATAAAATACAATATTTTTTCTTCATTCTAATTATGCTAGTAGAAACAATTCTCTTGTCACTAAAAATATTTTTATTGTTAGATTTTTTTTCTGCAAACATTTTTAAAACATACGATTCAGTACATTACAAAGTGATTTGTAGAAACTTCCATAATCGTAACACATATTTACAATAATTTTGTTCTGATATATTTGGAATAAAATGTATAGAGAGAATATTTAAAAAAAACGTTCATATAAATAGATGTACAGCGTTTAATACAATGTTAGAAAATTCTGTTTAAAGACCTAGTTTTATCCTTATTACCCTTTAGTTTTTAACTAAAAAGTTAGCTTAATACTTGTATTTATGTTTAAAGTGATTATTCTAAAAAATTATTATAAAAGCTTTTTTTCCTAAATAATTGAGAGTTTTGCAAATATTTGCTGCATTTGGCATATATTTGACGTGTTTTGTTTCATTCTGTAGCAGGGATGTATTTATAAATAAACGTTCACTTCATAATAGAAAATATGTATCTTTTTATACCTTAATGCAAAAATATGAGACCCGCAAAATTATGTTGTCTTATTTCAAATTAATAAAATACTAGGGAGCTCTGCCCCTGCTCACTAATGCTCGCCAACCTCCAATGTCGTACTTCGCCCTCTTATGGGATTTTCCCAAAAGCATTTAATAATAAATCACATTCCCTTCAAAAATACACCGAAACAATGGTTTATCATAAAAATTTGCAGGATAAAGGTTATTGGGTGTACCAGTTGTCGCCAAGTCGAAATGTTTACTCTTTTAAATGGTGTGTTAATGTATTTCCAAATCTAAATGTTTATGGTTTGTTATAAAAGTTATAAATGATTTAAAGGTTAGTTTGGATGCGTTAGGTGTACAATTAACAGTTTTTATCTGGTACCCAGCTAAGAGAATAGTACTGAGAAAAAGATATAAATCAAACTTTCCATTTAACACAAATTAATTGGCTGGAGATGTACTCTGTATGGTCGACTTAAAATATGCAAGTATCATGATGTCATTTACTACTTTTTCAATTCTCAATCAACGAAGATTTTAAGTGTAAATATAGTCTATTTTAGCTCCAAAGTTACTAAAATTTACTGCTGTATTTAATGAACATTTACAAAGCCGAAAATTGTTTCTTTAACAAACCTTTAATATCCAAATAAAATGCCTGAATAACATGAAGATGAAGAATGTTGCTAAAACTACATTTAGACGAATCCTCATGGATGATATTGGCAAGGATATAAATCTTGCATTCAAATGTAAAACCAAAGGATGATCAATACCCCAGTAAGAAAAACAATTATTTTTAAAAGCCAAACTTGAAACCATTCGATTTTAAATAAATGAGTTATTAAGCATTAGCAAGAGTTATACTGCATTTTCTAAAAAATGCAGTTTACTATACCACAAATGTAAACAACACACTGCTTCTACTCAGATTATTGAAAATCATTGCCATGGTAGAAGTATGTTCAATAATGTGAAGAATTAAAAAAAAATTGGAATTAAGCTAGTTAATAAGTTATTTTTTTGTGGTTTTGAAACATTTTGGCAAATCTACAGTTTAATCTCTTTCAAAAGACACCTTAATCATGAAAATTGGTTGAGTAGTTTAGGAGGAGTGTCTATCACTAAAAAACGTCTTGCCTATTAATATATATATTTAAAAATACAGTACAGTGATTATGTTGCACTTTGCATTAGCCATTACTTTATCCTATTTAACTCAGCTGAATGGGCGAATCTCTTTTCTAAAAACATTTGAATTTTGTAATGAGTGTTAGTATTTTCTGTAAATAGTGCAATGTAAAAACTTACACCTGTAATTTAATTTTGAATTCATTATATTTATATAGGACGTTCTATATCCTATTGTTAAACAAGACTAATTTTAAATAATAATTGCATTTGATTTTTCAAAATATTTAGGTAATGTTAGTACAGGGTTACCACACACCTGGAAAACTTAGAATTGTCAGGGAAAATGAAAATGCCTAAAAAAGGTCAGGGAAAACTAAAAAATGTGATATTTTCTGGAAAAGTCAGGAAATTTCTTTCAGATTCGTTTTCTTCCAAGAAGTTGAGTAATTTTTTTCAGAACGCACATCTGCATTCTGAAAATTTTATATTTCATATGATGTTTGCTTGCAACAATGTGTAAAAAGCACCAGTTGAAAGCATATTGACTGAAAAAATGGTAAAAATCTTTCGCTTTTATGCCGATTTCCGCTTTTTTTCCCTGAGAATTTTCTCTTTTTCTACAATTTTATTATTTTTACTTTGTAGGGCTTTATTAGACTAAACTTGCTTAAAACACTCCTCAGAAAAATTTCTAGCTGTGCCATTGCATTTTGTTCTGTACACAAATATATTCTTATTCAGTTATTTTTGTAGTTTAAAATAACGGTGCATGTATATATTTTCTTTTTTTAATATATTTTGACTGTTTTCACCCCTGAGAAAAATAAAGGGAGATGCACAGTTTGCTACTTCTACCATCTAATCAATTTATGATATTATCAAATATTATTTGATGACTCAAATCGCAAGCATTTTACAGTTCCGCAAAAAAAAGTGAATTTCCGCTTTTTTGCCAAAATTTTGATTAATTGATGAAAATGCACGTGAAAATACCGAACATTTTTTTCTATATAATCCTTCTCTAAAATTACAAATGCATGCACAAATGTTTGTTTTCTTTGTTTAAAATGAAACCTGGAAATTTAAAAAAAAATTATTTATAAAACCTGGAAAAGTCAGGGAATTTTGTTTTGCATTTTGAGTGGCAGCCCTGTAAGTAGCATATGGGTGCTAAAACATGCTTCTGGGTTGTAAAGATTATGCACAACTTTGTAGAAAGCTGAACTATGTACACTAACGCACATCAAATTTTTCGAAATAAAAATAGCATTATGCAGTGTTTCAATCTAAATGCTCTGTAACAGATTTCGATGGATTTTTTTATCATAAATTTAAGGATGTTTTATTAAAAAGAAAGGTTTAATAATATTCCCATTAAATTTGGTTGAGAAACAAATGACATAGCTTTTGTTACCAATTGCTAAAGAAACTTGGAAAACACTTCAAATTATTGCTGGTCTACTTGACAAAAAGAAAATGTTGTAAAAGAGTATAATTATACAGTTAAACCCCAATAACGCAAAAGTGCTTAATACAAAACTCCATTTAATACAAAATTAAGCAGTTTTCTGTACAATGTAGCTTAAACTTAACGTTAATATATTCATTTAACATGAAATTCTGCTTAAGACGAAAAAAATTTGCTCTTCAAACCACATTTTTATAGATGGAAGCAGCAATCGTTATTGTTATGCTGTAAATTTGAACCTGCCCGGATAAAGATGCGAACTAGCAAAATAGAAGACGTGAATTAAAGACAGCAGTATTAAATGAACGTTTAGCTAGTAGTTTAAATTTGTATTAATTAGAGGGAAAAGTATTTAAAAAGATAACACAAAATTTTGTTAACGCGAAAAGTTTCGGCAGTCCCTTCGACTTCGTGTTAACGGAGTTTGACTGTATTTGAATTTATGAACTGGGTACACGTTTTATTATTTAAAATAAATAAAGTTTCTTTTGTGTTTTGCGTTTCTAACTTTCTTTTAATTTATGTAGGTTCACCTAAAGAGCTAACTGAAGAAGAAGTAAGAAATTTGGTGGAGAGTATGTTTGGAATATTTCGAGGTAAGTTTTTTTTTATTTTCATTTATTTTTTTTTATCTTTAAACCAATACAAAAATATATATTTATAAAAAGTTTTGGAAATACGTAGCACAATATTTTTTAAAACAACTTTTGAAAAATTAAGCTGTTGGTTTGTACTCTCAACAACCTATTTTTATGCACAATGATAGTTAATCAAGCCGGGACCTACAGCTTAACTTGGATTCCGAACCACTACGAACATCCATGCTTAACCTGGGATTCGAACCCAGCACCTTTGCGATGCCAGAGCGCTAACCCCACAGCCATCAGATCCGCACCAAAAATTAAGTATTTATAATCAAAAATCATGGCAAAAATAACCTTACCTGACCCAACATCTCCTTCTTTCCCCATCCTTTGGCTTAATTTTTGGGTTTTGAAGGTGTGTCGCCTAACCAAGACTTGTTTGTGCACGGTTGGCCTTCCAAATAGCTTCAGCAACCGCCAGATCAACCTCTAAAGTTCATTTGAAGATATTCAAGGTTAGGCATGGATGTTTGTTGTTGCTCGGAATCCACATTAAGCTATAGGTTGCCTTATGAGCTGTCAATGTGCATAAAAATAGATCATTAAGTGTACAAACTAACCTACCATCTGAAGGTGTGTGGTTGAACAAATTTTTGAAGAATTCTTCAAACTTCAGATCTTGTTCTAAATGGCTGAACGGATTCAGAAAAATGTCCCATTTCCTGGTGTACATGACCTTGGGTTTGAACACCACTTTTGCAGGCTTTGTCGGCTCACTTGCACTGAGCATCTTGACGGTTGAACCCCTTGGTATTTGTATGTCTCCCTGGAAACTGACCATTCCACCTTCTGAGCATTCTCGCACAGGATGATGAAATCTCCTAAGCTTAGATTTGATACCTGGATAATTAGAAGTTTGTAGTTTGGAGGCGATCTCTTTAGCATATATTGCTGAGTGGCTACTGTACAGGAAAAACCTGGAAATCGGGAAAACGTCAGGGAGCTTTCTGATTCGGAAAAAAATCGGGGAAATGTCAGGAACTTTCTAAAATTTCATGAAAATCATGGAAATTTTGTATTGTTTAAGGCACGTCCACCCATATTTTGGCGCTATTTACATGAAGATTTGTAGTGGTAAACCATTAGAAGTTTAATGTTACGGAATAATTTAAACTTGTCATTACCAGCTAAACTATTTTTTAAAAAAATTGCATATTATCTCTTTAGAATACATGTTCTATTTGATCAGGGCATCTAGACATCTAGAAAACCTAAGAAAATTGGGGAAATTTGGAAAAAAGTTTGCCTTAAAATCGGGGAATAATTTAGAAATCAGTCAGGGAATTATCAAGTAACTTTTTTTTCCTGAATTTTGTGGCCACCCTGAAGGACCAAGCAGCACTACGCTGGTCGTATTGTTAAAACTTTTCATTGTGCAAGACTACGCTCTGCAGATCTGTTCATCAAAATAGTTATGGCATGTTGAATGTCGTAGAAGAGTTGAGCATGTTGGTGAGACAGGATGTACCACCAGTGGTATCAAATTCTGTTGATCCTTTTTCAAGATACCTATGGAATATTGAGTGTCGTTAAACTCGTCTTGCAGTATTATGATCGTTGGTGGTACCGGATGTACCATGTATGGTACCATTTCCAGTTGGTCAATTTTCAAGATAGCTATAGCATGTTAGATGTCCCTCTATGCTATAGCACAAGGGTATTGTTTTCAATTGGTCAAAAGTGTGGTCTGGTGTCGGTCCCTACTTAATGTTTGGGCATACAGTGGAAAGGCATTGTGTGGGCATGCGCCTGTCCTGCCTGCTGGTATAAAGAGATATAGTATGCTGATGTTGTTCAGTTATACCGATGTTTTATAAAATTCATATAAAAAAACGATCTTATAATGGGCTTGGATTTAAGGCCCATGACAAACTGTACATCGCCCCTAAGCTGATTACAATGGGATTTTTTTGGGTTTTTTTGTGGGGGCACTGTGCGAAAGTATTTAAGGAAGACACACCAGGGTATGTCCTGGTATCCCGGTGGGTGAGACCAAACTTGAACTTGTGTGGCTCTGCTAGTAGCTAAGGGGGTACAGTACCGAAATTTCGTCAAATATATGTATATTTTTTTGCTTTTAATAAATAACTTATACATTTTTTAATCAAATGACGTTTTCAACATATTCTTTCACTGATTAGAACCCCCCAAAATTTCCTGTTATTTAAATATCACCAGTGGGCTTTTTGTATTGAAACGTCCTGCTAAGCATGTTAGTCAAGCACTTGTGTTTTTCATAGATGTTGCGAATTCAAATCGATATATATCCAAAACCCATGTACAATGGACAATTCCCGCATTTTTTAAAAACGAGTGAAATTAGTATATATTTATAAAGAATTTCTTTCTGGATTCCAAATATTTAAACAAAAGTTCTTTAAAAAAATTAGTTATTTAAATATTAAGAAAAGAAAATGCCCCAAAACCCGGCCAATCAAAACAGTCAACAAAATTCTTGATGTAAAGAGATCCTATAATTTCTATGGTTATCGAGAAGGTTTCTGCCAACTAGTTGGTGTTGGTAGACCATTGCCACATTCCATACAAGTTGGCGTGATTTGCGAGAAACTTGCAAATCTGGTTTCCGCTGCTACATTTCAATCCATGATGTTTGCGAAGCTGTGACGTCACATTCAATGCCAGAAAAATGAGTCGTTTTCTCGTCAACGTTTAACTAGGTCAATTTGATCGTAAATTTAAAAAAAGAAAAATCGCATTGAGCAGAAATTTTTGTGTTTATGGCCTTTTCAAAACATTTAGAATTGAATAAAAAAAAATTAAAAAATGCAAAAATTGTCCATTGGCTATTCAAATTTGTGGAACATTTATTTTATATATTTCTAAACATTTTGTCTTCATAGAATTTTATTTTTTGAATTTTGTTTTGAAATGTAATATTTAGCGTAAAAGAATATGAAAAAAAAAAGGCAAAAATTAAAAATTTCATTATATTTTAAGTTTAGGATTTTTTTTTTTTTTTTTTTTTTTTTTTTTTAATTTCTAATTTTTGGGAAGACCATATTTTCTGTTTATAATTATGTATTACAGTAAGCTTTCATAAGCATATAAATAGAATCTTAAACATACGATATAAAAAAGTATTGCTTACCAAATATTCTTCTAATACATTGTAGCAAAAGATTGCAACTTGAGACCTTATATTTGTTGTTTAATTACTGTAAAATTTCTTTAAATTTTTTAGATGAACCACAAATGGAAGATGCTGATAGTCAAGCCTCTGTCCAAGAACTTGACCTATCAGGTAGAGTTTGGAGATTTTTCTAACTATACATTTGGGAAAGAATATTATTATTTATCCTTCAAATATTCTGCATTGCATTTACTAGCAAAAGATTAGCTGCATTGCAACTTGAGACTTCCTAATTGTTGTGTAATATTTTTTTTTCTGTTAAATCATCTTAATTGTTTTAGATCTAGTACAGGAGAGAGAAAATGATAGCCAAAGATCTACTCTAGGATTTCTCAGTTCAGGTAAAGTTTTGGTCATTTTCTAGCTAATTTTGAGAATACAAATTATTGTTAATCAAGTATTCTAACATGTATAGAAAAGGCTTGTCTGCATTATAACTTGAGACTTCTTAAGTTGTTGTTTAATGTTGTTGTTTTTTCTGTTTAATCACTTTAATTGTTTTAGATCTAGTACAGGAGAGCGAAAATGATAGCCAAGCATCTACTCAAGAACTTATCAGTTCAGGTAAAGTTTAGGTCATTTTCTAGCTAATTTTGAGAATAAAAATTATTGTTTACCTAGTATTCTAGCATGTTTAGAAAAAGTTTGCATTGCTGCAATTGTAACTTGAGACTGCTTAAGTTGTTGTTTAATGTTGTTTTTTCTGTTTAATCACTTTAATTGTTTTAGATCTAGTACAGGAGAGCGAAAATGATAGCCAAACATCTACTCAAGAACTTGTCAGTTCAGGTAAAGTTTGGGTCATTTTCTAGCTAAATTTAAGAAAATAAATTATTGTTTACCAAGTATTCTTCTAACATGTGTAACAAAAGTTTACATCCATTGAAACTTAAGATTAGTCAGTGTTTGGTGTTTTATTTTTGTAAAATCATTTTTATTGTTTTAGATAAAAAACAGAAGGGAAAAAGTTATAAACAAGAATTTGCTCAAGGATTTGACTTCTCAGGTAGTTTGGTAATTTTCTAACTAATTTAAAAAAAAAAAAATTCTTCCTTATTGTGGCATTAGTGGTGATTGGATTTACTACAACATGGTATAAGTAATTAAAACAACCATAGACCAGAGTTACTTTGCAACACTTTTTCATATTTTTAACTCCAGTCAGCATGTATTGAACTAAATTATTGAGACTAAAGTGCTATATGAAGTTAAGCTTCTTTTTAAAAAAAAAATGGACATGATTTTACTCGGTGACTAATAATACCCTTAAAAAATTCTTCATTTTTGTCCCAATCTTTCCCCATGAATTGAGTAACTTAGGGACTCTACTGTTTCTTAGAAACACTGTATAAAAATCAATCTGTACCAATGTTACACAAAAGTATTTTTATGTAGACTAGACTTTGTTTTTAAACTATTCATCTAGAGATTTTATTACAAATTACAGTAACAGTTTGAAAATTTCCCTCTGCTAACTTAAGTTGGCTGGTTGATTTTCTGGACAATTCCATCGTTTAGAATAACAAATTTCATTTGGCTTAGTTGGCCATTTCCAGTTTTGGGTCGACTTCATCATTGCAGAACTTACTTCTTCATTTTGTGTGTGCGTGCGTGTATAATAAAGATCTACCCAGAACACAGTAACCTACTATAAGGTTCTGATGGAACCTTGCAGATTGTGGAGGTAATATTGATGGAGTGGATGCTCTTTCAAATCACTGAAAGTTTCGCTCTCTTCGGAGCCTGTAACAAAAACTTAGCTCTTGCATCATTACTGCTTTCATCGCTAATGTTTAAATGTTTATGGAGCAGTTGGCCTTGTTGGGTGTCCCAATGTTAACCCACTCAGTGCTAAAACTTTACATTGAGGTCATTAAACATGGTTCGTCCATTTTTAAAAAACTTTGAAAAGTTCTTGTAATTTTTAAAAAGTATGTTGGAAAAGTGTTTGAATTTTATTTTCTAAAAATATAGCCTCTTAAAAATTTTGGTTAACAAAGTGAGTAAAATCCTTCAAATTTAGTTGTACCAATAAGAAAACAGCATGGTTGAATAATTATCAATAGCTTCTTCAAACAGTTCTGGATTAAATTTTTGGGGAGAAAATGTAACTAAAAAATTTAAGTTTAGAGATTCTGTATCTATAATTTTTTATTTTTTTTTTGGTATCGTTCGATTTGAATGTTCACCGTTTGCAAATAATTTTTTTTTTTTTTTTTTTTTTTTATTTTTTTTTTTTTTTTTATGTATTTGAGTTGATAATGCATCCTTGAAAAGTCCTTGTATTTTTTTTTTTTCCTTCTTATTCATGTATACGAACCATGTTACATAAAATAACAGAATTAAAGCTAGAAGTAAAACTCCAAATAGATGTAAAATAATGTACTGCTAAATGCACATGCCTGCTGGTAGTGAAATGGTTCCAGTTTTTTAAGACTAAATTAAGTTTTTACATGGATAAAAAACTTCACAACTAACAGTCAAAGCTCAATGAACTTCCGTCTAACGTCAGTGCAACTACACCTTCAAATGTTTGCAGGGAGATAGCAGAGTATGCAGTAGTTCTGATGGCTCGCCAATTCATAAAAAAGTGGAAAATACAAAATTCAAACGTTATGCATTGTCTCAAAATTGTACCCTCAGTCCCAAAGTTACCCTGGTCTACAATATATTTACTCAAAAACTCTTTACTTAATACAAATTTTTAAAGATATTAGGCACCAAATGACTGTACTAAAAACTACTTGGAGCACTCAAATAATATTTATGCCATTATGTACTGCGATGCATGATCCTGCTTCGGGTAAGTTCACGAGTTATAGTTCTAACCAGCAGCGCAGCATAGTGACCAACAAGACTCTGAGTAACCTGTTGATCACCATTTTAAAAATATATATTTACCAAGTCATATATAACTAATTAAAAACTTAAAAAAGAAACTTATTAAAAGTTTAATCTACTTAAAAAAAGAAACTTATTAAAAGTTTAATCTACTTAAAACTACTATTACTCTTTATGTTTCAATCTACTTAAAATTAAATTATCTGTCCAAATTGCACTGTATGGCCTCTAAGAAATGTCCTAGTAAAAAATATAGTATTGATACTAAAAAGAACTATCCTGAAAAGTTTCTCTTTAATATTTTATTAGTGTAATATAAATACTTTAAAAAAATAAATAATAATAATGAAAAACATAATCAATTTTAATCCATATTTAAGTTGTTTCAAGAATGAAATAATGTCATTAAAAGTAAAGGAGAAATGCCTTATAAAATATTATTTTATTCTTTTTAAAAATGTGCTTTAAAATCCAACTATATAATTATAAGTTGAGGATTTTTCTTATTCAGAGTGAATGGTAGATCATTGTACTAAGTTTGCTGCGAGGGAACATTTTCTATTTAGAAATGCTAAATAACTATATGCGTAAAAAATTGGCCGAATATTAAAAAAAAAAGGTCAATAGGTTATTTCAAAAGTTGCTACACTTTCACAAATAAGCAGAGTTTGCATTCAAGCAGAATTGGAGTCTTTGACAATGAGGTGGCGGACTAGCTTGCGAAAGAGGGAAGTGCTCTTCCTTCTGCTGCCTCTCGTGAACTCTTTGAGTCCGAAATAATATTTTCTATCCACAAGACTAGAGCAAATTCTATTTGGAGGATCCTTCCCCTACATGATTGGTATGCTGGTAACCGTCCAGGTCTGTCTCTACAGTCCGGAGGCACAAGACCCACTCCGACTGCATTGGCCAGTCTGCGTAGTGGCCACATCAAAAGCTTGAAATTCGTCGACAAAGAAAAGACATATTCTTCTTGCCATTGTTCCTGTCCTGCTTCTCCTGTATTGGTGCCTCTGCGAGGTTGCTGTGTAGTGAGGAGGGCAATGAACTTGTGGTACTGTTAGAGCGACATGGTATCATGGACCTGGTCTAAGGTTATTGGACCAGGGGGACATGAAACAACAACACAGCTTCGTTTTTGTGTGAAAATCATCATGCTTTCAAGCACTTTTTGATAGAATTCGTATTTTTAAAAAAAACTCTCCGTATTGTATGTTTTAATGTAAGAAAAAGTTACCTTCTTTAATGACTGGTTTTCACATTTTGCTGAATCATGTGTTTTAATGGAAGGAAGAGTTCCTCTCATCGACTTGCTTTTTTCTTTCTTTTTTTTCCAAAATTATTTGAATTGAATAATAAAAAAAAATTCCCCTCAAAATGTTTTAAAAGTGTGCAACTGTATTATAAATTCTTTGTCCATCTTCTGATGACAATGAATCTTTTTAAATGTTTTTGTTTTCTTTATCAGAATCAGCAGTTCCAAAAGATTTGTTTGAGAATTACATCGGAGTTTCGAAAGACACCGTGGTAAAGTTTTGTGAGGATATGAAGCAGGAGTTGGAATCCAGTGAAAAGTTTCTTGAAGCCAAAGAGGTGTTTCAGAAAGTCCTGAATCAAGAGTATGATAAATTAAAAGAAAAGCCAAAGAAAATCACTCGGGAGGTTGTAAATTCATACTTTTAATTTGTAAATTATTTATTATCTCATCAAAAGAAGCAATTTAGCTTTTTTTTTTTTTTTTAAAGTTTAAGTGTCTTTAGAAATAATTCAATAATCTTATACCCCCAAAAAAACTTTTAAAAAGTAGAAAAAACCGCCAACCTCAAAACTACAAAATTCTATCCTTTGAACTTTCAATATAAATTAATCATAAACATGAAAAAAAGTTGTAGCTACAAAGACAGTAATATCAAAAAATGCCAAACTTTGAGTACAGCTCTCGACTGTATCTCGCTTAAGAATGCATGCAAACTTAATTTACTTTTTAAATTATGTTCCACTCCCATAAAACTTTATGTTGTTTGAGGTTGGCTCCCATCATAAGAATTTAAGCAATGTTTGCATTTAAACTAATTTACAACTGTTTATATGAATTACGGAGGAAATGTCAATTTCCTTAGGATGAATTTGAAATCCAAAGTTGCATAAAATTTCATGTTCGCATAAATTTAATTTTCCAAGTATTTTTAATATAGAAAAATTGTGCAAGCATTTGATTCTTTATTAAGAGTTTTTTAATTGTAGGAAACTAAAGTTTTTATGTTAAGCTTTTGTTTAGTAATATGCATATATTGGAAAGCTTTTCTTGTTTTCACCTAACTGACAAA
This sequence comes from Linyphia triangularis, assembly GCA_963978545.1. Lineage (NCBI taxonomy): Eukaryota > Metazoa > Arthropoda > Arachnida > Araneae > Linyphiidae > Linyphia > Linyphia triangularis. The sequence goes on from OZ021730.1 coordinate 67,992,892, forward strand.
CCGCCTTTTTGTTTGATAAAAAATAATTTGCACTTCTTCAATTTTTGCTGCCTTAAAATCCTTAAATCTAGAGAGCATCCGTTACTGGATTTACATATAGCATTTTTGCCATAGAATCTGTGTGCTGATCGAACTACGATATAAAAAAACGAGACACACAGCTATTTTTTAAATTGAGACATACACAAAAATTTAAATTTGACAAATAGCATTCGGTTCAGTTCAGCCTTTGTACTCGGAACACTTTAATTTACTTATTTACTTCATAGGAGTCATATGATTAGGCTATTTAGAGTTTGGCAATTTCTGTTTTTTTATTTAAGAGGACACTCTGCCCTAAAAATTGCAAAACTTTCAATTTTTTTTTTTTTTTACTTGCTATAATTATAGTTTGAGATCTACTAAATATACATGCAAAATTTTAAAACTATATCTACATTTTTTAACGAGTTATGTAATAGTTTATTCTGGATGATAGGATGATCTTAAGAAATGAAAACTTTAAAACGATTTATATAGTATTGTTTTTTAAAATGCTAAGGCTTTTTTTTTAATTAATGGAGAAATCTTAAATCCCCCAAAACACACTTTTGGAAGGTAGAAAAACCACCAATCTCAAAAACACAAAAAACTTTCTTGCAATAAAAAAATCATAGACATGATGAAAATTTTTTAATAACCAGCGTAGGATTTTAAGTTGAAACATTCCACATCCTATAATTCAATCCGTTTGAAGATCTATAGCTTAGTTAGGGCTGGACGTTTGTCTAAATTTTTACATCAAAATCAGGCTAGAACTCGTTTTTTTATTTCGTTTTGGAAATTTCAATATTTTTTTTCATTGTTGTCTTTTATCCTAGGTACTCAAATTTTTTTTTCTTTAAAAGATATCACCGAGACGAAGCTATGGTATTTTTTGTATAATTATGTGAAGTTCCGTAAGCACGCTAGAAAATAGTCAATTTCGGCTTTTTCGCTGGAAGTTGTGCAGAGAATAGATACTTACTGTCGTTTCTGCCTTTTTAAGGTTGGCGGCGAAACGACCGTTTCGCCTAATTTTTAGAGCAAATTGTAAAATATGTCTATTTTATAAACTGGCATTCCGATTAACAAGACTTGTTGTAGTTTCAATTTTTTTAAAACTAAAGTAAAATTATTGCAGATTTATAGATAGATTTTTTTATTATTATTATAAATGAAAATTTATATTATAACTAGCTTAACGCGTGTGCTTCGCTACGAAATTGTACAGGGTGGCCACGAAATTCAGGAAAAAAAGTACCCTGACTCCCTGACAGATTTTTAAAAAATTCCCTGATTTTACAGCAACTTTTTTTTTTTTTTTTTTTTAAATTCCCCCATTTTTCCAGATGTATAGACACCCTGACAAAATAGAACATGTATGCTAAAGAGATAATATGCTATTTTTAAAAAAAATAGTTTTGGCGTTAAGCAAAAGTTAAAATTATTCAGTAACATTAAACTTGTACCAATTACTAACACAATTTTCTGTGAAAATGGCGCCAAAATATGGATGAACGGGGAAACGAGCCTAAAATATTAGAAAATTTCCCTGATTTTCATAAAATTTGCAAAAGTTCCCTCACATTTCCCCGATTTTTTCCAGAATCAGAAAGCTCCCTGATTTCCAGGTTTTGTGGCCACTCTGTTGTACCAGGTGCAATTTTTCAGCTGTAGTTGCGTGGCCCTGCGTTGCGGAGATCTGTCATTGGTGTGTAGGTCCCAGCTTTTTGCGCTTCGCTCGCAGGAAGGTTCATTGCTACTCAAAACAAAGCTGACTTTGCTCGCTGAAAAGTTCATTCACACATAAGAACAAGCTTACTTCACTCGTTGAAAGGTTCATTGCTACACAAGCATGGGCTCGCTGCTCTCGCTGAAATGTTCATTGCTGTTTTAGCATACGCTCGCTTCACTCACTAATAACTAATTGCTAAGTAAACTCTTTCTATTAGTAGGGCCTCCCCTGTCGAGAAGCAAAAAAAATTCAATAATAATAATACAGTAATATAACACCCCTTTGAGAATATTTTAACACGCGTTTGTGAAAAGCAAAATTGAAGGCCATAACTACTTATGTTGAAATTTTCAGAGCTCTAGGCCTATTAGAAGAAATTCTGTTTTTCAGAAGACCAATTAGAAGGCCAAAACTACTATGTATAAAATTTCAGAGCTGTAGCCCTATTTTGTAGCAATGTTTCAGCAAATATTGCTAATAGGAAAATACAGTATTAGGTTTTGGGATAAAGATAGACTGACACTTGGAAAGATAAAAGGTCATTTTGAATTGAACAATCTATTTTGTGTATATACTCAGTTGTGTATACAATGCTCTCTTTTCATGTGTAAATCAATTCCTAGTATATTTTGCACATGCCTGCAATGTTGCCACACTGGAGAAAATCATCACTTCTTCTATCGACCACTGCTTGTATATTGCCCAAAAGAAGACTGTCACATAGATCTTTACTGTAATGCTATTCATAGCTATTATTCTTTGATTACGCATAGCCTTTCCTCATGTTGTTCATCAATAAAGACATGCTTTACCTCAGTTTCGTTATTCAACTTCAAAGGGTTGCATTCGCCATAAAATTCCTTACATTTTTGTTTCTCCCTAAAATTCATAAAATTGTACTTATATTTTTTTGTTAATTACTGAAAAAAAATTAACAACCTCAAAAATTCCAAAATTTGTCTTTAAAACCCAGATAGTTGTCCAAAGGAGAAAATCTTTTGTGAAATTAAATTGTTAATGATTAAATTTTTTGAAAATTGACAATTTTTTGTCGGTATTGAAACATGATTGAAAAGAATGTCTGTGTTAGGAGCCTATGTCAGCTTTAAAAGAAATATCCCTAAATTTTTTTTAAATTACCCTTTAAGTTTTTAGAAAGCTCACTGTGTCCCCTAAATTTCTGCTAAATCCCCAACATTAAATATTTGACTGGAATTTGGTTTACTTATTCAAAAATACTTTTCTTTCAGGTAAAAAAACCCAGGAAACACAGACCTTACAAATCCTCTATGATTGCATCCTCTGTGCTGATTCGGACATTACCACCCACAGACATAGTTAATCGCAATAGCTCCCTTCACGAACTCTAGCATTGTCTGTTACCATGGAAACAAGACTACTCCCCATAACCTTGAGAAAGACATCTACATTTGCCGTATTGTAATCTGTTTTGGATGCTGATTTCTTATATGCAACACCTTTTTCTGAATTAACGCGTCTTGTTTCATTAGCCACCGTCCAGACTACCTGACGAGAACTATTCTTCTGGTAGATAAACAGTATACAGTAGGTATATTTCAGTGATGTCATGAATTCATTTATAAGCTTACTTATATAGGAGGTATTGATATGAGACTTGCCTTATTTATTCAAATAGCCAAAATCTTTGTTTAATTATGTGGTTGTAATTGAACTTTAAAAGGTTGCGCTTCAGTGCAAACATTGTCATGTTACGATGACATAAATAAATGTTGCAAATACCAAAATTGAGCACATTTTTTTTTTGTATAAGTAGGCTTGTGAATGTAGGTTGAACAAACTTAATTTTACTGTGATATGCAAAAACCAGATGGTGGTCAATGTTTTTAAAAATGAATTGAGTGTGTTTTTCAAAGTATTGAAATTCAATAATTTTAGGGTATCAGATTTAAAATAAAGGAATTAATTGAAAAACAATATTTACCGTTAGTGATTGGGAAATTGTAGTTCTTTGGTCAAGGATTTAAAGGAAGGAAATATAATAAACTAGCTGAATACCCGTGCTGCTCTACGAAATTTTACCATTAGCATTTTAGAGATCAAAAGACATTCATGTATTCTACACTTCAGACGTTTGCTTCCATTTCAATCCCGACAAATTGATTAATCAAAATAGTTGACATTTCAAATCAAATTCAATTTCAAATCAAAATAGTTGACAATTGTTTCCTTTGTTGACATTTTTAACAAAACTTATAATTGTGAATAGTATATTGGAAAGAGACATTTGAATATCTCTCGTTTAGAACGTCTCCTTTTGGACCCTTTTTAATTACGTAATCGAGATTGCAATAGTTTATTGTGTTTATGTTTGCTCTTAATTCTAAATTTCAAAGTAGTAGCTGTATTGGAATTGAGACATTAAGATAATCCTCGTATAGTTTCAATGTTGCATCGACTTTTCCTCCCTTAACAATTCGTTAATCGATATTGGCATAACTGATTTTTTTTACATTTGCCCTTTTAACATTTGCACTAAATACCAGAATTATGACTACATTGGAAGTGGGACATTTGGATATCCCTCGTTTAGAACATTTAACCCTTTTTCGACCCCTTCAAGTTGGTTAATTGAGAACGGAATTGCTTACTTTTTCTATGTTTATCTTTTTTGACATTTGTACCAATTTTCATAGTTGTGACCAAATGGGAAGTGGGATATTCGAGTTTGGAACATTTAACCCCCTTTCCCCCCTTCAAAGTGGGTTAATCAAGCTCGGAACAGCTTAACTTTTCTATGTTTGTGTTTGTTGACATTTGTACCAATTTTTAGAGTTGTGATCATATGGGAAGTGGTACATTCGAATATCCCTCGTTTGGAACGTTTAACCCCTTAAAGTGGTTTAATCAAGATCGGAATAGCATGCTTTTTCTATGTTTACCATTGTTGGTATTTGTACCAATTTTCAAAATTGTGACTATGTTGGAAGTGGGACATTCGAATATTCCTCATTTGAAACGTTTAACCCCTTAAAGTGGGTTAATCGAGATCGGAATAGCTTACTTTTTTACGTTTGTCTTTATTGATATTCGCACCAGTTTTCGTAGTTGTGACCATACGGGAAGTGGGATATTCGAGTTTGGAACGTTTAACCCATTTACCACCCCTTGAAGTGGGTTAATCAAGATCAGAATAGCATGCTTTTTCTATATTTACCATTGTTGGTATTTGTACCAATTTTCAAAATTGTGACTATGTTGGAAGTGGGACATTCGAATATTCCTGATTTTGAACGTTTAACTCCTTTTCCACCCCTTAAAGTGGGTTAATCAAGATCAGAATAGCTTACTTTTTCTACTTTTGTCTTTATTGATATTCGCACCAGTTTTCAGAGTTGTGACAGTATGGGAAGTAGGAAATTCGAATATCCCTCGTTTGGAACGTTTAACCCCTTTTTAACCTCTTAAAGTGGGTTAATAGAGAGCGGAATAGATTACTTTTTCTATGTTTACCATTGTTAATATATGCACCAATTTTCAGAGTTGTGACCAAATGGGAAGTGGGATATTCGAATATTCCTTGTTTGGAATATTTAACCCCTTTTCCACCTCTTAAAGAGGGTTAATCAAGATCAGAATAGCTTACTTTTTCTATGTTTGGCTTTGTTGTCATTTGCACCAATTTTCAGAATTGTGACCGAATGGGAAGTGGGAAATTCGAATATCCCTTGTTTGGAACGTTTAACCCCTTTTTGACCCCTTAAAATGGGTTAATCGCTATCGGAATAGCTTACTTTTTCTTTGTTTACCATTGTTAATATATGCACCAATTTTCAGAATTGTGACGGAAGTGGGACATTCGAATATCCCTTGTTTGGAACGTTTTACCCCTTTTCGACCCCCTAAAATGGGTTAATCGCTATCGGAATAGCTTACTTTTTCTATGTTTACCATTGTTAATATTTGTACCAATTTTCAGAGTTGTGGACATGTGGGAAGTGGGAGAATTAGTGACGAGTGAGTGAGGGCTTTGCCTTATATATACAGAGATATATAACCGAATTTTTGTATATTTTCATTCCAAACCACAAAAGCAGGAAATAACTTTTTCCTAATAAACTTCTTCTCCTCTCATATAACGGGGCCGACCAAACGGTATAGTGGTTACCGTGCTAGGTTCTAGACCGCGAGGTTGCGGGTTCGAGTCCCGTGTAAGGCATGGGTGTTTGTAAATGTATGTTGGCTTGTCTAATGACGAATGTTTCGGCGCATTATTACCCTCGTGTTGCTGACTGCCCAGATAATCTGAATACAACCAACCAACTCATATAACGGGGGGGTCTGGAAAGTAAAGGGTTTTAAATTCGAACAAATATATGTTTAACAAGTTTTTAAAGTAATCAATTATGTAATCACCCTTTTTATCAACGTTTTTTCATTTGGTATGGAAATTTTCAATGCTGGATCGATACAAATCAATTTGTTTTTTTAGCAATATATCTGAGGGTGGCATTTGCCCTAAATTCCTTAAATTTTTGTTTCTCCCTAAAATTGTACTTAAATTTTTTTATAATTCCTATAAAAAGAAAATTTAACTACAAAAATTTCCCAATTTTCCTCCAAAACCTCCGATATTCCTCCAAATAAAAATAAAAAGTGGATATAATTAATTTTCAGGTTTGTCAAAATAGTATAATTGTTTTGCTTAAAAGTTGTTTGGCACTCAACAAGGTTTGGAAAGAATATGTCTGCGTTAGGAGCCTTTGTCAGCTTTAAAAGAAATATCCCTAAACATTTTTGTGAATCATCCTTAAAATGTTCCTGAAATTTTTAGAATCATCCCCAAAATTCCTATCCAATTTTTTAGAAAACTTGCAACAGCCCCTGCATTTGGGATGACATTCAAATTTTTTGTGGCATAGAAAATATTGTAGCAATCGGAATAGAACTCCAATGGTATAATTTCAAGCGAGTATGGTGGGTGAGGCAGTAATTTAATTTTTTTTGTGGGGGAGAGGAGGATGGTTGTCTTTCATTATGTTGCAGAATAACTCCTTTTCTGTTGACAATCAATATTCTATTAGCTAGTGGACCTCTAAGGTTGTTGTTTTTTTACAAAATAGGTAGTCCACACAACTAAGTACCTTTTCTGGTATTTGGCTAATCATTTCCCTTGCAATTTTGATTAATCACTTTTTTTTTAATTTTTATTTAAAGTTTAAGTTATTGTGAGAAATGTTGCGAATTTGTTTGTGTGATAGATACTTATGTTATTTTAAACTTGATGGATTAAAAATGGGCACACTTTAATTTGGATGGAAAATTTTTATCTTGTGTTGATAAATTCCATCGCTCTATTTGGTTTTTGCATATTGCTGTTGTAATATATTCACAATTATTTGAAGAGTAAGACCTCCAGATGCACTCTTTAATACAATGGAAAATCGTACAAGTTCAAAGTGCCAAAATGTGATATTTAATGTTTTAGATACAAGTTGTTGTTTTTTCTTAACAGAGCAGTATGACTGTTAAAAAGTTATGTATTGAGTACCATAGATGAATTTTATGAAATATCTGACAGTTATTTTACAATATTTTAATCCTTTAGATCCATCATTGTGTGTTTTAGTTGATTTTATCCCAAATTTAAAATTTCCTCATTGAACATAGTTCAGTGTAAATGCTTCTTTACGTATTGTTCTTTTTAGAGCTTCAAGCAGGACTGTTGCAAATGAACTGTATATTTTTTGTTTTAATATATTTTTAATGTAAATAAGTTTAGTTTTATAATCCAGATGCATTGGAATCGTTTATTTCCACCTTTCAACAATAGTTCAGTGTGAATGTTTCTTTGTGTATTGTTCTTTTAGAGCTTCAAGCAAGACTGTTATAAGTGACTGTATATTTCTTGTTTATATATATATATTTATTTATGAAAAATGTAAATAAATTTAGTTTTATAATGTAGATGTATTAATTTATTTCCACCTTAAAAAAAAAAGCAACAGATTGCCCATTTATGTCACAACTATGTGTAATTTGGAAATTGATAAATTTATTGATATGTTATCTGTTATGTGAAACCTGGACCAATTTGAGGTTATAAATATATTACTTTTAAATTATATTAAAAGAAAACAAAATTATTTCCAATCACAGACTGCATAGTGCTGAAGTCCCTGAAAAGTACCGTCAACCTTTAAATATTGTTTTCAGTATTGCAGTTAAGCCTGTTTTTGTTAATGTTACAAAGCTCATACTTAAAACATGTATCATAATTGCTATTAAATGGACCAAAAGTAGGCTATTTTTTAAAGAATTATACTTCATATTATTAAAAACTAAATTTACTTTTGGAAAGTTCATATCAAGCTGCTAGTTTAAGTCAAATTTGGTTTACATATAATTATCTTAAGGCAAATATATTTGTCATTCTAAGAAAACTAGGGGTGTAGAACATCAAACAACTTTCAAATGCACCATAAAACTGGTCACTGCATTTAAATATGGAATGGTGTTATTTTCATTCATTAAAAAAATGTCCAGTTAGATGAAAATTCTTACATAGGCAAAAAAAAACTGGCTAATTAGGCTATATACTTTCCGGTATTTCTTGCATTATCCAGATTTCGGGTCACGAGACTTTTAATCCTCGAAATGCAAGTGAAAATTTTCGAGAGAAGAAGACTCTTTAACTGCAAGATCAATGTGAAAATTGTAGAAACATATTGATTTTTGAAATTTCTTAAAAGCAAGTAAATAGATTTTTTTAAAACATCCCTAAAGAGATTTTTCCCGATAATAAAGAGAGAACGTTTCCCGAAGCAAACCGGAAATTCCAACATTTAATGAGAATTTCAAGCATAATTCCCGAGTTGCAGGAAATTCGAGTACATTTTCCCCGACTTTCAAGGTAGCTGGACACCCTGATTTCTTGCAAGTGAAACAGCGGAGAGGCTCTTGATGGGCGATGCTCAAGAGAATTGTGAAAGGCATTTAACTTTTTACACCTCTATCGCATTTCTAAGAGAATGTCGAAAGTGTGAATGTGTCATAGTAAAATGAAAGCGACACTTTTGGGTCAGTTATTTTACACTGACTGAATTGTGTAACAATAGTTAGTTCACTTACTGGTAATGTCAAAAATCAAATTCAGCTTGCACGCCTGCGGTGATTGTAGGCGAGGTGGCAGTCTGAACATGTAAAAAAATAAAGTTATTTTACACCGGCTGAAATTTGATTTAACATGTTATTTGGACTATTGTGTGATGTTTTTTAGCATTCAGCTTATGTTCCGAGGGTGGGTCATACTTCAGCATCTTGTTTGTGTAAAAAACATGTAGTTTTATATTATTTTTCATCGGCTGAAAATTATATACTAGAAAGTTACTTGGATATTAATCAAGAAAATAACATTCAGCCAAGAAACAAAATAACATTCAGCCGGCATATAAATTGAGTAAAGACCTTCAGCATGAGCGCTCAATCACTTCATAGCCTAAGGTGGATAAGTCTCCCGAGAAGCCCCTGCCAATTTAGGTAGTAACTCATTGAACATCAATCTGAATTTTTTATAGAATCCAGAGAAATGTTGGTAGATTATGAATATACTATTCAACCAGGGAAAAAATTGCTGAAATTATTCAAAAATCGACTTTTAATTAGTTAAACTAAAACTAATAGCCAACATATCATAACTTGCCAAATAATCATTCTTTTTTACGTGGCAACCCACTGTTCTTAAATTTTCAATGAGTAAAAATGCAGACAATTCCTGTGCCGACTATTTGAAAATGAGCCTTGTTGGTGAAAAATATTGCATCACTGATGACGTAATACATATATTATCAACTTGATTTAACTTTTAAAGATAAGTCAGACGATTTCGCACCGAAATCGTCTGTGTCTTTTTTCATTGCAAAATAAAAGAGTGTAGGTTACGAAACAAAAAAGCACTATTTGGCAAGTTATGACATACTTGGCAATCGGATTTAGTTCAACTATGTCGGATTTTTAAATAAGTTTACAGAGATTGTTCCAGCCAATGACAGACTTAACAGTATTTTCGGCAGCCGGTCAACTCTTGCATTGAACGCCAAAGTGAGGTAAAAATTGTGCCATGAATCAGAAAGAAATTCTTCATAAATATAAACTGATTTCACTCTTTTTTAAAAAATGCGAGAATTATCCATTTTTGTCTCATACCAGACACTTGACACGAAACTGGGCCAATACGTTCACAAAAGGAATGATCTTGCATCGTGCAACCCTTATAAAAAAAGTCCCTTTTTTAATAAATCAAGATACTATTTTAATTGGGACTTGGAATTTTTCTTTTCTAAGGGCGAGTAGTGTTTTTTTAATTCGACGAATCAAAATGCAATACACCCCATTCATTGGTGTCATTCAACGAACCAATGTTGACTTGCTAAATTTCAAGATATCTTGGTAAAAACCATTGAGAATCTGTCAATGTTTTACATTACATATTTAGTGTTCAGACCCCAAGTGCTATGGTCCCCATGGGATCATATGATTATAAAAGTGTTTCATAAAAAAGACAGTTCAGTCATAAGCCCACTCGCGAGGCAAGTCCACATTTTTGCAATGGTTTTTTGGACATAACTTGCATTTTCAAGTCGGGTAATAACGCTTCAAGTAACAGGTGGAGACTCCTAACTATCTACCCATGAAAAAAGAACCTCATCTTCAACCAGGTTGATTCGATCAAATTCTATGAAACTCTCTTGCAAACAAGCTTTAAATACATTTGTTAAACACTATACATATACAGCAAAAGACTACTGCTGCATCGACTGTGAATTTCGGAGGTTATACTAAAAGGCTTGCTAATGATTTGCCATTGATCCAGAACAAATGGACCACTTGGATTTGGAAAAACTGAGACACCAAGGTGACCCGAGCCTTTTTCCGTACTTTTTTTAATGAGAAGTACAAGAGCGAACTAACCCTAGGGTTGTCTGGTGCAATTTGTGGGCCAATCCATTACTGAAGTTTTTTTTTTAGTTTTTCAACTTTTTTTTATTTATATATTATCGTATTAGAACTATGTTTTACTTAATTTAATTTTATAACTTTTAAGGTCAAATATAATAATTTTGGATGTCATTTTCTAATAAATATACTCGTTATATACCTAGATATTCTTTATTTCACAATTTAGATTTTTTTTGTTTTAGTTTTTACAACAAGCTATCAATGGTTTATGGAAGTCAAGATCACTCAAAGGAAGTATAAATAATAGAGGCAGAGAAAATTTGATTTAATTAATCCAATTATTAAAAAAATTGAATTGTTAAAACTGATAAATTAAACTATTTGTTATCAAAACTAATTATTGAATATAAATATATTAATTATTAAAACTTCAATTATTAAAATCAATTATTTTAATTATTCAAATTAATTAATTCTTAAAACTAATTATTTAATTTTGGAATTATTTTAATATTAAGATTAAAGATTATATTGAAAATTTGGGTAGGCATAAATCTAAAATCCAAGAGCCATTTTTATGTCCCAGTACGCCCCTGGAAAAGTATATGAGCAATGGTCTAGTCATCATTTTAATCAAGAAAAAAAATCTTCAGCTTTTTTTTATAACCAAAGGAAAAGAACACTAACCATACACTACAGATATTCATTCAATAAAATGAATAGGTTTGACTTTCTACACACCTAGTTGCATTTTGTGTTGTAATAAAAACATAACAAGAGGCAGAGTACATAAAAATTATTTACTAAGAAAGTACAACTTTCACTTAATTTAACTTTAACAAATGGAACACATCAAAATACAGCTTTAATAGCAAAATAACAAACAATTTACTTTTACTGCGGTAAATACCAATATATTAAGAGCGAAATATATTAAAATATTCTGGGGAGAATAAATAACTTTCAACCAGACACTACACTTAAATATTTATTCCTTATTAAATATCTACTTGTTTTAAGACATAATAAATAACAAGTAAAAAAAATATATAGTACAAAAAGACTTATCTACCTATTTTGATTTAATTCATATTGTATTTTGCATAAAACTTGGCAATTATAATTCAATATATTGCGTTTTAAATGCACAAGAGTGATTGTTAGTCCATTCCCCCATCTCATAGCCATAATAAAATACTTCCTCAAATAAAAGATAGGCCAAAATGCAGCTTCTGAACTGGTACTTTTCCCATTGATAACAATGCAACTGAAATTCAAAAAATAATAATAATAATAATAATTAAGTAACTAAGATTTATCTAACAGAGGGCGCCATGATCTTAAAGAATGACTAGAATTGTTTTTTTATGCTAATCAAGTATAAAAAAAAACTTTTCTCTTCAAATTTAATCAATTCTTTTCAACTATTGTTTAAATTTAAAACATTTTATGCAATGTAGTTGGGAAATTATTGCATGAGGTCTACAAGATGGGTTTGAAAGACTGAATCACTCAACTAAAATTAATCAACATTATCAATAGTGAAAAATTGGAAAAAATTTTATTACTCCAAGAATACACTATTTTGCGTAATAATTGGTTGTTTAATTTACTATTATCTAACAATGCAGACACTAAAAGCAATGTAATGTAGCTTTTTGATAAAATTAGTCAATTTTTGGGGGTAAAGTGTAAATTATGTTATGTTCTTATGTTGAAAAAGTAACAAATGACCTCATTTAGTTCTTGATAAGATATCTAAATAAAAAAGAACATAATCCTAAAACACAAGTTAGATTTCATTATTTGAAGCTCCTTAAACCTTATTATTTGCAAAAAGCAATTTAATTCAGATAAGAATAAATCAGTATTTTTTAGAAAAAATGCAAGAAAAATTGTTAAAACAATACAATGGAAGAATCTAATCCCTGAAATGTAAAAAATCTTCAGCAGTGAAATAATCACACCATAAAATGCAATACAAATTCATTATTTCAGAAATCTTTGCACTCATGATATAAATCACAGATATATATATAACGAAGCTGTTTCTCATATCCAAGAACATACCACCCAAAACTGCAATGAATAGTTTGGGTGTATTTTTTTGTTTGAAACAGATCACAAAAGAGCAAGCAAATATATTAATGAACCACAGGCAAATTTTACATGATTCTGCTAAGCGTTTCTGTACTAAAAGATATCGCTATAACCAAGACAGGGTTGCCACTACAATTTCCTATGTTTATTAGGTGTTCACGATGACTTTTGAAATTAAAATAGAAAGATCAACGACAAAATGATGAGCATGCAAACATTAATTTTTCACAGCACAAAAAGTAGAAAAAAAATTAAGTTTAGAGCAAAACCGAGTTCTATAGCATCTCCAGAGAGAAAATAAATGTACCTTGTTGTGAGCTTGGTGTGATGATACAAGTTAATTTCTAAAAAATAATTTATTTTTCAGAAAATGGCAAAGAATTTAAATTTTGTCATTTATGTTGAAATTTTTTTTTTTTTTTCCCAATGTTTCAGGTGTGGCAGCCCTAACTTAGAGAGACTCCAAGAAAATAAAACCAACTTCTTAAGAGCCAAAATGGGAAGATTTTGCTCATTGAGTTTTAGTAAAAATTATGTAATCAGAGACGTAATTTTTTTTTTTTACTAAACATATATTTGGAGACCAACTAATAGTGCCTTTTTAGTTATTTCTGACAGATTTAACAAACTTTCATAGTGACAAGTGCTATAGTATAATAGATATTAATTGAGCAGCTTTAATCAAGAAGCTGGTTAGGTACACAGAATAGCATTGTTTTTTTATGTTAGTTGCACAAAGCCCCCCCCCCCCCCCCCCCATAGACAAACAAAAAGTTGCAAAGTCGAGGACTTATTAAAACAAAAGGTTCGCTTTAAGCAAAAAGTAGATTAGCTACATAGGAATAGCATTGGTTTTATCTGTTAGTTGCATGAAGCCACACCATTGACAAATAAAAAGTTGTAAAGTTAACTTATTAGAAATTTACAAGGTTTCAAAGGGTCCTCAGAAAAAACAAACAAAAATAAACATTTCTCAAGTAGGTCTATAAAATCGCTTAAGACCAAACGTTGATATTCAAGCGATTATCAGTTTTTCCCTAACCTTCTAATTGACATATTTTCTCCATATAACACAGTATTAAAATAATTATTACTTTAAACCATGCGAGACTTTTTAGCCAGGTAACTGAACAGCGATTGGAATCTATTTGCCAAATAATACGGTAACATAAAGTATAGCTTCTGCAATAGAATTTAAAAATTATTAACAAGTAAATTCTTGTTCCTTTAGGTCGAATCACATACATATTTTATGCATTTTAACAGAACCTAATTCCAAAAATCAGAGAGGATTAAATTGTAAAATTAGTATTTCAAAGTTTTCTATGAGCAATTCTCTGTTTGTACGCGCACAACATTTTGCCTTTTTGTACTCGTAAATATATTATAATTTTCAAATTATCATGAATCAAGTAGTTATATTTTTGTTTTATATAAAATTAGTTAGTAGAAAAGTAACATGGAAAAAAATTATTTTACCTAGGTCAAATATGCATTTTATAAAACTGAAGAACAGGACAAGTCCATATCCCGTACGTCGTTGTACCATTTTGCCTCTTTTTGTACTCGTAAACATATTATAATTTTTAAATTATCATGAATCAAGTAGTTATATTTTTGTTTTATATAAAATTAGTTAGTAGAAAAGTAACATGGAAAAAAATTTTACCTAGGTCAAATATGCATTTTATAAAACTGGAGAACAGGACAAGTCCATATCCCGTACGTCGTTGACTTATAAATGTGCCTTTGACTTAGTTAAAATAATTATCTTTCCATATAACTTTGCAGCAAACTAATTTTATAAAAAACACAGAAATACTAGATTCATCATACTTTTAAAATTCTAATTTACTTACGAGGGGAAAAAAGAGCTTAAATGTCCAGTGAGTCATCCAGAGAATTGCCCCTATTATTAAATTTAAAAATGTTTAAAGGTGACACCAGCCAAATTGCAAAACTCTTTACCATATTGTTACTAAACTCATTTAAATAACAAATTGATCACATTCTCAGTAGATCAAATACCACAGAACGTGAATTCCTCTGTTGTGGAGAAATACAGTATTTTTAAAAGGGAGGGTAGGGAAGAACTGATAACTGTTCGTAAACTTAAATCTCTCACGCTCCCTTTAGCTTCTGAACCAGAAGCGATCGATGACGTTGAGTTGCTCTAAGTTAGCTTGGCATTTAAGTTACTGGAAATATACCGACAATCAGTTTTTTTGTCTGTGAATGCTATCAACAGAAACTTGGTAGTACACTTGTGATATGTTCTCTGATGACAAGACAATTGTTTTTTCCTAAAGCTTATTGCAAAACTAGTCCAATCTGAAAGTAAAAGAGGGAAAATGAATATTAGGATTTTTCAATAGAATTTCAAAAGATATTTGGTTTCGACGAATCATGAATTTTGTATATTCAATTACAACAATGTAATTGGCAAGCTCTATAGTTAAGATCAACCTAACTTGGTGCACCCGAATTAAAACATGCTTAATAAAAGTTCCGATTGGCTGCGAATTCTTTGTAGCCAATCAAAGTGTCTAAATCAGCATTCGTCACTAACTTTTAGAGGCTGCCCATATGACTTACGTTGGATCTTTTTGCAGGCCGGATGCACCAATTTATGTATATTTAATTATTATCAATTTAACAATGTATTGCATTTTATAAAACTGAAACAAAATATTGACTTTTTTATCTTAATAAAATTGCAATTGATATTTGATGGTTTTTTTTTTCAAATAATTAAAAAATAGTAATTTTAGTAATTAGTAAATTAAAGTCTAAAAAAGAAGTGAATTTTTTGTTTCCACATGACAATGGGACTTGATCTAACTTATAATTAAAGTATTTTTAAACTGTACTTCCAGATTACTGTTTTAGTCAATATCAATTGTGAGATAATGATGGTCAAAATCATTCAGTTTATTTTATGCTAGAATCAATTTACATTTAATTAGAGGGAACTGTTAAGTTGAAGAGTAACATTTGTATTACTTTTTAAGCAGATAGATGAACACAGTAGTTTCTTGCACTTTTGATAAAACATTGTAATCTGCACCAACTTTTGCTATAATTAAACTTTGGCCTATTTACATAAACGACTAATGTTTGTTCGTTATCATTATATTTGTATTCTTTCAATATTATTGAAAAAGTTGTGTGCATTTTTTTTTTTTTTTTTTTTTTTTTTTAAAGAAACCTGGTATTTCTAAAAACTTGGTTATTTAATGTTAATGTCATTATGCTATTAAAAGCTTTATGGAATTTTTTAAATTTACATTTAAGAAATTTTATTCAGAATGTTTTTGAACAATTGCTGAGGTTAACCAGATGTGTTCATATATATTTCTTCAAAAAAAAAAAAAAAAATCGAGATAGAGAAGTGTATACCGCTTTGTTTCAACATTTGAGGTATTGGAACATTTTGGGAGAAAATGAACAATAAATTTTAAAAAATAATAGTAAAAAAAAAAAAAAATTATATTGTTTACAGTTTTAAGGGGAAAATAAAATGTTTTAAGAATCTTATTTACAAAAATAAAAAGTTTTTTAATGTCCTTAAATAAAATTAAGGAATTTTTAAGGACACGAGGAAACACTGATAAATTGGAAAGTCTCAATGTTTATAAAATAATCAGGTCCATTTTTAATGTAAATTCTTAATATACACTTTTAGAGAGTAAATAATAATATTTTTCAGGTATCCTGTTGAAAATGAATGCAGTAAATTAAAAAGATAGAAAGAAAAACTTACTTGATTTGGTGTCATGGACTGGCAACGCCAATTATATAAATAATACTGCAAATTGCCATCCCCTATTCCAAATTTTAAAGGTTCTAGAAAAACTTTGTTCTCCATAAGATCCAGAGCATTAAACACATCATATCCCATCTGAAAATAGATAAGCACAATTAGAAACATCACTATTGAAAATTGGGATTCTTTTTTTTTTTTTTCTTCTTTTTTTTAAACAAATATGTTTAACATTTAAGAAATGAATAATCAAATGAAATGTAATAATCAGGATGGCTACAGAATTTGAGAAACAAAATTCCCTGACATTTAGCTGATTTCCAGAAAATGTCCTTAAAAATTCCCCGATGTGTGCTATAATTCAAAAAACAAAATAATGGCCAATTTAAAAATACAAAAATTTAATAAGTAAATTTAATTCTAAATAGTCAAAGTATAATTGCACCATAGTAAATTTACGGTATAAATCAAAACAAGCATCTTTAGAGCTAGAGCATAAAAAAAAAAATGGAAAACATTAATTAAAAAATATAAAATTCACATAAAATAATTCACCAACTACAGCAATACTTGCTAACTTCAAGATAAAATAAAACCAATACAATACTACTCTTTTTAATTTCAAAAATTACACAAATAAAACATATTATTTTCTTTAATATATGTCATATGCTGTTTCCTGTTCATGGCCATGAATTTAAAAAACTGTCCTAAATATTAACTGAACTTGGGCATGCATAAGCATAACACTTAAACAATCAGCACTTTGCTATTGTGTCACAAACTTCACTAGGTACATATCTTCAATGAAAAATTAGGTCTTTTGAAGTCGACAAAAGATAAATAACATATAATGTATGAAAGAAAAGGCCGGAAATTAACAGCTTCTTATAATTTAAATTACTCATAGATGTATAGAAATAAAATTTTGTACCGTAAAAATATCTTAAACCGCAAAAGTAAATATTAAATTAGGCAAAAAATCGTATTCATAAAACACGACTAGCAAAGGGTTCATACTTTTTTGGCAGAAAAAAAAATGAAATTACTTTTTTAAAAAATCCTATTGCCTTCTTTACATGAATGTATGCAGTAGTAGCAAATTCTTTTTTTTTTTTTTTTAAGAAGAAGGATGTTTTAATTTGTTATTTGATTTATATTAAATAAATCAAAAATACATCACTTTCAGTTAATTGTGTTAAAAAATCAAGTATGATCTAAGCTTTCTCGCTTATGGATGCCTATAGGTTTGCTGCACATCTGTAGCACAACACTGTAAGGGTTAATAAAAACAAAAAAATCTGATGGAATCAATTTGAAATATTAACCCTTTTCACTCGTATGTCCCCGTCTGGGGACATCACTCGTTTTGCCATCGCGCTCGTATGTCCCCGTACAGGGGACATCGCATCTGTATTTGGCAAACTGATAACTTAACCAAAACATTTCAGTTCGAAGTATTTCTAAGTTGATTTGCTTTGGTGGAGGTGCCGGCATTACGTTCCACCCCTAAATACAGTTTATATAGTTTGTTCATAATATTATATTTCTTAGATTTTTAACCTTTTGCACTCCGAACCATTATGGACGGCTCTCAGTAGCTCAGCCCTAGTGTTGCCCTTGCGCCAGTAAATTTCAACAAACCCAACCATCAACAAACTCTCCTTATCACTCCTTTCAAGTGGTACAGAAAAGTGCTCGGACGGTTGTGAACCAACACTTCTCACGTTCTCTTTTGACACAAAACCCCGCTGAAATGTTTTTTTTTATATATATCTTGGTAATTTTACCATATTTTGTTTTGATTTCTTGTACCATTTCAGGAGAAAACTTCAGGGAAACATGTATTTCTCAAAAAGTTGTACTGGAAAAATTTAATTCTCCGTAATCACTAATAAACTTTAATCTCCCCTGAGAGGGCACATCCAAGTGATATGCTAGATTACGATATCCCCCGAGAGGAGATGGCAAAATGCAAAGGCTTAATGCGTTGTAGTGTAATATACTTAAGTATTCTTAGTAGTTTTAATAAATTATTTTGACACGTTGAAAAATAAAATATTATGTGGCCACATTCCCATCCTAGGTCAAGGGGGGTATTCAGGGGCTATATTTTAAAAATTTTTATTTAAGGATGGTAAACCTTCTAGTTAAATTGGAACACATTTCCATTAAAAAAATTCATCTTGATTGAACATGAAAAAAAATTCCAAGTTATTTGCTAACTTTCTAAAGAATAATTATGAGTGCAAAGGGTTCAGGAATTTAGGGTTCTGATATATGACAAAAAACGCAAGGCAAGAAGAAAATTATCATTTCTGTAAAGGATGCGGTCAGATTGAAGTTTAGGGTTTTCTTTTAACAATAAGGCTACAGGTGGCCGAGCTTCTAAGTTATAGAATAACTAAAAAGTTAACAGAAATAATATGTAAATAATTAGGGTTCTAATATATTCTTTTGACAAAAAACGCAAGACAAGAAGAAAAATAATTACGTCTGTAAAGGATGCAGCCAAATTGAAGTTTGGAGATTTATTTTAACAATAAGTTGCCTGACTGCTAAGTGATAGGATAACCAGAAATCTAACAGAAATACCCAAATAATTGTTCCAGGCATAGCAGCGATCCCAGTTAATAAAAAAAAAGAAAAAGCGTAGCATCAACAGGCGGTTGTGGGCGGGTTATTGCTGGCTTGGCTTAGTTACCGAGAGCAGATAAAGGTTGGCATAGCCATTCTCCCAAATCGGCGAATAAGCCAGTTATTAAGAAGCTTACTTGAATCCGCACGGGCCATGCAAGAAGGGAAACTCAAAAATTTCAAGATTCCCTGATTAAAGAGTAATTTTACAAAATTCCCCGATTTTTCTGGAAGAGTGAAATTCCCTGACATTTCCCTGAATTCCTGGGGTCAAAATTCACTTAATGAATAAGGTCCACAAGTGCAGATAGGTCTAAAGATTTTAGGGCACCAAATCAGGTGCAAATTTAACAATATCAATTATGTTGAGAGAAAAAAGTTTTTAGAATGTTAACATTTTTGTGAAATATAAAAACTTAAAGAATACATCAATGAAAAGCAAATAATTCATTAAACTATGTAAATATACATCAAATATTACTTTTAAAGAATCTTTTTCTAAACATAGATATTTCTAAAGGAAGGGCCCAAATTTCTTCTAAACAGGTAACTGATTATAACTTTTAAAAAATATGTACTTTTAATAAATACTAAAAATATGCAATTTCTTTGAAATTATTCTAGTCAACTGTTCTGCACTAAAATTGATGCAGTAGCAAAAAATATCATAAGTGATTTAAAATAGCAAGAAATACTGTATTCACTGGTTCAGAACAAAGTAATTATCATATGACACATTAAATCACTGATCTGTTCATTAAATTTTGGGCAATTATCTGGATCACACAAGGGACATTGTGCACTCTTTTATCTACATGTATACACATTGGAATTGTAAAAATAGGAATCTACTTATTATGTTTATGTCATTTAAATATTAGTTGGGGACATATTATATGGAAAAATAATTATTTTAACTAGGTATTGCTAAAGGTTATAATTAATAAGTTGCAAAATAATTATTTTAAATAGGTTAAATATATATTGATAGCCACCTGACACATGAGACACAGATGTATGCTATTCGTCAATCAAAAATATTTTGCACTTTCAAATTCAGGATAGAAAAGATATTTATTTTCAGCAACAAATTTTTTTTTGTTCTTTTTGGAAATCCTTAAAAATATTTTACCAAGTAGTTTGAACATATATTTTTTACAATGCGATTTTATTTTCAGCATCTATCAAACAAAAGTTGATGGTTGAAAAATGATTCACAATTTCTCGTACCACTAAAACTACATATACAATGGTCAGATAAACTAAAGATAGAAATAACAAATGATTTTAATGACAATTTAAATTCAACTTGATTAATAACCCTGACAGAACCAAAAAAACTATTTATAATTAGGATTTTATTCGACCTGGTAGCTTGAGCTACATAAAATACTTATGGACTTCATAAAAAAAAAAAAAAAAAAAAAAAAAAATAATAATAATAATAACAACAATTATACCAATTGCAATATAAGCTATATGCCAAAAATATCAAAACTGAGTTAAAGCTACTACTTTGTTATCTCTTCAGAAACTTTATCCTAAACAGATTTCGATACAAAAAAGTTCACTTAAATTTATTAACTATAAATATGATTTAAACAATTTATAAATTTTAAAGGATCCAATGGAGAAATAAATTGTTTTATGTCTTTTTACAAAATTGGATGATTTTGTAATTGGGATGCTGAAGCAAGGTGGCCACAAAATTCAGGAAAAAAAGTTCCCTGATAAATCCCTGATTTCCCCGACAGATTTCTAAAAAATTCCCTAAATTTAGGGCAAACTTTTTTCCATATTTCCTCAGGTTTTCCAGATATCTAGACACCCTGATCAAATATAACATGTATGCTAAAGAGATAATATGCAATTTTTTTTTAAATAGTTTTGCTGGTAATGAAAAGTTTAAATTATTCCGTAACATTAAACTTCTAATGGCTTACCACTACAAGTCTCCATGTAAATAGCGCCAAAGTATGGATGAACGTGCCTTAAATAATACAAAATTTCCCTGATTTTCATGAAATTTTAAAAAGTTCCCTGATTTTTTCCAGAATCAGAAAGCTCCCTGACATTTCCCTGATTTCCAGGTTTTCCCGGTTCTGTGGAATTATTTGGTTTTTTAAATAATGCTTTTTAAATAGTTAAAAAAAAAAAAGAGAAATAACATAGAATTGAAACTTACATTTCTTGCTTCTATTAGGGCATCTTGCATTAAATCAATAAGTGGTGTTCCTTTATTAACATTATAAAAGGCATAGCCTGCTTTTAGATCCTTGTGGACAGGATGATGCATAACTGTAGAAGGCAATGTATAAAAGCTTACAAAATCGGTAACAGTTCCATTCACCTAAAGAATAAAATTTAAATAAAATATTTCACTGAGAACTAATTGTCATAATGTATATGACATTTATTTCATAAACTCTAAGGGGTTTTGCATTAGGCAAACTCTACACATCCCCTTCAATTATTTGTGTATGTTACACATTTTTCTAAATCAAGGAGGCGGATTTTTCTCACGCTTCAAGTTAGCCAATATCTGTTTGTTGGGGAAATTCACCAATGTAGGACTCACAGCAAATGAGAGGGCTTTTGTCGGGGGGAGCTGCCCCTGTTAGGGGGGGGGGGTGAAAAGCACGGGTCAGGAGAGGAGAGAGAGGAAGGTGAGCAGGATGGTGGCTGGATGTTAAGGTGAACTAACGGTGACAAACCAAAAGGCCGAAGGAGACCGGAGAAAGGATCGGAGGTAACTCTGATACAGTCCGCTGACAAGCCGATATGCGCCCCTGACGATGTGCGCCCCTGACAGAGGTATCCCTAGCCCAGACAGCAAACTGTGAGTCTTTTACACTTTCCTTACTCACCCTCGGCCAGATATTTACTTTTATTAGGATTTCAACCGGCTTTGTGCTTGGTTTTGAGGAAGTTAAATAACTATTTAATTGTATTCTTAAATTGCTTGTTTGTTTCTTAATGTTTTGCGTTGTATTAATAAATGGTTGCGTTATCTATCGAGCACATCTCTGTGGTTCTTTGCTATTTGCATGCATTTCCATTGTACTTCACTATACGATCTAATAGGCCCATGGGCCTTACGGCACTAATATGTAAACAAAAATCAATGGACTTCAAGAAAAGAGGCAGAAAAATTCAGATTTCTCAACAAAAGTACAGCTTAATTAAAAAAAAACATACAAAAATGAATACTTCCAATAAAATTTGAAATTTACCATTCAGAAAAATATCTGTCGACATAACTAATTGGTCCAGAATAAAGGATTAATAAATTATTTTTTATACGAAATTACCCGAATGAACTTTTTACCATCTATACCTTAATCTGCAAATATCAAAATTCAGCTTTTGGGGGGGGGGGGGGACAAAATCTAACTGCTATTATTAACTGGCAAACATCAAATACTTTTCCTATCAGACTACCTTACCGATTTCCAAACTGAGAAACATGAAGAAAATGTACTGAGAATTTAACGTTTTATGTACATGGAATCAATCATATAATCATCAGTCCAACAGAAATAGCAATTATTTTATCAACCCTATATTAACCAGATCTAACAGTAGGTTTGAGTCCTTTAGTGCACATACAAAACCAATAATACCAATTTCTTGGTCTGTCCAGGGATGAGAGTGATCAGAGAGCAAAAAGGAGGAAATCCAAAAATTCGTTAAAAAAGCAAGCGGAAGGGTCGATACCCAAAAGTTTCGTCAAAAAAGCTTGTGGAAGGAATACACAAAAATTCAACAAAAAAGTATGCAGGAAGGATGATTCAATAATTTTAAGGCGTCTTCTCACTTTAGGCACCTCGAAAATAGGCTATTTTCGCGATTTTTTTTCGAGGATTTTTGCAAACAATTATGGGATAAAATGGATCCTATATAATAAACACATCTTTCAAGTACAAGAAGAAAAGAAAAAAATTTTTTTTGAACAATTATTATAATAAAACAGTAGCATCAAAAAACCCGTGTAGAAATGTAATGTTCGTGGCTTGTTGATGAAATTTCGGAAACTATCCGGCCGATTGTCATGAAATTTGAATGACATATTCTTCAGTTATGGCTATAGCGCATATCATCAGATTTTTGATATTCGCGAAAATAACAAAATAGCGCACGTTTTTCGAAAAAGTAAAAAAAAAACGTGTTTTTTTGCAGTTTTTTGTATAAAAAAATATACTTCAAATCAAAATTTCAAAAATCTGATGATATGCGCTATAGCCATAACTATGAAGAATATGTCATTCAAATTTCATGACAATCGGCCGGATAGTTTCTGAAATTTCATCAACAAGCCACGAACATTACATTTCTACACGGGTTTTTCGATGCTACTGTTTTATAATTGTTCAAAAAAATTAAAAAATAAAATTTTCTTGTACTTGAAAGATGTGTTTATTATATAGGATCCATTTTATCCCATAATTGTTTGCGAAAATCCTCGAAAAAAAATCGCGAAAATAGCCTATTTTCGAGGTGCCTAAAGTGAGAAGACGCCTTAAAGATACGTAAAAAATGTGCTTCAACCGAGTTTGAAAGCGGGATGATTGTAGGCACTAGAAGCGTCGGAACAACAATCAGCAAAATGGTTGCACTTGTGAAATGTTAGAGAGCAGCAGTTATTAATGTTTACAGGGGGTGGACTACCAAGCAAAAAACCGGGTCTCAATGTCAGGATTGTGGTTGTCACAGACTACTGCATGCTCGATCTGAAAGGAGACTTGCCTGAGGTGCCCAGTCCAACAGAAGAGCAACGGTGCGTCAAATAGTAGGAAATATCAATCAAGGAGCAACTCTGAACGTTTCTGAATGAATTGTTTGCCGCACTATACACTGTATAGACTAAGGAAGTCGACAACCTGTTCGAAAGCCTCTACTGAACAAAACCAGACGCCTCCAGTTCACAAAAGTACACAAAGATTGGATGACTGGAAAAGGGTCATGTGGTCTGATGAATCACGTTTTCGATTACACCATGCAGATGGCAGGGTGTGAATATGGAGAAAAATGCACAAAAGCATGGACGCCAATTGCATTGTCAAAACACTTCATGTTGGTGGAGGCAATATTATGGTTTGGTGGATGTATTTTGGCACTGCAAAAGTCCTTTGATAATTGTGAAACAATGTCCGACTGCCCAAGGGTATTTAAGTGTTGCGTATTAGATCAAGTATATCCTGTTAAGTTAATGCCGGGGTTGGGTAACTCAAGCAGGACAATGCTTCTTGTCATACAGCTGGCATTCTCCTAAAAATGGTTCGAAGAGCATACCAGAGAATTTACTTTGTTTCATTGGCATCAGATCTCAATCCAATTGACAAAGTGGCCACAGAATTCAGGAAAAAAGTTCCCTGACAAATCCCTGATTTCCCTGACAGATTTCTAAAAAATTCCCTGATTTTAGAGCAAACTTTTTTAAAATTTCCCTAATTTTCTTAGGTTTTCCAGATGTCTAGACACCCTCATCAAATAGAACACGTATGCTAAAGAGATAATATGCAATTTTTTAAAAATAGTTTTGATGGAAATTAAAAGTTTAAATTATTCAGTAGCATTATACTTTTAAAGATTACCACCACAAATCTCCGGGTAAATAGCGCCAATATACGGATGAATGTGCCTTAAACAATACAAAATTTCCCTGATTTTCATGAAATTTAAAAAAATTCCTTGACGTTTCCCTGATTTTTCCTAGAATCAGAAAGCTCCCTGATATTTCCAGGTTTTCCCGGTTCTGTGGCTACTCTGAATTGAGGATTTGGGGGATGAGATCAAACTGGGCATCAGGTAGCTGAATAAAGTATCATCACATCTTAAGAAATTGGAAAGCGCAGTTCACCGGATATGGTCTCAAATTCCTTATACCACCTATCAACACCTCATAGAATCCATGCAGTATTAAGGGCAAAAAGTAGACCAACATTGTATTGAGGAGATGATCATAATAATTTGGCCACTCAGGGTATAATAAATTAATGTTAACGCAGACCATAAATTCAACGAAATTGTTTTATAAAAATATTGTTGGCCTCAGGGATGAGAGTGATCAGAGAACAAAAAGGAGGAAATCCAAAAATTTGTTAAAAAAGCTCGCGGAAGGAATACACAAAAATTCAACAAAAAAAGTATGCAGGAAGGAGGATTCAATAATTTTAAAGATACAATGAAATTTCTCATACTATATAATAGTTACATTTCAAATATTAAGAGTTTGTGAAGTAATCTGTGAGGAAAAGGGAGCTCAGAGAGAAAATCTCTTGTTTAGACATGAGAAAAAGTATACTTTTTGCAGGAAAAACTGGTTCAGATCAGAAAATACGGATCCTCGAAACAGGGACAAAGAAAAGGAAAATGTTACATAAAAAACTAAAAAGGAGGAAAACTGTCATCCATGTGGCCTAGATATTAAGAGAGTTACTTAAGCACTTGTTATGAAAAAGATTACATAGTTTAAAATGGAAAACTAAAATATTAGTAATAATATTACATTGATTATCATGTAAGCACAGTTGTTGGCAATCTTTCACATCACCAAAATGATATACTTCTATGGGCTACAGAACCTAACTAATCCACAAAAATATTTTTAAAAAATGGCAATTTGCCAGAAAAAGTTGACAAATGTTAACCTATGAGAAACCATTGACTGAAGTGCTAAGTATGATACATACTTTAGGAAATAAGTCAAATTTAAGTAGCAGGATTGAAACCCATCAAAGTGACAATTGATTTGAAAGGAAGCATATAAAGTTTCCTGATAGTCAATTTATATATTTATTTAAAAATCTACTGCGTCCCTGCACATAAACATAAAAAACAAACTTACTTCCACAACAAAACTATTGACTATATCTGGACGGGGAAGAAACCAATGGCGAAATTCTTCCTCATTAAATGCAGGTGCAAGGTCAAACTTCAACAAGTACTGGAAACATAAGAAAAAATACATTAAGTTGGAACGTATGTTATAAATAACTCAAAAGACTAGAATTGTGAGAAGGCAACAGAGATAATGAAAACAATATAATCAAACAATTGTATATATTTAAAAAAGCATACATTTAAAACATACAGGGTTTCTACCAAAATAAAATATCACAAAGCCTTTTTATGACTTTCTGAGACTAAAGCAAATAATTTTCCATTGCTCAAGCAATTAAATCGTAAAATAATAATAGAGTTGCGAATTTTCTACAGAGGCAATGATAGCACAGTTTTTATTAAATAAAATCTAATATTTATTCATTTAAAAAACTCACGAAATTTATTCAAAGACAATAGTGCAATCAATCTCGAGCTTCAACACAAGCTTCAGTAAGAACAACTTTGAATATAGCGATTATACAAGTTCACTCCAGTGGGTAAACAAAGCGATCAGCTTTCATCGAAATCTGAAGTTAAATTGTTTGTCGATTTTAGCTGCGGTCTAATTTATACAGGCGTGTAAGAACCTTCTCAAACTATCCAGGCAACTCGTTAAATAAAAGAAGCATCTCGAAATATCCCAATTGCTTTAGGTGTTGCCACCTTTTTTCTAACCTGTATTATCACTGTTAATAAATAAAATAAGATTAAATAAAATACAATAGAATTTTAAATTAATACGTCACTATTTACAATTATATACAGAAAATTTGTGTCCCTTCTTAAAGACTGCACATCCCAGGCAGTGAAGTCCTTAAGAGGAAAATCCAATCATTTTTACCGCAGTATGGGACTAGCCTATAGTAATGTACAACTTAAGGTTTACAGGATGGTGTCCATTTGATCCTTACCACAACATCATTGATCTGCAGCAGATAGATCCCAGGACCTCCGTTCGATGCTTATAACAGGAGCACAGGTGGAGATTCCCACTTCCTAAATACCCATGGTGGCATCACAAACACTGTCCATTCTCACACGAACCACTTCTTGGGAGAGGATCTATGAGAGTTGACTCTTCCAATTCTTTGTCACGAATTGTGATGGTACATTCCATGGATGTAAACTCTGTCTTTCCAAATTGGGAGGTCTTCGTGAACTCTGTAGCGCTCTCAAAGACGTTGTCTTAATGAGCTACAACCCAATATACGCACAGCTCTTTCATGTCCAGACTGTGTAACGGAACTGCGTCTCTTCATGATTGCAGCAGGCCTTTCTCAAAATTTAATGTAATTCCATTCTTTAAAAAGTCTAGTCCGAGAATACATGGGTCCACAATTTCAGCAATTAGATACTACATCCAAAAGCAATGTTCACTTCCAATTTCCCATGCATGTAAATCTTCTCACCAGACACAGTTTGCAGTAAAACAGAAGGGGTCGTGTAGAGAAGTTGGCTGTTGAGGTGACGAGCCATGACCGTCCGTAATATCGTTAAGTTCGCACCCGAGTCGACGATTAGACGACATGGACTTCCGTTGATCTCTCCTTTCACGAATAAACCCTGGTTTCCTACTTGACGGGATGAAATGCGGAATTGGCTGGTTGGGGCTCCACTTGTTCTACATTGTAGCTTCTGCCCTGCAATATGGCATCTTCTTAAATTTAACTGTTGAGATTCCGAGGTAATGTTATCCCGTCTCCTTTTTAAATCAAAGCAGTTACGTCGTAGATGCCCTTCCCATCTGCAGTGCCAGCAAATGACTCTTGTCTTCCGATCCCTAGCTCCAGGATAGCTTCTCATCATTCTCTCGATTTTGATTCCTAGTTCTTAAAGCTTACTTGTGATGTGGTCAGAAGAGTCCTCGGCAGATGTACCACACACATATCGTCGGTCTTTTCTTGACGAATTCTGAGCCGCCTCCACTTGCATGACAAACACGAGGGCACTCTTGAGATCTTTACTGTCCGACATTCTAACAGCTTGGGAAATGTCAGCGTCCTTCAGGACATCCACAAAATATTGTTGGGATAGGTTATCGCTCACATCCGCAGGGCAATCCGAAAAAGCTAGAAGTGACAAACTATCAATCTCCGAGGCAAACTCCTGGCGCGATTCCCCGGTCTTCTGCTGCTTTATTCTGAGATGCTGCCTGCTGTAATTTTTCAGATGTTGCTCGCCAAATCGCAACTCTAGAGCTGACTCGCATGGAAAACACGAGGGCACTCTTGAGATCTTTACTGTCCGACATACTAACGGCTTGGGAGATGTCAACGTCCTTCAGGCCATCCACAAAATAGTGTTGGGATAGGTGATCTCTCACATCCGGGAAAGCTAGCAGTGACAACCTTTCAATCTCCAAGGCGAACTCCTGGAGTGATTCCCCGGTCTTCTGCTACCTCATTCTGAGTTGTTGACTTCTGTAATCTTTCTGATGTTGCTCGCCAAATTGCAACTCCAGAGCAGACGTCAGAGAAGAAAAATCTTCTCTTTTGTCTCTCGGAAGTATTTGAAGGATGTCAACGGCTTCTTCGCGGAGTTTCGTAGTACCGTCCCATCCATTTGCAGAAGCAATCATTTCGAACTGTGTTTGATAAACGCGCCAGGAGGACTTCCCATCAAAAGTGGTAACTTTGATGTTAGAGCGAAGCGCCATAAAGAAGATGGAAGCAAAATACCAATCAGGCGACGCAATGGCCACAGCTTCACGAGTTTCAATTTTTCACAGCCTTTATTCTACAGCGTCAATGAATTTCTCTTGCTCTCCTTTCATGGTGGAAACCTTTTTCCCTAAATTGTCAAACTTTCCATTCATCTCCTCAAACTTATCTTTAACCTCCTTCCTATTTTCTATTTGTCCTTCTTCCTTTTAGCCTTTATTATAGCCTTTATTAATAATTATAGATAAATTAATAAAAATTGAAAAAAAAACTAATTAATATTGTTAAGTGCAACACTAGTTTTAAAATCACATTACTCTTACGTATAAGTTAAATAACAGGGTTCCCACTCAAACCGCAGAATGAAAATCAATGACTTTTAAGGACCTAAATAATGTTTTTAAGGACCTTTGAATTTTTTTTTCCAGGCATTATATCTACGTATAAATTTTTAATAAAGTATATTCTACCAAAAAAGTTACAAGTTGGTGGATGCGTAATACAAATATGTTGGAGAATTTCGATACGGTGCAGATAAGAGGCGGTCATGCGGGGATAGCAAGTCCGAGTTGTATTTTTATAAATTTTGTATTTGGCCACACAACATCCACAAAAAATTAAGGACTTTTAAGGACTTCTAAGCATTTTCAAGGACTTTCAAGGCCTTGAAAACAAGTTAAAAAATATTAAGCACTTTTAATGATTTTCAATGACCGTGGGAACCCTGAATAAATATATTTAACTTTAAAAATTTTCATTTTTATCAATTTACTCATGATTAAACAGGCATTGTTTCCAACTGTCTAGAACCTATATAAATCAACAAATGCTCATAATACTTTGTATACATACTAATGAAAACAAGAGTGAAATATATCTAAAACATTAAAAAAAATAAAAAATTTGCAAATGACACATTTTTTCTAGGTCTAAACTTTCATTTGCAATTTACTACATTAGGTTCAGCTTGAAAACTTAACCTTCATATAAAAAAGTGATTTAAGTGCCATATTTTCATATAGTGGCTAAATTTTCGCTCCGACGTTTATTTTTTACTTCAGATATCATTTCCCCTCAGCACATTTTGGCTCTGGTTGTTCAGCTTACTTGGGGTACAACTACTCCGACCATTTTCTACTCCCAGCAACTGGTCCAAATAGGTTGACCTGAGCTTTTCCTTCTGCCAACTTGCCAAAGTCAAACAATATGAATTCACTGGTTCATTTTGAAAACGAATAAATCTCCTGTCTAATTGGTTGAAACCAATCGGGTTTCCGATTTGATGCTTACGAAGAAATTCTCAAGCTTGTTTTTATGGAATAAATGTGCTTTTTAAAAAACAAATATAATAACCATTTAATATTTTAGATGTACATAGGTTTGGTTGGTTGTTTTCAGATTATCTGGCACCGTCAGCAACACGAGGGCTATAATGCGCCGAAACATTCGTCATTAGACAAGCCAACATACATTTACAAACACCCATGCCTTACACGGGACTCGAACCCGCAACCTCGCGGTCTAGAAGCTAGCAAGTTAACCACTATACCGTTTGATCGGCAAATACATCGGTTTAAATTTAAATGAGATAAATCAGAGAAAAATGTTTAAAAAATTTTTACAAGTAGTATCCTATTCCAATGTAGTCACAACTCTTTGGTTCAAATGTCAAGAAGTTCAATCATTAATCCAATCTTGATCAACTAATTTTAAGTGTTAGGAAAGGGCTAAATGAGGGATAAATGGAACTCTGAAATTTAATACATATGTCAACAAAGGCAAGCGTAAAAAACAATAATCTATTTCGATCTCAAATAACCAATTCTAAGGGGTGAAAAAGGAACTAAATGTTTCGAACATGGAATATCACAAATGTCCCACTTCCAATGTAATTAAAACTCTGAAACGTAGTACAAATGCTAATAAGGACAAACATAACAAAAGTAAGCTGTTCTGATCAATATTAACTCATTTTAAGTGGTCGAAAAGAGGTTAAACATTCTAAGAGGAAAATTTCAAATATCCCACTCCAAATGTAGTCACAACTTTGAAATTTGATACTAATGTCAACAAGGTCAATCATAGAAAAAGTAAGCAATTCTAATCTTGATAAACCAACTTTCAAGGGTCGAAATGCGATCAGGTGTTTTAACATGGAATGCACAAATGTCTTTCGATTGCCAAAATGCACATGATAAGATTTCATAGAAAAGCAAAGATATTCAGTTAGTTTATAATATAGTAAATGAAATATTGAAAGAAAAATTTAACGGTGGTTGTTCACAAAATATACTCTACTTTATTACTATTTGTAATATTCTTATACAACTTACTTCAGAGAGAAGTTTCAATGCTGCCTTGACGTCTTTATCCTTCATGACTCGGAAGCCAGGCGTCCTTGGGTTCTTAAACAAAATTACTCAGAATTACTCATGAGAACAAACACAATAGAAATCTGCATGGACAAAAAATACTAAATGAATTAGTAGGTTGGTTATAAAGGATTTCTCTTTTTGCAATTAGTAATAATACTTTCAAACACATATTGACAAGTAAAGTGTGTGTTTAACAAAGTGAAACATTTACATACAATGCTATAATTGAAAACTTGTTTATGAATAAAAACACACAGAATCTTGCAAGAAGTATCACAGATAGGGTAAATAGATAAAATTTAAAAACTGACCATAAAACATCAATGCTTAAATTTTAGCAATAAATAAGAAATATTTAGATCTTTGTAAATCATGTGAGCACTGGAACATGTAATTTGCAAACTGAAAATCACTCCAAAAGAGATCATAGAAAACCACGAGTAGAACTTGAAATCCAAGCCAGAAAACCCACACCATTAATTAAGCTTAAATTTAAGAGCTTAAATACCCGCTACAGCAATGAACAAGAATAAGGGAGCGAGCGATCTCTGAAATCATTGAGGGACAAGTACCCAGATAAATTTGCATAAAAAGAAAACTAAACCAATGAAATATTTCAGAAAAGGAGTATGTATAACACAGAACTTTGCCTGGGAAAAAATAAAATATAAATCCTTACATCAGGCAATTTATATAGCTTTAAGGTCCTCTGCATTGTCATGTTGCGACTGAGATGAGAAAATTTGACTTCGATAAGCTTTCGTGGATTTAAGGAACGGTGCCAGTACCTAAATAATAATTGAAAAAAAAAAAGGTTACAGCAATAATAAATACTGAAAATAAAATGCCAATTTCACAAAAAAGGTTTATATTATCTATTTGAACTATATACTTTAGTACTTAAGTAACACAACAATATAATGAATTGCTAAATAAGAATGCATGCAATCAATTAAATAGTTTCTTTTATTAAAGATATTTGAGGTGAATTTAATTCAATTTAATATGTGTTTGGACTTTGGCATACATACAATGTAGATTTTAATAAATACTAATATAAACAAATTTGGCATTTGCAAAGCTGTTCCTAATTTAGGGATACGGTTTAAATCATGGGATATTTATAAAAATTAAGTTTAAAAAAAAGTTATTTTTATTTCAAATTTGTTTAAGGACCATTTATTACTGTAGTCCTGTCAAGTATAAAAAAATCATTTGTTTTCAAGCAATACTTAGGCAGATATTATGGCTAAACAAATGAAGCAATAGGTCTACGAGGTAGGGGCAAACTGAAGGTCCTTCTTAGCAAGTTGAACCTTATCAGGAAAGTTGAGAATAAACTTCTAAGCAAAAAAATATCTAATATACTTTTGAATACTACATGTTTATAGGTTGCTTTTGATGTGTCATTTGCAACGATTTAAACTATTGTATAATTTTTTAAGTAATTACGTGAAAGAAATATTTTTAGCAATTATGAGTAATATGTATACAAAATTAGGATGTTTTGCTTACTACAGGCTTTGCCCAATTCAAAATAAGATAACTTTAATTATGAACACCCCATACATTAAAGCTGACAATTTATACCTGCAAGTTCCAATAGGCTTAGGAAGTACAACACCAGCTGTGTACACAGCTTGGAAAATTCCTTCGCGGTTTACTCGCCTGGTGATCTCTCGTATAAGAACCGGAGCCACCCGTTTTGATCGAAGCTTTTTATGAACGCATAAGAAGTTAATTTCTACAATCTGCCTTTTCCTAGAAAAATACAAAAATATTATTCCGGATGGAAAAATAGCTATATAGAAAATTGTTTATTTCCAACAGGTTTTCAGCATGCTTTGGAAGAAACGATTGCCAGAAAAGCCAGCAGTTTTACAAATTTTTCCAGGAGGTATTTCTAATAACCTATATTGGGCTGCGTATTTCAAAAGTACCCAGGTTTTAAAATATATTTATGTTGATAATTATAAGCGCTGATATGAC
This sequence comes from Linyphia triangularis, assembly GCA_963978545.1. Taxonomy (NCBI): domain Eukaryota; kingdom Metazoa; phylum Arthropoda; class Arachnida; order Araneae; family Linyphiidae; genus Linyphia; species Linyphia triangularis. The sequence goes on from OZ021730.1 coordinate 68,025,994, forward strand.
CAGTGAAAAATGCCTGAACTTTTTAAACTCAAAAACTGTTTCCTTAAAATTACTATTAAGTTAAAAAAAATACCAAAAATTTGAGAAGGAAAAAACTTGCTAGTTTTCTACCATGAAGAATATGCAACAGGCAGCTACAATTGGTGGCATTAGGGGAAAACATCTAATACAAGCCTATCCATAAAAAAAATCTTTCGTTAGAATGCTCAAGCAGCAACAGAAACAAACAAGACTACAAACTTGATGAAATGTGTAATTTGGAAACAAACAATATCTTGCCTTAATGGTTTTAGATTAGTGGAATATTTTGAAATTTCTTTTCTGGTATAATTAGAAAGTAAGACTTGGAAATTGCCAATTAAAGAAATAACATTATTAACATTCAAAACATTCCACAAAAGACATTATTAAAAAAATAAATTCCCTAGAAGAAAAACCCTCTGGTGGGTATCTCGCATTTAAAGTGATTATTTACACACACACACATATATATTGAATCTTAAATTTGGATTAAATATATATATAATTTATTAAAATTATATATTGGATTAAATATATATATTTATGGATTAAATATATATATATATTTCATCCAAATTTAAGATTTATTTTGTTCCCCTTTTATTTAGAGATATTAATTTAGAAAGGTTTGCAACGTAAATGGATAACTTTACAATAATTGACCTAAATATCGAATTTTACAATAATTGTCATCAAAATAATTGTGTACGTAAAATTCTTACTTTGATGCAATTGTTAAAAAACCAACGCACGGGACATAGATGTTTTGTAAATAACAATTTAAATTACTTTTTTTACTGTTTTAATAATTTGCGCAGCACTTTGTGATTGAACTTTAAAAGAAAAAATAAAGTTTTGTAAAAATTGAAATTTAAAATATATTTTTGTTTAAAAAAATGCATGTTTCACATTCGACTTAGAATGTAATATTATTGGACTTTAGTATTTGTACTAATTATAATGACTTCATTAAGTAATTATTGTTTTTCTTGAATTTGTTCCTTTAAAAAACACCTATTTGTTATACACTGTTTTACATAATTTAGAATCATTGAATTGAGTCAACTTTCGAAGTCAAAAAGTTAAATTGTGTCCCAAAAAAAAAAAAATTTATGATACTTTGGGCTACTAACTTTAGTAACAATTCATTACTTTTACATTCCTTTGAGGTCAGCATAACACTTGGCAAAAACTACATAACTCACAGCAACAGTAAAAATAATGGTGAATTTAAAAAGTAATGACAAAAGATATTTTTCCATAGGTTTCAAAGAAAGTCAATAAAACCATATACACTAAGGAAAATCTGTAAAAACTACTAAAACTTTGTAAAAACTACGATAAATTCGTAGAAACATTTGGTGCCTCTGCTAAGCTAGTCATGATGCTGAAAAGAAGCTTCAAAATGTGAAACCTATCGGTATGTTGTGGAAGATTTGTGTACCTTTCAGGAATCAAATCTGTCTCATTGTTACTGTGCAATCATATTTGAGTTTAAATGGCAAGAAGCCGTATTCTTTTAAACTAATTCTTTAAGTATTAAATGCATAATTGTATCACAACTATAAAAAGGACTGTTTCATTTAAACAAATTCAACTCTCTCACTGCTTAGAGAAAGCATTTGACTCTGCAATACACCTATAGCAAGTTAAAAGGTACATAGACTTAATTCCTAATAATCAAACTTAAATAGCAATTAATGCTACTAAGAGCATAACACACATAAATACAAAATTAAAACATACAAAGTACCTACTGGCCATAAATGCGCACAAGTGCAGGGACTGCACTAATGAACCCAACAAGCTTTTTGCTCTTTACAACACGCACACCGCAATGCCATTGCTTTTTCCAGCCTGGAGGTTCCAAAGCCCTGTTAAATACACAAAATTACTTTCAACAACACTGTTGACCAAATTCTGTACATACAGTTCAATTAAATTTACTCAAGAGATACCTCAACCAGTTTTCTAAATAATATGTTGTATATACTAAAAGTAAAAGGAACTTTAAAAAAAAAATTAAAAATTGCGAAATTTCTCTTTTTAGATATTTCAAAAGCAAATTTTTGAGGAAGTTTTTGGAGCCTCAAGAATGATCCAGCAACTTTTCTGATCATAGACCAAATGTTTGTCTAATTACATTGTTATATTAATCTACAATTTATAAAATTATGTGCTGTCTCTAACAGCAACATCAGGAGCTGATTAATAAAATTTGAAGGTATACTAGAGTAAGATTTTTCACAAAACACATCAAGATTAACTTTGCAATTATTCCTCAATTTCAGTAGCGTCACCAGTTAGATAAGAAACAAAATGTTCTATCATTATGTAAATTCATTTCTTAATTAAAATTATTAATTGCTTTTCAATCGGTGTTAATGTTTAACGCATTACTAATTCTATGCCAGATAAATTCTACATGTTTTAAAGTAATGTTTTGACAGAAAATGTGTTCTACTAAATATTTCATTTGGTCTATGAGGTGGTGTTAAACTTATGATCAGTTATAGAAAAATGTAATTGTTACTTTGCAACCTAGAACATACCTTCACTTAGGACATCCATTTTGTCTATCAGGAAAATATAAAGTAGACATTGGCTGAATAACAAAAGAAAACTAGGGGCATAGAATATTGCACAATTTTTAATTATACTATAATACTGGGCCCTGCTTTAAACTTGACATGAATTGATATAATTTATTGCTTTCCGATTTTCATTCATTTTAAAAAATTAGCCAGTTTAGAGATAATTATTACATCAGTAAAAAAAACCAGCCAAATTGACAATATTTTTTAGCAATAATTTTAATATTGTTCTATCCAGGTAAGTGAAACGGGGGGGAGGAGGGGGGTCATTGATAGCAAAGGGAAGAAAATTAGATAAAAGATTTTCGTTTTTTCTACTATTCACACCTTTAAAGAATATTTACGGAAATCTGGAGGTGTGGATGTTTATAACACTTTAAAAAGCATTACGACAGATTTTGATCAAAATCATTGAAACTATTTCTTGGCAATTGCTGAAAAGTATAAATTTTTCATGTGCATGTGCTATTTTAATGAAAACTTAAATGGCAGATCCCATTGTCACCATTGACTCATATAAAAAGTTTTACACAGTAGGTCATTATGCTGACCACAGATAGAAAATTTTTCTAGACCCCTTTTTTTAACTCAATATATTTCAAACTATATAAAAATGCAAAAAAAAAAGGGGGGGGGTTCTGAATGTAATACTTTACTGCATTTAGGGTAAATGAAAATAAAAATATAAATGTTCATAACAAATAAAAGGGCCTCAATCAAATAAGAATATATGATAGAAAGATGTGCAAGAAATATATAAAAGACAAAATTACCATTTTAAAAAACCTGGAGAATAGTCAAACCTAAACATATTGTCATCATCTTCAACATAATTTTCATTTAAAAGGGTATAAAGCTCCATTAACTAGAATGAAAAATAAGTATTTAATATAACTATTAAATTATTCATTTCAGCAATTCTCTGAAAACTTAAACAGGGTTCCCACTCAAATCACGGAATGAAAAACAATAAATTTTAAGGACCTAAATAATGTTTTTTACGGACCTTTGAAAATTTATTTTCAGACATCATGTCTATATAAAAAATTTAATAAAGTATATTTTACCAAAATTGTTACAGAAAAATTCCAAGTTAGCGCAGGCGTAATACAAACATGTCAGAGAATTCCGACACAGTGTGGATAAGTGGCGGTCATGCTAGGATAGCAAGTCTGAGTTGTATTTTTTATAAAATTTGCAGTTGTGCACACAACATCCGCAAAAATTAAGGACTTATAAAGACCGCTACGCATTTTCAAGGACTTTTAAGCACCTCTATGCATTTTCAAGTACTTTCAAGGCCTTGAAAACAAGTTCAACAATATTAAGCACTTTTAATGACCGTGGTAGCCCTGCGAAACCACTACACCTAAATTAAAAACCTCGAAGGAATGTAAAAGTAATTAATTGCTACTAAAGTTAGATACCCAAAGTATTATAAAAATGTATAAAAAAAAAATTTTGACACAACTTAATTTAACTTTTTGACAATAAAAGTTTACTCATTTCAACGACTCTAAATTATGTAAAACGGGTAACAGAGTGTAACAAATAGGCATTTATTAAGGGAACAAATTCAAGAAAAACAATAAAAAATTTCCTTAATGTACAATCAGTTGAAATACAAAAGTTCAATAATATTATATTCTTGATAGAATAATTTATGAAACTAAACTTAAAGTCTTTACACATGTCCCATGCGTAGGAGTGAAACATGCATTTTTTTTTTAACCCATTGATGGTCATGGGAATGGGCGAAATTCTACAGTTGTTTCCCATGCAATAGTTTTTAAATTATATTTCTAATTCAAATACATAATTTTTTTAATTATTTTATTTTAGATAGGTTATAAAATATCATCCTAATAAAAATATTTTTAAAAATATTTTATTTTAAATTTTATTTATAAATTTAAAAATGTTGTGTATTGCTGGAAAAATTGGGAATCAAATGACGTGTATATACATGCATGACTGTCAGTGGGTTAATAAAAATATATTTTAAATTTCAATTTTTATAAAACCTCATTTTTTCTTTTAAAATTCAATTACAAAGTGCAGTGCAAATTCTTAAAACAGTAAAAAAATAATGTAAGTTATTTTAGAACACACGTATTGCTTTGGTTTTTTAGCAATTGCACCAAAGCAAGATTTTTAAGGACACGAACTATTTTGATAACAATTATTGTAAAATTCAATATTTAATCAATAATTGTAAAGTCCTCCAATTTTGTTGAAAGCCTTTCTAAAATAATGTCTCTTAATAAATGGGGAACTAAATAAATCTTAAACTTGGATTAAACACTTATATATATGCGAGTCTAAATCATCACTTCAAATGCGAGATACCCGCGAGAGGTTTTTTCTTGAGAATTTATTTTTTTAATAATGTCTTTTGAGGAATAGGAATGTTTTTGTTCTTTTAACTGTCAATTTAAAAGTCTCCATTCCTGCTTATACCAGCAAAGAAATTTCAAAATATTCCACTAATCAAAAAAACTATTTATACAGGATATTGTTTGTTTCCAAATTGCACATTTCTTCAAGTTTGTAGTATTGCTTCTGTTGCTGCTAGAGCAGTCTAAAGTTATTGTTTTTTTTTATGGATTAGGCTGATATTAGAGGTTTCACCCTAATGTCACTAATTTAATAGTAGCTGCCTGTTGCATATCATTTCTTCAACACCCGGAACAGCATTAGGAGAGGGATTCATATTCCTAAATAATGTTATTACAAAACTCGAAATTGTATTCTTCTCCTTTAGTGTCGATATAAATCAAATAAGTTTAGCACTAGATATAAATGAATGTAGCAAGAGTAAGATAAGGGACACTGTTTTTTTTACCATAAGGCACTTTGATCCTTGCATTGTTATTTTCATTATTTGGATCACAAAGTCTATTTGCACAATATGTAAAGATGGGTTTGTATTATCATATAACTTTAAAGTATTTTTTGCATCTTTTCTTCATTTTTGAAATGAAAACATTTCCCTTCAAACAAAACTGAGTTGATATTATTAGGGCATAATGTTTCATTCTAAAAATATTTTGAATCATAATGACTTTGCAAACTGTTTAGAACAAGAAAGAAATTTTCATGAACCATTGCATTGGTCAGCAAATGTGAGACTTAAGAGTATGACACTCTTTGGTTGAATTTTGCAAAATGTAGGGGGAAAAAACCTTGATTTGAGGGATTTTTCTTTGAATAAGACAAATTCATCCTTTAAAGACACAGGTAGTATTTTTATCCTTTTAATTTTTCCTGCTTTTCCAAATATTATGCAGTTGTCTCTAAATCAATGTAGGATAAAAAAACACGCGCAAAAGTGGCAAATGTTATGAAAAGGTGTTTGCGTTTGAACACATAAAGTTGTGAAATACTCATTCCTACTAATTTTCCTAACAGTAAAGAACACTAAAAACATCTTAGACTAAAATGCTTATATTTTTAAATACTTATGAGTATGTGAAATTCTTAATGTGAGGAACCATTAATTTTCTGTGTTTATGTAACTATGTACAATTGATATGAATGAGATGGTCAATTGAATTCAAATGAGATCTTACCACCATGGGATCTTCAATATCAAGTGTATCCCACTGAAAACCTTGTGGTAACGAATAGGGCTCTTTGCGAATATCTTCGATTGGCTTGTCAGGTTCAATAGGCTCATTGGAAGTACAGCTAATTTCATCGCCTGAAAGGATTGAAATAAAGTTTAAAAAAAAAAAAAAAAAAATTAATACATCTAATGAAAGTTTGAAATAAAGTACAAGATTAATACATCTTATCATCTTATGAAAGTAAAAATAATTAATTTCTAGGGACTTTTTAAGGGGACACAGTACTGTAAAAAAGCCGGGTTTTTTTGTGTTTTTTTGCTATAATTATTGTTTGAATCTTTTAAATAACCATGCAGAATTTTAAAACTGTATCTGCATTTTTTAATTAATTATTTGACATTTTATACTGAATGACAGGATGTGGTCAACTAATGAAAACTTTAATTCTAATTTTCTCAATTGTTTTTTCTTGATATTAGGTTTTTCGAAACGCTAAAGCTTTTCTTCTAATTAATTGACATTATTAATCTGAAATTCTTAAACCATTTTATAAAATATGTCCATTTTATAAACTGGCATTCTAATTGACAACATTGTTGGAGTTTTCATTTTTTTAACACTAAAGTAATTAATTACTAGGAATATTCCATATTTCAATGCCAATTTTTATATATTATAGTTGAAAAAAAAATTTAGAAAAAATTTTGGGCTCTTTTTGTGTGTGTAGTTAAAAATTAACAAAACTCATTAAAAATAAAACTGTTAATACAGGGTTCCCACACAAAATCTAAAACAAAATTCCCCGACTTTTCCCTGTTTTCCAGATGATATTTAAAAAATTCCAGTACTTTCAAAGGAAAAAAATATAAACGCAAATTTGAAAATTTAACACCAGATATTTAAGTTCCTAAGTGATATTTATATTTCTGATTGAAATAATCATTGTTTATAATTTACTGTGTGAAACAGATACTAAGTAAACCTTATCTATACTAATAAAACAAAGAGTATGTCTACTCAATAGTCTATAGAAAGTAACTTCCAATATGAGCAGAACTCTGAAATTTTAAACATGAGTAGTTATTACTATCCAATTTTGTTTATCAAAGACAAAATATTAAAATTTTTATTAGTTTTTTTTAAAATTTAAGGCAATTGGAAGTTAGTTAATAAAACTTGCAGCATATGGCATTGCTAAAATCTTTGCAATTGTTATTTATTCTTATCTTGGCTGTTTTATTTATGTTTTTTTATACTTAGAGGAAATTCGTTAGTGTGAGTGCTATATTTTTTTTAATCTATTCTTGGCTGTTTTAGTTGTTTTGTATTCCTACAGATTTTTTTTTTTTTTTAAAGGGTCTCGGTATTAACGGGGGAAAAGGTTCAGAAAGGCAATTGTTGAATTAATGGGGGGTTATGTAGCATTATACTTTTTATAAAGACCTGGCATATTGACAGGTCACCGCAACGCGAGGCCACGCAGCTAGTTACTAATACAAGCTTGAAACAAAATGAAGATTGTTTACCAAATATGATTGCCTGCTCAAATATTTGACTGGTTGCTTAAAAATATCTCATAAACTTGCAGAAACTCGGTAAGATTAGAAAACTTGCCCTAAGTCAGCAATTAAGAATTTTGTTTTAGTAATCGGAAAAAACGCGGAGCACCAAGGACAATATTTTGAAGTATCCTAGCGGCAGAGTGCTGACTTGAAAAGGCCGAGTTCGCAATAAAATCCGCAATTTTCATCTTCAAAATCGTAAAGATACACGCGGCAAAAACGGCAATTGCACCATAAACGGCTACAAAACTTCTTTTAAAAATAAAGCAAAGTCCGCAGTTAATTCGTAAATTTTTGTTTTCAATACCAGATTTCAGCGATCAGTACTCATGAAAAACCTATAAATTCAGAAAAACTCATTAAAGTAAGAATTTTCCATATGCGTAGCCGAAGCAAACTAGCGATTTTCCAGAAAAATTGACAGTTCTTGTAAACTGATCTCCAAAGGCGTAAATTTATTAAAAATTATGAGTACAAAATTAGATGGAAAGTGACATCTTGATGTTAATAACATTTAACAAAAGCTATCAACAAAATTGAAAAAGGTGAGTGTCGATTAAGATCATACACTAGTTTTTAGGGGCAGCGAATAGGTGTTTTCCTTAAAAAAAAAATGCGAAGTTCGGGCAGTTTAATGAGCTATTCATAAAACCGTACCAAAATGGTCGAAATCCGTACATTGTACGGCTAATCGGTAAAAGTTAGCTACAACAAATATACGCTATTCAATTAATCGAAACTTCAACTTTCATATGAACTTTTACGGCCATTCATTGCGGCGGACGTCCAATTCTTTGTTGTAGCATAAACTGCTGTCCAGTTCCAAGCCTCTGTGTTCCAAGTCCAACAACCACTTGAAGATAAAAACTGCTCCACCACTATAAGAAATGAGCCATTCCCCCAAAGAACCGGTTTTGAATACTGCCGTTTTACGGAGCGGTCAACAATAAAAGATGAAGTCCACTAAAAATGAGCCATTCCTCGAGAACCGGTTTTGACTACTGCCGTTTCGCTGCGCAGTCAACAAATAATGACGTCATAGATTCATTGAAAATTTCTATTTTTCTGCTTAAATTTTTAACTGAGACGAAATTCCCTGACTTTTCCAGAATATTCCAAATATTGGCGATTTTCTCTGACTTTTCCCTGATTTTTGAGGGCATTTTCATTTTCCCTGACAATTCCTGGTTTTCCATATTTTCCCGGTGTGTGAGAACCCTGTAATAGTTTTAAATTTTGATTTTAATTTTAAAAGGAACATAAATTTCAATTTGATAAACATAAATATATTTATTTTTGTGTAGGGTTAGTACAAGATACCAACTTTCTTTTTTATAAAAACACCAACATTTTGACAACTTCCTCACTCATGTTGTTGTTTTTTCCAAATTATAGATATACGAGTAATGAGCCCTTTTAAAAAACAATCCACTCTTGTCCAGACCTAATTTCGGCACAGGTTGTGTGTCCCAGAACTCGTAATGCTTTCTTGCAGCCTCCTCGTGTGTCTTAGCTGGACCTTGATGCATCCCGCCCATCTTTAGGGCTTCCATAGCCTTCTTTATCTCATTTAATTTGGTCGCAGAGAGGCCCTGCAAAGAAGAGAATGATAGACGTCTTGAAAACCAAACACATTATAATCATTTGGTACAAAATCAAACAATTTTATTAAACTACCATGATTTTTTTAACTGTTCTCAAAGAGTATAATTTATAATGCATAATTATTAACATTTCTAAAAAATTAATGATTTTGATAAAAATCTAGTCTTGCACCCCCCTGCAAATATTCCTAGCGGCGCCCATGTGTACAGTAAAATATCCGAAATCCAAACTTCCAAAATTGGGACCTTTTCCAGCATTTCTCTCCTTAATATTTTTATTTTATGGAAGTTTGTCTGTATCCCAAGTATTGTATGTTTTAAGGACCAGTTAGTTGAAGTATTAGGCACTGCAATTAAAGAACTTGAACAGTGTTCTTCAACCTTTGTCATTCACCGGAACCCTTTTTTGAGATTTTTTTTATGGAATACTTCGTGGGGGGGGGGGGGTATTACATAAAGGTGCATCTTTGTCTTTATTATAGAACTTTTCCTATAAATTTATATTTATTCAAACCAAAAGATAAACATTGCATATAAAGTATTTGTATTATACTTATAAATGTAACTGAAAACAAAGAAAAGCAGAACAATAAAAAATTAATGACATTGCTGTGCTGGTTTCTTACTACACAATTTATCAATATCTGGATGGATCAGAATCAACTGAAAACGCTTATCATTTTTGCCATCAAGTCGATTTCTATACTTGGTTTTTGTAGCGACATATGTGAAAAAGGCTTTCTCACAAAGGCACGTTGTTCCGAAAGGCATCAATTCTTTAACTGCACAATTGAAAATTTTTTACTATTATTCCATTAATCTTATCCAAAATGGGTCATTGCTATCCTTCCCAAATGTAGATTTTAATGTGGTGTCGGTACATATATCTATAAATTGCTCTTTCTTTAATTTGCATTGTATCCACATCACTGCTCTTGTTAAAACAATTTTTGGCCAAACTTTAAATTATTGTAAGCAGAGGGAGGAAAATATTCCAAAAATGTCTTTTGCAAGCCAGTTAAATGTCCTACATTACTTTTAAATTCTGGTCGAATGCGATATTATTGGTTACCAAGAAATCAGCTTAAAGCTCGAATTTTAGCATTGAATCGCAAGACCCCTAAAGCTTTTGAGTGGAACCATAGGGTTCTGCGGAACACTGGACTAGAGCTAAGAGACAATTTCAAAATAAGAAATAATGAGGATTCGTAAAACAGGGAATAAGTTTCGTCAAAAATCAAAACTATTAAAACAGCTAACCTTAAAACAAATATTTTTCAAAACTACATAAAATTTTATAAGGTTTTTTCTTAATTTATTCCATTTAAATATATTTTCTTTCATTGATTTTGTGTATAAGCAATGAAGTGTTCTGAAGTCAGGCGTTTTCCAAAATCTGGAATCACCAAAGTCCTGGCTCCGATTTGAGATAATCTACTGTACCACAAAAAAGAAAAAAAACTGTCCAGAAATAATATTTGACATGCATACTTTCAGGTCAGAGGCAGACAAATCGGGAGCTTCGAAAACTTCGGGAGCTTCTTCTTTGGCTTTATTTTTTCCTTTCTTCTTTTTTGCCTTTTTAGCCTGCTCTCCAGTGGCATAACTAGAATAAATAATGCATTAGCATCTTATTTTCACAGTAAAATTATAAATGAACAATCTAAATACTTAAAGTTTATTAAAATTTTACAAGGTTCATACTGAAAAGTAAGGAGTTTTTATAAAGACTTTTTAATGACCTTTGAAATTTTTTAAGGGCCTTCCTTTTATTTTGTAGCAACAAAAACTCATTTTCCAACACTAAAATTCAAAACCTTACACAGGAATAAAAATCAACTAATAAATAATTAAACTACTATAACATTTAAATAGCGTAGAATTTTATTTAAAAATTAGGTAGCTTTTTATTTCTATGTATAACAGAAGTCAATCCACACTTTAAGAAAGTTAAGTGTTCTGGGAAATAAGGCTTATAAAAATAAGGAAATAAAACTGTTTAACCAATAAAAGATGCATCCTAACTAATAGATAGGGAGAAATAGGGAAATTAAATTTGGGATAGCTAAAAATCAAGAGAAAATTTGCAATTAAGGATCCAAAATAAAAAGGGGGGGGGGTTAAAGACCCCTCTATCAATATCTACCAAAATTAAGGAATTCTTAAGGACTTTTAAAGACCAAGCGAATCCTGTAAATTAAATCTCTAAGGTAACTTAGTTGAAAAACTCGGCTTAAATGTCAAAGGCAAGTTTTTGCGACATATCACAATTTGTTATTACTACAAAATATATAATATGGCCACAAAATTCAGAAAAAAAAGTTCCCTGATAATTTCCTGATTTTACGTCAAACTTTTTAAAAAATTTCCCAACTTTTCCAGATGTGCAGACACCCTGATTAAATAGAACACATATGCCAAAGAAATAACATGCCATTTTTTTTTTTAAATTTTGGCGGAAATGAAAAGTTTAAATTATTTCTTAAAGTGATACTTGTAACGTTTACCACAAATTTCTCACGAAATAAGTAAATGGCACCAAAATACAGACGAACAAGTAAATATACTTTCCCAACAATGATAGAAAACTTCCCTAATTTTCATGAAATTTAAAAATATTCCCTGATTTTTTCTATACTAAACTCCACTTTAACTGAACATCACTTAGACGATAGATCTTCACCGTGCACATAGGCAATGCATCCATTTTGGCAGCGTGAAGGAATAATGCTAGCCAAACCTTATAGCCTTTTGTTCCACAGGGTTGCCGGACTGAGCTTCCCAGCATGTCTTCAAATCCAAAATGGATTAATTGCCATGTACACGGTGAAGATCACTGTCTAAGTGATGTTAAATTAAGGTGGAGTTAAGTATAGAATCAGAAAGCTCCTTGACATTTCCTTGATTTCCAGGTTCTGTGGCAACTCTGCGGTAACTTGAAACCACAAAACAAGTTTAATAAATTCGCTGATCTGCTGTTCAGGGAAAACGTGAAACTCAACTTCGTAACTTCATTCTAACATATTAATTTAAATGTAAAACACACAAGGAAAAATCTTTTTATGAGTTTTATTTCTGGAGGAGGGGGAGTCAAACCCCTAGAACCCCCTCCCCCTGGTTACGACCTTGGTAATGCAGATAAGTATTAAGGTCCCTGACAATTGTGATCATGATCCATTCCATTGAACATTGGCAATCAGCTGCCAAAGGCACTAGGCATTAGGGTGGGCCGAAAAACACATTTTTTTTAAATCACTATTCTATTAGTGCGGAAAGGGTTCTCCATGGGCTTGATAAACACGCTGTAAAATATTTTTTTGACTGGATAATAACTTCTGCCCCTTTATCACAATTGGAATTTTTCAATTTTTAAAGAAAAGTGCACATTTTCTTGTCTTTTCACACTGCATTTGACAGGAAGTGAGAGAAGACTGTTTCACATTCCTCTGCACTTGTTTGCAGACTTCTGAAAATTTCTTTCTCCCTACTGTTGTGCCACGTATTGCAACTAAGAATTTACTGGGTTTATCTATGTAAGGGTATGCCTGTAAAAAGATCTACCTCTTGCTACTAGTTCGAGCTACGAAATTGGAAATGTATGTGTGTTTTTAAATTATGTTCTCCATTATTTTGGTTTGATTAGTTTGTTAATAGACATAGCATCAAAAATCAGAAAATTTTATCAACAAATTTAAATGACCAATATTTGGAAGCCGCAAAGATATATCTCAAATTAATCTTCCTACATACGAAAATATGCTGCGTTTCTGCCTCTTTGAGATATTAAATCTTGCACCTAAAACTGGAAACAAAGAACCGAGTTTCTTGAGAATTGCTGAAATTGTTGCAACTAAAATTGAGTCGGTATAGGTAAAAGCAAACATTGTCATTCCTATTGTGACCCATTCTAGAATACTGCAGATGATTCATACCTACAATAGAAAATATATTAATTTTAAGCGGTCTTACAAAAGAGATAACATTAAGGCTTTGCAAGCAAAGATCAAAGCATTTCGACAAGAAGCATGCATAAAGTTATTTGACATTATAGTCTGCAATGCATTACTTTAGAAGATTGCGCATGTACTAAAAAATACCTCGAAATGAGTATCATTTCCTAAAAGATCAACTGACAACAAGACTTCTTTACATCGCCTCGCTTGACATTAATGAAACAAAACCACTTCAGAATATTGCTGATAGAAAGGTTCAAAATTTTTATTTAAATTATAAACAAGCAACGCCTAACACAGGATATGTAGATTATGAGGCAAAGAATTGTTCTTTAGATACACCTGAAGTAGATTTGAATTTGGACATACCATCGGCATGCGACATTGAAAAGCTGTGAAGGGAAAAGGCTAAAGTTAGAAAGGATTTAAAATGTCAAGAGTTAAAAGAAACTCAGGCATTACCATTGAAGAGCCTGTATTTGGATAGTCGTAAAGATAGTAGATACTAAAAGACACACGAAAAGTAAACAAGGAACATTTGCCTCTTATAGAAGAACAAGGTTCATGTTGTAACGCACCCCGGTACTAAAGAAGGACACAGAGGTGGTTTTGAAGATTGCACAGGGAATTTATCGAAACACTGCAAAATATCAACAGACAGATAATGGTCACACCGAAGGGAATAACTTAGGAAAGATACAGCTCACCAGCCTGTGCGTGAAATCAAAGCACCTTGAGATTCTGTGGCTATATGTGGCCAGAGTCCATCCTAGAAATGAAAAAGGGCAGGGTGCTATTCTCCAAAAAAGGGCAACTCCTTTTTATAAGGGCACTTTTATGACAAATTGCAGAAATTTGTTTACAGGTTTTCTGCCACAATTTCAATTCAATATTGTTTTACTTTTCCACCACAATAAATCATTTTAAATTTTCGATTGTTTGAAAAAAATAATAATGCAAAAGACTTGCAATCAAAAACTTGTTCAGAAACTCAAAACAGATCAAAATACTGATAAAATGCTTCAATCCGACTTTTGAAGAAGGCATGGTAAAAATCTGTCGAAATATGCTTAATCAAGACACGTACGAAATGGCCATCCGGATTTATTAATGAGCATTTGGGAAATTGTAAGACGGCCCCCTACAATACACCTACTAATGAGGCTTGTTATATGGACATCTATTCAATGATTTCAGTCCTTGATCTATATGTTGCGCGTTTGAACATGAATGTGCATGCGCGAAAGTTGATTTCAGTAAGGGTGATCCACATATTGCGTACTGTTGGGGGAAAAAAACAAAAGTTTTTGGAATTCTTGCAGGGTGAAATTTTTTCTGAAAAAAGGCAGGAAAAGCGCTATTTTTAAATAAAATGGGCAGGCAGGGTGCGCCGCCCCCATGAAAAAAGCCTAGGATGAACTCTGTGTGGCGATGATAGCTCCACCGACCAACAGTACGTCCTTCCACACACAACACCACCCGTTTACAGGCACAGAGCTATCAAAAGCTAAACGAGCCTAAAAAAGAGAGAGCCCTTAAATCAGGTCACTTTTATACATAATTCTAACATGCATCTTATTGATATTCTGGCCAGCTAATTAAGGCAAAGATGCCAAAGTGAACCATCATAACGTTACATTACTCATTTAAGTCCATCATTTGGTACTGTAAAACAGATAATCCAGACAATAATCGGATATTTTGAGAGGTTCACAATAGATCTTTCTCAGCTTCTGGCATATCTCTTAATTTTGAAGCTTCAGACTGTACAGAAATGATTGACTGGTCTTCAATTACTATTACTTCTCCACAAATCCTTTGTGATGTATCCACTACTCTGTTTAGTTCCATTATGAGTGGTAAGAAAAATCCAGATTGGGACTTGGTTTATTTCCATGTCACACAGGCAGTTGAACGGTGTAACAAGTTAGTGATAGAAGCATCCACTATGGTTTATGGGTTTGAAAGTAGAGACGGGATCTTAGATCCAAATTATTTTCCCGATCAATTATGCCAGAATTCGACCATAAGGCTGATTTCAAGCCTCTTCTTGCTGATTAAGTGTAAATAAAATTTTGGTATTGGAATGTCATAACATTCTATAGATACAATATTCTCAACAAATACTATATTAATATACTGTGACTTGGCAATTATTTAATAATTTTCAGGCAGTACAAATCAATTGTGAAATATTATACCACAATAAACAGAGTTTGTACCCATCTATTTCTCATGTTTGATTTATTTTTATAACACATAAAAAAAGGGCACTTTTCCTCAAAAATTGCAAAATTTCAATTGCAATGGCAGAGTAGAAGATATTATTCAATCAAAGAAATATTTTACACCTTTCTTATTGAACCCAGTTGGCACCTTTTACGTACTATTAGAATAGATACATTGAAAAATAATTACAGTTCCTATAGCGAGTAAAAATTGGCAAATTTTATCCAAATTTCCAAAATTCATGTACGATGCGGGGGCAGAAGATATTATCCAATCAAAAAAATATTTTACACCATGTTTATTGAACCTAAAAAGAACCCTTTCTGCACTATTACAATAGCGATTTTGAAAAAAAGTGTTTTTCGACCCACCTTACTAGGCATATTAGTGGGTGCTTTTTTCCTTCACTTGTAACATGGTAGATGAGGGGAAATCTTACACTTGTAGGTTAGATTTAATTTTTGCCTGTACTGTACAGTTGGAAATATTCTAAGTATAACTGACTGATTTTTTTATGTAGATTACTTTATTAAAGGTCATAGATTTTCAGTTTTGATATTGAATTATATGCTATGTAAGCCTATCGAATGATATTTATTTTCCCGACCTTTAGAGCTAGCAGCAACATAAAATTTTAGCAGCAAAATGTTGGCCATGAAAATTCTTTGTTAGGGCATCAAGTTTTTTCCACAACCAGGCAAGTTGAATTTTTCAGATTTATCTAACCCTGGTACATTCACACTAAAACAGCTTGATATAGTCAACACTAATCATATTTGTCCCCCTGTTAAAAAAGTCACTGAGGTAGTGGAGTTAATAGTCAAATAACAGGCAAGGTACTTTGGATATCAGATAAGAAATCAAGAAAATATAACAAATCCAAATAAAAATAAAATTTGGGATTGAGCAACCAGTACTGTGACTCCAGGTTTTTAGAACAGCAAAAAGCTTATGTTTCTGCTGCTGGTAATGAATAAAGCGCTGGTGAGAAGTTTACAGTTACGGCTGTGTTAATAGCTGTACAACGTTATGAAGGATAAAGTATTTTTCTAATTTTATGTCATCGTTCACATTTCCATGCAATTACAGTACGGTTGTTTTTCTCTAAAAATCCAAAATTTTCATGACTCATAAAAAAAAAAAAACTGCAAATCCACCAGAAAAATCTTGAAAATTCAAGTATCTTGGTCGAAATTAAATAGGAAATAATAATAAATTTTAAAGCAGTTAGGGATTTAAAATATTTGATAACTGGGTAAACTCCTAAAATAGCCCACCTCTTGGCAGTTTTTTGGAAGTGCGCCAAGCCAGTGGCGATAACGTCACCAAGATGGTAACCTTGATGGAGTTTCGATGGAGTACGAGGAGAAATGTGGTAACCTTACGGAGTCGCCAACTTGGCGAGATTTCAAAAAGCTGTCAAGAGATGGCTATTCTAGGAGTTTACCGATAACTGTTCTGATACATTGGTGTGGATTGGTTCGGACGCATTGGTGCAATAACTAATATTGATTGCTTGGTTAGTTTATAAGATCAACAACCTAATTGTATGCACAATAACAGCTAATCAAGCTGGAACCTACAGCTTAAAGTGGATTTGGACAAACAGTGAACATCCATGCCTAACCCGGGAATCGAACCCGGCACCTTTGGCCAGAGCGCTAACCACACAGCCATCAGGTGAGCTGATATTGATTGACACATTGATCTATTACCTGTTTTGGATACATTAGTGGATAAAGTAAAAATGAGTCCCCGTAAAAAATATACCTAAACAAGTTCATTAACACAGCCATTAGATGGACTTTGGCAAATATTATAAATTTATTTAATAATTAGGTCCATTCCTATTTGACGTTAAAATATCGCCAAGCCGATTTGGCGCTTTTTTGTAGGCAATGAAGTTCTAAATTTAGCAACATACATCCTCTTTTCGCCAAAAAACACTTAATTTCGTCTGGTGCCGTATGCAAATATGGTAAACTGAGTTATTTATGTTTCTCTCTTCATTTCAGAGTTTATTTTTTGTTGGAAGCTGACCTGTTGGAAATATATTGTCTTTATTCTTATTACATCATGAATCTGAGTTATATTTGTGGGGATTATTAGTTGTGGGGATGCAGAAACAATAATTTTAAGCGTAGACTCTTTATGATGGCAGTTATTTTTAAATATTTGGGGATAAATGCGTTAAACTGCCATCGTGGAGGCTATTTTGGGAGATTGAACCAATAGTGAATATTTGAAATGAAACAATTGTATTATTGAATACATATGAAATTGAATAATCGTTTGCTAATTTTACGATTTTGCCTGTTAACTGTTATTGACCGTAGAACTTTAATACTATCAAAAGATTAAATTTTGTATTTTTGGGCAAGTTAGAATTGTTCTGATAAGAATTTGATTGTTATTTATGAAAAATTTGGCACTCCATTGCTTTTTTTTTAGTTTGCTGAGCACCAATTTGTGAATGATGATGGCTAATTCTGAGGTAAGTAAGAAAGGAAGTGTGTATGCGATGTACGATTCAGTAGTTGATTTAAAAAAATTTATGTAATAGAAGATTGAGGTATAAATTGCATTAAACATAACTTTTAATTTATAGCAATTTTCACCTTAGGATTTAAACTGGTATGGTATGACTATATTTTGGTGGCCGTCAAGCCACCAAAGTATAGTTTATGATATATAAGGCGTTAAAATTTATTTTGATTCCGGTTTTTTTGTAATATAAGTTGCAATTAGTTTTAGACAGCAAAGTGATTAAAAATTTCATTTTTGAAATGTTGAACTCTTTTCTTTTTAGAGCATGAAGCGTGCACACATTACTTTTTAGAGGGTTTTACAATACCAACTAAAAAAAAGTGATTTTGGAGGTGAGATATTACAAACGGCTGCCCGAAATAGGTGGGGGTATTTTTTTATGTTCAAGTCGCCATAAGGCCAACGAAATAGGTTGCAATTTTTCCTTTTAAAGCGCACACACACCTTAGTTTTTAGAGATATAATTACGATATAAATTTTAATCAGATGATAAAGTAATTAACAATTAAAATGTATTAATAGAAAATAACCATTCATTAATGTATTTATTTGGGCAAAATTTAGATGGATAATTTTAAAAGTATCCCTCAATCGTTCGATAAGCATAGTTAACTTATGGGAATTAGGTAATCACAGTAATTTAGAATTGCATGGAACACATTAAAATTATTAGACTCTGTAAATATTTTATTTTAATAAAAGCATACCAGCAATATATATATTTCGAAAACTATGGAATGTCTAATCAGTTTTAGTATTTGCTTGAATGTTTGTGTATAGACGGAAAATCACACGGAACATTTAGACTTACGAAAGGCAATCCGTGAGCTTTTGCAAATCAATAAGGCCTTCATGATTTTCTTCTAGATCTTCGTCAGGTTTGGAATGAATTGCAGGTTCAACTGGCCCATTTTTGTCCTGTTTTTTACTATCAGATTCAATTTCTTGATCAACATCAACTTTCTGTTCCGCCATGCTTATTTCACAGTGTTGCCACTTGCCAGTGCCACTGCCAGGCCAATCTAAAACTTATTATGAAGGTTATGTATGAAACGTCACGTTCAACTACTAGCGGTCAGCAATACGATAACGGTTTCAAGCAAATTTTATTTGAAATTTATGTTAGTAAATTTCGATTTCTTTCTTTATTGTTCCATGGACGCCAAACGCACTATTTTCAATGGGTTACAGATAACCAAAGGGGTGCAAGGCTGTTAAAACCTTGATATTAGATATTTTAGTTAATAATTACGGTAACGATTTGAACTGTTAGAACTACGAACTTGCACTAAACTTATTACTATTCGTGTTTATATATTTCCACTCTTTCATATGTTCTTATTCAAAATAAAATGTTTTCTCGCACTGACAGCAGCTCGGTTTATTCTCCACAACTTCTTAATACTGTCGACGAGCTCTTAATAGTTACATACTAAATATCTTATACAGTAGAGCCGAACCTATAATGGGGGGGGGGGGGGCTCCACACACCCCCACCTCCTATTTTCTCAGTCGGCAAATTGTAATTTTTTTTTCTTAAATTAGTCGTCAAATTATGTTACCAGTTGTACAAATTATCAGTTGTAAATTAAATAATATATTTATAAAAAAATTCGTGCGAAAACTCTACAAGATAAACAACATAATTTCGGAGGATCTCGACTGAATTGGCAGAGTTTGCTGGACGAATTAAGGCCCCGAGCTGTTCTTAGAAATGCCGATTTCCAGAGACGATTAGCGGAGCAATAGGAGGCATTGCCGGAGGTAGTGTGACTTGTTTTTTAGCTTGTAACTGATGACATAGCCAGTGTTCGCAACTTAAGAATTTGAAAGGGCAGTTGAGGAATTAAATTCATTAATCTAGAAGATAAAATTGTATACTTCATATGTTAGTAGTACTAGAATAGCAGCTTAACTGCTAGCTTTGTTTAACTTTTTGTTTAAGGTAGTAAATATTACTTAACCTTTGAAGATAATCAATTTGTAACCCAAGTAATTATGTTCAATAAATATTTTGTTATCTTTTTACTAGAATTGTATTTATTGAGCGTTGCTCTGTTTATTCTATCAAAGGAGTTCTACCCTTTACGATCAGAGTCTTTGCATTTGACTATTGGCTTTACGAGATACTTAACACTTAAACGTAATACTTAATAGAACATGAGTCTGCATTGAGCAGCAGACAAGTACATGATCGGTCAATACTTCCAGAATCCCTGTTTCCGACATTGGCAATACCAGGAGCGTATTGTCCATAGGTTGTCAATCACCGGGTCAGTCAGTGTTTGTGAAAAATGGACCGGTTCAGTGTGAAAGTTCATATTTTTTTAATACGTCAATTTTTTTTTATACTAGCTAAATACCCGTGCTTCGCCACGAAATTTTACCATGTGCAATATTTTAGCCAGCTGTGAGACCCCGCGTTGCGGAAATCCGTCATCGGTGTATAGGCCCCAATTTTTGGCGCTTCGCTTGCAGGAATGTTCATTGCAACGCAAAATCATCGATATATGATAAACAACTGAATAGACTGCTTAACGCTGGGAAAATGAAGCCGTTTCCAGATGCAATTGGTGGGATAAAAAATACGTATTGCCGACGATTGAAAATAAAATTTTGGGTTGTACACAGCAGAAATGTCAATGGTAGACCTTAATTAGTAATAATGATCAAAAAAATATATACTCTAATACTTTACAAGGTTTTTCGCATTCCCATCCAACTATAAAAGTAAACTATGATTGGTAACAATCCCACCAGCTTCGCAATCCCCGGCGCGTTTTTCTCTTTGCATTGACAATGGAGCAGTCTATCCAGTTGTTTATCTATATCGAAGCGCAAAATCGAGTTCGCTTCGCTCGCTGAAAAAGTCATTGACACATAAGCACAAGCTTACTTAACTCGTTGAAAGGTTCATTGCTATGCAAACATGAGCTCGCTTTGCTCGATGAAAGGTTCATTGCTGCGTAAGCATAAGGTCGCTTCACACACTAAAAACTAATTGCTACGTAAAGCCTTAATATTAGAAGCCCCTCTCTAGTCGAGAAACAATAAAAAAAATTCCCCGTTAATAACTATAATACAACACCCCTTTAAGCGTATTTTAACACGTGATGTTTGTAAAAAGCAAAATTAGAAGGTCAAAACTTTTTATGTTGAAACTTTCAGAGCTCTAGGCCAATTAGAAGTCACTTTTTGTGAAAATATTGATTAAAAATTCATTAAAAAACAAATTAAAAATTTTATGTTTATTTTGTCAAAAGTTCAATTAGAAGGCCAAAACTATTTGTGTTGAAAATTTCAGAAATGTAGCCCAGTTAGAAATCGTTTTGTAAAATATTTGTTAATTAATAAATTAAAAAACAAGAATTTCAAAATTCTGTTTTTCAAAAGTTCAACTTGAAAGCCAAAACTACTTATGTTGAAAATTATAGAGCTGTAGCTTTATTAGAAATCATTTGGTAAAATATTTATTAATTAATTAAAAAAATTAATTAAAAAAGAACTAAAAAAAATGTAATATTCTGTTTTTCAAAAGTTCAGTTAAAAGGCTAAAACTACTTATGTTGAAAATTTCAGAGCTGTAGCCCTACTAGAAATCGTTTTGTAAAATACATAGTAATTAATTAAAAAAAAATGATTAAAAAGGAACTAAATAAAAATTTAAAATTCTGTTTTCCATAAGTCCAATTAAAAGGCTAAATCTACTTATGTTGAAATTTTTCAGAGCTGTAGCCCTATTAGAAATCGTTTTGTAAAATATTTATTAATTAATTAAAAAATGAATTAAAAAAAGAACTAATTAAAAATTTTAAATTCTGTTTCTCAATAGATCAATTGGAAGGCCAAAACTACTTATGTTGAAAATTTCAGAACTGCAGCCCTATTAGAAGTAGTTTTGTAAAAATATTTGTTAATTAAGAAAATTAATTAAAAAATAACTAATTGAAATTTTAACATTCTGTTTTTCAAAAGTTCGATTAGAAGGCTAGAACTACTTATGTTGAAAATTTCAGAGCTGTATCTCTATTTGAAGTCACTTTGTAAAAAATAAATTAATTAAAAAAGAACTAATTAAAAATTTTAACATTCTGTTTAACATACATAAAATTAGAAAGCCAAAACTTCTTATGTTGAAATTTTCAGAGCTCTACTCAAATTTTAAGTAAGTTTCTATAGATTCACAGAGCCACAGACAGACAGACACACAGCTTGTTTTATTATTATAGATAAATACTAATTGCCTTAGTTAAATTTTTTTTATCCCAGTGCATTTAAATCCCAATCGCTCCCACTTGTTCCGCCCTTTTTCGTTTAGTAGGGGTGATAAGAAAATCTAAGAAAAGTGCAGGGGGGGGGGGGGGATTGAGGGTAATTTTTTTTATGGAAGAGCGGCCGACAATACCTGAAGTGAGGAAAGGACCAAAAGGAGGTCTAACAACCACCCAGACATCGACGGGCTATAAACCCATTAGTATAATTGGTCGCCAAGATTTTTGGCAATAGATTTTGTTCGACATCTTAAAAGGCACAAATCAAAGAAACTTCTCAGGTCAGGGGGTCACTTTTTCGAGGCGGGAAAAAGGGTAGTAACTCTTCACTCTTGTTGTTATGACATCAGTAGTCAAATGCAATTGACAAATAATTTAACACAACACAAAAAAAGAGTGACTATTGTTTTTGTTGGATTCAAAAAATTTTAAATCTTAATCCTTCCGACTCGAATCACTTTCTTAGGAATAGAGTTTATTCATGTGACGTCATTACGTTCGCAACATCCTCCCACCTTGAGTTGTCAAAAGAACACAACTCAACTCTTCTTTATCTAAAGATTCAGTCTCTCATGAATTTTTATGGTTCGTCCATATTTTGTTTTCACAGGTTTGACATCACTCTTAAGTGCCTTTGGTACGCTAGGGTTTGAGCATTGTCTGCCAATTTCTTTTGGGAATCAGCGTGACATTACTATTGAAAAGTGGATCGGATGCTGTCACTTCTAAAGGATATAGGTGCTGAATTGGTCTAAGGCATTCACCTCGTGCCGTTCTCAGTTTTACTAGTCTAACGATACCTTTTTTACTTGGAAGAAGTTCAACAACTTTTGCTAGTGGTCAATTCATTCGCTTGGTTTTGTCATTTCCTATTAGCACTACATCTCCAATAACTACAGAAGATCTTTTTTTATTTTCTGGCCTTTGAATTAGAGCACCCAAGTATAAAGGATAGTATAATATTGGATAAAGGATATCCATCTAATTGATGGATATCCTTTATCCACATCAAAAATTCAGTCTTAGTGTTAGCATCAACTTCATTCTACCAGCTTAATTTCAATTTCCAAGTCTTCTGTAAAAGCAATTTTGGCATGAGAACAACTGGACAAGTGACTCCTAAAGGATCGAAGACTCTGTGAGCCGCTGAAAGAATGAATATCTTTGTAACTTTTTCCAAGCAAAGTTCTTTAACATTTTCCGTATAAATTGGCAGCCATTTATACGAAAAATGTTAACGAACAATCAATCACACACGCACGATTTGCAAAGTGAAAATCACGCTATTGCCATCAATCCTAATAAAACACCAGCTGGAGAACACGTGCGTAGATTCGTCTCGCATTTGAGTACGAGCCAGATATTGAATATTTCGCTCATCCGAAAGTGGGGACAAAGAATGCCCCCATTGTCATGCGCTCAAATTCAAACATGAGTCAGGTGGGATATGTTGCGGATCAGGAAAAATTTTACAACCAGAAATTGAGACACCACCAGGTTGGTTGGTTGTATTCAGATTATCTGGCGCCGTCAGCAACACGAGGGCTATAATGCGCCGAAACATTCGTCATTAGACAAGCCAACATACATTTACAAACACCCATGCCAACACGGGACTCGAACCCGCAACCTCGATCACGCTAACCACTCTACCGTTTGGTCGGCGAGACACCACCAGCACCATTAAGCGGCTTGCTCATCAGTACTGATCCAGATTCAAGCCTGTTCCTGAAGTCCATTCGCACATTACATTCATGCTACCAAATGACTTCGTTCGGAGCAACAGAAATAGTTCACAATACTGCGGCAAATGGTCAACGATTCAATTTAACGTTCAAAATCAAAGGCTAAGTGCACCACAAAGTAGGCTCATTGCTGCCAATGCCAAACGAACCATGCGGTGATCTGAATCGTTTATCGCCTTGCATGGCATATGGAAAATGTACAAAGCGTTTTCCTAAAGATTCCACCAACGACACGATCACAAATGTCGACGGATATTCAATGTATCGCCGAAGAAATACTTATAATGGCAGACAATCATTTACGCTAAATATCAACAATGCAGACATTGACAATCGTTGGGTGGTACCATATTCGCCACTGCTGAGCAAAACATTCAATGCTCATATTAATGTTGAGTTCTGCAGTTCGATGAAGAGCATCAAACACATTTGTAAGTATTTGAATAAAGGCAGTGATATGGCTGTGTTCCAAATTCAAAATACCGATGTGAATGCTCCTTGATTGAATGACAACGACGAAATAATGCGATACCAAATTGGCAGGTACATCAGCTCCAGTGAAGCTGACTGGCTTATCTTTGGTTTCCCAATTCATGAACGGGACCCAGCAGTTATACATTTAGCCGTCCATCTTGAAAACGGCTAGCGCGTATTTTTCACCAACGAGACAGCAATTGAACGTGCCATAAATCCACCAGAAACTACACTCACCGAATTTTTCGAATTGTCTAATCGTGCGGATACTTTCGGTGCCTTTGCACGAACACTTCTCTATTTCATCTATTGATTCAATGTGACATAGAGTACGCTATGTCACATTGAATAAAAAAAAAAAATGGATGCCCCGCAAGCAAGGCACACCAATTGAGGCGTGCCCCGGCCTATTCAAATCAAACACTTTGGTCCGAGTATATACAGTCAATCCAAGGCAGATTGAGTGCTTATATCTGCGACTGTTGTTGGTTAATATCACCGACCCATTGTCATTTCAAGATATACGCAAAGTGAATGGACAACAGTATCCAACATACAAAGATGCATGCCTTGCACTCAGATTGCTCGAAGACGACAATCACTGGGACAATATGCTTGCTGAAGCGGCATTGGGCTGTACAGCAACACAAATTCGTCTACTATTCGCTATAGTGTTGACTACATGTTTCCCGGGACGAGCAGACACGTTGTGTGATAAGCACAAAGATTCAATGACTGACGATATATTGCATCGAATTCGTACATGATGCAACGATCTAACGATTACATTCAGCGACGCTGTGTACAATGAAGCATTGATTGCTATCGATGATCTTTGCGTTGTCATTGTCAATTTTCCACTCAGTCATTCTGGTACGAGTTCGCCAAATCGAAGTGCTTCTGAATTAATGGCCACCGAAATGAATCGTGAACTGCAGTGTGATACTGGAGAAATGGCAGCGATTGTTACTCGTAATGTCCCACTATCTGACTTATGAACAAAAAATCATTTACGACCGCATTATGCTGGCAGTTTCGGCGGGACAAGGTGGATTCTTTTTTCTTTTTTTTTGGATGCAAAGGTGGAACTGGCAAAACATTTTTCATTTCGCAAATTATCGCCGAAGTACGATCAAATAATGGCATCGCATTGGCCGTTGCATCATCTGGCATTGCAGCAACTTTAAGCTTGGCGTCCACTATCGCTAAGCAGATTAGAACGGAGTGGATTAGAGCCAATTACAAGGCTGCAATGCCGACTATAGCACGAGCTACAATGGACGTTGACAGCCTTGTAATTGGCTCTAATCCACTCCGCTCCGATCTGCTCTGCTTAGCGATAGTGGACGCCAAGCTTAATTGGATGGAGGCAAATTAGCTCATTCAGCATTTAAGCTGCCACTGAATATTCAAAATAACCCAGACGTAGTGTTCAACATAAAGAAACAATCGTCCATGGCCACAGTGCTGAAACAATACAAAAATTATCATCTGGG
Source organism: Linyphia triangularis (assembly GCA_963978545.1). NCBI lineage: Eukaryota > Metazoa > Arthropoda > Arachnida > Araneae > Linyphiidae > Linyphia > Linyphia triangularis. Next base: position 68,052,059 of record OZ021730.1, read on the forward strand.
ATGAATGCACTATGTCACACAAACATTCTCTTGAGGCGTTGAACAGAACACTGAAATATATATAAAAAAAAAAAAGACAAACTATTTGGCGGCACTTTGTTACTCCTTTCAGGTGATTTCAGAAAAACACTTCCCGTCATTCCACGTTCAACGTACGCTAATGAGATCAACGCTTGCTTGAAATCATCACCACAGTGGCATAATGTTGAAAAAGTCCAGCTAAAAATAAACATGCGCGTCCAAATGCTACAAGATCCATCCGCTGATACATTCTCGAACCAATTGTAAGATATCGGCAATGGAAAAGTTGCTGGGTGTGAAAATACTGGATGCATAAAATTGCCCACTAATTTCTACACAACTGTTGATTCGCAAAATGCTCTCATTGACCGCATATTTCCCGATGTACAGACATAATACATAAAGCATGCTTGGCTGGAAGAAAGAGCCATTTTGGCAGAAAAAAATGTGGATGTCGACGATTTAAACTTCAAGGTACAGCAGTCGTTGCCAGGCGACTTGCATACAAATCGATCGATACAATTTGAGATGCCAACGAAGCTGTAAATTATTCAACAGAGTTTTTGAACTCAATGGATTTTCCAGGCATGTCACCACACCTTCTACGACTGAAAGTTGTATCTCTGGTTATTTTACTTCGGAATTTGAACCCACCACGGCTGTGCAATGGCACGCGATTGGTCATTAAAAAATTGATGAAAAACATTATCGAAACCACCATTTTGAATGGCCAATTCCGAGCCGAAAATGTTTTGCTGCCACGAATTGCAATGATTCCCACAGACGTGCCAATTGAATTGAAACACGTTCAATTTCCTATTAGATTGGTATTCGCAATGACAATCAATAAGTCGCAAGGCTAAACGATGTATGTTTGAGGCTTAGATTTGGGCACACCATGTTTTTCACATGGACAATTATAGGCGAGATGTTCTCGCGTGGGCAAACCATCGAGCTTATTTGTGTTGGTTAAAGATGGACTGATAAAAAAATATTGTACACTCATTGCTCTTCGAAATTAACATTGATTTTCTTTATTTCATTTTCCTACTTTAGGATAAAAATATATTACAATTTTTTTCACTTTACATTTAACTTTCAAGAGATCAAACAATGAATATGTTCATAACGTTAATGAAATACATTGAATTGAGAAATGAATGGTTGGAAATGAAGATCCCATCCCCACACACTTACAATACATTCGTTATTTTTTATTTAACAACCAAAATATTCACTAGAAATAATTTGCATGGCAGAACAACGTTTGCCGGGTCAGCTAGTAAACTAATATAAATTTGATTTCAGCTTCATTTATTATTAAGTGCTGTCTGCGATTTATTAGCTTGTTTGCGGGTGTGATTTATTAGTTATTTTACATTTCTGAAAAAAAAATTAATTACGCTATGTGTCCCGTTTCTTTTCCAGTTTTAAAGCTGATGTGTCAAGGTTTACTATATATATTTGATTTCAGATTTATTTTATAACAGGTTCCTTGGGTTTAACTACAATGACCAGTATTAAGTGTAATTGAAAGTTTTTCAATGCTCTACTTTTATTTCTACTGAACTGATAACAAGAAATATTCTTTTATTTATAACATTCTTATTTAAAGGTGAAAAAAATATTTTTAAAAATTGTTTATTTAACTAATATTACATGAAATTTATTTTTAAAAAATCTTACTGTCTTAACATTAAATAATTACATTTTGAATGATTCCATGAATGATTCCTCCCCAGTGCAAATTCAATAAGCTTCTGAAAACCAAATCTTTAAGATTCTGAATGATATAGTTTTGAAAAAGAAGTTTAATAAAGTTTGATTAAGTTTAAGGCGCAAATAACAACTTGTGACAAAAAATATTTAGATTTGCAAAAACACCTTCAATAAATTAAAAAAGCACTTTTATTTTTTCTCGGAGAAATTAGAAAGTATTGAATGAAAATATTGGATTTTACAGTTGTTACAATTATCTAGTTAATACATGTACATGTTGCACATGTGACCAGCTTCTTACTGAAGTATAGTGTAACAATATAATGTCTACTCACTAAATATAATTTTGGGCACAATTTACAAAAAAATTTAGCTTTTTCCCTGTGTAAGCGAGGAGGTGTCTTTTGAGGTGACATTTTTATAACAATATTTTGGAACAGATCCGAGAGAGGTGCGTTTTTAATTTAGTCTTATTTGAAAATGATGTGGAGCACATCTCACAATATGTGGCTTTCATCCAGTATGAGTAAGGAAGTGTTTTCTAAGGTTTCTCTTTCCTGAAAATGTTTTGGAGCACACCTCACAAGAATGTGGCTTTTCTCCAGTGTGAATAAGAAGGTGCCTTTTCAGGTCACCCTTTTGGGAAAATGTTTGTGTGCACATTTCGCAAGAATGTGGCTTTTCTCCAGTGTGAGTGAGGAAATGTCTTCTGAGGTGACCTTTTTCGGAAAATATTTTGGAGCACATTACACAAGAATGTGGCTTTTCTCCAGTGTGAAGGAAGAGGTGCCTTATTAGGCTTCCTTTCACTGAAAATGTTTTGGAACACATCTCACAAGAATGTGGCTTTTCTACAGAGTAGGTGAGGAGGTGGTTCTTGAGATCACCCTTTCTAGAAAATGCTTTGGGGCATATCTTACATGAATATGGTTTTTCTCCAGTGTGAGAGAGGAGATGTGTGTGGAGGTTATACTTGCTTGAAAATGATGTGGAACACATCTCACAAGAATATGGCTTTTCTCCAGTGTGAGTGAAGGCGTGTCTTCGGAATGTACTCTTATCTGAAAATGTTTTGGAGCACATCTCACAAGAATATGACTGTTCTTCAGTGTGAGTGAGAAGATGTTTTCTGAGCCTTCCCTTTCCTAAAAATATTTTTGTGCATTTCTCACAAGAATGTGGCTTTTCTTCAGTGTGAGTGAGGAGGTGCCTTTTGAGGTCAGTCTTTTTCAAAAATGATTTAGAGCACATTTCACAGGAATATGGCTTTTTGCCAGTGTGAGTGAGGAGGTGCCTTTTGAGGTCACCCTTTTGAGAAAATGATTTAGAGCACATTTCACAAGAATAGGGCTTTTCGCCAGTGTGAGTGAGGTAGTGTCTTCTAAGGTGACTCATTTGTAAAAATGTTTTGGAGCACATCTCACAAGAATGTGGCTTTTTTCCAATGTGAGCGAGGAGGTGCCTTCTGAGGCTTCCTTTCACGGAAAATGATTTGGAGCACATCTCACAAGAATGAGGCTTTTCTCCAGAGTGAGTGCGGATGTGGTTTGCGAGGCCACTCTTTCTAGAAAACGCTTTGGAGCACATCTCGCAAGAATGTGGCTTTCCTCCAGTATGTGTGAGGTTTTTTCTGAGGTTTCCCATTTCTGAAGATGCTTTTGAGCACTTCTTACAAGAATGTGTCTTTTCTCCAGTGAATGCGAAGAGGTGTGTTTTGATGTGACCCTTGAGTGAAAATGATTTGGAGCATATCTCACAAGAAGACAGCGTTTCTCCAATGTGAGCAATGCCTTTTGAGGCTTCGTTTCTCTGAAAATTCTTTTAATTACACGTCACAAGAATTAGTATTTACTCTCATACGTACAAGCAGATATAACTCATCCTTTTTTGGGGGGGAACCACACATTTTACATTCCAGTGGATTTGTTTCCTCATGAATGGATAAATGATGTTAGAATGATATATTCGTGAGTTTTGTTCATTTTGCCTACGTGCAGTTAAACTTTCCTAGCTTTTCGTAGGAATCCACTGATTATCAAGGAACACAGCTTCAAAAGACACTATTGGTATTTCCACCCTTCTGCAATTGAAAAGAAAATGGTAACTGATATACAATGCTCAAATTTATGAAAATATATAATACTAGTTGAATACCAGTGGCCTGCTTTATAACGAAATATTACCATGTGCATTTCAATAATCAAAAGCATATTCCTGTTTTCCACATTTACTACTGTTTCGGCCTCTGAAAATATTTTCTTTCAGAATTGGAAAACCTTACTTTATCTATATGCTTGCCCTTGTTGACATTCTTTCAATTGTGACTATATAAGAAGAGGGGCTTTGGTGTTATTTCCCTGTGTGGGACTTAGTGACCTTTTAAAATGAGTAATTCAAAATTGGAGTACCGTTTGGAAGTTTCAGTTCATTAATAGGATGAACCTGCATGCTTCTATCTCGCCGTATCTTTTCAAAATAAATGAGATATAACAATTGTAACCTCCTTTTGTCCATACATAAATTTTATATATTTTAAAGTAAAACTAAAATCAATTAAATTATTTTAATCAACGCTTATCTATGTATTGCATTCACACAAGGAAAATAGAAATCAGACTGTTAAAAGATGAGGGCGAGATGTCCGCAGATCGGAATAAAACTGTTGATTTACATAAAACATGAATAACCAAGACACTCTCCTCTATATACATGGGCTTTCGACTCAAAATAGTGTCTAATACATTACATCCTATAGGGAAAAAGGCTTGTCTTAATGATACTTTACATGGTAAAATGTTCAAAAGGATTTTTCATTACTTTTTTGCTTTTGGCTTTAAAAAAAGTTTTTTTTAGTTTGGAAAAAAAAATCAAATTTTCCTTTTGATCATTCCATAAACAAACAAGAATAGAAAATAGGGGGGGAAGGAGTGGGTATCATATTCATATGTTGCAATGGAAGTTGGCAAAAGTACCCTTATTCACAGAGAGTACCAAAGAAAAAAAGTTGAACTTCATGCACAAGCGATGGTAAAAATCTAGTCGCAAAATAATAATAATAACAATAATAATAATTAAAAAAAACTTCCAAAGTCAAACAACTTTTAGGCAAAAAAGTTTCATGTTTAAATAATTGTACTATATATTGACAATGACAAGCAAATTTAATTAAGTCCAGTTTTCTAACTTTTTAAGCTACATTCAAAGTAATTAAATATATTGCTTCAAAATTTAAATTATTATTCGATCGTCACCGACATAACGTCTATAGCATATACGAAAGCCGTGGTGAAAGCACTCATTACAACAAAGCAAATTATAACGTGGTCTAATATATTATATCAGTGTAATACGTGGCGAAAATGAGCATCACCAAAATGTAAATCTCGGTAATCCCGAAGCATACAAGCCCAAATATCGGCAATAGCGGCCATTACGTCAGCGCAACACTCAATCAAATGATAATCACTCACTAACATAAATATTGACGATAAAGACAAATATTAAAGGAAGCAGCGACACAAGTGGTCATTCCACCAGAGGTGTTGGGAAATTTGAATGCAGGTAAGGGTCCCTTGTGATCAGACTTGTAAGCAAGCACATGACACACATGCACCCCCTTGAAATTTTAATGAGGATTTGCATCGATCTCGAGAAATTTTGGCAAAAAAAAAAAAATGAAATTGGCACATAAACAAACTCTACCACGTGAAGATTGTATGCTCTGTATTTTAGGTCAAAGAAACAAAAGCTTTCTTTTCACAAGTCTTTTGTTTCGCACACAATAAGTAACTTCCACATCGGAGCTTTACTTACATTTAGTGATGTGTGGATGCAAAATGTTATACACTACGCTCCTCCCATTTCAAGATTTTTAATACCTGGCGGTGATTGATTCGTTTAACTAATAAGGATTTTTAATACTAAATACTAATGCTTACCTAGGCAAAGTTAGACGACTTTTTTAACAAGAGAAGAAAGATTTACAATGGCATTATCAAGTCATTTAAGCTGCGCAAAACTAGATATCTATTGGCTATGTGGCAACCCTCAGTTGCCAAATGTACATTTCAGTCAGTATTTTTACGTAGATTAAGGTTTAAAAAAAAAAAAAAAAAAAACCATTAAGAAAACTGTCCGTACAGGTGGCATTTTCTTCTGGTGTTCAAAGCAAATTTCACTAATTCATTCTTGTCAAGTAAAGTAAATAAAAGCAAAATAATTTGATATTTAAGAATATAATAGTGTATGTTGTTGAGCCTTGCACGGCAAAAGATAAAACATGGGAACCAAACAAGTAGGCAAAAATAACTGCATTTGCCATCGAAAATAACAATCACGCGTGCACGACTATCGTGTGATACTATCATAGGACTAAGTGACCATTCGACCCGCAGATATGAACTAAAATTAACACCATTTCGAGAGTGTTCCCTAGCCCCCCCCCCCCCCCTCTTAAAAAATCCCAATTTTAAAAAACTACGTTTAGTACCTTGCGCGATTCTGTTTTTAATCTAATTTCTTAAAAAATAGTCTCCTTAGCCCAAAAATAGTTGAAGGTTTTGCTTAAAAAAGTCGTTTTGGGCTCTTTTTTCATTGAAATAGTCGCATTAGTAACCCTTTTTAGTCGCCAATGGCAACCCTGCATATGCATGCGTTGAAACCTCACTGACTCACTCATCACTAACTCTCCCACTTCCACAATGTAGTCACAACTCTAAAATTTGGTAAAAAAAAAAAATCAACAAGGGTAATTAAAATTAAGGTATTCCGATCTTGATGAACCAATTTTCAGTGGTCAATGTGGGATCAAACGTACGTAATGTGAAATGCATGGCTACCTTTTGAACACTAAAATGCACGTCGTTAAATTACATAGCGAAGCACAGATATTCGGCTAGTCTTAAATAGACCAGAAATTTACACTTTATCAGAAACAATACCAAATTATTACTAGAGTAGTTCTTAAAAAATGTATAACCTTATTTTGGCTAATACAAGTTAACTGCTTTACAATATGAATAGCCATCACAAAATAGCAGGAATCTCAAAATTTTGGGGGGCTTCTGTTCTGGGACCAACTATCCTTCCTCACAGGATTATTGCTATTTTCAGAATGAGATATTTCTTATATCACGGTCAGAAAAGAAATTATATATAGCAGTTGCATTCCCTTCCCCCCCCCCCTCCCTATGTGTTTGTCCCCTCATCTGGTCATGATCCTGATGAACAGATTCCATGAACTACTCATTTTTCCAGGTTTCAGCGTTTTCACACAAATCGCAAAATGAAAATAAATGACTTTTAAGGGTACATAAATAATGTTTTTAAGGACATTTGAAAATTTGTTTCCAGGCATCATGACCTCCAAGCATTTTCAAGGACTTTTAAGCCCCTCTATGCATTTTCGAGGCCTTGAAAACAAGTTCAAAAATATTAAGCACCTTTCAATTACCGTGGGAACCGGTTACTTTAAAAAAGGCCACGTGGTTGTAAAGGATCTACTGCAATTTAAAAATTTACTTCATACAAATTCATTTAGGTTCATTTAGCTTAACATCCAGGGGAGTGAGAGGATTGTTTAAAAGGCCATTTGCTCCTCTTTTCATTTATATACAAACACTTTTCAAGATCTACAGACAGAAAAAATGCAGTCTGCAAAGAGATTATAGGTTTATACCATCCCATAAACTTACAGTACTATCCAGAATAAAAGGTAGGACAAAATAATGTTTAAAACATTTACAATTCTATTTTATGAACACAATAAAAGAAGCCAATTAATGCAATTGGTAGAAAAACAGAGTAGCTTCATTATAACTTTAAAAACAATTTTTCAATGAAAATCGCTGTGCCATCTGTTTGAAAAAATCTCCCATTACCCTTCATTCTTTTTAAATTAAAATTTAAAGTTATTGAAATGTGGTATTGAAATTAGCATTTATTTTTTGCAATGCTGTTGATATATGTGAAGAAAACGTGCGACAAAGCAGGAAAATACTGCATTCATTTTACGAGGCAGGGAAAGACAGACTATAGACCAGATTATTTTAATGGCCGATTCGGCAAGCTCCTGGTTAATTAATTTTCCTCTTTGTGATGAATAGGCGCAACTTTGCTCTTTGCACAGCTATACGGCGTTGATCGTTGGAATCTATTAATTTGTAAGTTATCAGAAAAAGTTGAAAAGTGTAACAAGGTAGAATAAAGATCCAGAAAGAACTAATTACATAGAAAAATTAATCGAAATTGCTATTTAGAGGACTATAAAATTTTCTCAAATTATACATAATCCTTTACACATTTCAGTCCATTTTCATTAAAAATAAAAGGTAAATTCATAAATTTTTTAAAGGCAAAGCGTAACAATTTGTGTCTTAGCCTATATTTTTACGAGAACAACAAACGTCTTCAAATCACTCTGCATTAAACTTGGCGGGATTGTGCACTTCATGAATGACTACTTACGTTTACAATTTGACATTAATCATTCTTTACATGAACAAAAGTTGGTATCTCGATTGGGAATATTTCCGATCAATCAGGACATACCTCTATAATCGGTATAGCCGTTGGAAAAAATAAAATGCATAATTTGCAAACACAAACCATAGAAACCAGTATGGTCACCACGACGTCAGATAGTTGACTGTGATGATGTCACATGCATAAAACTCAGTCCCTAAATTTTTGAGATCAAGCAGCCTGGTAGGGCGATTAGTTATTTTACCTCAAATCAACTTATTCCAAATTTCTTCTTTTAAAAGTAGCCAAGTTGACAGGAAAACAGACTAAATTTATCGTTCACTTTTCAATAAAAATTAAAATAATCATTGTTTTACAATGGCTCACAAATGGACGCCATTGCTTACAGCTTCGCGAGACATACAGACTTTAGTTACTCTAGAGAAAAATGGAGCAGATATTGATACGAAGACTCAAGATGGTAGAAATGCTATTCTTCTCAAGGCTAATGGGATACGATATTACACTTCAAATATTGAACGTATCGACTGGATTAATAAAATACATTTGCATTTGTCGGCACAAAGCAGATACAAGGAAATAATTAAATTTCTTATTATAACTGGAGCAAAGTTAAATGGTACTAACAGGAAACGGTGGACATTGTTACATTTCGCTGCACAAAATGGTTGGCTAGACACAGTATAATCGCTTTTGAAGAAAGATATAGACATCCATGCAAAGACCAAAAATGGTGAGACTCCTTTGCTCCTGGCAGCTGAAAGAAAACAAAAGCATATCGTTGAACTTCTTATTAATGCAGGAGTAAAGATAAATTGCTCTGGCAGGAGTAACAATACAATGTTACATCATGCTTCAAAAAATGGATGGCTTGATATTGCAGTCTCTTTTAAAAAAAGGGGCTGATTTCCAAATGGAGGCTGATATGGGTGACACTCCTTTGCTCCTAGCAGCTAAAAGGAGACATAAAGAAATTGTTGAACTTCTTATTAATGCTGGAACAAACATTTACTACTCTGGCGGCAGGAATAATTTTACAGTGTTACATTACACTTCAGGAAATGGATGGCTTGAGATTGTGCAGTTTCTTTTGAAGAATGGAGCAAATATGAATGCTAGACTGTTCAAAATTTGGCAAAATATGGTTGATTCTTAAAACATTTATGCCAAAATTGTTAATTTTATGTAAAATTCTAACAATGTATATTTTATATTAGCCTGGGAGTATGACTGTTTATCCATTGACTGTTATCCATTTCAAAGTCATCTTTCATGACTTTGAAATGTAAAAATCCATTTAAAATAACAATCTTTCTTCAGAATGCTCTAACATCAGCAATAAAAATACAAGATTAAAAATTTGACGATTTGTTGGAAGGTTCTGAAATTCTGTTGATGGTAAAACCTAGAAAGAATACAGTAACATAGGAGACAGTAACAGATTTTTCCATTCCGCTAATACTATATTAAGTTATTAAAACCAGTAGAAGTAAATGCTTCTCTTAGATATCTCATCGATCGAAAATTTCTAGAGAAGAGCTTGCTGCTCTTCGTTGCATACATCGTTCAATTCTTAGAGTCAAGAAAAGAGAATGTCGAAGTTCCTACAACATCAGAAGCTACTTTATTTTCAATATCAGAGACCACCAGAATTTAATTCCATTGGCCGTACCTCTAAAAGAAAGATACATTGCATAGAGTGTAAGCCTGTTCCATTTTGAGTTTAAGCTTAAAGGCACGAATCTTTCCACTGGAATCATAGATTCAAAATCAAGGACTTAAGTAATATTTTTAAGGCCCTTTGAAAATTTTGTTCATGCATCAGGTCTTTAATGTGTGACACCCGATAATAAGATTTCTTATAGCCTAGGTATATGCTTAAACCTAGAAAAAAAACTTCCTTAATGATATATTTAACTCAATTTCTTATCAATATTTAAGTTAGTTTTCTACCTTAATTTGTTCCTGTTCATATTAAAAAATATTACTAAACATATATCTTATTCAATTAAAGTGTGAAAAGTAAGTTTGATATTTACAAGGGTGTTAGTGATCTGGAAATTTTCCGGATTAACTTTGACCAATGTTTTTCTCTTTCAACAGACCATTTGATCTGATTTTTTTAATTTTTCAGGAAATAAAACAATTTATAAAATGTTTCTAACAGACAAAAATTTATGTACCAGAGTGTTAGTTTAAATAAACATTGTAATGAACCTACATAATATTTGTGTGGGGAAAGTGGAAGTATACTTAAAATTAACTTTTGACCATTTCCGGACTTGTTTTTTTTTTAAAGTTATGTAAAGAAAGTAAGCCTAGTGTATTTAAAAAAGATCTAATGTATTTATGCAATAAGGCCCTGTGATATACCTTTGTGTAGGTTAATTTTTAACATCCAATAGGAAGCTTGGTTACCCCTATAACTTTTGGCAGTGGCTTTCATTGGTTATTGGATATATTTTGACCAATAAAAATTAGAATACCATCACAACAATCCTTGTTTACTTCCTTTTTGTGTCATTTTGGTCAACTACTAGCATGTGCTCAATTACTGGAGAATCACCTTAGTTAATCAGGCAACAATACCAAATTATAATTGCATTGAACACATTCAAATTGTTAGGCATTTTAAATTTTGAAAATTATTTCACAAATAAATATACAAGTAGTATTTATTCAACTATCTAAGGCATGCTTAATCTGTTTTTATTCGTATTTGATGTTTGGAAATAGAAAGGCGGGAAATCAAAAGGAAGGCTTCGAATTGAACTTACGAAAGATATTCCATGACCTTTTGCAATTCAAAATTACTTTTATGATTTTGTTCTAGTTCTTCATCGGGTTTGGAATGAATCTGATGTTCAACCAGCCCACTTTTGCTTTCAAATTCAATTTCTTGATCAACCATCAAAACGAACATGTGGTTTCTCTTCCACACCTTTGTACACCATGTTTCTGTTTTCACTTTCACAAATCACAATTCGCGCGTGATGCCATTTCATTTGTAAAAATAAAATGAAGTTATTATGTTCCCCAAACAAATTTAAAAAGGTATTAATCATGCCAATTTATATTCAAATGATAAGAAATAAATCCATTTTCTTTTCTTTTTTTTTTGTCGTGGAATGATGTTTCGTGTAAAGCTGTACTGTTTTGATTGGTTAAAAAAAAAAAAAAAAAAAGATTTGAAGTGAAACGAAACTAACTTTTTTGTTTTGTTTGAAACGACTATTGTTTTTATACACCTGGCAATTGGATCTAGTTTTGAAATGTCATGAGCGATAAGCGATGATATGAAAAACTTCGTTACTTTTCCGATAACTTAATAGTTTTATACTTCAAATATATGTGTTTAAATTTGTGATGTTTGTGCATCTGTGTACTGTTGTCTTAAGTGTAACCTTCTTATTTTGTTTCATTATTTTGATCCAAGAATGTTCTGATACTTATGGTGAGATAATAATCTACTAAAGACTATACCAAATTAAGATCTTTAAAATTAACGTATTGTAATTATCAGTGTGTGTAGCTTATAGTCTTTTGAAATATAACAAACACCAAAAACAAACTTATATTCTCGCAACATTTGTTGTAAATTGATAGGGTTGTTGCTGCCCGTTTCTATTTTAAAACTAGGACAAATTACCAGATACCTATGTGTCCCGTTTGTTTTCAAAGCAATGCAAAAATCATAAACACGGTTACGTAATATAGCAACAACAATCGACATTCTATGACTGTTCATTGTTAACTTTTTCAATTGGGGTGAACTTGGGGGTTTGCATTAAAATTCAAGGTAATAAATTACATAACTAAACAACATAATTAAATGCTGGGGGTGCAAGGCAGCTGAAGTTTTTATTCATTTGAAACATGGATTTTTTTTTAAAAAATTGTTGGATGCCTTTTTATAATATTAATAGTTATGCGTTAATTTTCTGATCAAAGGAATAATTTCAAACTCATTTTTCCCTTTTTGTGATACCTCATCAAAATTATTCACTTTACTTTATTTTTGTGCACCTCCTTAATTATCCTACTCTGTGGCAATACCCATTCAGATTAAGTAAAGGTACCTGGTTTAATTTTTGTTTTCTTTTCGGTACTCTTCCGCTAGACAGTGTGGTGGTATCATGTACAAATGACAGATACAACACCTATCACTAGTGGTCACTTTTGCTGGTGGTTAACACGCCTGTCTACCAATCTAGGAGTCCCTGGTTTGACTCCCTGCTCATTAGCTACAATAGTGAGACTACTGGACAACAGAACCTTACTGCCATCTATCAGCGTCTTCTAAAAAAATACTCCATGACTTCCATACTACCACCTCAGCAATCAACCTCTGGCAACTCACTGCCACACGTAAAGCTCTCAACTCTCATGCAATGCACTTAACTCTCATTCAAGCAACTCAATCATTTGCCACTTTATGACTCCTTGGGAAGGGGCTATGTGGTGGTGTCATGTACAGATGAGAGATACAACACCTTGGCACTAGTGGTCAGTTTTGCCTAGTGGTTAACACTTCTGTCTACTGATCTAGGAGTCCTCTGTTCGACTCCCTGTTAGCTAACATTGCTACCACAGGAACCAGTTGTCACCAAGCCTAAATGGTTTACACTTTTAAGTGACGTAAATGTTTCGTCAAGCCTAAATGTTTACGGTTTGTTATAAGGTTGGTATAGCAAGTCTATAACAGTTTGTTATACGAACTATTAATGATTTGAAGGTTGTTAATTTGATTGAATTATTGTTGCAATTTGGCTGTTTTTATCAGGTACACTACCTGTAGCAGAAACTTTTCTGCCAGTCTGTGACACTAATTTGGGTATTAGAAAATAATCTGCAGCGTAATTATTATTATTTTTAAGTTTGAATAAAATACATAAGCACTTATTCGTCAATTTTATCAAAAATTCCTGTTTTACATAAGCATAGAAAATTTACAAAATAAATTAAATATTAAAACAAAAATATCTAAAATTATAGTATCTTAAATTAAAATTTTAATCATTCTGTATAAATTGAAACCAAACTGCAAAAGCGATCTTTACACTCTTCACTGATATAGCGGCTGTCACATCAGCACAAGCTTAGGCGAATGACATTAAAACGTCATTGCAATTCTTGCCGATAGCTGCTATTAAAACAGCTTAAATCTATGTGAAAATTGCCACTACTCCAACGCAAATATCGGCAGTTAAATTAAGGTAACAATCTGCAAAAATGACCATTATATCAGCGTCTTCTAAAAAAATACTCCATGACTTCCATACTACCACCTCAGCAATCAACCTCTGGCAACTCACTGCCACACGTAAAGCTCTCAACTCTCATGCAATGCACTTAACTCTCATTCAAGCAACTCAATCATTTGCCACTTTATGACTCCTTGGGAAGGGGCTATGTGGTGGTGTCATGTACAGATGAGAGATACAACACCTTGGCACTAGTGGTCAGTTTTGCCTAGTGGTTAACACTTCTGTCTACTGATCTAGGAGTCCTCTGTTCGACTCCCTGTTAGCTAACATTGCTACCACAGGAACCAGTTGTCACCAAGCCTAAATGGTTTACACTTTTAAGTGACGTAAATGTTTCGTCAAGCCTAAATGTTTACGGTTTGTTATAAGGTTGGTATAGCAAGTCTATAACAGTTTGTTATACGAACTATTAATGATTTGAAGGTTGTTAATTTGATTGAATTATTGTTGCAATTTGGCTGTTTTTATCAGGTACACTACCTGTAGCAGAAACTTTTCTGCCAGTCTGTGACACTAATTTGGGTATTAGAAAATAATCTGCAGCGTAATTATTATTATTTTTAAGTTTGAATAAAATACATAAGCACTTATTCGTCAATTTTATCAAAAATTCCTGTTTTACATAAGCATAGAAAATTTACAAAATAAATTAAATATTAAAACAAAAATATCTAAAATTATAGTATCTTAAATTAAAATTTTAATCATTCTGTATAAATTGAAACCAAACTGCAAAAGCGATCTTTACACTCTTCACTGATATAGCGGCTGTCACATCAGCACAAGCTTAGGCGAATGACATTAAAACGTCATTGCAATTCTTGCCGATAGCTGCTATTAAAACAGCTTAAATCTATGTGAAAATTGCCACTACTCCAACGCAAATATCGGCAGTTAAATTAAGGTAACAATCTGCAAAAATGACCATTATATCAGCGTCTTCTAAAAAAATACTCCATGACTTCCATACTACCACCTCAGCAATCAACCTCTGGCAACTCACTGCCACACGTAAAGCTCTCAACTCTCATGCAATGCACTTAACTCTCATTCAAGCAACTCAATCATTTGCCACTTTATGACTCCTTGGGAAGGGGCTATGTGGTGGTGTCATGTACAGATGAGAGATACAACACCTTGGCACTAGTGGTCAGTTTTGCCTAGTGGTTAACACTTCTGTCTACTGATCTAGGAGTCCTCTGTTCGACTCCCTGTTAGCTAACATTGCTACCACAGGAACCAGTTGTCACCAAGCCTAAATGGTTTACACTTTTAAGTGACGTAAATGTTTCGTCAAGCCTAAATGTTTACGGTTTGTTATAAGGTTGGTATAGCAAGTCTATAACAGTTTGTTATACGAACTATTAATGATTTGAAGGTTGTTAATTTGATTGAATTATTGTTGCAATTTGGCTGTTTTTATCAGGTACACTACCTGTAGCAGAAACTTTTCTGCCAGTCTGTGACACTAATTTGGGTATTAGAAAATAATCTGCAGCGTAATTATTATTATTTTTAAGTTTGAATAAAATACATAAGCACTTATTCGTCAATTTTATCAAAAATTCCTGTTTTACATAAGCATAGAAAATTTACAAAATAAATTAAATATTAAAACAAAAATATCTAAAATTATAGTATCTTAAATTAAAATTTTAATCATTCTGTATAAATTGAAACCAAACTGCAAAAGCGATCTTTACACTCTTCACTGATATAGCGGCTGTCACATCAGCACAAGCTTAGGCGAATGACATTAAAACGTCATTGCAATTCTTGCCGATAGCTGCTATTAAAACAGCTTAAATCTATGTGAAAATTGCCACTACTCCAACGCAAATATCGGCAGTTAAATTAAGGTAACAATCTGCAAAAATGACCATTATATCAACTTAAATATCAGCGTTAGCGCCCAGTATATCGATAGAAATCTGGAAATTTATGCATTAGAGACGATTATACTGTCGACGTAACACTCTACGAAATTGGCTATCACAACCACATAAATCTCGGCGATGGTGACAACTATTGAGGCGCAAACCTTCAAAATAGTGGTTATTATATCGGCGTAACACTCGTCAAAAAGAAACATCGCAACGACGTAAATATCGGCGATATCTCCCGTCTTAGCAGCGTGATTCACGCCAATAGGAGTCCTTATATCAGCGTAACTTTTAGCGAAGCTAACTACTACACATCAACTTAAATAATAGCAATAGAGGCTGGAAAACTGCAAAAATAAGTTATCATTAGATCGGAAATTAGAAAAAATCTTAACGTTTTCAGGTACCGTGGTTGTTGAACTTCCAAATAAGCCCAATAAAATTGTAATGTAGATTTAATCAATCTTAGGAATGATCGAGATTTCGCATTTCATTTGAACTGTAGATGTACCATACTTGACAGAATGTGTAATCTTTGCAATTACGCCACCTACTATTATAACGGCAAAACACCTTGCAAAAATGAACATCATGCTACAACGTAATTCTCGGTGATAGCGCTGCCATAATCATAAAAATACCGCCAATTTCATCGCCGTAACGCAGCTAATTGGCCTCGCATAACATGTTAATAATTTACTACCTACGACATAATATAACTGAAAGAATCAAAATAAACTTAATATAAGATTTAAAATTTTAATTATCTTTATTTTTCCCAAAAAGAATCTTCATTTCCTCATTATTTGGAAACAATGCCTATTTTTGCACAATTGCAATCTCCTCAGTGCTAAAAGTTCACGGAATTCACTCTATCTTTGAGCTTAATCTTACCAGGGGTCTATCCAGATTTTTTTTACATGGTCCTATTTTTGTGAAAAAATATCAATTTTGTGAAAAATTTTCAATTTTATATATTTTGAGCATATGGTTTTGGCATCCATGACGTCACTTCCTTAAAACCAACATGTGGGCAAGTGAGCCATTTTCTCCTTTTGGCATTAAACAAACTTTGTAATTTTGTAATTGGTCCGTTTTCAAACTGGAAATATTATGAAGGTTTCATATTTTTGACTTGGAATTTTGTGAAAGTTCAGTTTGTTGGACATGGAATTTTGTGAAGGGTCCTTTTGTTGATTATAGAATTTTGTGAAGGGTCCTTTTGTTGATTATGGAATTTTGTGAAGGGTCCGTTTTTTGAACATGGAATTTTATGAAGGGTCCTTAAAAGGACCCAAATTTCCTTCTGCATAGACCCCTGTTTGCAAAGATGTAATCCGGTAAAGCGTGGTCACAAGCAACCACTCTACATTGTCAAGAAATTCAGAACGACGGCTCGCAAGCAAATGCTGTGATGAAGCAATTACAGCAGAGAGAAAAAACATCGCTATGGATTCCATTCATCAACAATGTGGGTTCATTAGCCGAGATATCGCAAATGCAAATAGAACTCGCTATGTTTCTATACAAATTCCGTAAAATCCGCATGAAGAGCATCGCGATTCCGATTTCTCTTTCATGAAATAAAGTATCGCGCATGTGCGTTGACTCAAATCACCAAACTTAGAAATCGTAAAAAAAAATTAAAGTCATATTTGTAAAATGATTTGCAGGCTGCTGAAAATGTCTGTCTCCCGTCTCGCATTTTCTGCTACTGAAGGTACTCTTTACTAAAAAGATAAATAACTTTATATTGTAACCCTACAATTCCAACTTTCTAAACTAAGTAAGCAAAAATCACCAAGTACCTATAGAGCATCCGTATCAAATTCAAACGTCTGTACTGTAAAATTGTCTTTATCTTTCGAGACTCTTTGACTTCACCGATAAAATAAAACGTAAACTTTTAAAAATGAAAGAATGACTAGAGAGGTTACTGTTCTGGATGTTCATCAGAGTTAGATATTGCATTCTATTATTGTGAGATACAATGAAACTTAAATTGGAAAGCAGAACTTTGCATGGCTGCTATAGCTGGCCGGTCGGATGATGAATCCTATCCTGTGCATATTTCATAAAAAGTCAAATGGAACTTTTTTAACATTAAAGTTCTATTTGTCAATAAATAATAAAAGGACTTTCTGAATTCAGAGAACTGCATCATTAAACGGTACATGGACTTGTAGTTTAAAGCATGGTGAGAGAAAAGGGGATTATTGATGGGCCTAATTGACCCTCTATTGTCCTCTCATAGGGTATGAAAATGTCCTATAAATAGAGTCCTCTCTTATTAACTCCTCTCATGAAGTATGCATAGTCATTTCATAGTGTACCAAAATAAAAACTAGGGGTGTGGAACATCGCACGACTTTCAATTACACCATAATACTGATGTCGATTTGTGTCATTTACCGTTTTTATAATTTCATCATTCAAAAAAATTTCTTTTTAAAAAAAACCTGCCATTTTGGCAATATACTTTTCAATAATTATCCTTTATTATAAGTGAAACTGAGGAGAAAAGAAAATAAGATCGTTGATGAGGTTATGCTCAAAGAAAGAGAACTCTGTGTTGAAGGGATTCGTTTTTCAACTTTTTATGCTATTATAGCATTTTTACAGGAATTTCGGAGATGGGCATGTTTAGAACACAATAAAAGGCATTACCACAGCGATTGTGATCAAAATCGTTAGAGACGTTTTTTAGCAATTATTGGCAGGTACCTTAAGCTCATGAGCGATTTTGACGAAAACCTTAATGATGGGTCTCATAGTCACCTCTAACCCGCATATCTTATTTGAACATCGTAGATCAATTTGTTCAGGGTTTGTGCCAACCACAGACATTTTTTCTAGACAACATTATTGTAATCAGGATGTTGCAAAACATGGAGAAATGCAAAACAATAAAAAAAAAATCTGACCGAATCCTATACTTTCATTACCCTATGTATATACAAGGTGCGGCTATTAATTTCCAGGACTGACGTAACTGTAGGAGAACGAAAAGCCGAAAGATGGCGCTAATGATTGCATATTAAAGAGCGTTTTCTTGTGCATGTGCAGTGCAATCGGCGCCATTCTGAAGTAAGTGGTTCTCGTGGACAGATGCATTAAAACGTAGCTCTTAAATTCCTGTTGTCAAAGTGAAAATGGAGCAAAGAATTACCATTAAATTTTGCTTCAAATTGGGCAAGACAGCTGCTGAAACCTACGAAATGTTAAAACAAGTTTATGGCGAGGAAGCATTATCCCGCTCAAGAACTTTTGAATGGTTTAAACGCTTTCGGGACGGGCCCGAAAGCGTCGAAGATGATCCACGCACAGGTCGGCCGCAGTCTGTACGCACGCCGGAAGCAATTGAAAAAGTTTGCGATATGGTGAAATGTGATCGTCGATTGACTATTCGAGTACTCACCAGTGAATTGAACATGGACAAAGAGACGGTTCGGCAAATTTTGATGCAAGACCTAGGCAAACGCATGATTTGTTCCAGATTCGTTCCTCACCATTTAAGGGACGAACAAAAGCAATTGAGACTGGACGCATGTGGCGAACTTATCAACAACGCTGATACTGACCCTGTGTACCTGGATAGGATACCCAATTTGAAGCAAAATTTAATGTTAATTCTTTTCTCCATTTTCACTTCGACAACAGGAATTTAAGAGCTACGTTTTAATGCACCTTTCCACGAGAACCACTTACTTCAGAATGGCGCCGATTGCACTGCACATGCGCAAGAAAACGCTCTTCAATATGCAATCATTAGTGCCATCTTCCGGCTTTTCGTTCTCCTACAGTTACGTCAGTCCTGGAAATTAATAGCCGGACTTTGTGTAAGGGTAATTGAAAGTAATAATTAACTTTCATTTTTTATTAAGTAACACAATGTGCAATTCTAAATAAATTATTCGTCAGAAGCAGAAGTCTTAGCCTTTAATTTAGCTGTGTTATTTATCAATTTTGGTTTAGTATAAAAGAAGAAAAAGGAACGTAAAAAAAAAAATGCTGTCCAGAAATATATAAGATATTTTGGTACTATTCTATTTGATAAAAACTGCCGAATTGCAAACCTAACTCATCCAAACTAATAACCTTCAAATCATTGACATTTCGTATAACAAACCATTATAGGATTGCTATAGCAACACTATAAAAAACTGTAAACATTTAGGCTTGGCGATACATTTATGCGTAAACATTTAGGCCAATTGGCGCTCAGCTAACGAAAGAGTACCAATATTTTTTCAAAAAAGTTTAGTACAAATAAGTTTGCACTATGTTTTCTTAAAAGAGATTTTTTCTGAAGTAATATATTTTTTTGCTTTTAGGTATTTGTGAAAACATTGATTTAAAAAGATGCCTATTTTCCATAATCGTTTCTTTGATGGTTGCCGCCTGGGGCTTAAAACGAAGAAGTCTTGACTGGACTGGTGCAGTTGCTGGTATATAATTCTTTATTAAATTTCTTTTAACTTTGAAAAAAATGCTCTTGATTCACTAAACAATCTTCTCATTTTCTCAATGTGATACTAACGAGGGAACTTCAACTTTTATTCTGGCTAGTTTCAGTTGGTAACAATAGATGCTAGAGAGACATTAATGTCACTAAAAAATCACTTTAAGCATGGAGAGCCAGACGTAAAAATTACAATAAATTAGCCACATAATTTGAAACTCCTTGCACATTCTCCTTCTGTTATGCTCTTTTAGAAAATCTACAATCTGTACTGTATAGTAGCTGGATATTTTTGAGATATTGTTGTCATAGGCACCAACTTTTTACTTTTACTTCGAGACTTGGTGGATAAACTGGATGGGGTGAGGGAGAGATTTCGTCTAAGGTTTCCAGCTAAGACTTGATTAGGTTATCGCCCTGCATTATGACAGTGCAGGATTCAGAATGGGAAGAGTATACCTTAGCCCAAGAATTGGCCCAAGATTTCTGCACACCACTAATTTCGTGATCTACCTACTGAATATATTGAACTTGCCTCCATACGATGCAATAATTTTTTTTTTTTTTTTAAATTTTTTTTTGTAACTGTTCATGACGTATGCACAGAGTGGCCATAGTACCGGGAAAACCTGGAAATTAGGGAAATGTCCAAGAGCTTTCTGATTCTGGAAAAAATCAGGGAACTTTTTAAAATTTCATGAAAATCGGGGAAATTTTGTATTGTTTAAGGCACGTTCATCCATATTTTGGCACTATTTACATGGAGATTTGTAGTGGTAAGCCATTAGAAGTTTAATGTTACGGAATAATTTAAACTTTTCATTACCAGCAAAACTATTTTTTTAAAAATTGCATATTATCTCTTTAGAATACATGTTCTATTTGTCAGGGTGTCTAGCATCTGGAAAACCTAAGAAAATTGGGGAAATTAGGAAAAAAGTTTGCCCTAAAATCAGGGAATCTTTTAGTAATCTGTCAGGGAACTTTTTTTCCTGAATTTTGTGGCCACCCTGTATGCAGCAAAGTTATTTGTGTAAAATTAGTTCAGAAACATTCTATGGGAAAAGTGAGAGCACTAATAAGTTAATTCATCATTTAAAAATAATTTATTTCAATATCATATGTTATATTAAAAGATGTACTTTTATGATGGTGCACTAAAAAAAAGTGAATTTTAATAATCCTGCATAATAATTAATGAAAAAAGACCCTATACCAGTAATGTTATCATTACAAAATTACTTATTCTAATGTCATACAATACTTTAAAATATATAATTTTATGAAATTGCACAAAAATGATGACTACATTTTAATAATTTTAAATGATTTTCTAATATTTCTGTACTTTACATAAAAGAAATTAGTCCGAGAGACGACTGCAAGTTTAGGTACCCCTCCGAACATCATTCTGAATTTTTTATACAATGTGGAGAAAAGTTAGTAGATTATAAATCCACTGGTCTGCCGTGGCAAAAATGGCCGAAGATAGATGAAAATCAACCTTGAACGAGTTGAACTAAATCCTATTGCAAATACACCATAACTTGCCAAATAATAAACTTTCTTTTTTATGTGATGACCCATCGCTCTTTAGCCAACCAAACGGTATAGTGGTTAGCGTGCTAGCTTCTAGACCGCAAGGTTGCGGGTTCGAGTCCCGTGTTAGGCATGGGTGTTTGTAAATGTATGTTGGCTTGTCTAATGACGAATGTTTTGGCGCATTATAGCCCTCGTGTTGCTGACGGCGCCAGATAATCTGAAAACAACCAACCATCGATCTTTAATTTTTAATTAAGAAGGTTGCAGACGATTCAGATATCTTGCGACGATCTACTTGCGTCTATTAAAAGTGAGCCAAGTTGGCAATAAATATTTGGTCACTGATACGTAAGTGATGTCGCCAATTCGGCTTACTTTTAAAAGGTGCAAGTTTTCCCAGCCAGAGATCAGAAGTCGTCTGCACCCTTCCTCATTGAAATATAAGTGATGTGGGTTAGCAGACGAAAAAATGAGTTCACTTTTTGTCAAGTTATGACGTATTTGGCAATCAGATTTAGTTCAACTCTTTCAAAGTCAATTTTTTACTAGTTTCGGCCATTTTTGCCACGGCAGACCAGTGAATTGGTAATCTACTAACTTTTCTCCATATTCTATAAAAAATTCAGAATGATGTTCGATGGAGTACCTAAATTTGCAGTCGCCGCCTCTCAGTCTAAATACTTTATGTAAGAAGAACCTATACCAGTAATGTCATCACTACAAAGTTACTTATTCCAATGTCATACAAAACTTTAAAATACTATATAATTTTATGAAATTGCTCAAAAATAATTAATGATAGTACATTTTAATAATTCTAAGTGATTTTCCAATATTTCTGTACTTTACATAAAAGAAATACTTTATGTAAAAAGAGCCTATACCAGTAATGTCATAATTACAAAATTACTTATTCCAATGTCATTCAAAGCTAGCAATACTGCGAAGAATATGTTGAATCATTGTAATTTCATCAAGTCTATTTCTACACTTCTGCCTAAAAAATTAGCAGATATGGCAGATAGTCGCTTGCTGGTCTATCTGGTTAGAGTTTTGGCTTTTCTATTCCAAACGCAAGCATGGGACAGTTGCCCTGTGATAAACCTTGGAACAAGGTTAATCCCTATATACTTGGAGTGTTAGTAATCCAAATCTTGCTTATATTGATGGTTTAGCACCGTACAGCCCTCTCGTATCATAAAATGTCCAATACAAGTGCAGAAAATTTTATGGTGATCTATTGTATTGGAGATATTCATCTAGCATTTTAAGCATTAGCTGAAATCTTTTGCTTATCCAAAGCATTTGTAGAATTCATTACAGGTTCAAAGAAAAAAACGCTGATTTGTGTAATTTTTCCCTTTTACTACTACTTCTCATTCCACATTCACTAGAGGTCGGCAATATATCGATACAACGATATTTTTTTTTTAAATATCGATAAAAGTCACCGATATATCGATATTTAAAATTTTTTTTAGTTTTTTTATGTTTGTTTTGTAGTTCCGTGTGTTTTTTCCATTTTCTTTATTCCCTTTTCAAAACTTAAAAACTAAAGTTTGGACTTGGCTGAGAGACAGTTAAAATGGCACCAATATTCAATATTTTGCTATACACATAAAAACTATTGAAAATTACCTAAATTTTTCTTAAAATCATTGCACCAATTAAGCAAAAATATAACTTTTTTTTTTGTAATAGATCCATTTCAGTTGGGAAAGTAGTCACCTTACAAAAAGCAATCATGAAAAGTAGAAATTTGCCCCGAAAAACTTCCTTTCCAGCAAAATTGAAAATCAAATGAAAAAAAAATCATGTATCCATATTTTTTTCCATGCAATGATATAGTATCGATATTTATTTTGATCGATATTTCCGACCTCTAACATTCATTGATTTTTGTATCCAAAAGCATGCAAGATATTAAAGCTTTGTACTTAAAAATTTCCAAAAAAATAAATTAATCCAATTGAATTTATTTTGTTTTTATTTACATTGTTCGACGTCAGAAAAGTCCATTTTATATTTTGCGTTTGAAGTTTATTGAATAACTGAAAGAAGAAAAGCTTTCAAGATCACTATACACAGAGTCATTAAAAGTGCTTAATATTTTTTAACTTGTTTTCTGGGCATTGAAAGTACTTGAAAATGCTTAGAGGTGCTTAAAAGTCCTTAATTTTTGCGATTGTTGTGTGTCCAACTGTAAAATTTAGAAAAATACATCTCGGATTTGCTATCCCCATGTGACCGCCACTTATCCGCTCGGTATCGGAATTCTCTGACATATTTGTATTACGCATTCGCCAACTTGTAACTTTTCTGTAACATTTTTAGTAGAATATACTTTATTAAAAATTTATATATAGACCTGATGTCTGAAAACAAATTTTCAAAGGTCCTTAAAAAACATTATTTCGGTCTTTAAAAGTAATTGATTTTCATTCGGTGATTTGAGTGGGAACCCTATATACAGGCACTTTTTTTTTCCTAAAGTATTATAATAAGTATAGCTGAAGTCATTCCGGAGACCTTGGATAGTATTTCAATAAAATTCCCTTTGTAATTTAATATCCAACAGTTTAGTCAACCCGTATTTGCACTGCATGGTTTGTTTCTTTTTTAGTTTAAAAATTTTCAGATTAATTCAATGAATTTTATATTTAGTATAATAATTATTAATAACTTTTTTAAAGGTATTGCTGTTGGATTTGTTCATACGTTCAGTAGCTACTGTTTCCTAGCGTGCCTTTTTACATTTTTTTACACGTCGTCCAAAGCTACTCACTTCCATGGGGAAAAGAAAAAGAAAATGGAAGATGACTACAAGGAAGGTAAATGTTATTTAATTAATTGATTAGTGAATACTAATGGTTAATTAACAATGATATTCATAATGTATAATGTATTAAATATTCTCAGTTAATTTAAGCATGCAATTTTTAATTATAATTATAAAGTATTTCTTACTGGTGCAACAAATTGTAATTTAGTAATATTGAATTGAACACAAACAAATCCCATGATTTCTTAAAGAAATGAAATTTGCCTGTCATTAAAAAGATATCTGTTCAGAAGGGTCATACGCAGAAATTCTCGGTCACTCTTTATCTGGGATAATTAATGGTCATCCACTTTTCAGTATTAAAAAAATGCTATTTAAAAACAACTAAAATAAGATCACAATTCCTTATATATTCTATTTACTTATACAGAATTTTAAAAATATATAAATTTATAGCAAGTGAGAGAAAAAAATATTTTATTTACTACCATGAAAACATCTTGTCTCAAGATCGTTAAAATAATAGTTTAAAAAACTAAAAAAATACGCTTTTATAGAAAAGTGAACTAAAAAGTAGAAAATAATTTTAAATAAGTTTGAAATAAGAATAGAGTGATTAACAAGAAATATTTATTTTATCGTAAAAAAGCGTGGGGTGCTTTTTAAGATATTTTCAACAATTGACATCAAGCACCCCACGCTTGTTTACGATAAAATAAATATTTCTTGTTAATCACTCTATTCTTATTTCAAACTTATTTAAAATTATTTTCTACTTTTTAGTTCACTTTTCTATAAAAGCATATTTTTTTAGTTTTTTAAACTATTAATTATTTTCTACTTTTTAGTTTGGTTTTCTATTAAAGCGTGTTTTTTTAGTTTTTAAACTATTAATTATTTTTTCTGTAAACTATAATTTTTTTTTAGTTAGTGTACAAAACTCTCCAGTTGTTTCTGCCAATAGTTACATGCTTGTCTCAAATTTAAGTCATGTGTATTAGGGCGTATCGAAAAAATCGAAGTTTATCAAATCTCTTAGAGGTAGTGCGGAAAATTTGTGGACACTCATCAGTAATAAGTGTGTGAAATTTTAAAACTCTGGGTTTATATCTTCTGTCGCCTCAATGGCCCCAAAGTTCCGAAAATTGGGCTAAAAGTGTTTAAAATTCAAAAATTCCTAAAAATTCCCATATTTCGTTTAACGATTGAGGGTAGTGGTTAAATGTTAGTATTGTTTAACAACAACAACTATAATTTTTTTAAAAATTATAGGTTAATATCTTCTGTCGACTCAGTGAATCGGAAATTCCGAAAATTTGAATAAAAAGGAATACAATTCAATATTTAATCAGCAATCGTAGATTTCGTTGATCGTTTTGAGGTAGCGCATAATAAAAATTACTTTTTTTAACAACAAAAAGTATGTAAAAATTATTGGTTAATATCTTCTATCACACTGGGTTTGACGTACTGCTAGAAAAGTAAAGTGAAACACCCCTATTTCACCCCGAGAAACAAATCGGAGCGACCAATAAATCACGTGATCATTTTCATTTGTTTAGTATTTAGTCTAACTCTAGAATATTTTCCTTCAATTAGTTTCGATCTTCATATCAAACATATTTGCAGCAATGTAGTCATTTCTTTTTAAGGAATTTTTTTTTACTCATAGCTTAGTGTCGTAGTCCTTTGTTAGTAAAAGATATTGGTAAATATTAGAAATGCAAGAATCATTGCATTCAAAGTTTTCAAGTCGACAAATGCTGCAATGCCCTATTTTTGGAACATCGAAGGATTTTTCACGCTTGCTGCCACCACATGAAGACGTCATAAGATGTTGCGCTCATGAGAGATGGCGTATTGGTAATGAAACTGATGGAAATAAAGAACCATGCTTCTCTGTTATTGCAGAAACTGTTGCTTTGAAAATTGGAAGTTTATACGTCGATTCATCGGTTCATCCATTCCTTCTGTTTCACATAAGCCTGTTTGTGATATGATACACGCTTACCATAAAAAATATTTTTCAATCATGAAAAATATAAAAGGTGTGGGAAGAAGCAAGACTGCTCTTGAAAATGTTGAGAACTTTAAAACGGAAGCAAAGAAACTATTCGACATATCTTCCTGTAAATGCGCTATTTTTAAGGATTGTATCTGTCCAAAAGAGAGCAAAGTTCCGCCAAATGAGCAGGCGTTCCTCAAAAACCAAAGAACTGAAAGAAAAAAATTTCATTGGAAGTGTTGATGTACCCGAAACAAAACGACTTCGGAAACGTCAAATGCGAGTACAAGAAAATGCTGTGCAAAGTAAAAAAAGGAGTCTCCTGCTTCTGTTTCAAGCTTTACTCTGGAAAATGAAGATACGATGGAGGTGGAGGCAGAGGTGGATACCAAATACGCGCCCTACACACCGTTTTTTCAGCAGGATTCAAGGAGTCTTCAGATGCGTGTAAAATTGAACAACACAATTATTGTCAGTCAAAGGTATGGTGTTTCTAACAGAGCCACGGCTGTTATTGCATCGAGTGTTATGAAAGATTTGGGTTTAATATCGGAATCGAATTCCAGTCTCGTCATAGACAAAAACAAAGTATGGAGGGAAAAATCAAGAGTTTACAAGCAAATGGTATCAAAATTAAATGAAAATCGTTCCAATCTATCTGGCCTTTATTTTGATGGCCGGCATGACAAAACTTTAACATCAGAAACACTCGAGGGAAAGCAGTTCCAAAGAACAATTGTAAAAATGTATTACTGTATTGTATCGGAGCCTGGTTCTTCGTACGTGGGGCATGTTACACCTGAAAGTGGATGTAGTCTTCATGAATCGAACAGCATTTACAAATACGTAACAAGTACTTTTTTTTTGGATGATTTTAGCAAGCTCACAGTTGTCGGGTGTGATGGCACTGTGGTGAACACACGAATGTTTACTGGTGTAATTCTCAGGATTGAAATGAAACTTCAAAGACCACTCCAATGGATTGTCTGCTTACTTCATTTTAATGAGTTGCCATTACACTTATTCCAGTCAATAGACGGCAAGTCTTCTGGCCCTTCATCTTACACTGGAGACATTAGACGAAAACTCAAAAGATGTGAAAAGTTGCTTTTAGTAATATTAAATGCAAGTTGCCACACATTGATAGTAGATTACTCAGTTTAGATCAGAAATACTTATTCGACATTTGCACTGCCATTAGTTCTGGCATTTGTAGTTTAGATCTAGCTAACCGAGAACCAGGAACGTTGAATTTGGTTCGCTGGCTAACAACTGCAAATCGAATACTGAGGTTATATATATCTACAACAGACCCATCAAATGAGCTACTAACTTTAGTTGAATTCATTCTAAGAGTCTACACACCCTCATGGTTCCGAATTTAGATTAATCACTCCATAAAAGACGGTCCTAGACATCTGTGGCATTTCATAAGCTCATCTCGGTGCTTGCCTAAAAAGTATTGTGACGCAATCGATCCAGTTATTTCTCGAAACGCTTATTTTGCTGCTCCAGAAAACATGCTTTTGGCCATGTTAACTGATGAAAGATGTCATATCAGAATCATTGCTGCTCGAAGAATAATAGAGGCAAGAGAAATTAGCCGAGGTGTGCGTAGATTCGTTATTCCTGATATCATTTTGAAGCTGAAGACTACATTGATCTCATTGACTGGAAAAATGTTTTGTGACATCGCCGGCAGTTCTCCGAGAGATAAGTTCTCAAGATCTTTTGAAAATGACAGAGGACGGCATGCCGAAGGCCTGCTGGCATTTCATACAATTTTCTTCACATACACAAGCAGTCGAGCGAATTGTAAAACTTGTCACGGCAGCCTCCGAGAAAACAGTTGGGTTTGAAAACACTGATAAATTCATAAGAGCTACTCTAGAATCCAGAAAACACATGTCGAAATTCGAGACAAAAAAGGATTACAAGTAGTAATGCTATCGTCAATTGTATATTTGAAAGGTAATAAAATTTCTGATCCCTTTAAAATGAGGTAAGTGTGACGTGTATTTTTTATTTATTTTTTTGAAATTTAGCCTTTTATTTTCAAAATTTGGTGTTACTGAGGTAGCAGAAGATATTAACCTATAATTATAAAAAAAATTATACTTGTCGTAGTCAAAAATAGTAACTAATAAGCACCATCCTTAAACTTACAGCGAAATCTGGATTTTTTTATGAATTTTTGAATTTTAATCACTTTTAGCTCAAATTTCGGAACTTTCGAGCTATTGAGGCGACAGAAGATATTAACCCAGAGTTTTAAAATTTCACACACGTATTAGTGATGGGTGTCCACAAATTTTCCGCACTACCGCTAAAAGATTTGAAAAATTTTGATTTTTTCGATACGCCCTAATGTGTATGCCTTAGTACACACCGTATTACTTGGCACAAAACACTACCGTGTCTCTGAATATGAAAAATCACTAATCCTGAAGATCCTGGTAAGGATAATGCAACTAAAAAAAACACACTTTGTATAACTGTTGTTCAAACGGCACACCAGGGTTCGATTCCGGAGAAGGTTGGTTGGTAGGAATTTAACGGCGCAAGGGCAACACGAGTTAATCCTTGTGATAAAGCGACAAACTTATTGAATTGTCATCGGTCCTTAATAAGTATGCCAAATTTCGAGTCAATCCGACGTTTTGAAGGGGGTCAAAATCATGTTCAAAGATTCCGTTACATACATACATCTGAAGCTAATAAAAGCGTATTAAAAAGTCATACTTTTTTCAGGATCCATATTTTTATGACTTTTTTCGTGTTGATGCTGTTTTTCAATTACAGCTAGAATAAGTTTTTTAATACCATGTATAATTTTTTTTTAAGATTTTCTTTTAATTTGGTTACATAAGTGTGCCCATTTTCAAAAAAGAAAGGAATTGCCCACAAAAAAACCCAAAAAACTATTGACAAAAAAGAAACAAAAAAAAAACTTTAATTGATAATAATGTGGATGTCACACCATCAGCAAAACAAACATGTTTTAGAACATCTGATGAGGAAATTGAGAATAATAATGTAAAAACAGTTGAAATTGAGCAGTTAAAAAATAATTCAACCTTAGAAAATGCTTGGAAATTGCTTTATAATATTATGCGGGAATATTTATGGCTACAGGAACATCTGTATTATGCCGTATATTATGACACTAACACATTTTACATTGGCAAAATTACAAACATACCTACTAGACGAGAAGATATTTGAAATTAAATACCTTGAACAAGGCGGTGGTAACTTTCTCTGGCTAAAGCAAGACATGATACAAATTAATAATGTGAAGTAATATGGACAATTCTCTGCTGTAAGCACGAGACATTTTAGCTCTTTTTTTCTACTCGTAAACAAATTAGAATTCTAAAATTATTATCAATCTAGCAATTATGCTTTTGTTTAATACAACTCTACTTGGTGATAAAGTTATATGGAAAAATAATTATTTTAACTAGGTCAAATATGCATTTGTATCGTCCGACGCACTCAGATGATATAAATGCATATTTGACCTTGTTAAAATAGTTACTTTTCCATATAACTTTGTCACCAAGTAATATGATATAAAATGAAAAGATAACTATTAGATTCATCTTAATTTTATAATTCTTATCTGTTTACAAGTAGAAAAAAGAGCCAAAATGTCCCATGCATCAGCCAGAGAATTGCCCATATATATATATGGGTGGCAAAACTATTAATCATTTTAATATTTTGCTAAAATGCAACTTTTGAATTTAACTTTTTTTCTAAAGAAATTTTGTATGCCAACACTGGTTAGTATTATTAGTTGACATTGGATGGATTATATATCTATTTGAAATCACAACCCATTGTATATTGTCCCAAATTTTTCCAGAGGAAATGGCGATTATGCTTTACATAATAAAAACTGATAATTTATGCTTTGTCTCAGAGGCTCACAAAGCTTCTCTAAACAATAATGAACTCAATATCAAGCTTTGACAAAAGCGTCATTGCGTAAAACTTCAGATACAGCGATGATTCAGATTCAGGTAAATAAACGTAGAGCTCCTTCCAAAACAGCTATAAACCTCCAACTGAACTAAAATTCCATTTTTCGACTGTTTTTATATCCTTGTGTGCAAACTCTCTAGAAAGATCCAGAAACTTGCCTGGAAAGTCTTCATTTTGAGAGAGCAGCATTTAAACTATAAATAATTTAATCCAAAAAAAGTTTTTAATGTAAATCCTTTATATGCATTGCCAATTTTTATATTCCAGGGATGACAGTTTTCCTCCTTTTGGAGGATTTCCTCCTTTTTGGTTTTATGTAACATTTTCCTTCTCTTTGTCCCTGTTTTGAGGATCCACATTTTTCTGATCTGAGCCAGTTTTTCCTGCAAAAAGTATACTTTTCCTCATGTCTAAACAAAAGATTTTCCCTCTTAGTTCCCCTTTCCTCACAGATTACTTCACTAATTCCTAATATTTGAAAGCCGACCAAACGGTATAATGTTAGCGTGCTAGCTTCTAGACCGCAAGGTTGCGGGTTCGAGTCCCGTGTAAGGCATGGGTGTTTGTAAATGTATGTTGACTTGTCAAATGACGAATGTTTCGGCGCATTATAGCCTTTGTGTTGTTGACGGCGCCAGATAATCTGAAACCAACCAACCTAATATTTGAAATATAATTATTATATAGTATAAGAAATTGCATTGTATCTTTAAAAATTATTCAATCGTCCTTCCTTTATACTTTTTGTTGTTGAATTTTTGTGTATTCCTTTCGCTAGCTTTTTTAACTAATTTTTGGATTTCCTCCTTTTTGCTCTCTGATCACTCTCATCCCTGATATTCATTAACCCCTTGACATACAATGACTGCCGACCAAACGGTATAGTGGTTAGCTTGCTAGCTTCTAGACCGCGAGATTGCGGGTTCGAGTCCTGTGTTAGGCATGGGTGTTTGTAAATGTATGTTGGCTTGTCTAATGACGAATGTTTCGGCGCATTATAGCCCTCGTGTTGCTGACGGCGCCAGATAATCTGAAACCAACCAACCATACAATGATGTCTCTGAGACGTCAAGAACTGTTTTCGATGAACTTCGGGGAGTATACTATTAGATTGTCTGTTTCAGTCATGCATCAATGCTGTTTTGTTCAGACTGTTGAAGATGCTTTCCCAATTTCAACAGTACCTTTAAAAAAAATCGCATCGTAACTCTGTCGGCACTGATCTTTGAAATAT
This sequence comes from Linyphia triangularis, assembly GCA_963978545.1. Lineage (NCBI taxonomy): Eukaryota > Metazoa > Arthropoda > Arachnida > Araneae > Linyphiidae > Linyphia > Linyphia triangularis. Next base: position 68,083,447 of record OZ021730.1, read on the forward strand.
TCGGTGTAGGTTCACTGCACAAACTTTTATTTGTATGTCAAAGCGACACAGTGCGTCAGACGATCTAAATGCATATTTGACCTAACTAAAATAATTATTTTTCCATATAACTTTGTCACCAAGTAGAGCTATATAAAACAAAAGCATAATTGCTAGATTCATAATAATTTCAGAATTCTAATTTGTTTACGAGTAGAAAAAAGAGCTAAAATGTCTCGTGCTTACAGCAGAGAATTGCACATTATAATTATTGAATATATCTATCAATTGTGTTACCTTTCGTTATGTATCAATCATTAATGAGTAATTTCTGGATTTTTAATTACATTAAAAAACTTAAACTGTCTTCGGTGTAAATTTTTAATTCTATCATTTCTTGTTCTAGGTGGTCAACGAAACTGGCACCAAGTCCTATGCAATGGCGGAGCCTCAACTCAGATAGCGCTTCTCTACTTATTGAATGGAGGCCCAGCAGAAATCCCTATTGACTTTCATACTAGTTACCTTCGCTCGTTTCTCGCTGCTGGCGCAGTGTCGGCACTTGCGGGAGCCAATGGCGACACTTGGGCATCGGAGATTGGAACTGTGATGGCAAAGAGCGAGCCTTTGTTGATAACGTCTTTAAGAAGGGTCCCAGTAGGTTTGTATTTTATAAAAAAAAAACTGTGTTAAAGTGTGTTTAATAATTTGACTCTTGCCTATTCTGTTCTAGTTATTCTCGACGATATTTCTGTATAAAGGATCTTTTGTCCTCTAGTGGAATTATTTAGTTGCTTTCTACAGTATTTATATCTCAAATTATTTATGCTGAAAATTAGCAAAATTTTAAGAATACTTTAAATTATATCTTCTTCTTAGCACTATACTCTCCTTCTTGCTTTTATAGTCTTCTTCTTGGGCACTATACTCTCCCTCTTCTTAGGCACTACAAGCTTTTCTTAGAATCTATAGTTTTTTCATTTTAGGCACTATAGTCTTCTTGACCACTTACAGCCTTGAGAAGCTAAGAAGGGAGGGGGGGGGGGGCAGTTCAAACAAGTCTCTGCCATTGTGAACTACTAGAGCATTTTTGAAGGAGGGCTGACTTTTTTTCCTAACCCCATCTGGTTTGGCAAAAGTAATCTTTTTGATGGGGTTTTCATTTAGATATCTGAACAACCTGATTTTATTAGCTTTGAGAACATTTATGATGTTATGTTGTTTTCATTTGCTGTAGATTTCATGGTTATAAAGAATATAACATACATTATTTTCATATAATACTCCAATATTTCTTAAGATTTTCCTTTCAAATATTAAAAGTTTGTTTTCTTCAGATTTGTTGAGGGACCAACTCTCACTAATTATTATTGTATTTATTTATAATGCTGAAAAGATTAATTATAACCCCAGATCCTAGTTGTTGATGACTCAAAATATATTTAATACAGGCTGATTCATTTTCCATGCAACGTTCCATTCTTCATGCGGTTTCCAAACTTTACTATGAAATATTTAATATGCTACAAAATTGTATGGCTGTTAACACAAACAAATCCATGACCAATTTATTTGATTTAAAAAAATAACTTAGAAATGTTGTTTTTGCCCATAAATCAATATTGTGGTACCGTATCTGTTTTTTATTTTCAATAATTCGGTGAAAGCATTTACCTTACTATTTTATTAGCCTTCTTTAGAAGGCTTGTCAAACTTCTTGTTAGAATATTGATAGCTAATTAACTAAAAATTAGACTAGCACTTTTTTTCGTGTCCATAAATAGATGTTACATTCTAAATGCAGAGTAGCCACAGAACCTCTAAATCAGGTAAATGTCACTGAGCTTTCTGATTCTGGAAAAATAAAGGAAATGTCAGGGAACTTTTTAAAGTTTTACTTAAATTAGGAACATTTTCTTTCTTCTGAAGGCACGTTTCCCCTGTCATCTGTATTTTGGCGCCATTTACCCGAAGAATTATGGTGGTAATTGTTGGAAGTTTAATGTTACGAAATAATTTAAACTTTTCATTACCGCCATAACTATTTTTAAAAAATTGGCTTATTGTATCTTTAACCAGTGTGGCTACAGAACATGGGAAAATGTGGAAATCAGGGAAATGTTAGGGAATTTCACTCTTCTGGAAAAATCAGGGAATTTCGTAAAATTACTCTTTAATCAGGGAATTTTGAAATTTTTTAGTTTCCCTTCTCGCATGCCCCGAGCAGATATCTACCTCTGATCGCGTCACGTGAAGTGGATGCTGTGATGTCACTGCGTTGAATACAGTTTTTTTTTCATGTACTTCTTTAAGTCCGTCTAAAAAGCTCTCAATATCTGGCTACTTGGCCGATTCGGGAAAATGACGATTTCGAACTTTTTCTACTCTCAGCAACTAATCCGAACCATTGATATCCCGCCCACAACCGCCTGTTGATGTTCTGCTTTTTTTTTTAATTTTTTTTTTATTATTATCTGGGATAGTTATTATGCCTGGAACAATTATTTCTGTTAGATTTCTGATGATCCTATAACTTAGCAGAGCATCTATTATGCTATGAACAGGAAACAGCATGTGACATATATTAAAGAAAATAACATGTTTTATTTGTGTTATTTTTGAAATTAACACATTCGCTGGCGCGTCAGCATGGCGCTACCTCCCATGCCGGCGACGCTCTGGGACAACGATCGAGTATGATAAGTAAACTGCTTTATTTTTAGTTCGGATTTGGAGGTTGAACGATGAGGTTTTTGAGGCACGTTAGTGAAGCATTATTTTTATATTTTTAGTGCTTGTTTTTTTTTTTCCTTTTTTCTGGTTTTACTATTAAAATATAAGGAACGTTTTTAATCATTAAAACACTTTTTTTAAATTCGGCTTCTGAGGATGGATATATAAATTTTGGTGGCAGCAAATGTGTTAAAAAGAAAAGTATTGTACTGGTTTTGCTTTACCTTGAAGTTAGCAAGTATGGCTGAAGTTGGAGAATTTTGTATTTTTTTTTAATTAATGTTTTCCCTTCTTTTTCATCTAAAGATGTTTTTTTGATTTTTACCATAAATTTATGATGGCGCAATTATACTTTTACTCTTTAGAATTAAATTTACTTATTACATTTTTTTATTTTTTTTTAAATTCTCCATTATTTTGTTTTTTGAATTATAGCATCAGGGAATTTTTGAAGAAATCTTCTAGAAATCAGGGAATTTTATTTCTTAAATTCTGTAGCCACCCTGCTTTAGCATACATGTTCTGTTTGATCACACATTATTAAAAGTTGGAAAAATTTGTCGTAAAAACAGGATTTTTTAGAAATCTATCGGGGAATTATCAGGGAACTTTTTTTCTTTGAATTTTTTGGCCACCCTGAAATATATTATCCCTCTATTTTTCCTTTGGATTGTAACTAAAATAACATAATTACACAGGTACCAATGGTGGATTCACTGCTGTGGGTATGTTGGTCAGTGCCTTGGGAGGATCCATAGTGGGCCTTTCCTACCTCCTTGCCCTTATGCTCAACAGCAATAATGTCGACATACTTCAGCAAACCCTCCTTTTGCTGTTCATTGGAACTTTTTCCGGCTTCTTTGGCTCGTTCTTGGATTCACTCATAGGTGCAACTCTACAGTACTCGGGTAAGGGTATTTTTAAATAGAATATTTGTAATATGCTACTGCTTTTCAATGTTATCTGTGGTGAGATGTTTTCTCACTTAAATTGCTAAGATTGGAAATTTATTTTTTAGATGTATGTTATGTACTGAAATTCTTATAAAGTGGTATTTTATACACTTCAATTGCACTTTATATTATGGATCGCTACTTTGAAATTTAGTATGGTTTGGCATAATTTATCATTTGCATATTCATACATACAATTCATTTTTTTTTATGAAAAGAAGTTTGAATATTTGGCGACACATTTTAGATAATTGTCTTTAGAAATCTTGCTAAGGTGAAAGAAAAAAATGTATTGTTTCCTGTAACCTTACCTTCCCTAAAATTACAATACAAAAATTTAATTATATAAAAATATGTTCGGTAAAGTAATTAATTGATTATTGCGTAATGAGCAGTCAAGCCTGAAGAAAAATTATAAATACCCACTAAAATACTCAATTTCTGTATCAACCCAAGATATTGACCCTTAAAAATAAATGTACCCAAGTATTTTACATCACTTATCAATTTCATATCTCTTATATCAATACTCCGATAATATTTATCTTTACGTATTTGCTAAATATTGTATATTTAGCAAATACGTAATTGCTACATATTGTATATAAAATAAATATATTTAGCAAAAGAAAAAAACTTTTCCCTATCTACCTACCATGATATTTTTGCCCATGTTACATGAAAGAAACCTTTATTTTTTTTTTTGGCCTAAATTGACAAGCTTCCTGACATTTTTGGTGACAACAGTAGTTATCAATTTCTAGTTCTGGCGTAGAAAATTGATCCGGAATAGATCGACAAAATGACATTGCCTCTATATAAGCTTATAAATAAGTGTATTGCAGAATTCAAATTTATTTTTATGTTAACAAAAGAAATTTTACTTTATTAGATGCAGGTTCATCGTTTCATATATTTTTGCTTACAGTTCATTGCTAAATAAAAAAGTTACATCAAAGAAATACATAATAGATTGAAAAGTCACTGGAAAAGGATATTTTTTTATTATAGTAACTTGTGTGTGTGTGTTCAGGGGGTGACTACTATAATCAAAGCCAAAATGTGAGAATTTTTCTATCTATGTCATGTCAAAAGCCTAGAAATTGGCGTAAGTTACTCTAAAATTCTCGTTCCAACAAGATTTGAAAGTCAAGAACATAAGAAGTACAGTAAGAAAGGCAAACTGGAACATAATAAATTTTCAATTCAAACTGATAAAAAGTTGTAGAAATTTGAACTCGCCACATTTTAAAATATCTAGACTTTGAATGTTATTGGCTATGTGTCCTGAAAAAAAAAAAAAAAAAAAAAAAAAACCACTCAATGTCTTCCGATAACTCCTTGCGCTATCTGTCAGTCCAAAATACAATCCCCAGTCAATTTGTCAATATTAAAAAAATTTACTCCAAATTTATTTCTAGTCAAACTATTCTTAAAATTTTTGCAGCCTTCTATTATACCTTTTATATTATTACAAATTCTTATTTTTTTCTGTTAAATTGATTAAAAAAATACCATAAAAAAACTTTTTATTCAAATCACTGTGGAAGTTTGTGAAAGAAATGACTTCAAATTTAAAATCCAATCTTTTATCATAAGTTCTAGTGAAAATATTATTATGTATATTATTTTTTAAATCAAAATAATTGGCAGTATTGGAATTAGAATTTGTTGATTTAAGTATCAAAGCACTTGGATATAAAATTTCAAGACTGTCAAAATCAAACAATTAAATCATCAATAAATCTGAAACCTTTAATTTCTGTTATTTTCAGAAATGTTTGTTCATTGAACTGTATCCATGAATTGGCAAAAGCCAATGAGAAACTCGATCCCATAGGAATTCCTCTTTTTTATCGAAAGAAATCTTTTCCATTAAAAAGAAAGTTTTCAAAAATATTAAATTTGCATAAATCAATCCAGCCTGTATAATAAATTACTATCCGTAAGACAGTTTTTAAACATTTTAATACAAATTTCCAAATGATTATCATGTGGGATGATAATAAAAAGATTTTTAAAATCGAAGGTGTTAATTTTTTTAATTTTGTTGTTATGCGGATTATAACTTCTGCTTTTTAATTTTTCCAGTTGTGTTTTTTTTTTAAGAATCACATGAAGATAAGTTATAAAATGTTTTCCTATTACTTAAACTTTTTAGGGTTAGGTGGGTTAAAAATTGTCCTACCTTTTGCTTAGATTTTTATATGCATGGTGGGTATGGTCTATACAAGTTGAAGTTACTCATACTTATGCAGTTTGATATTTTGTTTTAAGTTTTTCTTTCAATTGGCAATGCTATGCACCAACAGTAGATAGGTAAATAAGTGAAAAAGAAGTTAATACAAATAAAAATGCATCAGTAAATTGTGAATATTGCTGTGATTAAGGTTAACGTATTGTGTGATGAAGTAAATTTGTATCGCTCGTAACAGTATGTGTTGTTTCTATTCTTAAAATTTATTATGTGTGAATAAATTGTTCATTATAAAAAAAAATATTTAATGTTTCATATTAGTTTTGAAGCTGTGAAGTGCTGAGATTGTGTGTATAATGCCATGGGGGGGGGGGGGCAAGTTTTTGAAAATGATAAATGCTTTTAAATTTTTTTTTTTTTTTAATTTATAAGCTTATAAATTTATTATTTGCTGCTTGTATAAAATTCTTTGTCCTTGTGCTGCACTCTCTGAAAAGTTCCATTTTATTTTGGTAAAAAGTTGGGTTTCAATTAATATCATTTAAAGCTTTAGTTGCATAGTTTGTCCCAAGCTGTAAAAAAAGGACTTATTGAAATGTTATTATTTTTTTATTATTATTATTTTATGTGATGTTTTATGTTAAATAATCAAATGAATGTTTTTTTCTCCATTTTTTTATAATAACAAATTTCTGTGCAACTGGGATTTTTATTTTCGTTAAAATCGTGTACCTCAAAGAGTTACGGTACCATCAAATTTCATGGTACCTTTAAAAAAAATGTAAGGTGTAAGGAATTAATAAGGCGAATTTGGGAAATTTGAAAAATATAACTATATATTTTTTTTTTACTCTAATTTGTTCTCAGACTTGTTAGCTTTAAAATGGCACTATGTTCTTGATGATATTCAAAAATACTTTTTAAGCATTTTATGAACATACACAGTGTTAAAAGACAGCTACTGCAAAATCGTGCTCAAATTATGAAGCCCTTGTTTTTGTCTGTGTAAAACTTTTTTTTCTGCTGAGATAACTGCAGTTTGACTCAACCAATTAAAAAAAAAATTCATAATTTAAAATATATAATTGCAGGACTGGGAACCTAATAGAATCTTATACAACAGTGTAATAATTAATTTTAAACTTCACTTCTAATCTTGATAATTTTATAAAAAGTGTGATCTCGAATACTTTCAAAACAAAATTCTATGAAAAAAGCTATTTAAGTTATCTTTACGATTATTGTAGATTCCTGTAGCAAATCAATGTGTTTCATTTGAAATTATAGTTCTAAATAAATTGCAAATTGAGTTATGGCTGGTGATTAGATCTTAATTATTTAATTAAATTTTAATTAATTAAATATCATCAAATCCAGAAACTTTTCTATAAGGATATATTAGTTTTTTTAACTAGAAAAAAGTTGTGAACTTGGTTCATAAATTAAAAAAAAATTTCAAAGTGTACTGGTAAAAAATTTAGCCATTTTTCATTCAAACTGAAGAGGTTCGGGGATTCGGAAGTGCATTTTTTCGCCACTGTTTTAACATGGAAGGACCTCATAATACTTTTTAAGCACTCAGGATAAAGGACTTTGTATACAGAATTTTGCTTTTATATCCTTGTTTATGTAAAACTTATTTTTTAAAGGTCTGGATACAAAGACCGGCAAAATAGTGGAAAGGCCTGGAAAACATGTAGAACACATTTCAGGTCGACCCATCCTCAAAAACCACACCGTCAATATGATCATGACCATCGTAACCTCCATCGTCGTGCCAACCGTAACTGCCCAAATTGTACAGATATTTTAGTTATACAACTATTGAATTTTTTATATTTACATTGTTACAAATTATGTAATTAAATATTTTTGTAGAATTTGTGTTTGCGTCGCTCACGAAGAAAGTATTGTATATTTTTTATCTGTGTAAGACGAAGAATAAAATATATGTATATTTACTTTACAAGTTATCTTTCATAAAGTAGTAATTGATTACAGTATTCGATTACGAATATGGTCTAAGGGCATAAAATAGGTAGGTAGGTTGGTTGATTTGTACACTCAATTACCTATTTTTATGCACAATCACTGCTAATCAGGCCGGGACTTACAGCTTAACGTAGATTCTGAACTACAACAAACATCCATGCCTGCACATTTGGTATGCGAGGCCAGAGCGTTAACCATGAAGCCATCAGGTGGGTGTAAAATTGATAGAATTTGTGTTCCAACTCAAATTTCCTGTTGTTTTTATTATTGCTCTTTAACATCAAATTTGTTCTTTTAAAAATAAGAATATTTACAAAAAAATTCTGAAATAATATATACTAATTATCTATTAGGAGAATAGCTCCTGCCATGTAGTCTGGACGTGGCGGTCACTATAAATATATACAATTAAGAATAGGGGTGATGCAAACAGGAAATTGGCATCCATAAAGTTTTACAATATAGCAAAAGTTGTCCTCTTGGAGTCTCCTGGGGCTATTATTGTTTCCATGACAACAGACAATGTGGTGAGAGCTATATGGTGAGATAGACAGAAGTATACTTGTCATTCAAAATTTGTACACATAAGTATTATGGTAACAGTAACAAAATATTTTGTCAAAAACTATTTTTTTTCATTGTAATTATATTATTTGAAATGGTTTACTTCAAATCATGCATCAAATTCAAAATTACTAAGGACAACAGCTTTTAAATTGTGGTCCCTTTAAAATTTAATGCTACATGTTCTTTTTTTGTAAACTTTCTAAATTAATAGGAGATGATAGTTTACCTTGGATGAATTTGTTGATTGGTTTGTACGCTCAACAACCTATTTTTTTCAATAACAATGACTATTCAAGGACCTACAGCTTAATGTGGATTCTGAACAACAGCTGACTCAAACACAGCATCTTTGCCATGCGAAACCAGAGCGCTAACCACGTAGCAGTCAGTTGGGTCTTGGAATAAATAGGAGCTTCTAGTTAAAGCACATTGTCCCTTCCTTGTATAAGTCGACTAAAATACTCCTCTGTCTTTTTTAGCCAGCACAGAATATTTAGAATTTTTTTGACTATCAAACCGAGTAAGTTTATTTTATTTTAACCTCACTGAATGTTTTTTTTTAACCCTGGGCCTTAAGCTCAAGGGTTATTGTTTACAATTGGTCAAGAGTGTGGTCCGGTGTCCATCGTAATGTTTGGGTATGCTCAATAAAGGCATTGTGTGCTCATGTGCCTGCCCCGACTGCTTGTACATCGGCCCAATGCTGATTATTATTATTTTTAAACGAGTATATAGCTAATTTTTTTTTTTCATAACCTTTACGAAATACTGATTGCATTTCAATCTAGACGGACAACAGAGTTGGTTTTCCTGCGTTCTTATTTTTAAAAAAAAAAAGCTTTTTATTTTCTATTATGCTATCCATAATTATGTAATATAGGATGATAAAAGTATTGCATACGGTCAAAATCTATTTTTTTGCGTTTCTGCATGTTTTGGAACGTCCCTAGTTCAAAAATGTAGTTTGGATAAAATATTTATCTGACTGTATCGGATAGGCATACGTCAGCATAAATCCCAATTGTCGACTCGACCCAACAGTGATCTGTCAGTCTTTGAACTACAATAAATATTTTGCGTTTTAAAAGGAAGTCCTCCAATTGTGATCATTCCTTATACTTGTGGTGTTCTCGTGTACAAATAACAGATACAACTCCTAGACACCAGAGATCTTTTTTGTCTAGTGGTTAGAGTATCTGGCGGGGAAACCAAAGGTCTCACGATCAATCCCCAGCGACCACAAAAAAATAGCTACTACGCTTTATTGGTGACTATCGAACAACTGAATCATGCTGCCATCTATCGGCACCTTCTGAAAATACTGCATGACTTCCACACAATCACCTCAGCATCTTTGGCGACTCACTGCCAAAACAGCAAGCAACCTTTGGCGACTCACTGCCGCACGCGCAAGCAACTCAATTTTCGTCCCTTCGCTTATCACTGGAAAAAGACTATAAACTGGGGTCTCGTGTACAAACAAAAGATACAACTCCTACACCAGAGGTTTCTTTTGTCTAGGGTCTAGAGTACCTGGCTGGGAAACCAAAGGTCACACGATCGATCCCCAGTGACCGCAAAAAAAAATAGCTACTGCGCTTTTTACTCGCTGTGTAACAGTGCATTTAGAAACTACTTTGTATAAAACATTGAAATGTGGTGAGAGAGTTCGAAACAATCACTTAATAAAATGACATAAATTAAAAACTCGAAAATAACGTCTAATATATTTTATTTTATAATTGAAAACCCTTCGTCAATACATTTGCATTGGCTTAACCTGGTTTTGCCTTTTGCTGTTTCAATTTTCATTCATAATAGATGGACATTAAATGAAAACAATTTATGTCATTTCATGAAGTGATCTTTTTCATACCTACTCACCAAATTTCAAGGTTTTATAGGAAATAGTTTCTAAATGCACTGAGAGCCAACCTGATGGCTGAGGAGTTAGCGCTCTGGCCCCGCATGCCAAAGGTGCCGGCTTCGAATCCCGGGTTAGGCATGGATGTTCGTTGCTGTTCGGAATCCACGTTAAGCTGTAGGTCCCAGCCTGATTAGCCGTTATTGTGCACAAAATATGTCGTTGAGGGTACAAACAAATCAAACTACATGCACTGAGCTAGAAGATTGTCATATAGTGTATACGAATTTAACCTTACTAGGACCTCCTCTTGAAGATGTATTCCTACGCTTCAAATAATTCCCTTCATATCGGTGTTCTTGACTAAACCAGATTATCGGAAGCAGAATTTCATTTCGAGATTGAGATTAATGTAGTGACATCGAGGATAGGGGGTTCAGACGGAATAATGTTCATGACTTGCATTCGACCGAACCGGGTTGCAAAGGGCAACATCATAGCTCAGCTATTTGAGATTGTGCAACCCTGGCAACTGCATTTATATTCACCATGTATTGATATAATTTACCATTTTCATATTTTCATTAATTTATATAAAAAAAAATTGCCCAGTTTGGCGATAATTATTACACTATATATATAAAAAAAAAACATCCAAAATGACGAATTAGACGATATATTTCCATAAATTTAACATTATACTTTCTTTTAAGTGAAACATAGAAGCAACAGTAAATGTTGGACGATGCTCAAGAGAAGAAAACTCTGTGTTAAAGATTGGTTGATAGTTTTCAGATTATCTGGCGCCGTCAGCAACACGAGGGCTATAATGCGCCGAAACATTCGTCATTAGACAAGCCAACATACATTTACAAACACCCATGCCTAACACGGGAATCGAACCCGAAACCACGCAATCTAGAAGCAAGCCCGCTAACCACTATACCGTTTGGTCGGCCTGTGTCAAAGAAATTCGTTTTTCAACCTTATACGCCTTTATCGCATTTCTACAGGAATTTCGGTGGTAGGATGTTTAGAGCACCTTAAAAGACATTACCACAGCGATTTTGATAAAAATCGTTAGAACTTTTTTTTTTTTTTTTTTTTTTCTTTTTTTTTAATTGCTGGAAAACTTTAATTTTTAAATAGCCTATACTTTATACGCATGCGGTATTTTGACTAAAACCTTAATGAGAAATTCCAATCCACCTCTAATCTGTACACAAAATTTGAATATCGTAGGTCAATCTGTTATGCTGATCACACACACAGACATTTTTTCTAGACCATTTTTTTTTAACTCAGGGTGTTCCAAAACGTGAAAAAATGCATACAAAAAACTGAATTTTTACTGAATCCAATACTTTCTATCTATGTCAACATATGTGTAATTGAAAGTAAAGACTACATACATGAAATGTTCAAATAATTTTGAAAAGTTATGCAGTGTGTGACGTGTCACGAAAAAGTCTTTTTAAGTTGCAGTCATGGAAATGATTTATTAAATTACTTAAGAGAGAGAGGGGGGCGCCATCTTAACAGCACGGCTACGAACAAAAGAATCAATTCGTTGTGGCATCGTCTCATGGAAGCTCTGGAAACAGGCATTGTTTAGAACTGTCGGAATTGTTTACGAACTCTGAAATTAAAGCACGAAGGGCGTGGGGAACTAAATCAGTATGATGCAATGACGAGCATTGATGAATATTAAGTATGGGACTTACTGTTAAAAAAGCGCAGACATAAACAATTCTCCCAAGAATAGGTTGTCGAAAACGTGAGAAAGATATTGAATGAAAAGTGGTGATCGGAAAAGGGAAATAAAAATAGAAGACGCGTGGAGAAAAGATATAATTCGGGATGTCGACTTAGCTAAAGTTAAGGTCACAATCAAAGCAGAACAAATTTCTTGTAGCCCTAGCAAGTGGCGAGCAATCATTTTCAAAATTAAAACTATTCAAAACAGTCTCCTATTGTGAAGAACGTCAGAAAAAAAATTAATAGATTTTTAACTATGCCGTAAATTGAGTTGGAGAGCTAGCTTTTCAATTAGACTTTGAAGAAGTAGATGGAAAAATTATTCATGCCGAAACAACATAAATAAATTGACCTGTGTGGGAAAGAGATAAACTCTAATGAAATGTCATAAATTAAATATTTAGCTTATTTAGTAATAGTTTAAAATTGATTTTATGCACGATTGAAATGTATTGTAATGCATTTATCCACTTCCTATTTTTCATGATTTCTCAATGTAATTGTTTAAAACGTATAAGTAATGTTTATTGCACTATTCCGGGGTTTTCTAGTTATCTGCTTTCATTTCAAAACTTTGCCCTCAAATTATGGTTATAAATTTTAATTATTGTCACTTTTGCAATTTAGTACATGCAGAAGACGGTACAAATTAATCCAAGAAATAATGTCTTATAAACTATGATGAGAAAACCATCTGTCTGTGGATTAATATAAAGCTACTTAAAGTAGGCGTAGAGCCTGAAATTGTGTGTGATTGTGATGTGCTGTGATTGATCATAAATACGACATAAGTGTTGCTATTCGATGCAACCGCACTCCTAATAACGCTGAGTATAAGATACATTGACAAACTTAAAAGAAGATTAAAAGACCTTTGCTACTCCTGATTTTATCGGACTCTCGCTAAATAGTTTTGAAGAAAAAAAAAAATGTATTGTTCTATTTTGATAGAAAACTGAATTTTAAAAAATAATCTGCAAGTCGTCCAAGTTTGGCCTATTTCCGTATGGCTTTGAGGCACAGAAATCATACTTAAACTCACTTTTAAAATAAAACATTTTTTTTCATCAACTATTTTAACTTTTTAAAAAATGAAGGCGTAGACGGCATGAATAATAAAACAAGTTTTATTAAAAAATTATAATACATTTAATTAATTTGTTTAATTTATAAAAAGTTTCAAAACTGATAGTTTTCATTCGATTTTTTTTTTTTTTTTTTTTTTTCAATTATACTTAAAAAGAAGTGCTTTGAATATTTTAATTAACTTTAATTTATTAAACAATGCAGCATTTGCTTTATAAATTTAAAGAAAACAAAGATTATTTTAAATTAAGTTGTTTAATAAATATCAAACCTGCCTTTAAAAATCTCAATATAAACTCGGTATGTAAAGAGTTGTTGGCCAAATGTCTTAATTAACAAACGAACTTTGTTTTTTATTTCTAACTTATATCTTTCGTTCCCAAAGAACTATTTTAATTAACAACCGAACTTTGTTTTTCACTTCTAACCTATATCTTTCTTTCCCAAAACAACCACCAAAAGATCAAAGCATCTCCGGCACAAGCAAATTTAAAACTGTATTTCAAAAAGAAAGTTGTTAATAACAACGACAAAATCAAACCATATAAATATTAATCTTTTATATGCTCAATTGCAACTTATTTAAGCGATTATCAGCTCTGATTAAGTTTTCATAGTGTTTGATCAATATGAGGAAAAGCCATCGATTTCGTGGCAGTTACTTTTTACTTTCAATTACCCATACGTATTGCTTAAGGTAATGGGAGTATTCGGACAAAATTTTTTTTTTACATCTTATGACTAGTAATTTTCAATTATTTGAAAGAAGAAAAAAAAAAGAATTGAATATCAATTGCAATTTCATTAAAATATTTTTCCTTTTTTTCCCTTCAGTTTTCAGAAATGCTATGTATTGATAAATCGAAAATAAAAATACATATATTGGTGTATGCGGCCCACGAAAAGCTCTAACATTAGTCATACGGCCCGCCTGTAAAAGTTATTGGCGAACTTTGCTTTAGACCAATAGTTCTATTGAAGCTTTTGACAAAATCAAAGGCAAGATTCAATCAATGTACCTAAAATATTCCAGTCGGTAAGTGTCCCACGTCAACACAACACAGACTCTCCAATTCTCGCACTCTCTAATTCAAACACTCTCTGATTTCCACTCTCTAATTCACACTCTTTACTTCACCGATTTTTTAATTTACATATTCACACACACTCTAATTCACACTCTTTACTTCACCGATTTTTTAATTTACATATTCACACACACTCTAATTCACACACACTGTAATTCACACATTCTCTAATTCACACACTCTTTAATTCACGCATTCTCTAATTCACACATTCTCTAATTCACACTCTCTCTAATTCACACATTTTCTAATTCACACATTTTTTAATTCACACACTCTCTAATTCACACTCTCCCTTAATTTACACATTTTCTAATTCTCACACTCTTTAATTCACACATTTTCTAATTCACACACTCTCTAATTCACACATTCTCTAATCCACACATTCTCTAATCCACACATTCTCTAATTCTCACTCTCTAATTCACGCACTCTCTAAATCACACATTCTTTAATTCACACATTCTCTAATTCACACATTCTGTAATTTACACACACTTTAATTCTCACACTCTTTAATTCACACACTCTCTAATTCACATATTCTCTAATTCTCACAATTTTTAATTAACACTCTTTATTTCACACACTCTCTAATTCCCGCATTCTCTAATTCACACATTCTCTAATTCACACATTCTGTAATTCACACATTCTCTAATTCTCACACTCTTGAATTCACACACTCTCTAATTCACACATTCTCTAATTCACACACTCCCTTAAAATTCACACATTCTCTAATTCTCACACTCTTTAATTCACACATTCTCTAATTCACACACTCTCTAATTCACACACTCCCTTAATTCACACGTTCTCTAATTCTCACTCTCTTTAATTCACACACTCTCTAATTCACACATTCTCTAATTCTCACTCTCTTTAATTCACACACTCTCTAATTCACACATTCTCTAATTCTCACACTCTGAAACAAAAAAAATTGAATGGTTTTAGGTGTAGTGTGACAGTGTCTATATTCCGTACCTCTAATATTAATTTATATCCAAAAATAACAACAACAAAATATTAAAAAGCGTGTTTTTTTGTTTTTGCATGTTTTACGCTAAAAATTCACACGTTCTCTAATTCTCACTCTCTATAATTCACACATTCTCTAATTCACACACTCCCTTAAAATTCACACATTCTCTAATTCTCACACTCTTTAATTCACACATTCTCTAATTCACACACTCTCTAATTCACACACTCCCTTAATTCACACGTTCTCTAATTCTCACTCTCTTTAATTCACACACTCTCTAATTCACACATTCTCTAATTCTCACTCTCTTTAATTCACACACTCTCTAATTCACACATTCTCTAATTCTCACACTCTGAAACAAAAAAAATTGAATGGTTTTAGGTGTAGTGTGACAGTGTCTATATTCCGTACCTCTAATATTAATTTATATCCAAAAATAACAACAACAAAATATTAAAAAGCGTGTTTTTTTGTTTTTGCATGTTTTACGCTAAAAATTCACACGTTCTCTAATTCTCACTCTCTATAATTCACACATTCTCTAATTCACACACTCCCTTAAAATTCACACATTCTCTAATTCTCACACTCTTTAATTCACACATTCTCTAATTCACACACTCTCTAATTCACACATTCTCTAATTCACACACTCTCTAATTCACACACTCCCTTAAAATTCACACATTCTCTAATTCTCACACTCTTTAATTCACACATTCTCTAATTCACACACTCTCTAATTCACACACTCCCTTAATTCACACGTTCTCTAATTCTCACTCTCTTTAATTCACACATTCTCTAATTTACACACTCTCTAATTCACACATTCTCTAATTCTCACACTCTGAAACAAAAAAAAATTGAATGGTTTTAGGTGTAGTGTGACAGTGTCTATATCCCGTACCTCTAATATTAATTTATATCCAAAAATAACAACAACAAAATATTAAAAAGCGTGTTTTTTTGTTTTTGCATGTTTTACGCTAAAAAAACAGTAAAAATTAAAATTTTGCAATAATTCTGGTACGGGATATAGCGATAAGTGTACAGAATATGTGATTAAAATTTTATAAGGATCAGTTCAGTAGTTTCCGAGATTTTTTCAACAGCGCTCATCTATCTACTTTTTGAGGACCTCTGTTTACCTGGTATTTTCACACTAAAAAAGTGGTTAAAATCAATAAAATGTTGTGTTTTGTGTTTCACTTATGTACCAAAAAATTTGTTTCGATGATCAAGCTTTTACTTACCAATGAGCTTCTCTTTCTGTTTCCAAAATACCAAAAAGTGGAGTTAGAACTTTCTTACTCTAAGCCAGCGTTCGCCACTAACTTTTAGAGGCGGGCTGTATGACTTATGTAGGAGCTTTTCGCGGGGCCGGATACACTAAAATACGTATCTTTAATTATTATCGAGTTAACTATATACAGCATTTCTGAAAACTGGAGAAAATTTTTTTTTTTGTACCTTACTAAAATTGCAAATGATATTTGATTTTTTCCTTTTTTTTTTTCCTTCAAATAATTAAAAAGATAATCATTTTTATAAGTATTAAATCAAAGTCTAAAAAAGAAGTGAATCTTCTGTTTCAACGTGACAATGCGACTTAACCTAACTTTAAATAAAAGTATTTAAAATGCACTTCCAAATTAATCCGTTTTAATCGATATCAATTGTGAGACGATGACTATCGAAATTGTTCTGTTAATTATATGATAGAGTCGATGTCTTTTGAAGTATTTGATGCCATCAATAAATTGTCCAAATGAGATTCAGTTAAGTTATTCCTGTATTTATATTCTTGATGAAAATCACCTTATTGGAAGCTTCTACTTATAGTTTCTTCGGGCACGTAGTATAGAACTCTGTTCTTCATAATTAACATATATTATTTCGGATACATTACAATTATGTAAGAAAAACTCCATATCATGAAATTTAATTTTTTTTTATTATTTTTTTTATCTTCTGTGGTGCCGGTGGACCGCAGAAAAATATGCCGAGGGCCAAATCCGGCCCGAGGGCCTCTTAGTGGCTAACACTGCTCTAAGCAGACGATTTAACTGAAAAATTAATATTTAATTTCCTAATTAAAATGCAATTGCACCAGTCATTACTCAATTTGTAATTCATTTAAAATTCTAAATTTAATTGCAAATGATACACGAAGTGAGTAGATTACGAATCCACTGGTCTGCCATGGCAACGGCCGAAACTGTACAAAAATCGACTTTTAATAAGTTGAACTAAATCCAATTGCCAAATACGCCATAACTTTCCAAATAATGAGCATTCTTTTTTATTTCGTAACCCCCACTCATTAATTTTCAATTAAGATGATTGCAGACAATGGACAGTTCCCGCATTTTTAATTTTTTTTTTTTTTAATTCTAAATGTTTCGAAAAGGACTTAAACATAAAAATTTCTACTCAATGCACTTTTTCTTTTTTTTAATTTGCGATCAAAATTACCTTGTTAGAGGTTGGCGAGAAAACAGAATTTCGTTGACATTGAATGTGTCGTCACGGCTTCGCAAACATCTTGGCTTGAAATGCAGCAGCAGATAACGGATTTGAAAGTTTCTCGCAAATCACGCCAACCTGTACGGAATGTGGCAATGGTCTACCAACGCCAACTTTTTCAACTCTAACTATTTGGCAGAAACCTCACGATAACCATAGAAACGATAGGGACTCTTTACGTCACGAATTTTGTTGACTGTTTTGATCGGAATGGTTTTGGCTCGGTTTTGGGGCATTTTCTTTTCTTAATATTTAAGTAACTAATTTTTTTAAAGAACTTTTGCTTAAATATTTGGAATCAGAAAGAAATTCTTCATAAATATGTACTAATTTCACTCGTTTTTAAAAAATGCGGGAATTGTTCAATGGCTTGCTTGCATCTTTCACAAATGAGCCAAATTGGCAATAAACATTACGTCACTGATGACATAACTGATGTCACCAATTTGGCTTACTTTTAAATGATACAAGTTTTCCGAGCCAGAGATCAGGAATCGTTTGTGCTTTTTCTCATGAAAATCAAATTGCAATGGGTTGCCAGACGAAAAAGTTTGTTCACTTTTAGGCAAGTTATGACATATTTGGAAATCGGATTTAAGTTCAACTCATTCCAAGTCGATTTTTGACCAGTTTCGGCCATTTTTGCCACGGCAGACCAGTGGATTCGTAATCTACTCACTTTTCTCCACTTTCTCTAAAAAATTCAGAATGATGTTCGATGGGGTACCTAAGCTAGCAGTTGCCTCTCGGACTATTAGACCCTAATAAGTTTTCTGTCTTGTATTATACACTTTAAGGGGACATGGGATACTGAAATCCCGAAAATGACGTTTTTTGTTTTCGTTCTATAAAAAATGCTGACGTCACTAGCTTTAATTTCGCGTTTGAATTTTTGAATTCCGATGATTTTAAGTGGTAAAATCCATTTTAACTATTTTAAAATATCGCACATTTGTTGGCAAAAGTTAAAAATGCATTTTTCTTCGCTTTTTCACATTTTCCGTATGCTCGAAAAGCTTCTTGCGATTCATTTTTTGATAAATCCACCTAAATTTTTGTATACATAATTTTTAATGTACTATACAGAAATTCACACATGCTTTTTTATGTCACATAATTTTTTCTATTTTTTTTTTTTTTCATGTTGGGAATTTGCAATATGTGCATTTTTTAATGAATTTTTTTATTTCTGTTCAACTATAGCACCTAAAGATAAAAGCATGGGTGAAAATGTTTTTAATATAATCATAAACAACTTGAAATTTTTCTTTCATGTACCTTAAAATATTGTGTCTCGAGGAGTATTTTGAAAAAAGTTAAAATTTCGTATCATTTTAATGCATTTTTCTCAATGATTTACTATCTATTTTTTTGTTATTGTTATGTCACAAGTCACATCTTCTACGTTTGTGCCAAATTTTATTTAATTCTAAGCAAAACTAAAGAATTTGAGAAAAAGTGTCCCATGTCCCCTACTTTGTAAAAAACCTTGAAATTTGGTGAGTAGGTACAATCTTCTGGTCCAATGCATATAGAAACTAATTTGTATAAAACCTTGAAATTTGGTGAGTAGGCACAATCTTTTAGTCTAATGCATATAGAAACGACTTTGTATAAAACCTAGAAATTTGGTGAGTAGGTACAATCTTCTGGTCCAATGCATATAGAAACTAATTTGTATAAAACCTTGAAATTTGGTGAGTAGGCACAATCTTTTAGTCTAATGCATATAGAAACGACTTTGTATAAAACCTAGAAATTTGGTGAGTAGGTACAATCTTCTGGTCCAATGCATATAGAAACTAATTTGTATAAAACCTTGAAATTTGGTGAGTAGGCACAATCTTTTAGTCTAATGCATATAGAAACGACTTTGTATAAAACCTAGAAATTTGGTGAGTAGGTACAATCTTCTGGTCCAATGCATATAGAAACTAATTTGTATAAAACCTTGAAATTTGGTGAGTAGGCACAATCTTTTAGTCTAATGCATATAGAAACGACTTTGTATAAAACCTAGAAATTTGGTGAGTAGGTACAATCTTCTGGTCCAATGCATATAGAAACTAATTTGTATAAAACCTTGAAATTTGGTGAGTAGGCACAATCTTTTAGTCTAATGCATATAGAAACGACTTTGTATAAAACCTAGAAATTTGGTGAGTAGGTACAATCTTCTGGTCCAATGCATATAGAAACTAATTTGTATAAAACCTTGAAATTTGGTGAGTAGGCACAATCTTTTAGTCTAATGCATATAGAAACGACTTTGTATAAAACCTAGAAATTTGGTGAGTAGGTACAATCTTCTGGTCCAATGCATATAGAAACTAATTTGTATAAAACCTTGAAATTTGGTGAGTAGGCACAATCTTTTAGTCTAATGCATATAGAAACGACTTTGTATAAAACCTAGAAATTTGGTGAGTAGGTACAATCTTCTGGTCCAATGCATATAGAAACTAATTTGTATAAAACCTTGAAATTTGGTGAATAGGTACATAAAAGATCACAAAAGGAAATCACATAAGTAATTTTCATTTAATGTCTATCTATTACAAATGAAAATTAAAATAGCAAAAGACGAAACCAAGTGGTTGGTTGTTTTCAGATTATCTGGCGCCGTCAGCAACACGAGGACTATAATGCGCCGAAACATTCGTCATTTGTCAAGTCAACATACATCTACAAACACCCATGCCAAACACGGGACTCGAACCCGCAACCTCGCGGTCTAGAAGCTAGCACGCTAACCACTATACCGTTTGGTCGGCCATGAAACCAAGTGGAGCCACTGGATATGCATAACGTAAGGATTTCAAATATGCAATAAAATATATTACATGCTATTTTCGTATTTTTAGTTTATATCATTTCATTAAGCGATCCTTTTAATACCTACTCACAAAATTTCAAAGTTTTACAGAAAGTAGTTTCTAAATGCATTGGGCAAGAAGATTGTAACATAGAGAATATAGGTTGGTTGGTTGTATTCAGATTATCTGGCGCCGTCAGCAACACGAGGGCTATAATGCGCCGAAACATTCGTCATTAGACAAGCCAACATACATTTACAAACACCCATGCCAACACGGGACTCGGAACCCGCAACTTCGCGGTCTAGAAGCTAGCACGCTAACCACTACACCGTTTGGTCGGCATAGAGAATATAGGGAAATATCGTTACTAGGAGTTCCTCTTAAATTACAATGACATTTTTTAATTGTTTGATTCAAATTGAAATTTTGTATGGAAACTGCGGGGATGTATCGACCTTACCCGCTTAGTGTGAATACCTCTATTTAACTAATGTACAAACCTGCTCATGCGGATGAACAACCCGCACTAAGTTTTGACAAGTGCGGATGCCATGCGGGTTCACACGAAAACTTCAAAGTTGCGAAACGCTCCCCGCACTGTCTGAAAGTGCTCATTGGATATAAATTGGAGAAACTGTTTGTGGACCAGCATCTGCTTCGTGTGAAAGAGCCCTTAGGGTGGAACAATAACTAGGGGTGTTGAACATCGCACAACTTTCAATAACACTGTATAATACTGACGTGGATTTGTGTCATTTATCGTTTGTATATTTTCATCCTACATTTAGAATAAATGGCCAGTTTGGCGATATTTTTTGCTATAGTTCTTGTATAAGTCTTAAAAAAAAAAATTAAAAAAAAAAAAAAAAAATAATAAAAAAAAAAAAACATACGCCAAAATGGTGATTTTGGCGATATACTTCTCGATAATCCTTATATTTTCCTTTATTATAAGCGAAACTGAGAGGAGAAGAAAAAACGATCGTTAATGAGGTATGTTCAAGGAAAGAGAACTCTGTGTTGAAGAAATTCATTTTTCAACTTTTTACGCCATTAAAACACTTTTACGGGAATTTTGGAAGTGGGGATGTTTAGAACACTTTAAGAGGCATTACCACAGCGATTTTTATCAAAATCGTTAGAGCCGTTTTTTAGCAATCATTGAAAACATGATTTTTTCAATGGCAGCTACCTTGTGCGTACGCGCGATTTTAACGAAAACCTAATTGGTAGGTCCAATGGCGACTCAGTTGGTCAATTCACACACACACACATTTTTTAGATAATTTTTTTTTTTACCGTAAGCTATACTTTCATTACCTATGTATATACATATGGGTAATTGAAAGTAAAAATGATAAAGATGAATTTGAGTTTGGTTTATAGTGCTAAATTGAGGAACCTAAATATGTATTGTATACAATGGAGGAAAGATGCTCTAGAGGAGGCCTGGTTTCGCCACTTTATAAAGGACTGGCCAGGACAGATCTAAAATTTCTAAAGCGATTCTGGTACCTCATCTTAGGAAGGATATTACTTTGTTAGAAAAGATTTATGTCAAAACAACAAAAATGATACACGGAAATTTGAGTTTGGTTTATGGTGGTAAATTAAGGAATCTAAATATGTATTGTATACAATGGAGGAAAGATGCTCTAGAGGAGGCCTGGTTTCGCCACTTTATAAAGGACTGGCCAGGACAGATCTAAAATTTCTAAAGCGATTCTGGTACCTCATCTTAGGAAGGATATTACTTTGTTAGAAAAGATTTATGTCAAAACAACAAAAATGATACACGGAAATTTGAGTTTGGTTTATGGTGGTAAATTAAGGAATCTAAATATGTATTGTATACAATGGAGGAAAGAAAGTCTGGAGGGAATCTGATGTTGCCACTTTATAGAGAACTGGCCAGGCCTGATCTAAAATTTGTAGTGCAATTATGGTTACATGAATTTAGGAAAAATATTAATGTGTTAGAAAAGATTTAGGTTAAAACAGCAAAAATGATACTGGGAAATTTGAATTTGTTTTATGGTGGTAGAATAAGGAATCTAAATATGTATTGTATACAATGGAGGAAAGAAAGTCTGGAGGGAATCTGATTTTGCCACTTTATAGAGAACTGGCCAGGCCTGATCTAAAATTTGTAGTGCAATTATGGTTACATGAATTTAGGAAAAATATTAATGTGTTAGAAAAAATTTAGCTTAGAGCAGCAAAAATGATACAGGGAAATTTGAGTTTGGTTTATGGTGGTAAATTAAGGAATCTAAATATGTACTGTATACAATGGAAGAAAGAAAGTCTGGAGGGAATCTGATGTTGCCACTTTATAGAGAACTGGCCAGGCCTGATCTAAAATTTGTAGTGCAATTATGGTTACATGAATTTAGGAAAAATATTAATGTGTTAGAAAAGATTTAGGTTAAAACAGCAAAAATGATACTGGGAAATTTGAATTTGTTTTATGGTGGTAGAATAAGGAATCTAAATATGTATTGTATACAATGGAGGAAAGAAAGTCTGGAGGGAATCTGATTTTGCCACTTTATAGAGAACTGGCCAGGCCTGATCTAAAATTTGTAGTGCAATTATGGTTACATGAATTTAGGAAAAATATTAATGTGTTAGAAAAGATTTAGGTTAAAACAGCAAAAATGATACTGGGAAATTTGAATTTGTTTTATGGTGGTAGAATAAGGAATCTAAATATGTATTGTATACAATGGAGGAAAGAAAGTCTGGAGGGAATCTGATTTTGCCACTTTATAGAGAACTGGCCAGGCCTGATCTAAAATTTGTAGTGCAATTATGGTTACATGAATTTAGGAAAAATATTAATGTGTTAGAAAAGATTTAGGTTAAAACAGCAAAAATGATACTGGGAAATTTGAGTTTGTTTTATGGTGGTAGATTAAGGAATCTAAATATGTACTGCATACAATGGAGGAAAGAAAGTCTGGAGGGAATCTGATTTTGCCACTTTATAGAGAACTGGCCCCGCCAGATCTAGAATTTGTAGTGCAATTATGGCACCTCATCATAGAAAATATATTAATTTGTTTGAAACTTTTTAGGTTAGAGCAACAAAAATGGGAATTTTTAGTTTGGATAAAGGTGATAGATTAAGGAACCAAAATATGTTTATACATTGGAGGAGAGAAGTTCTAGATTTTGCCACTCCATAAAGAATTGGCCACGCCACATCAGGGAATGTTAGTACAATTCTGATCACCTCTTCTTAGTAAGAATAGTAATTTGTTAAAAAAGGTTAAGCGAAGAGTAACAAAATATACTGCATTTATAAAATAGGGCGATTTCGCGGTTTAGTGTACAATACATGGAACAGGACAAGAGGTCATACTTTAAAATGCGTTTCAACTTATAGTCCGAGAGGCGACTGCAGTTTTTGGACCCCATCGAACATCATTCTGAATTTTTTATAGAAATTGGAGAAAAGTGAGTAGATTAGGAATCCACTGGTCTGCCGTGGCAAAAATGGCTGAAACTGATCAATAATCGACTTGGAATGAGTTGAACTAAAATCCGATTGCCAGATATGTCATAACTTGCCAAAAAGAGAACCAACTTTTTCGTCTGGCAACCCACTGCATTTTGATTTTCAATGAGAAAAAGCGCAAACGATTTCTGATCTCTGGCCCGGAAAACTTGTATATTTTAAAAGAAAGCTAAATTGGCGTCATCAGTTACGTCGTAAGTGACGTACTATTTTTTGCCAACTTGGCTCCCTTTTAATAGATGCAAGTAGACCGTCGTCAGATATCTGAATCGTCTGCAAACTTCTTAATTAAAAATTAAAGAGTGAGGTTTATCAAAAAAAAAAAAAAAAAAAAAAAAATGCTCATTATTTGGCAAGTTATGGCGCATTTGGCAATTGGATTTAGATCAACTTATTAAAAGTCGAATTTTTACCAGTTACGGCCATTTTTGCCACCGTAGACCAGCGGATTCGTAATCTACTCACTTTTCTCTAATTTCTAAAATAATTTCAGAATGATGTTCGATGGGGTCCAAAAATTGCAGTCGCCTCTCAGTCTATTAGAGAATAGAAAATATGAAGTCATGAAAATATGAAACTACATGCCCAGTCGTAAATAGCACTGGAGTGGACAGTTTCGAAAGACAGCTGGCTCTGCATTGTAGTATGTTTCAGACATTCCGAAGAGTTACACTTGACCATCCTAATTGGAGCTGTAGTGTGTCGAAATTTTTGTATTTTATATTAGTCCGAGAGGCGACTGCAATTTTTGGACCCCATCGAACATCATTCTGAATTTTTTATAGAGATTGGAGAAAATAGAGTTGATTAGGAATCCACTGGTCTGCCGCGGCAAAAATGGCCGAAACTGATCAAAAATCGACTTGGAATGTGTTGAACTAAAATCTGATTGCCTAATGTGTCATAACTTGCCAAAAAGAGAACAAACTTTTTCGTCTGGCAACCCTGCATTTTGATTTTCAATGAGAAAAAGCGCAAACGATTTCTGATCACTGGCTTGGAAAATGTGTATCTTTTAAAAGTAAGCCAAATTGGCGACATCAGTTAGGTCATCCGTGACGTAATGTTTATTGCCAACTTGGCTCCCTTTTTTAATAGATGCAAGTAGACCGTCGCCAGATATCTGAATCGTCTGCCACCTTCTTAATTGATAATTAAAGAGTGAGAGTTACCAAATAATAAAAAAAAAAAATGCTCATTATTTGGCAAGCTATGGCTCATTTGGCAATTGGATTTAGTTCAACTTATTAAAAGTCGATTTTTGACCAGTTTCGGCCATTTTTGCCACCGCAGACCAGTGGATTCGTAATCTACTCACTTTTCTCTAATTTTTATAAAAACATCAGAATGATGTTCGATGGAGGTAAAAAAATTGCAGTCGCCTCTCAGTCTATATGTAATTCAATTCAAGAAATATGTCGTTTGGTGCGGTTTGAAGTAGCAGTAGTTAACTTTTTGATTTTTTTTCTTTAAATTTTTTAACAAAACTCTTTATTTTTTCCCACTATTTAAATTAATTAAAATAAGGCTCATTTGTATCAGTCACAACTCAATTTGTGATTTGATCGATTGGTACAAAGGACTAGTTTTGTGCTCAATAACCCTCGACGAGGATTCGATCCCGGCATCTATGGCATGCGTGGTCTTAGCACAAATCCCACAGGCATTAGGTAGATTCAATTGGGAATTGTTTTTTTACTGGGAACCTATTAGAATTTTTGTAACTTAAATATTTTTTTATAGAATTTCGTTTCAAAAGTTTTTAAATTACCCAATTTTTATGAAAGAATCAAGTTTCAAAATTAAGTTAAAAAGAATTATTAAATAGATGTATTAGACTCTAGTAGATGCCTCTCGCTACATTACACACTTTAAAATACGGTATTTTTTATTTTTTTTTAAATGGAAGTTATCTGTTAAAAAAAAAAATGTTACACTAAAAAAAAAGAAAAAAAAAAGTTCTTCACAAATCGGTTATTTACACCAAAAGTTTGGGGAGGGAAGAGGGAAAAATCTTAAAATTTTGACAATACCGCCTTTAAAAACACTACAATTTCAAAAAGGTTTAGGAACAGCTACCACTAAAAATAACACAATAAGAATAAAATCGAGTTTTAGATGAGAATTATTTCTCCAACAAAATGCCACTTTTCAAAGTTAAGTTTCAAAATGGAATTTAGTCACTTTACAGCATTGGTGCTGAAGGTCACAATATTGTTATTCAAAATAGTATTTTTAATTTGCAAGGTATTAGCACCGAATTTCCTGTTGTTGTGCATTGTTTGAATATGATTTTATTATATAAATTGTTATCATTTTCAAAAAGTGAACATTTGCCGGGAAACTTTTTGTTTTTTTAATACATTTTTTATCTTTTACGTTTCACCCTAATTTTCTTTTGAAAAATTTACTTTAGACCTCCATTGACATTGACAATAATAATAATAATAATAAAAAAAAAAACGGAAAAAAAATTCATTCCATTCCATCTCCTTTCCGAAATCTTCCGGCAGCAAACTTTCCCGATTTCACTGTCAACAAAAATCTCCCGCTCGTAAATACAATTCGAAAGTAAAATCCGGAAACGAGGGAAAAAATCATGCATATCCGCTTCCCCTTCTCAAAAAAAAGAAAAAGAAAAAAAAAGGGAAAACAAGAAAAACTTATGCTCCTCCCCCCTTAGCAAGTGGTGGAACGCGCTACAGCGTTATCACGTGACCCATGTTTATTGTGTCGGTTACATTACAACAACCATCGCTGGTTTCGCCTTTCGAATTCCCAGTTTTGTTCTTGCCTCCTAAAACGATACACAGAATCTTATCGAAATCATATTCAACCATTACATAATAATGCCGTCTTCTTTTTCCCACAGAGAGTGGCGTTCTTCTTATTCAGCGCCATAGTATCCCGAACGGTGGCTCTATCACACTAGTGACCTAATTTCGCCCCGACTCGCTTTTAACCCAGTTTCCGCGCTTGCTCACTGGCAGCGAGCGGCGTTCGAAAGTGAAGTTGTGTTTCTGGCGTTCATATTCCCATTAAGCCTTGCCCTTGATCTACGCGATCTTGGACTGTTCCATAAAAAAAACCCTTTTGTTTGTGAAGGTTAAAGCGGGTTGAAAGTGGTACATTGTTTTTGTTTGTGTGGATGTTTTGAATAATCGTCCGGTTTGGAGAAATCGAGAGTTATCGTCTGCGTAGCCGGGACGCTGTCGTCTCGGCCAGGCGAGGAAATTATGTTGGTAGATGGGCCCAGCAGCGCCGCAGCCGATATGAGCAGCGATTCTACCACCGTTACTACGGTAGCACCCCAGCAGAGCCAGGATGATAATACCATTGATATATCGGGTAAGTTAATTAATTAATTTTTTTGTGCGTGTTTATTTGTGGAATTGTTGTTTGAGATTTGGCAACTGTTTTGGAATTGAAGGGTACCGGTTGATTGGGATGTAAACAAACCCACATTGTCTTTTTAGGTTTGAGGATTTATTTCTAATGGGATTAATTTTCTTTGAGATGAATCATTTAGCGAAACTGATCTAATTTATTTGTCTTAATTTTCTTTAATTTGTTTTATTTTATTAAGTATTCCAACTCGCATTTCATCCAAAAATTTAGAATAGTTAAATATTTGGATCGCTGGCTGGAAATCCAGTGTTTTTCTGTTTCTTTTTTTAAATTGTAAAAGCTATCAAAATTTAAAAATACCACATTAGTTCATATTGGTTTTTGAAATTTTACTTGTTTTAAATGTAGTCTGATATTCCAATTTTTTTAAATGTATTTTTTAAAAAATATTTGTATGAAAAATATGTATCATTTTCCTATCATGTATGCCACTTAGAAAAATCTTAAATTTTTTGCACCTTAAAGATAATGTTTTATTTAACGATTTAGCAGTGGATTATTTTATACTGATAATAATATTATCTAGCTTTGTCTTACAGTATTTCTGATTAAATCAGGAATATTTTGGTGTTTTGTTAAAATTATGGAAATTGTCCTATAAGAGCTCATTTATAAGAAAATTAAAAAAAATAATAAACATGAAAATTGGTACATTTTTTACCAAATATTGTATTATTTTTTTTTAACCATGTTTTATTGTGTTAAAATGCTTTAAATTTTAATGGCAGTGTCAATATTTGGTATTTCATATTTTAGTGTTGTTTTTGTAGATTTATACGTAAATTTTTGTACCAAAGTGGAGTTGGTCATGTTATTCTAGATCCAAAACATAATTTTGAGTTTATCTTTGGGGATTAGAGAAATCGCCGAAATCCAAAACATGGTAAATAAAATTAAAATATTAATGATAGGATATTAAATCAAATGAAAGTAATAGTAAATTGAAATTTAATATAAATAAAATTAAAATATGACTTGCTAGAAACTGCATTTATCCGATAAAAATCCCTACCAAATGAAATCGTGCCAAAGAAATGTCATATTCTACATAAAAGTAAAATAAAACTGTAAATATAAATAAAATTAAACTGCAGCCAGAAACAGCATATATTCAACAAAAAACCCTGCCAAATAATAACGCGCCAAAGAAATGTCCTATTATCTGTATTTTTGAGAAAGTGAAATATTAAACTAATACTGAACTTCCTAAACTTCTCATATCCCACAAGTCTGTCATTTGAGGACCAATTTACCTCTACTTTGACAAAATGCTGTGCTTTTTTTTTTGTGTGACTAATTCACAATCAGTCGTCGTTCAGAGTTTTTCTTGAAGCGATGAAACAAAATGATAACACTAATAAATAGATAACCGCAAGATAAAAAGATAAAGAAAGGGTTGGTAGAAATAACTTGTAGAAATAATTAGAGAATGTGTAATTTTCAAATTGTCAATTTAAAGGATAATAATTACAAACATTTATTCGTAAAATTCTAGTGATTGTCCATGCCTACTTTCTAACTCCTCAAGATAAACTTTTGTTTCATATCAGGGAAATAGTTATGGTCAGTGTGCGGCAAATTTTAGTAGACCTGTCGATATTTATATTCAATTGAGTGTTGATTGTTATTAAAATAAGTTGGGAATTAATAGCTTTTTGATATATTGTTCTTAATATTGACTGTTACTTATCCAGTTAAATATTGCAATTAAATCAGATAAAATTTTCTTCTTTTATGAGTTGAATTTAGCTTTTAACATTTAGCACATTCGGTATTAACTGATGGGTCTGTTTCAGAAAGATACCCTGTCCCAAATATCTTAAAATTGTAATTATCGTAAAAGTACAAATGACCGATATTTCTCTAGGAAATTCATTAAAAAAAATATTGGGAATTAATAGCTTTTTGATGTATTGTTCTTAATATTGATCATTGCTTGTCCAGTGATGTAAGGAAATTGGCAATTCTGAAATTATGTATTAGCAAATTTTTAAAAAATTGTAATTAAATCAGATATTTTTGTTCTTTTTTTGGGAGTTAAAAAAAAAATTCATTTGTGTTTAATACAACTTTTTAGATTTTTTTACGCAATTCATTTTCTTGAATTTAGTTTTTAACACTTAGCATATTCAATATTAACTGTTGGAACTGTACCAGAAAGACACCCTGTCCCAAAGACCTTGAAATTGCAATTATTGCAAAAGTACAAATGTCAGATACTTGTCAGGAAAATTCAAATTGTTGTCTGCAACTAATCATATAACTTAGGAAGAACCACCTCGAATCTACAGCCAGCCTTACAACCACCCATCTCGGCTGGTTCGGTGATAGGCTGTAACTAGACTTCATTACTGGTGGGGTTTGAAGAAATATTTTTAAGCAATCTGGAGGACATACATGGATTATGTTTAAAAAAAATTTGACTTTTTGACATCCTCCTTCCCATGTCACTCTCAGTCCCATTTGATTGACCCTCCCCCCCTTTTAAAGTTATGTCACATTTCCAGTAGCCTTCTCTTTCCTAAAGAATCATTTAATTTTATCAACCCCCTCCCCTCTGTCTCTAAATTTCAAAAAATAAATATTTAAAGTAGTTTTATAGAAATGAAAATCAGTTAAAATAAAATCAGACTTATTGCAGATTAGCTTTTATAATTGAGATTCTTGGTCAAATAATCTTATTTATTCAAAACTATTTATCATATCTATTTTTTTAAATTTGGAAATAAAATTTTTATTGTTACATTTTTCCCATAAAAGTGAAATTGTTATATCCAGCAAGTGATTACCCCTCCCCTCTCCACATCACATTCCATCTCATTGTACCATCCACCGCCCTCCCTCCCCCTTCTGTGTGTGATATAATTTGTTTATGCCTAAATTTGAAAAGCCGACATGTCAATTTCTATTGTTCTTATCAAGAAGTTCAAAAATATTTGCCCTTGTAGTTTAATGTATATTAGTTAAATTTAATGTATAATTTTATAATTTATATTATGGAATATATTTTTTATTTTTTTGGGGGAGTGGGTAACCCTTTTAAACCACCCCTTGAAACGCCCCTGCTAGTTGGTCCTTTTTTACCAGATGCTTACACGAATCTTTAAGTCATCTCTATAGTAAATTGATATCATTTTTGCTTAATCTTAAGATTGAAAACGTTTAACTTTTACAACATACATTTTCTGGATTGCAACCACTTATTTTAAGAATGAGTAGGCATAATGGTGATTGTGGCAGATAGTCTGGTGTCAATATTATGTCTGATGGAAACTTTCTGGATTTTCTTCCATTCAAGATGAAAATAAGTTTTTCTTTTCTTTTGAAAGACCTCACAGAAGGCATCTCCTCTTTGAAATTTGAAATCTTATTGTAGTATAATGATATTTTGGCATGATACAACCTTTGTATGGTTCTTGTAAAATAGAAAATACCAATCGAAAGTGGGACTTAAAGTTTCGGCTTTACTCAAATATTTAGGTTTGCCACAATTAAACTGTCACTATGCATTCTAGACCGTGTTGAAATCAACTGATCTACATAAACTTTTTATATATATACTGTCGAATCCATATTGAAACAATTACTAAAAACCTTAAAAATAGTTCACATTTTTTAAAATGAAATTTCAAAGAAAAGAATTACATGACGGACGTTCAAAACCACCTTATTCGATTGTTTTATTTTTTGTCAGGAAACTGTATTCACAGCTTTTCCAATAAGAAAGCACCGTTAAGGTTAACTTCTATGTAAATCGTTAAATAAAAAGATTGGTCACGTCCATCTTATTAATATTTTTCCTTTTTACGTTTAAAGAAAAAAATGGTCGTTAAATGAAAAAACTTGGTCATTTCCAACTTATTGATATTTTCCCTTTTTACGTTTAACTAAAAAATTGATTGTTAAATGAAAAAATTGGTCAAGTCAAACTTATTGATAGTTTCCCCTTTTAAGTTTAACGAAAAAATTGGTCACGTCCAACTTATTGATATTTTCCCTTTTTACGTTTAACGAAAGAATTGATCGCTAACTGAAAAATTAGTCACGTCCAACTTATTGATATTTTTACGTGTTACGAAAAAATTGGTTGTTAAATGAAAAAATTGGTCGCATCCACCTTATTGATATTTTCCATTTTTACGTTTAACGATTCATATGAGCTTTTGTGTAGCATATTTTTTTTCTGTTGGCACAAATTTAATTTCATGTTTATTCTTTTATCCAATAGCATTTATCCATGGTGTATATATATAATTTGAACAAGGCTCTAGATGGCTTTCAACATTTGCAGTTTGCCACACACATGCAGTTTGAGTATAGCCCTATATATTGGTGATGAATAATCAATGCAATGGAATAAGACATTAATCTTCACTCACCATTTATGTAATAAAATAACCAGCTAGTCGGATACAGCTACTAACTAGTCGAAGTGCAAGTGACATTGGAGAAATAACCTTAAGGCTGATTTACAAATTACCAGTTGGAGTTCAGGTTGCTAGTTCAAGAACTGGCTGTAGCTTTCAGTTCCAGTATTTTTATTGCTATCCAGTACATCAAACATTTTCTATTTATTGACGCATCATCTTCTATCACGAGGGACATTGTAACCTCTACAAATCATATATAATCCTTGTTTCCTACATCTTTATGCAGACGGCGAATGGCAATGGTTGAAATAATGATTTTGTATTTTGAACTATGTCTTTAAAAAGTAATAAAATTTCTTTAAATGTAGTAGTAAAAAGTTATTTTTTAAAAAAAATAATGTGTTTGGATGTAGCAACTGCTACAACATCACCCCCTCCGTCCCATGACAAACTGGCATTCGATCACCTGCTCTCTTCCGTGGTTACAGATAAGCGGTGCTGTGTTCACTTAATATCTGGATTGTTGCAGTGATGGCAGTGTGTAAATGCAAAGCCGACATTCTGTTTAATACATGACAGTGACTTTCTCATCAACTTACCAGTTGGCATTCCAGCCACTGGCAGTCGACCTTTAGAGAGCTTCAGACTGTCACGACTTTGATTAAATGTTTTCGAAAATGAGCAATTATAAGTTTGCATGGAATGTAATCAATTAAAAAAACAAACTGCAAGTAGTCAATGAGATTGTGAGTATCTCCTAAGCAGAACTCCTGAGGACATTGCCGTAATAAATATAGATCTTCTATTGTAAGAAAAGAATGACATAGCTGAGAAAAATTCTATTTATAATTAAGAAATGGTAATTAAAACTAATAATAGAACTAAAGTTAACCTTGACTTAAAATAAAAAATAAATTAGTGATTAACTAAAAATTCATTTTTATCTCATTGTGATATATTTTACATCTGAAGAATGGGTAATAGATGCTTTAAAAGAAAAGTCCTTGATTCAGGTGGTTGATTGTTATAAAT